>BCLU01000005.1:819867-1542362 GCA_039545375.1 Trichosporon faecale | reverse complement strand
CAAGCCCGACACTTGTGTCCCTGCATCGTCCAAGAGACCATCAGGTTCCGAGCCCCCGATTTACGATCCCCTTCTCGCGCTCCGTCTCGCTTGCCCTCGACTAGGGAGATCCATCCAAGCCCGACACTTGTGTCCCTGCATCGTCCAAGAGACCATCAGGTTCCGAGCCCCCGATTTACGATCCCCTTCTCGGTGAACCGGATCGTAACAGCGCTCACTCACTCCTGGCTGAGCTCATTGGCTGAGCTCACTGCTCGCCGAGCTTGTGGCACCGAGCTCGCTGCACCGAGCACCGAGCACTCCAACAGTCGCCAGCACTAGCGCCAGAGCAGAAGTAGCGGGATGGGCGAGGAAGGCCCTCGCTCACCAAGTGCCCGATGCGGAGGTTGTCTCCTTCCTCGAGAACCTTTGGGAGGGCAGCGCTCCTTTTGAACTTCTACACCAGCGGCCCTACCAAGTGGGCCGAAAGGTCGGTAAACTTTCGGGTCGTCAACAGCTCGAAGAGCTCGCGCTCTCGGACACTCGCCGACCCCCCGACCGCAGATCACGTTGGCTTTCATCCGTGGCGGCATCCGCGCGGCCCACCGAGTATCACGGATTGTTCTATCAGACCTCGACGGACACGCGAAGAGTGATTTTGGAGCAGGTGCGCGACAGATCATGATGGGAACTGACAAACAGCAAGCTGCAGAGCTGTTCGCAGCTCTGCTGCTGTACTGTCCCTCATCAACAACTATGCAGATGCCGGCACTTGATCTCAGAAGCACACAGCCGTGCCTTGCCGACCTCAACGCACCGCTGGACGTCCCCTCTGCTCACACGCACTCCCCAAGCATTTCCCATACCATTGCAAGTGACCCCACAGCGGATCGTACCATTGAAGTCCCACACCGAGTGGGCTTAATGAAGCAGTGGCGGGGCTTCCTGGGACACAGCATCCAAGCGCAGGGATACTGCACCGGCGAGACCGAGATTAAAGTGGAAAATTCCACTTTCTGGGGTATAGGGGTGGTGACGTTCGCACCTTCCTGAAGGATGCGTCGAAGACTGCGTTCCCCCACCCGATCTGCATGGGACTCAACAAGATCTTCCACCTTAAGTTCACCTCCCCGCCCAACTCCAAGCGCCTGCACTTATCCAACGGATTCTTCGTCCTTGGCTTCGGTCCCGAGCCGAATCGAATCGTCCTTCGCCCCGCGACGTTCGTCACGCATCCCCGCCTCACGAGACCGCCCGACTGGCCGAGGGAGTTCTGCGGGTGCCGGATCCCGGTTGACGCGGATGTAAAAGTGACAATCGACGCATACACGACACAAGGATGGCGATCGGCATACGAAACGGCACAAGCGGTCGGCTCAGTGATACTTCCCGTTGTTCTGACCAAGCTGCCGAGTGGAGACATCGGCATTGCCATCGCCGGAGAGGAGCCGGTTATTTACGTCAAGGGAGGAATGGACACCAGTGACCGCACGGGGGAGCATCCGGGGGGCAAGTTCCTCAAGCCGAAGCTCACGGCGGAGGCGTTAAAGATGCTGCGAGGCCATTGGCCAGGAGATCAACGCCCACGGGACCTCGAGCTGTTCAAGTATGTTCCCACCCTCGCTGCCCAGCCCATGGGCCCTGATCGGCCTACTTTGGCCGCCTCGCTGAGCGCAACAGCAGCCACCCGAATGATTCGTGATGACATCGGCGTTATCCTCGACGCAGATCCAGTGTTCAGGGGGGCTGATGAAGAGGACGAGGTATGCCGTCTCGCTCGTGTGAGTGACCGAACTCTCGGAGATGCGGCGCGTCGCTAATTTGTAGGCTTTGGAGGCGGAGTCGTTCGGTCTGGCCCAGTGAAATCCGGCCGAGGACGGAAAGAACGCGCTTCACACCGTTTGTTCCACCTCTCCACTCTCTCACTCTGCAACTTAATGGTGCATTCCTCAAGTCGTAAGAAGGTGGTCGTGCGCCGTAAGTAGCACAGCAGCTTGCTGGACCCCCGAGCCTTCCCTTGTTGGTCTAACGTTTTCTAGGCTCCCCGGCGTCATTCGTACCTCTCCCTTCAGCTGGTCGTTAGGCAACTCACGCTGCCTGAACAGCAAGAAGAGCGTGGACCCAGGCTATGCCGGTAATAAGGCCGATACCCAAACCCCGATGAGCTCCTGTGTTGGATACTCACATTCTTTCCCCCTACATCTGTGACAGTATCTGCTCGTTCGTGCATGAACGCGCCGGAATTATTCTTCATAGTGCACATAAACCGCCCACCCAAGTTGCGCATAAAATCCATGGACTTCGGCAGTATGAATGCTCGTCTCATTGAACGGATTTGGACTCGGGGATGCTTGTCTGACCAAGGATTGGCATGTGCCACGTGATGTGAAAGGTGGCGGAGCTCGTTTTCGCTGCCACACGCGTGCTTCCAGCTGCACGAACTGAATATGTTTCGCACCAGGAAGACATTCCGCGCAATAGAACAGAATGCAAGTGACTTCGCACCTCATGAGACGACGAGCCTTCAGAGGTCGACCAGAGAACGACGTGAAAAATGGGGCGTGCATCGTGGGAGGATCACGAGTCGAGGGCCAAGGGCGCAGATCAGTTCACGTATCGATTGAGATACGGCTGGCGTGCGACGCAGTGCTGTGCTCACTGCATGAGCTTGATGAGAGATGCTAGATATGCTGCGATAGGTGTAACGCCTGTCTGGAACTGGTTGCATGCGAACGGCTCCTGCAGTGCTCCGAAGGCATGAGGAGGGCCATGGGTCTGTAGGGGACTGTTTGAAACCAGGCACCTGGAGGGCTGCGATGGGGGCTTGGGGGACGGCAGCGAGAGCGTGTGACCTACACTCACAACTGGAAACGCGGGCACACAAACGAAAACACCGCGGGGTTTTGGGTTTCGAGGCTCACACACAGGCACCGCTCTTCGTGACGCAGCACCATCTCGCTCGACTCGTGCGTTCACTCGTGCTCCTTTCGACTCCTTTCAGTACACCTACACCGCCCCTTATCTCCTCCCATCAACCACCAGGCTGGAAAGCCAGATATCGTAGGCAGCGGAGACTCTTTCCCCACAGCCGCAGATCTGTGCCGCAAGACCAGCCGACATTGCGTCGTCAGGACATCCGTGCCGCCGAGGCAGTCTTCTGACGCAGCACTACTGGCGTTTCGCGGGCGTCTGCTACGAGGCGTAGGACGGATGCTTACCGACACCTCGATCAGGAGCACAACGCGCGTCATCAAGAGCTTAACCACGACAACGGTTTACCAGTCCGGAGCCGGTGTGGTCGTGCGTACGACCTCTGCTTCTCCCTAACTACCTTCGTCATTGCGGAACCAGCCTTTGGCACCATCTCATCCAGCCACAACAATGGCCAGTGCAAACCCACCTCCGCTCGCGAGCGCTGCTCCTCAGGTGAACCCGCCGCTCCCCGTTCGGGGTGGTGTGCAGATGGCGGCGGTTCAGCTCACGGATGCCAGCGTCCGCGAGCCAATGCGTGAGCTCATTTTCGGTAATCCCAGCCAGAAAGAGGCCGCGAGCCTGTTGTTGCAGCTCGCCAAGGCGTACATTGCTCAGCAAACGCCAGATGTGCGCCAGGCTCTAGACGCCATGACCGGCAGCGGCGCTATGCATGAGGCAAAATTCGCTCTCATGTATTGCCTCGACGACATGACCGGCACGCAACACAATGCAACCAGCGGTAGTAGTTTCGCCCCCAAGTTCCACAACCCGGACTTCATCGAGTCCTTCAGCTCTGGAGGACTGATCGGTGAGTGCTTGCGTTGGTCCCAAGCTTCATTCTCTTGCTGACCCCCCAGATCACTTCACCCAGTTCCTGCTCCACGGCGTTGTCACGACAAACCCTCCTCCCACGGTTTCACGTCTGCGCTTCTCGACCGACTTCCCCGTCATCGACACGAATCAGCTCCCCGTCCGCCACATGCTCTTCTCCATCTTCAACGAGGACTGGGGCCTCGCCTATGCTAACCTCATGGAGTTACGACGTCACACCCGCAAGACCGTCGTCAAGTCATCAGGTTCACGCCTTGATGACGGCATGGAAGCGGGACGCATCGTGGCGTTCAGCATCATCCAATTGATGGGCAAGGAACTTTACGTGTCCGGAAAGGGTGCCAACTCGTACACAAAGGACCATGGGCACTGGCTTAACAAAGACAACGCGACGCATTTGCTGCTCTTCGTCCAAGAAGTCGGAACTGTACATGGTGAGTCTTCAGCGCATACCTGCATCCAACAGTACACTGACTCCACGGCAGCGCGATATCACAACGTTCTCATACGGCCCCCTCCTCCGTCGTCCACCCTTGTCGCCCACGACAAGACCTGGAACGACGACCCTCAGCCCCAAACCCGCAACACGGCGTAAGTTGCCTGACAAATATCCCAGAGCTATCGATACTGATGATCAGCAAAGACCTCGCGCTTGATCGCCGGGTCGTGACTCAAACTCTCACGGGCTTCGGACTTGCAGAACCCGCTACCGAGTTTTTTGAAACCCTTTTCGACTTCATCATCGGCCAAAAGAAGAACTTCGAGGGTACGATTCTTCGCTTCAAGCGAGCCCCAATCGAGTGGGACGAGGAGGTCGCGAAGGATCCGAACCTCATTCGCCAATCTCTCCGAGACTATTTGATCCGCTCCGTTACGCAGTACATGGAGTACTACCGTACAGAGGACGCGGCTTCGATCGCCGTCAGGATCTTCGAACACCTTTACTTGGACAACATCTCGGACCGGGCGCTGCGCACGCTGTTCATGGGCCTGACTGGTGGGGTGAGCGTGACGCTACGATACCTGATCGCGGTAGAGGCTCTGGAGGCTTCTGGTAACCCCCTGCCCCCAGCTCACAGCATCTCCACAATTTATTGGAAGTGCGTAGGAGATGAAGGATCTTCCGTGATTGAGACGGTAGAGAATATAAGCCAGCGCCCCGAGATCTTGTCATGGTGCGCCTCTGCCCTCAACCAACCGTCGCCCGATCCCGAAGTCATCAAGTCGCTCCGCGACCTGTGGGGCGGGGACCCTCCCTTTGAACTGAGGGAGGCTCGACCCTACCAGGTTGGTAGGATTCAGGGCTCGATTTTAAACCGGCAGAAGTGTGAGCAACTCGCACAGGAAGACCCCCGCTACCCAGAGGGACACCGGTCTCGATGGAATGAAAGCGTCGGTGCCTCCCGCCAACCGACCGCCTACTACAGCTTCGTGCAAATGAACAGCGGAGATGAGAGGAGGTCACAACTGGAGATGGTGAGTCGCTTTTAAGAAGACTCCAGGCTGACGTTGCAGCAGGTGTGTGAGTTGTTCGGCGCTCTCCTCTTCTATTGCCCGTGCTCAACGACCTGGCAATGTCCCTCTATTGATCTTCGCCATCTGGAGCCGGAGGAGGCTGATCTGAACAAGTACGGCGACAGCAACAAGAAGCTTCCTCCCGTTGGCGCCGCTACCTCGAAATCGGGTCTCGGAACCTCCGTGGGAAAGGACTCTTCGCCCGAAGACGATCACAGTGACGAGCAGATCGGCCACGACCTGCCTATGGAGCTGCCCCCTGTCGAGCTCATGGTCAGCTGGCGGGAGCTCCTCCGCCGTTCCGCCGAGGCTCAAGGCGTCAGGCTTGGTGAGATCGAAATCGAGATCTTGCACGGCTTTGGATGGCGTGGAGGCGACATCTACGTCTTCACAAACGAGCTCGAGAAGCACGCGCGGCCCCACGCAGTGTGCCGCGGACTCGACGTGCCCTTCACTCTTCCCTTCTCTGCAATGACGAGCTCCATGAGAATCCACTCGTCCTCCAACATATTCGTCGTAGGTTGGACCCAGGATCCTCTGAGGCTTCTGATTAGACCTGCGACCTACGTCAACAACCAGCGCCTTGTGAGGCCACCAGACTGGCCGCGCATGTTTGAGGGCACAAGAATTCCCACGGAGGCCGACTTCAGGTTGGTGGTCGACTCGCGCTCGACTCCTTCCGTTCAAGCCGCACACGAGGAAGCGCTTCTGAGCGGTCGACCGGTCCCCCTACGGATGGTGCTCACCCCCCTTCCGAGCGGCAGCCTGGGGCTGGCAGTTCCCGGCGAGCGACCCCACGTCGTAGTCCAGACAGGACTACAATCCTTCGATGCTACCGGTACCCTTCAAGCGGCCACCTTCTACACCCCGCACCTCCTCCGTGAGGCCGTCGAGCTGCTTCACGGTCGCGATCCCGGGAACCAGCGCGTCCGTGACCTCTCGGTCTTCTCGAGGGTGCCATCATTGTCGATTCAAGTCCCAGGATGGGGTAGGCCTAACATGGCGGCCACGCTCGTCGAGAATAACGCCACGCAGCGCGTCCGTGCGCAAGTCGACGAACTTCTCAACGCTGATGAGTCTGACGAGGCGGAGATCTCTGATGTCATCGCGCAACTTGGGCGAGTGAGTACGCGGTCGGACAGCATACGAAGGTCAGCGGCTGACAGACAGGACCTTGAGCAGGAGTCTTTTGGTCTCGCTTCTACGTAAGAGGAATCTTTCTTGGGCCAGCGGCAAGAGCGCAGCGAGGGACGGCGTCAAGGGGTGTGGCTGAACTTAATCGACGGGCAGAAGAAGAGGGGGAGAGGGAAGGGGAGAGGGAGGAGGAGAACTTTAGGCACTGTGACTGGATTACGAAACAGATTTGTACATTCTTTCATGAGCACGATGGACGGCACGCGAAGGTGATGCATACAACAGTCGAGCTATTCTTTCATGAACACGATGGACGGCACGCAAAAGTGATGCATACAACAGTCGAGCTGGTACTGTACAACAAAGTAACGACTGAGGCATGTGGCCGTGATGGGCGTGAGGACGTGGTGGACTGTACAACATAGTGAGAGGGCCTTGCGAGTAATGATCAGCTGACGGAGAGAGTCCGAAACTTGAGAGCGCTGGCTAGTCGACCTCGACCTTGACCGAGATATCGTCGTCCGAGTCCTCAACATAGACGACGTCGGCGTCCGCGTCGGTCGTCGACTCCAGCTCCTTCTCCTCCTCCTCGTCCTTGATCTTGATCTCCTCGTCGAACTTGATCTCGTGGTCGTCGGCGATTGCGAAGCTACCCTCGACATTGTTCACGAGCTCGGTCTCACCCTCGCTCTCGGCCTGCTGCAGCTCGCGCTCCTTCGCCGCGCGCTCGGCCTTCTCGCCAGAGGCGGACTTCTCCGCGGCCTGCAGGGCGCGAAGCGCTACCTTCCGCTCGCAATGATCTGCGACCTGCTTCTTGAGGAGCTGGGGTTAGCGTGTGCAGTGATTGGCGTGCTTACGTCGTAGTAGGACTCGCCGACCCTGAAGTTGTTGCTTGACAGTTGATGAATCCTATCGAGGGTGTGCTGAACATCGTGGCGAGCCTTACGTCAGCAGGTCCCCGAGGTCCGTGCGGTTGACTCACCTCCTGCAGAAGGCGCGCGGCCTTCTCCAGCTCACTTTCCTGCTTCAATGCGGCGAGCTTCGTGATCTTCACCCCGACCTGGGAGGGGTCAGCTTGGAAAGCAAGTTCCACTCACTTGCGAGAGATTAGGCTCTCCAGTAAGCTCCTCGTTCCTGGCGCCACTGGGCGAGGAGAGCTCGCCGCGTTCGCGGACAAGCTTGCTGAGGGTCTTGGAAACTTTGGCAATGGTTGGGAGAAGGCCGGGGTCGGCCTTTTCAACGACCATTTGCCAGATTTCCAAGCCCCAGACGAGGCGGGGCAGGGCCTTCCCCGCCTTCTGAGGGGGCTTCTTCCCCTGGGGCTCCTCGTTGAAGTCGTCGACCTCGATCGCGGTCTTGATCGAGAGACCTGAGGGACCTGAGGACCGGCTGGACGACGGTTTGCTGACTGCGACGAACGACGTGATCGTAGACTGAAGAAGAGCTCCAGCTGGAGGCATAACAGTCTTCTTCGAGCGTTGGGGCTTGCCGCTCTTTTTCGAGCTCGACTGACTTGACTTGACCATATCTGCGATTCGGCCGGGTTGAGGTGCCGTGGTAAGATTGAAGTGTGAAGAGTAAAGTGGTAAGAACGACGTGGTAAGAATGAGGTGGTGAGAGTGAGGTGGGAAGAGTGAAGTGGGAAAAGTGAAGATCACGATCTGGGTTACCTCCAGGTGCAGCCCGTGCGCACAGACTCATGGTCGCGTTCGGCTTCAACACAACCGCCGGTGGAGGCGCACGGACCTGCTGGCAGCGGATGCGGCGTTCGAGCTTGCGTGAACGATGCTATGCAGTGGCGCAAGACCGATAACAGCCGGCAGCGTTGACACTCTGTGACAGCATAATCGGTGACAGCAGCTTCCACGCTTCACAGATTCAGCAGCCTCACGTCAAGGTTGGCTCCTTGGATAACCTCTCTTTTGAAAGATCTGGACGTCGACACAGTAGGCCACAATGCTCCGTGAGACACTGAAGTTGATAGCCACAATGCGCTGGCACCGATAGCGACTATGAGAGGAGTTTAGGGCTCACAGCTGGGTTGTTAGAACCGGCGCAGCCATGGCAAGTTGATGGAGGAGATATGTGAGGAGATATGCCTGTGTTATGGCTGACAAAGTCGCATTTACCGAAGGTCGACCGCCTCCTTGCCTAAAGAGAATTACGGTAACAACGCCTGAGATGTCGAGTTAGATGTCCGCTGTGCCTCTGGAACATGTTTCGATTACATGCAGAGCTACACAAGTCTCTGTGGCGAGCGATTTTGGTAATTATGATGGTTTGGAGGACGACCACGTTAGTAAGGGCCCTGGTATGCATGGTGAAGGAGCCAGACCCGTCGGAAGTCATATGCAAGAGCACAGTGCATCTGCTTGCTAAGCTTAAAGTTTCTGTCAACGTTTGGGGAGAGTTGTGAGCAAATTCATGCATCACCGCACGGTACCGCCCTGCCGGCGATTAGGAGCGTCAATTTGGGCCCAATGAACTGAGATGATTCTGCCTGACCGCACTAGGGACCCACCGCCGAGGGCGGGCTGATACGCGGAGGATTTAGACGGCGTCAGCGGGAGCAAAATCTGGCCATTAGGGCCGCTTGTATTCGAGGCTAATAATATTTTACCAGCGCACATTACACAATTGCAATGTGCATCCTTGACCTCTACATCTTATGCATGATATGTAGAAGGCTGCTACTCCTCATGCATGCAATGATGCACTATGCAGTCTGCTCAGGGCACGAGGCTCCGGCCTCCCCTGCGGTCCGGCCTGCCTCGCGCAGATATCAAGGTTGAGGTGACAGCGGTGGAGGTGGCGAGTGTGATCAGTGGAGGTAGTCAAGGGTAGTCGGAGGAGGCCGATTAGAACCCGCATTAGGAACGTTCTAATGAGATAAAGAAGCATTTCCGGAAATTGACTTGTTGAAGAGGCCATCGACTTTGAGAAGGTCACATATGCATTTTAGGCTGTATTAACATGCGGGTTTTTGCAAGCAAGCCCCGTTTTCGCCTAAAATTCAGAATCTGCAAAAATATTTGGGGGTTTCAATGGAGAAAAATCGCGAAAGATGGTGGTAAAGTTAGGTGACAGAATCGCGAGATTTCGGTGACGGTACTTAGTACGGCTGACGCCGTAATGAGCCTGGCTGGCGCGCGGGACGGTGAAAGCCCGTACCCCGATATTGGGAATGAGGATGGTCACGTGACAGTCCATGGAAGTGGCAGAAGGGATTTCGGACAGAATGTCCACTCATTTTCTTGGATTTCTTGGATTTCTTGGAGGATAAGGGCCCTATTATAGGCTCATGGTAGCCTTGCATCTCTTGAGAAGACGCGCTTCGTGAAGACAAGACGGGAGTAACTAGAAACGAGGGTGTGGAGGAGGGGGCGCCGGACTGCAGCGACAGGCACGGGGCTGCTGGACAGAAGCCGAGGGCGCAAGTTCATGTTTCACCGACCGATGAAATGAGCGTGGAGCACAAGAGTCCGAATGCATAGCCCGTTTTGCTCCAGGTGTTTATTGCACGGGACTCTAAACGTGGTCGCTCGTGCGGGATTGACTGAGGGAGCAAGCGGAGCCTTGCAATGCTGGTGTCCTCGACTTACACAGATCAAAGGAGAACTCAGCCACAAGCTTGTGAACTCACTGTCAGGTCTTTGGTGGGGCAGATTGGGGCCGCATGTCCGCGTACGTAAGGGTTAGCAAGAGGATCGGGGGCACGCGCCACACCAAACTCCGCGGGGTTTCAACGAGCCCCTTGGGCTCGCAGGTCGCGCGTTCGTGATACGTGCGTGACCTGCGCGGCCCAAAGCTCCCCGCCAAGATCCTGCCTCCAGCTGGCAGACAGCGGGATTAATTCCTCATGCCAGGGCAACGCTAGAACGTCGAAACGTCATCTTCCTCCTCTTTGCCGCGATCTTCTTAACCACTCTCGCTCCTCTCGTTATATCTTTCGGCAGCCACTTCGCCACCACATTTCCCTGCTGGCCCTGTTGCCTCATCGCCTACTCCCCCTTTTTCGCCCCACATATTCAACGCCATCCCCGCAGCAGAGGCCCATCCGACGGTGCACACGTACATCCAGACGGACTACAGCAAAGTGAACAAGGGGTGGTGTTCGGCGCGCAGGCTGCTCAGCGGCCAGGTGCACCACCTCCCTCTCCACAGTCGCTCGCCCAGTTCATCGGTGACGCCTGCCCAATGGCCATCATCCACGTAATCTCCAACCCCGTTAAATCGACCGTCCCCGTCTTCGCTGAGATCCTGAAGACGGCTAGCTTTTACCACACCCCGCTCTCGTTCGGCTCCATCACGTTATCCTGAGCGCATACTCTAGGTCAAGGAGTACGATCCCCGCCGCAGCGACTTCTCCGAGGTCGGCAGCCTCGGTTTCGGTATCGACGAGCACATCGACCTCGAATATCAACCCGTCTACGTCAGCCGCATCCAGTTCGGTGGTGACGAGGTCGTCAAGGCCACGAAGTCGTGTTCAAGGCCCTCTCCCGTTTGCCACTAGCATCCCCGAGACACCGCCCACACCGCTTCCCGCTTCCCCCGCTTCATCCCACCCACAGCCAACCATGTCTGGTCCAAGCTGGACTGCGGGTGGATCCGCCAACACTTCGTCTAGCAACCTAAACCAACCCGTTGTTCCCGTGCTTCATCCCCCACTCCCCATCCGCGGCGGGCTTCAACTGAATGCGCTACGTCTGAACGGCCCCGGTGTACGCGACCTGCTGAACCGCCTGATCTACCGCGATTGCAACGATAAGACTGGAGCGAATCTTATGCTCAGATTGATGCGGGCGTACACCGCCCAGCAGTCTGCCACCGTCCGTTACACGATTGATGGCTGGAAGGATGCGGGATTCGGGGAAGTCAAGTATGCTCTTGTCCTTGCCTTGGACGAGATGTCGGGGCACCAGAATGACGGTTCGGGAGGAGCGTTGCGGCATGAATTCGACAGCGTGGACTACCACCGCCTGTTTCGCAACGCCAGACTCCTTCGTAAGTTGTCCTCTGTTTTAGCAAACTCACGGACAACTGCTAACGCCGCAGCTCAATTCGAGCAGTACATCCGCAGTGGCTCTTTGACAGCTTCGCCTCCTCCAACCATCTGTCTCCTCCGCAGCTCCGCCGAGAAGGTTGTCGACACGAGCGACCTCGTCGTGAGAAAACTGGTCTGGAGCATTACGAACGAGCCTTGGGCTTTGGCTTATGCCAACCTGCAGGAGCTCCGTGACTATGCCTGCCAGCGTCTTATCACTCCTTCGGGTTCAGATGAAGCGGATGTCGTGGAAGCTGTCAAGATTGTTGCATGGTCGTTTATCCAGCTCTTGGGCAAGGATCAATACGTCAACAAGCCGGGAGGAGGCGGATGGACGGCGGCCCACGGCTCCTGGTTCGACAAGCAGAACCTCGGCGATGTGATGCGGCTCGTTGAGGAAGGGCCCGCTCTTCATCGTGAGTCGAGCCTTCTTGCCTGCCGCTTGTAACACGCTGACACCACCGAAGCCAGATTCGAGAATGTACCAGTTAAACCGCCGCCACCAAGCTCGACGCTCGCAACTACAACGAAGTTGCTCTCACCATCTGACGAGAGAGCACCAAACTCTCTGTGAGTTTCCTCAGAGTTGTTCAGGATGAGCCCAAGAAGCTGACAGTCAGAAAGAACCTCGCACTCGCAAGTCGGGAGCTCATTGATACCTTCAGGGAGTTGGGTTTGGAAAGCGAGATGAAGAGCTTTTTGGAGGAGGTCTTCAAGATCATCGTGGACGACCGGCAGTCATTCGGAGGCAAGATCTTCCGGTTTCAGAGGGCCACTATCGCATGGGACGAGAACACTGCAGACGACTGCGACAAGATCCGAACCGCACTTCGCAAGTACCTCATCCAGTCCACGACTGAAAGCATGAAGTTCTACGACACCGAGGAGGCCGCCTCCATCGCCTTCGAGGTGTTCGACCGTTTGTGGCTAGGGAGGATCTCGGAGCGTGCGATCAAGACCCTGTACAACGGCTTGGCGGGCGGTGTGAGCGTATCTGCACCGTATCTGCAGGCAATCGAAGCCATCCCCGCGTCGGGCACCCCCTTGCCACCCCAACATCGCCCGGACACCATTTATTTCAAGCACGTCGGTGAGCCTGGGTCCGATGTGATGGCCCGGGTGAACGCTACCTCGCGCCGCCCGGAAATCATTCATTGGAGCGACAAAGCGCTCGCTCGGCCTGAGCCGTTGCCTGCTGCAGTACTTAGCATCAAGAACCTGTGGGACGGGACCCCTCCCTTCGAGATGAGCGACATGCGGCCCTATCAGATTGGGCGGAAGCTGGGACCGCTGAAAAACAGACAGACCTTGGAAGCCCTCGCTCTGGCCGACACCCGATATCCCGCAGGCCAACGTTCGCGCTGGCATGAGTCAGTAGGCTGCTCGACCCTCCCCACACAGTATTTCCCGTTCATTCAGCAGGGGCAGCGTGATGGCGACGAGCGGAAGGCCAAGCTCGAGCTCGTGAGTAGTGTGGAACTGGTACTTAGACTAACTTAGCAGCAAGTCGCAGAACTGTTCGGCGCTCTGCTGTTCTGGTGCCGAGCCTCCACGACAATGCAGGCTCCCTCACTGGACCTGCGTGCCATCCAGCCGACTCCGGCCGACCTGGCGAAGTACAACAACAGCGGAGCGACTCCCGACGCAGACAGCAAGATCGACATGCCTGAGCACCAAACTGAGATGAACGCGGCCTTCGAGGAGGACTTCTCGCTCGCACGCGGCGACGGCCGGGTCGTAGAACTTCCACGAGCTCAACTGATGGGGCGTTGGCGCGATCTCCTTCGTCTCGCAGTTCAACGACAGGGCGTTGAGCTTGGTGAGGTGGAGGCAGAGTTCCTCCACACCTTGGGTTATCGTGGAGGCGACATCCATCAGTTCCTCTCCACGCTTCCCGAAGCTGCCTTCCCGATCGGAATCTGCCGCGGCCTTGACAAGCCGTTCTCTCTAAGGTTCAACGCCCCGAACAAGTACACTAAGCTCCACAACTCGAACAACGTGTTCGTGCTGGCGTACAGCGAGAGCCCACCAACACTCGTAGTCACTCCGGCATCGTACATGACCCATCAGCGACTCGTTAGACCTCCGGACTATCCCCTCATGTTTTCGAGTTCCCGACTACCCCTTGACGCGGACATGTCCATTGCGGTGGACCAGGCGGCGTCTCCGGCCGTCCGTGCGGCCTACCAGCAGGCGCAGGCTAATGGAGGGTCCGTAGTCCTCAACATGGTCTTCACCCGGCTGCCAACAGGCAAGGTTGGGATGGCCATTGCCGGCCAAGCCCCCATCGTGCAGGTTAAATCGGGCAACCAGGTCATGGACGCGACGGGGACGGTGGCGGGGGGCAAGTTCTGGACGCCCAAGCTTACGTCGGAAGCGGTCGACCTGCTTCACGGCCGCCACCCCGGAACCCAGCGCATCCGAGACCTCAGTCTCTTCACGCGTGTGCCAACTCTCGCCGCGCAGAGCACAAGTCCCGATCGCCCGCCCATGTCGGCCACTCTGAAGGCCACGGGTGCCACGGACAGCATTCGCGAGAGCGTGGATGCGCTGCTCGACGGCGACGACGGGGAAGAGGAAGGCGTGCCTGATTTCGTCGCGCAACTTGGTCGAGTAAGTTACCGGTCGGACAACACAGGAATGTAAGCGGCTGACAGACAGGACCTCGAGCAAGCGTCGTTCGGTCTTGCATCTACCTAGGTGGAATCTGCCTAGGCCAGGCGGACAGAGCGCAGCGAAGCAGAGGCGAATCGAGGCGAGGGAAAGAGATCATCCACGCCCGCTGCCAGCCCACGATTTGCTCTCTCTTTCTCTCTCGTCTCGCGGTTATCAAGTCGTCTAAGACACCGTACTCGAACAGTTTTCCTCTCGTGTGAACACCATTCCTGAAAAAAAAAAAAAAAAAAAAAAAAAAAATCCCGCGTCACTCTCTCCCACCCACCATACGTTCCCACTCCGCCCCGCGCGCACCCCGACGACGGTGCGTCTTCCGTCTGCCCATGTTCGTGAGAACGTCACGCCTGCATGACGGCCGTCACTATGACATGCGCACCACCCGATGCGAACAGCACAGTCTCGAGGTCAAGCGTCTGTCTACATCGTGCTCGTAGGAAGGAGAGGATAAGAAGATCAAGATCCAGCATCGCAACACTGTACATCAAAGATGCATTCATTTTCTGTGCTGTATGCTGCTTCTCTCACTGTGAGACGGCGACGACGCCAGCGCTATCATTGCAAAGGCGTATCTCACCGTCTGTTGACCGGGTCGACGCTGCTGAAGCAGTCACCAACCTGTCGATGCTGTTCTAATCGGAGCTTCCAGAGCTGACCTCCTGCTCGAGCTTGTCCAGGCTGCTGCGCAGGCGCTCAATCTCCCCAAGTATGATGGCTGAGGACGACTTGGTAGTGCTGCAATGTTAGCAACCCTCCCGCTGACGCATGGGAGCGGAGATGTGTAACGGGATGCTGTCATCACGCCACCGCTGGAACTCACTTGGGAAGGCGCTTCGCAAGGTTATCGAAGCTCACGACCGAAATTTCACCGTTGGCGTCGTCTGATGTAGGGTTCAGCACTTCTGGGTCTTCGTCATCTTCTGGGATAAATTCCCCAAAGTAGTCGTAGAGCACTCCGGAGCGCGGGTGCAGGGACTGTGACTCGAACAGTGCAATGGCGGCCAGCGGGAAGAAGAAAACAACCTTCATGACGGCTCGATTGAGGGCGATGTATTGTTTTCTCGTCAGAACGCACTCCCAAGGGGCTACGAGGAACACTTCGATGAGGTTGAAGGGTGCAGGGTAAACGAAATTGTCCGGGGCGCGGATGAGTTCAATAGTGTTTCCACTGAAAAAGCAAAGGAACTCGTCGACACTTGCGTCAACGACTGTGGCTGATCAGCTTTGTGCGGCTTCGGTAGTCGATCTCACCCTCGGAGTAAGCCGTTCCGAAGAGGGCAATGAGGACGTTGACCAAGATAATGATGGCGAGGAAGTTCCAGCCGTAGAAGACGATCAAGCCGAAGGGGTACCCGAATCGTTGACTGGCAGTGTCGAAATCCGCTCCGCCAAGCAGCGACTGCACGAGTTGATTGACGATGAACCAGAGCGATACTGAGCCATCTGTCTCGCCGTCGGCGGCATCGAGGGCGTAGAGTGCTTGAGCGAACCCAATTCCCATGATCGCAAGCAGAATGAAGAAAATAGCCGATTCCCGCCTGATCCGTCAGTACGTTGATCACTCGGCCAGCTGAGAAGAATCTGCGCGATCGCGGACAAGCGTCAAGCCTATGAGGACGCTCACGCAAACAACGCAACACTCGCGCCGATCACACAGCGGGCCGGTCAGACTTGTCTGATCCGGGGCTGGTCTGACCCGCGTACCCGACCAATGTGGTGTAGGCGGCTGACTCAATCGGCACCGGACTCAACGAGTGAAGGACCCAATCCCTGCTACACTCTCAAGCCATGGGGTACTCACAACATCCTGAACACTACCACTTGAAGTACGCCGACAACTTGGTACCCTTGGAAGATCACCAAAACGCGACTCCAAATTAGGGGCGCGGCACAAGCGAGGAACTGGAACGAGAGAAGGTGAAGATGAGCTCGTTGCTTTGAGTCGGCAGGTTGGTTCACGCCAGCGATGCGGAGTCCGAGCGAAGTGAGCAACAGAGCTGCAATCATGAAGTTGACAATGTTCCAGAAGTTCTGAGAGGTCAGCTTTCATGCTTAAGGCTGTTCGTTGGTGCTGCTTTGAGGTCAACTCACAAAGACGCCGAAGAAGCTGTTGCTGATACGCATAGTCTGAGGTTAGCTTTGGGGATGTTAAGTAAGCGCACCTTGGTGACCTTGACAAGCTCCTCGAGGAAGAACGCAAACGTCATGGTGTAGAGAATGATCTCCCAGGCGTCGAACTGGCGGAGAGGGTCAACCGAGTCGACGGGGCTGTTGGTTAGCTTAGCGAGCTATTCGCGGCAGCTGAATGGGTAAAAATACGTACCTCTGCACAGTCTGCGAGTAAACATAGAGGAAGAAGATCCAAACAATGATGCGGAACCAGGTCTGGTAGCGGGGCACACCCATGCGGGATGGGTCCATGTGCGCCCAGAACGAGTGCGGGTTGTCGTGGGGCGGATGATACTCAACATAGTCGATGTCGTCGTTCTCGTTGTTGTGCTGCACCCACTTGCCCGTCCAGAGCATGGTCACGACCATCTGGGCCTCGGACGAGGAGAGAAAGATCTGGGGTCAGCTTTGCATTACTTCGGATTAGCTGGTCCTCGCCGGCCCACCCCGATAGGTGGCCGTTAGAGTCTCGAAGGGACTCACAGTGCAGTGCTGGTCAATGGCCGTCTCGAGCGCACAGGTCGGCGCCGAAGCATCGCCATCACGCTCGCGGTAGCGGTAGCGCGTGCTCATGACGGACTGGAGACGGTGGACGGGCATGCGGTGAACGCTGCGGCGGGCCAGGACCTCGCACGCGGTGGCGCGGCACATGTTCTCGCCGTAGTCGGTCGGGTTGGCGTTCGCGTCCTGGACGAACATCTTGCGGGCACGGAGAAGACTGTGCGAGTCAGCTTCGACGAATAGGGCGACAGCTTCAGACGATGAAAGAATGCGTCTCTTCCTGTGAGCAGAGCGCTCGCCAGGACGTCGTCGCCGATCGCGACTGGCAAAAGTATGCGACGAAACCACCGAGATCCAAGCACCACATCATGCCACGCACACCACGCATGCACGCCGCACAAGCTGTGCGTCACTCGCCACTCACCAGAAGGGGATCGCCTCGCGGAAGTCACCGCCCGCCTCCTCGAAGACCTCGACGACCTCAGGCGAGACAATGCTCGAGGAGGGGCTGATGATCTCCTCTTCCTCGACTTCCTGGGGAAGGAGGCGGAGGGTCAGCGCGCGCAGGCGCTTCACAATCTCTGGTTTGTCAGCTTTAGCATCATACAGTTAGCTCACTGTTGATAGTGTCAGGGCCGGCATGGATGGTGTGGGTCGTGCAGAGGGACGCCTGGTCCTCGACATCGACGTCGTTCTGAAGTCAGTCGCGGTCTCGCTTGTCGCGTCAAGGTTAAGTAGCACTCACACCACGCGGCATGATGTTGATGCAGCGGTGTTGGCGACGTTGGCTCGGTGTAGTGGAGAGATGAGACCGATGTTGAGAATGCAGGTGGAGTCGAGAACGCAAAAGGAGGAGGAAAGGTGGGTCTGGCAGGCCTCGTGCCAGGGGTTGGAAATGCACCGTTAGTGGGTTACGATTTACCCCTCGATTTACTCGGAACAATTGACGTGTCCAAAAAGTCAGGCCGTGCCTTGATTTACTATCAGGTAAATCAAGGGAAATGCGAGTAAATCGAGGTAAATCAAGGCACGTCAGCGTCGGACCCTTGATTTACTCGATTTACCTCGATTTACCTGGCGGTAAATCAAGGCACAGCGTAGAGAGATGCCACGTTTCTTGATTTACCTCGATTTACCTCGATTTACCATCAGGTAAATCAAGGCACAGCGTAGAGAGATGCCACGTGTCTTGATTTACCTCGATTTACCTCGATTTACCTCGATTTACCAACAAGTTAGCACGTGACGTCCTGAACTCGGGGTCCGCTGTTTGAACCACGAAGTCAGCGCGATCAACAAAGTACCCATCGATCATCCATCCACCCAGCCATGCCGCCCAGGAGGAAGAGGGCACAGCCCGCTACGCCCAACACCGAGGCCGTGCCGCCTACCACTCCGAAGAAGGCCACGCCGAAGAAGGCCACTCCGAGAAAGTCCAGCCCGAAGAAGTCCACCCCGAGGAAGAAGAAGAGCCTCTCCATTCTTGAGGTCGATCATGAACGTCTGGATCGCGCCTTGAGAAAGGTCACAGAAGGCTTTGTAACAGAGCGGACCAAGAAACAATACTTGAGCTATCTGTCTCAAGCCGATCGATTCCTTGAGCTGTACGCTCCCCAGGTCTGCAAAGCTGAAGGACTCGAAGGCGCCGACGCTTTGGAGGTTCACGACGCTTTCCAGAGACTTACGAGTCGCAGTGTCGATATGATGATAGCATTCATTACGGCGAAATGTGTGGCTGGCGGAGGAGCCCTCAAGATGACGTCGGCATCAACGGAGAAGGACAACGAAGGGAAGAAGGCGCCAAAGAAGTCTCGAAAAGGCAAGGCTCAAAAGAGCAACCCGCAGCAAGCAACCACCCCGCCAGCGAACACCCCGCCAGCGACCCCACCCCCAGCGCAGGCGGCGAGGAAAGGCCCTAAGCCCTTGAGCGCAGAGGAGGTGGCTGCCACCTTCTTTGAGGAGCGCAGCCAGGAATCCTTCCGGCTAGGGCTCCTGCCGACTGGAAACATTCCAGACGAGTTGCGCCAGATGCCGGAACTGCCTGCTTCGGATCAGCCGGAGTTACGAGTACAGGCAGAAGAGATGCCGCCAAGGGAAGACTTGCCCGAAAACGAAGAGACAGCAGCAGAGACAGCAGCGCAGTCGGAAGTTGACGCTGCGCACTCGCAAGTTGAGGAAGCTCTGGGCGGTCCCTCGGTCGCGCGAACGAGCCAGGCGGCCTTCAGGTGGCGTTTTGTTGTACTGTACAATCTCGTAAGTGGGTTCTGGTGCGCAGATCGCTGACATCGAAGCGCGGGGCGCAGAATCCTGGCAGCTCCCCACAGCTCCATGCGATCGTCTCCAATATCAATAGAGCTCACGCTCGCGCAGGTACGAGCGGCCAAGACCGTGCCCTGCCAATGTCTTACCGGGATCTGGAGCGGTGAGTTTGGATGCCGATCCTACCATTCGATTCGAGATCGTTCGAGCTCGAATCATTAACCTGGCTAACAGCAGATGTGTTCATTTCATGGATGGAGAACTGAAGCGAATGCTGGATACCCACGAAGACGAGACGAAGGAGTACGGAAGCATGTTATTCATGAGAATTTACATGCCGTTGACGTGGGTATTGATGGCGCGCACGTCAGAGGTTAGGCATCTCACCAATGACATGGTCAAGACCGATATGCCTCATCCCGACCGTCCCAACGATGACACCCTCCGCCATATACAAGTCCGATTGACGTTTCGCAAAACGAATCAGGCGAATCCGAAGAAGTCCAATCTTTACATGTTATTCGACCTACCGGAGGAGCCGGCAGCCCATGTCGGGACCCCCTTTCGTAATTGGAGGGAGTATGTTCGCAGTCGCAGCCAGGGTGAGCTCGCAGACGACCCAAAGGCCTTGGTCTTTCCGACCTTCGATACCAATGGAGCGCCCAAGTTCCAGAACTATTGGACCGATACTCCTTTCGCCACAATCTTCAACTATGTTATCGCTGAATCTGGCATTGAGAAGGACCGATGGGGAGGCGGTAAATACCGCACTCATTCTCTCAGAAGAGGCGCGGCTCAGCACCGTGCTATGGATGTTCTGCCAAGCAAGCGCTGGAGTTTGGAGATGATCAGGTGGTGGGGTGGATGGGCTCCCTCGGAATCAGACAGTGTCCTAATGCGCTATCTGATCGAAGCGCATGATCGTCAACAAAACTATCATGGCAATGCGATGGACCCCTATCGCACGATCACAGCGGTAAACGA
Organism: Trichosporon faecale; assembly: GCA_039545375.1. NCBI lineage: Eukaryota > Fungi > Basidiomycota > Tremellomycetes > Trichosporonales > Trichosporonaceae > Trichosporon > Trichosporon faecale. Next base: position 1,522,300 of record BCLU01000005.1, on the reverse strand, counting down.
CAGCCTTCACGGTGGCAGGCCACCGAGGCCCGATATCCCCGCTCGCCTCGGAGACCTTGAAGTGCTCGAGACTCGCACAGGGCAAATGATCCTCGACCTACGACTCTCTCTGCAGAACAATTTGCATTCGATCATGACCGCCTTAAAGCATTTGTCTTTGTCCGACGAAAACGAAACACGATCGTCGTCAAGATGCCAAATCGCTACGCTGGAGGAGAACACTGTCGTACAGGATGTACCGGATGAGCCGTTGCAGCCTTTAGAATCGCATCCCGAAGCATCGCACGTCGACGAACCGCCACCAAATCCAACGCCAGCCAGCACTGCCTTTGAGACACCAAAGGTAAGCCGTACGGCCCCGCCTCCTTTCATTCCTGAGGTCAACCGCATCGAAGACGTCGTTGAGCAATGGGAAAAGGCGAACCCCAAGAAGAGTCACCCATACGCTTTAAAGGACTGGCCTAAGATCAACCCACTTTGGATTGGTAAAATCAAGCAGAAATACGGCCAACGAAGGAAGGCTTACAACGCGTATGTGGAGTTGGCAAACAGCGACCCTGAAGAATACCGTCGCTTGTTCGGCGATAGATACCACAAATCCCTCGCGGCAATTACGGCTTACAGGAAGCGCCAGGCAGATGGCCTTCAGTCCGGATCGGAGTTGTCATCCCACCCAATGGCGCCTCCTCACAAGCGGAATCGGCTCAGCTGGGTTAGCGACAATGACGGAGACATTGACAGCGAGGTCGACGATCCTATGTCACCTGGGACCGTCGCCGCTATGTCCGAGGCCGCCGATCGAGCGGAGCAAGCTGCTTCGAGCCAGCCACCATCGTCGCAACCTGTGCCTCAATCTTCAACTCAATCGCTGCCTATTCCGCCGCCTGTTCCGCCGCCTGTTCCGTCGCTAGCACCTCGATTACCCGCCATGCCGCAAAGAGCTCAACAGTCTTCTGCTAAGCGAGTTACGCCGGAGCCGCCGCCACCAGCGCATCGCCCATCAGCGGTGCTGCCGCCTGTATCAGTTTCCCTGACAGACGACGATGGGCTGACGGAAGAGCAGCGCAATGTTCGAGAGCTCATGCGGCCCGGTGGAGAAGACTCGCCTGACACGGCCAGAGAGAAGGCAGAGGCAGCTCAACAAGCAGCGCTCGAACTGCGCGTGCTTAGGCCAGTGTCCTCTCATCCACTGCCGCCTAGACCTAGTCCAGAGGTTTCGCCATCTCCTATGCCGGCTCGGCGCAACGTCCGGTTCACTCATCCGTTGCCTGCAGGACCCGGACCCAGCCAGCAACCCCCATCACAGCCGTCACAGTCGTGGCCCTCTCATGCTGAAGGCATCATACAAGCGCCTAGGCAGAGTAGCCAGCGGACCACTAGAACCCGATCGCGAAAAGGTTAGTATTACAGCGTCCTGATGAAACCTATGAGCATTGCATCACTTTACTAACTAGCTATTGACTTGGTGTTGACTTCTCTTTGCGTAGACTATCGACATAACATGAATACGACTGACCATGAGATAACGTTCAGTTACAACAACAGTGTTAGCGGCCCTTGTACTGGTGCTGCATGACACGCCTGCCAGCCTTCGCAACCTCGGACTCGGGGTGTGCGCTGGCGTTGGCTCCGCCGACTTGGAGCATAATGTCGTCGCGATTGGCCTGGGTATCGGACCTATGTTTGCTGCAAGGCTGGGTCTTACACGCGTAACACTTGCCGGAACGGAGGCCGCCGACAAGAGAGAAGCAGATAGAACGAGGCTTCTCTTCATCCCCGCAGCGAATGCAAGGATCGAGCTTGAACTCGGAGTGGACGAGGTCAGGGTTGATCGCCGCGTCGGGGTGGTTTGGGAACGGGACGTCGCGCAGCAGGCGGAACTGCCAGGGAATGTTCAGGTCGGCCACAGTAAGAGGGGTGACGTGGAGCTGGATGACTTTGGGGAGGAACGCGACGAGAATGCAATATGCGTCCTGCCAATTAGCAATCTCTTACTTTTTGATTCGAGCTCGAACTATCTCGAATCCATTACTTACACGAAGCGGATCTTCAAACCTAAGGTTGAAGAAGCGATTGTAACCCACGAGCTCCGTCTCAGCAGCGCTGGGAGCGCGTGCACCGCCAACATCGCGAGCGGTGAGAGCGTTAGCAACATAGACGAGTGCCAAGTCGATGGGATCGTAATTCTTATGGGCCTTGCGGATCTTGTTCATGTTCTTGCGAGCCTCGCGCTCCTGGGGAGTGGGGTGCGGCGAGAGAGGTGTACAGAAATTGATGAACGACTTGATGTGGGCGGCGACCGTGTCGTCGTCGAGGTCGTCATCGGGGTTGCGACCCTCGTGGAGCTCGTCGAGGCACTGAGTGGCGAGAAGGACATGCGCGAGCTCGGGCTCAAGCGTCACCTGCTGACGCCACCATGCGGGCTTGCGGTTGTGATGATGAGGGATGTCCCAAGGGAAGGCAAGGTAAAACGTGTTGTCATGGTACCAAGTACCAGCTGGCCACATGTTCTTCGTGTTGACGCCCTCACGCTCGTAGTCGTCGCCACCGAAGGGAAGGAGCTCGTCCTCGTCGATCTCCTGCTGTTGGTCTTGATCACCTTCAGAGTCGGAGGCGGCGGGCATACCACGAGCAGCCCTGTAGGCGGCCATATCGTCAGGCTTGCCTGCGAAGACTTGCTCAGGCGTGAGGACGTCGACTTGGCCGGGGGGGCGGACAGGAGGAACCGGGCGAGCCGCCATATTGAAAGTAACTGGTCCGGGGATGCGTGGAGTGGTGCGTGGAGTGGCAAACGGGGTAGGTGGTAACTACAGGAAGGTGGTGTGCGGTTGAAGCAGTGTCCGAGTGTCTGACGGTCCGCTTTAAAGCACTGGCAAGAGCCCAGGTTCTGATTGAGCTCGGTCGACGTTCTACGCCGAGGTTGCTGAGCAACCTCGATCTGACAAGAGATCCGTGAGCATGATCCGCATGCTACGACCAACCGGCGACGACGCCAAAAGGGATATCGTCTCAACGGCGTTTCGAGATGGACAGAGTTCGAAACGTGCGTCATCGCCGGCGGTCCAAGTGTTAGGCAGGAAGTCCAGATCCAGCAACAATGTCAGTGAAGAGATGAAGATCGCCAAGTGCATGTCAAGGTGACACAGCCATCTCAGTCACAATCCTGACTCTGATGGACGGCGAAGGTCTGTGTCATCGCTTGTGGTCAGGCAAAGACAGTCGATCCCGTTACCTGCGCAACAGATAGATTGAGATCTTGCACAGCATCGAGATCTCGGAGCAGCCCGGACGTCTTCGGGCTCGTTCTAGCTCGGAGCTCGGACGTCAGGAAGGTATTAAGCTGTGTGTTGGCAAGGGTATCGGATCACCGCTCGTTTGTCTGGCTCATTCTACCATGTCTTTAGCGAACGGCTGGTCCGCCACGTCCAACTCGTCCGACAGCAGCGATGCGTCGCTCGGCAATGGCGACAGCGGCATAATCATAGCGGGGTATACCGACGGCCCTAACCACCACCTCAACTACGCCGACGTTGACGACTGGAACGTTGTTGACCACACCGCTCTTCTACACCTTCCACGGCCTTTCGCGTTAGACGGGCAAACCTTTGAACGCCCTGGGGTCGAGACCGAGGACTGCCTTGGGCCGTACACCAGGTTCACGAGCATCGGCGACCACTGCAAGTTCTATTTTGCCTACTGCGCTGGAATCAGTTCGATGAGGGACCAAAAGCCTTATTGGTGGACCGGCACTCTTGAGCTGGGCCCGATCCTGACGCGCGTGATTCTCGCTTTGCAGTGTCTTAATCCTCTTCGTGAGGGCGCAAACGGGCTCAGCAGCCAAGCGAACGCCATGAGCTGGTTCGATTTCGCCGCGGGGGTCGAGATCCCTTATCGCCTCACCCGCACGCACCTCAAGCTTCGCACCGAGCTCGAGCTGGCGTACATGAGTGGCGGCAACGATATGAGCATGGTAGAGATTGCCTGCGTGGCGGTTGTGCGCATGCTGATCGACAAGGCTCAGCGAGAGCCGGAGAATCCCGCGACCACCGTTATCTCCGGTCTCGAGATCAACGTTCAGCGTGAGACAGCTATCCGCGTGAGTCCTGTATGCGGGAATGACGCTGATATGAAGGAGATGTATACTCTCGCTGCAGCGCTGGCTCCCTCGGCCGTCTCGCTCCGCTCCCGCGTGATTGAGACCGTTGCCGATTTGAACCTTAGTTCTGCCTTGCTTCTGAGGCGCAACCTGCCATACGCTGGTGCCGTGCTGGCTGCTGAAGATGCCAAGCACATCAAGCACGGATTCTACATTGACCGCTGCGCCCGGTGCGTCGCCGAGCGTTTTAACCTGTTTCCGCATGGCTACGATCGGTGAGTGAACGCCTTTTGACGCAGACTCATTCAGCAGGTCATATTCAGATCGACCGTTTGACCTAACGACCGGGCTTCCGAAGAAGTGGCAAGACACCTCAGAGGCCTGCTCCGTTGTAGACAATTGCAATACTCGTCCATACCCTGTTACCGCTATGAATGACATCGACTGAATGAAGGGGCCACAGGTGCGCATTGCAGTGGTGCAGAGGCTGGATAAATCCCACACGCCTCTTCCCAGTGAGCTTTGGAAGCCTGTGCAGATGATTCGAGAACGGTCGAGCTCGAATCAATACCTGAAACACTGATGCAGACGGCCTTGACTGGTTCCAGGCTTTGTGGCGGTTGTCCTCGAGGGAGCAGGACCGTTGATTCTGCGCTCCCACCCACTAGCCGCTGTTTGGTAATGCACAAGTCGCATTTCTGCGCTTTTTACAGTGCGCGCCTGCATTTCAGCGGTACTCTGCAGGCGCCCAACGCAGTTGTGGTAGATTTTGCACTTGAAAGCGATTAAACAGACGTGTTTAGTGGCAGAACACTTGCCAGTGATCCTTCCCTCAAGCGACGCCGTCGTGTGCATCGAGAACGGAGCCCCGAAGCTAAGATTCTTGGAGCTGTAGTCCTGGAGCTGATACCTCTGCAGTTTCAACCTCCGTCGTAGCTTATTTCGGTGTCAGCCAAGTCTTTGGCTGCCGGCCATCTTAGGAGGTGGGTGGGTAGGTGGCACCATGGACCCTGATATCAGTCGATACCATCTCGCGTCCCGAATCGTTGAAACGCCCAGAAACTCAGTCGGTGTTGAAGCGCAGCGAGCGCACATCAATTCTCGGGCTCAAAGCCCACCAGAAGCTGGAGAAAAGCATGCGCCTGAGCTCTGGCAGCGCGAGCACTGGCTTGGGGCGATCTCGGTTTTGGACTGAGATGATTATACAAACGCGATTTACTGACGATTTACCACCAGAGTAAATCGAGTAAATCGAGGCACCGGCGGGGCGCCACGTGGGTAACGCCACGTGGCTTTTGCGTGGTTCTCACGTGAGAAATAGTCCCGAACGCCACCGTACGCCACCGGCCGCCACCGGCCGCCCTGGCCCTAATCAGACCGGTCCCTGAACCTCATTTTTAATCGGCCACCTCACATAAAAAGTAAATCGTAGGGTATAATGGCGATCGGCAGGGCGGCCGGTGGATCTTGAACTTTGTTCAGGCACCCCTCTGCTGCGGCTCGTCATGCTCAAACTTCCTTTTCCTTTCAGCGCATGCATTGCCATGAACGTGCATGCAGAACGTGCATCCGCGACTTGCTCGCACATGCATGCATGAAAACGTCGGCTGAGTGGAGACAATGCGCTATGGCTTAAGAACCCGATCCGGTGACTTTTCCTGGGTGGTAGCGCCAAGCAGACGCGTTGTGCCCTGAAACGATACGCACCATGCGGACGGCGGTGCCCGACTGCGCAACGAGCTACGTCATGGCATGCCTCACCTCCACCAGTCGATATTTCGTACTCCCTCCTCTACATCGTAGCGGCGAATCGCTTACCTCTCCACTACTCCATCTCCCATTCCCATCCTCACAGCCCTCCACAAATGGGACTCCTCGACAAGTTCAAGAACAAGGCCAAGGCCGCCACCAACCCCGGCGGCGGCGGCGGTGCCCAGCAGACCTTCTCCAATGCCCCGCCCGCAGCGCCCCTCGAGCAGTCCATGAATCGCTACCGGTTCCAGCGCGGCCTGAACCTGGGCTCGTGGTTCACTACCGAGGACTGGCTTGCGACGCAGCTGTACTCCCAAGCCGCTGATCCGAAGAAGAGTGACTTTGATCTGGCGAGGGCCAACGACGCGAAGCAGCTCATGGAGCACCACTGGGATACGTGGGTCACGGAGGACGACTGGAACTGGATCAAGCAGAGGGGGTTCAACTCTGTCCGCCTTCCTGTGAGTAGGAGAGTAGTGGGGAGCTGGCGTGGAGGTGCAACGGCGCGGAGGTCAACACCGCAGGCGGTGGCTGGTCGTCAGCAAACGTCCGTGCGCACGTCTTAGGGGCGACGGAGGCTTGGCGTCACGGTGTTCGGCGCCCGGCTGCGGCGACGTCGAGTGCCTTACCCACGATACAGCTAGAACACTGAGAGATCGTTGCTGACCCCAGATTGGATACTACCACCTCGCCGGTCCGTGTCCCGATGCGCTGAAGGGCACCGACTACGAGAAGTACGGCCAAGTGTACACGGGTGCGTGGGACCGGATCCTGGCCGCGATCAACAAGGCGGGCTCGATGGGTCTCGGCGTGCTGGTGGACTTCCACGCGGCCCCAGGCGCGCAGAACACGGACGCGCACAGCGGTCTCTCAAACGGCGAAGTCAACTTCTGGAAGAGCAAGAACCAGAAGGCAGCCTCTATCGCGCTCAAATTCCTGGCTAGCCAGCTGTACAACAACCCCGCCGTCATTGGGCTCGAGCTCCTGAACGAGCCGAAGGACAACCAGGGTCTAGCTGCTTGGTATGACAAGGAGCTGAACGATCTGCGTCCCATAACCGGCCCCGACTTCCCCATGTACGTCAGCGACGCGTGGCAGACGGACTTCTACTCTGGCTATGTTGGAAACCGCCAGGACTTCGTCGTGATGGACCACCACCTCTACCGCTGCTTCACGCAGGAGGACAAGTGCCTGACCGGTTGCCAGCATGCGGACAAGTTGTGCCACGACCAGGGACAGCTCGCCAACTTCTCGGGCAAGTGCCACAACCAGTGGGTCGTGGGCGAGTGGAGCGCGGCGCTGGACGACTCGTGCTGTCAAAACATGCCAGACGGGGAGAAGGACGCGAACAAGCGTGCGTTCGTTAAGGCGCAGTTGGAGTGCTTCGATAAGCACACCGCGGGCTACTTCTTCTGGACGCTCAAGACTGACCGGCCCTGGGACGCGGGGTGGAGCGCGCAGAACGCGGGGCAGGCGGAGATCCTGCCCGGCAGCGTGCAGAAGCAGCTCAGGACACCGGACCAGGGAGCGCGCGACGGAGCGTGTCACCAGGCAACAGGTAAGTCGAGGCACTTGCCGAGACCACTCTCCTGCTCCTCGACGAGCCAGGAGACTAAGAAGCTGTGAGGCTGTTGTAAGGCTGACATCAGACGCGCACGTGAACTACTGGCGGCAGAACAACGGCAACCCCCAACCCCAACTGTTCAGCGACGGCTTCACACGGGGCTGGGACGACGCCTGCCGCTTCATCTCCCAAGGCGACACGCTCGGGTTCTGGTACGCCTGGTCTCGGCGCCGCGCGCAGGAGATCGGCGTCGCGGGCCAGCCCGAGGCGTGGCAGTGGGACCAGGGCTTCGAGCAGGGGGTCAAGGCTGCCAACGGGGCGGCGGGTTTCTACTAGCGAGCTGTAGCTATTGATCATGTTACGATACGACCGCGTCTCTCATTTGATATCGATTCATGACTAACTACTTCTGACTACATTACAGAGACTCAAAGGACACATTGAAAGTCCCCTCCTTAGCGCGGAGGAGATACTGCGGCAGAGGGCCGGGTCCACAGCTCCCCGATCCGATCCCATCCACCCCTTGGTCAATGTTGACCCAGACATGATCGCCGGGCACAAGATCAGTCGTGTGCTTCGCCTTCTCGAGGTCGTGGGAGGTCCACCGCCTAACTGACAGATTGAACTCCGGTTCACCAATGATCTTGACCCCCTTGCCTCCCTGCTTGCCTCCCTTCCCATCCTTTGCGGCGGTGCCGGAGGTGCCGGCGGTGCCGGAGTCGGGGGCAGTGGCAGCAGTAATGTCCGTGGCGGCCTTGAGCCTGTCGCCCAACTCGGAGACAGCGTCGCGGAACCCAGAGAGGAAGCCTGTGGCACTATGCCCAGACAGCTCGGCCCAGCGCACGTGTGAGCGGTTCCCGTTCTCCTGCGGGTAGACGTAGGGCGTCTGCCAGTCCTCGATCGAGGAGGACCACACACCGAACGAGGGCCCGTTCGTATCGGGATAGCTCTCGCCGGCACCCAGGCCGAGCCACCTAACGGAGTCGAGGGACTTGGGCAGGCCGAGACGGATGCCGAAGCGGGGCAGACGGAGGGTGTCCCAGTCCGGTCCTTCGGGCTTCACGTGCAGGGTCAGGTGGAGGGTCTGCTTCTGCTCAGTGGGCTGGTCGGAGGAGGGGGAGGCGGGGGGAGCGGAGGTGGCAGAGGTGGCCGTCCACTCGTATCGCAGTGAGAGATAGCGGTCCGTATCCGCCGCCGCGAGACGCGTCTCGACCACCAAAGCGCTGGGCGTCACCTCGTAACTGGAGGGATGCTCGTGCATTCGATCGAATCCGGCGGCCTTCCACTTCCGAGCCACGCCTACGTCGTTGTCAGTCGGGGCGCGCCAGATGTCCACTCCTGCCCCCGAGACGCTCAGGCCATACAGGGAAGTGATTTGGCCGTTGGCCTTGCTGAACGTGGCCGGACCGACTGTGATGCTCTGCTCGGAGATGGAAGGAGTAACGTTGGACGCGATGCGCGCTGGAGGTGTAAGGTTGGGAGCGGACTGGCCCCACGCCACCTCGTGGCCCGCCTTGGCCCAGGACGCGTCCCTGGTCAGACGGGCAGTGACGGTGGCCCATTCGCCCTCCTTCGGCGCCTGGGGGAGGGTCGCCGTGCCAGACTCGCCAGCCTTGATTGGGGCGACATCGAGCTTACCCTCCTTCACCGTGCCGTTCTCGTTCTCGATGCGGTAGCTGAAGTCGAGGTTCGAGAGGTCGGCAAAGTCGCGCCAGTTCCGAATCTTCACGCCACTGCCATCCACGCTGATCTCAGCAGGCTCAATGACCTTCTTGAAGTCGATGAGGCCGGGACTCGGCCTGCGGTCCGGGAACAGGAGTCCGTCGCAGATAAAATTGGCGTCGTGGATCTCCTCACCAAAGTCGCCGCCGTACGCAAAGTACGTCTTCCCGTCGCGCGTGACCTCGATACCGTGGTCGATCCACTCCCAGATGAACCCGCCCTGGCACCTGTCATATTTGCGGTAGAGGTCTTGGTACTCCTGCAGCGATCCGGGGCCATTCCCCATCGCATGCCCGTACTCGCACTGGAAGAAGGGCATCTGACGCCTCTTAGCGTCCAGCTCCTTGTCCGCCAGCAGCTCGGGGGTCAGGATCGCGTGCCCTATGGCCTCGATCTCGTCGTCGTTCTTCTCGACGCGGCGCCCGATCTTGTCCACGAGCTCGTGGCTGACGTACATCCGTGAGTAGATGTCGACGTACTTGCCAACGAGGTCGCGCTCGTAGTGGATCGGCCTTGACGGGTCGCGCTTCCGGATAAGATCCGCCATAGCGCCGATGTTGTCCCCGAAGCCTGCCTCGTTGCCGAGACTCCAGACGATGATCGAGGGGTGGTTCTTGTCCCGCTCCAGCATGCGAGCCGTGCGGTCCAGCAGCTGGTCGGTCCACATTGGCTCTTTGGCGGGGGAGCCGCGCCACCCGATCGGCTCGAAGCCGTGCGTCTCGTAGTCGCCCTCGTCGACGACCCAGAGCCCGTGCTCGTCGCACAAGGCCAGGAAGTGCGGGTGCGGAGGGTAGTGAGAGCACCGGACCGCGTTGATGTTGTGCGTCTTCATGAGCTGGATGTCGTGCAGCATTGTCGCTGTGTCGAGCGCCCGGCCCAGGCGCGGGTGGAACTCGTGCCTGTTCACGCCGTTGAGCAGGATGCGCTTGCCGTTGACTTTGATCTGCCCGTCCTCGATCTTGACGGTGCGGAAACCGATGCGCAGGATGAGCTTCTCCCCGCCCTCGTCGAGCGAACCCGTGGAGAGGGTTCCGGTGTACAGGCGCGGTGTCTCCGCCGTCCATGGCTCGACCGCAACGGTCACCTCCTCGCCGGTGGAGATGTCGATGCCGAGCTCGGGCACGCGGACGCGGCCGGCGGGCACAGAGTCGACGACGAGCGTGCCCTTGCCCGTCTTGTGGTCGTATGACGCATGAACAAAGTGGTCCTTGACGGCGAGCTTGGGGCGGGAGATTAGAGTCACGTCGCGGAAGATGCCCGCGAGCCACCACTGGTCCTGGTCCTCGACATAAGACCCGGCGCTCCACTGACACACCTTGACGGCGAGCACATTCCCGGTCTCCTGCAGCGCGTCCGTCGCGTCAAACTCGACGGGCAGCCTGGATCCCAGGCTAGTGCCCAGCTCCTTCCCGTTCAGCCAGACCTTGGCCCAGCTCTCGACGCCGTCGAAGCGCAGGATCGTCTTCTCGCCCTCACCGCGCGGCCAGTGTGCGGGCAAATCAAAGGTGAGCCTGTAGCGGCCAGTCGGGTTGTCGTCTGTCGGCGCATACGGGGGCGTCACAGGCCACGGGAACCGGACGTTCTGGTACTGGGGGCGGTCGTAGCCGTGTTCCGGCATTGCCCAGTTGCTCGGGACGGGGAGCTTCGCCCAGTCCTTCTCCTCGTACGAGGGGTCGGCGAAGGCGTCGTCGCCCTGCGCTGTCGGGGACAGGTGGAAGTCCCAGTCGCCGTTGAGGGAGAGTTGCGCCGCGTCGCTGTGCGCGACCGCGCGGGGAGGAAGGCCGCCGCGCCCAGGGGCCGGGTCCTCGTGCTCGCCCCGGAAGGAGACCTTGGATGAGGCCATGTCTGCTGTAGATGAGTCGGGCAGTGAGTAAGAGTACGTTAGCGATGCATGAGAACGGCGTTGGGTACTTATGCGTGCGCATCAGAGACCGACTAACGTCTAGCGCGGGGCCGATATGGTGCCTTCGGGAGGAACGGCGAACGCGCTGTTAGGCTGATTGCCAAGCCGTCAGTGGACGAACGGGAATCTCGCTCTCGGCGAACGGGAATCTCGGCTCATGATTGCAAAGCCGCCACGATTGCCCGCCCTCGCCGCTCGCTTATCACGCGGCCACGCCGTTGGTGCATGCATGCGTTGCCGGGTATGGTTGTGGCACGCCTCGGAATGCGGGGGGGTGCTGGACCCCGTGGAAGCCGATAATACGGGGAACGGGGCACCAGGATCGGCGTAGGCGGCGAACACACACCACGTGGGTCAGGTGGGCAGTCCCGAAGTCACGGGGTCGTCGTTAGTCTGTTCTTCGTGAGTCGAGCGTGGGGAAGTTGGAGTGCTTCGAGTTCAGAAATGGGCTAGGGGGTGTCGACCGTGCGAAGACAGGTCTGTTCTTGTACTCTGAAGCATGGGAGGCAGCATAACGCTCGGCAGAAAGGACGGGGCAACGCCGGGTGCCTTGCCGGGTATGCCTCGGAAGGGTCGGTCACCGCCGTGTGTCTGTTCTGCACGCCTCGGTTCCGACCTATCCGCGACCAGAGACTGTACGCACGCACGCCGGATACGTCTTTTGCGGCCTCATGATGTGTTCTGGAGTGCAAAGGCGCTCTGCATAGACCAGTGGGAGCCATCATGTGGCTGGGAGAATGGCAGACGGCTCAGCGATAAGCAGCCAAGTTGCCGAGGTGATTAGCGCAGATTCCTCGACGTTCTTGCTGATACGCATGGCACATGCACGAAGCCTCGGCATTCTGTGCCCACTGTCGCGTTCCCCGCTCATGAGAAGTTAGCAGAAAGCATGCACGCGGCCTGAGGAAAGCGTAAAAGGGCGTCGTTATCAAGACGGCAATAACCGGCCCCGGTTGTCGGCACCGAGACCTCCGGCCCGTCCCTGGTGGGGGAGGGCGTAATGACCGCCGCCGAGCGCCGGCGCCTTCCTGAACTTTACCGACGAGCGATCCGATATATCTATTCTCGACTGGGGTTCTCTTACGAGGTTCCCTTAGCATAATCTCTGAGTATCGACATGACCAACCCAGCCGGAAAGGAGAGCATGGTCGACGTCCTGATCGTCGGCGCTGGGCCTGGTGAGTCTCCGCCACCCTCATCCTCCGCCGCATTCCCGACTTGCGTGTCACCGCCAGCTCGCCCCGCTCGCAGGCACTGACAACAGCCGGCCTCATGCTTGCGACCCAGCTCGCGCAGCTGAACATCTCCACCCGCGTCGTGGACAAGATGGCGCACCCCGTGTTACGCGGACACGCGGACGGCCTGCAGTGCCGCACCGAGGAGGTCTTCGACGCTCTCGGGTTAAAAGCCGCGTTCGACGCCGAGACGCACGAGTGCGCCGAGGTCGTGATCTGGGACCCGACCGAGGACGGCATCGTCGAGTCCAACCGCGTCGTGGACACTACGCCTGGCTTGTCTCGGTGCCGACACGTCAATTTGGGGCAAGACCGCGTGGAAGCGATTTTCCTGGCTGATATGGAGAAACATGGCCTCACGGTCGACAGGTTGCTGACGCCGACGTCGATGGCAGTGGACGAGGAGAGACTGGACGATCCCGCGGCTTACCCCGTGACTGTTACGCTGAAGCGGCTCCCGAAGCCGAAGGAGGAGGCGAACGGCGACGTGCAGTCGGGGCTGTATCGTAGCAACCTCTTCGTTGACGAGAGCTCGACGTCGACGAACGACCCCGAAGCCGGCGCAGACGAGACAGTGCACTGCAAGTACCTCGTCGGCTGCGACGGGGCGCGGTCGTGGGTCCGTAAAAGTCTGGGACTCGAGCTGAAAGGAGACTCGGCGAACGTGTACTGGGGCGCCTTCGACGCTGTCATCGACACCGACCTGCCGACGAGCCGGATGAAGCACGTCATCCACAGCAAGCACGACGGCACCGTCCTCATGGTGCCAAGGGAGGACAGCATGGTGCGCATCTACACGCAGATGGGCACTTTGAATCCGGGTGAGCGGCTCGACCGGTCCGCAGTCACTTTGGAGAAGTTGTGCGAGAAGACGCAGCAAGTCGTCAAGCCGTACGAGATCAAGTTCCCCTATGTCGACTGGTGGACTTGCTACGAGATCGGGCAGCGCGTGTGCGACACCTTCTCGCAGTACGGCGACCACGTCCTGATCGCCGGCGACGCGTGCCACACCCACTCACCCAAGGCAGGCCAGGGCATGAACGTCTCCATGATGGACACGTTCAACCTTGGCTGGAAGCTTGCCAGTGTCCTTCGCGGCCAGGCAAGAATGGAGCTCGTGCACACCTACCACGAGGAGCGGCAGAAGACGGCCAAGGAGCTGATCGACTTTGACCGCAAGTTCTCCGCCATGTTCACGGGCCAGGCGAAGCCGGACGAGCTCGACCTCTTCTCCCCCGAGCAGATGAAGGGTGCTTGGGAAAAGAGTATCCGCTTCACGTCGGGTACGGGGGTCGAGTACCTCCCCAACAGCATTGTGCTCCCGGCTAGTGAGAAGCAGGGCAAGCTCGCGCGCAACGTCAAGGTCGGCAGCCACCTCGAGAACCAGCAGGTCTTCGGCGCGTTCAACGCGCACGACGTCCAGCTCCAGGCTGCCGTGAGGGCCGACGGGCGGTGGCGCGTCATCGTCTTCCCCGGCGACGTCCGCGACTCCGACCGCCTGGCCGCATACACCAAGCTCGGGGAGGATCTCACGGCCCTGAGCACGAAGTACACGCCCAAGGGCGAGGACAGCGACGCGGTGATCCAGACGTTGACCGTGTTCGACAGCCCGCACAAGGACGTGCAGTACATGGCCGCGAAACTGCCGGCCGTCTACATGCCGCGACGGAAACCGTGGGGCGTACGCGCGTTCGACACCGCCTTCACGGACGAGGACACGTATCATAACGGGCCCTGCGCCGCTTACAAGGGATACGGGATCGACCCCAACGTGGGAGCGGTAGTTGTGGTGAGGCCGGACCAGTATGTCTCCGGTGTGTTTGGGATGGACGAGGGAGAGAAGATCACGCAGTTCTTCGACCGCTTCATGATCCAGCAGCAGTATTAGTGTAGAGGTAGTTTGTACATGCATCTATGTTTAGCCTTGCTGGGACAGCAGAGACGGTGAGAGAACGAAGAAAGAAGAAAGGATAGCGGCTTGCGCGCCTAGTTGCCGTTGCCACCTGTTTGTCAGCTTGTACAGGACTCTGAAGAAGCTACTCACCACTCTCGTTCGTAAAGTCGATGTGCTTCTGGATGTCGGCAGCGGAGACGGTGGGGCGGTTGACCTCGATCGCGCGCTCAAAGTCGGACACGCTGAGGAGCGGCTCCTGGAGCTCGTTGCTCTCGACCTCGGTCCAGGACTTCTCGATGGCGCCGGGCGCGCCGGGCGAGCACGGCGTGAGTTTCTGGACCGGCCCGTCGTCCGTCTCGACCTTGATCGGGCAGAAGTGCGTCGCGCTCAGCACCTTGCGCACGGGCTGCATCAGGGCGTCGCGCACGATGACCGCGATATCGGAGCCGGAGTATCCCTCGGTCTGCTCGGCGAGGTGCCGGAAGTCGGCGGGGGTGAGGCCGTGCGGCGTCGTGCCGACGTTGAGCTCGAACATCCGCCGGCGCGCCTCGAGCTCCGGGAGAGGGATGTAGATGCGCTTCTCGAAACGCCGCTTGATGGCCGGGTCCAGCTGCCATGGGATGTTCGTCGCGCCGAGAACCAGCACGCCCGTGTCGTCGTTGCCGACGCCGTTGATCTGCACCAGGAACTCGGTCTTGATGCGGCGCGACGCCTCGGACTCGCCCTCCCCGCGCGTTCCGGTCAAAGAGTCAATCTCGTCGATGAAGATGATCGACGGCTTGTTCTCGCGCGCCATCTGGAACAGCTGCTTCACGAGGCTTGCGTCAGTTCTGCGAAGCACTCTTAACTCACCGCTCACTCTCTCCCATCCACTTGGACACGAGGTCCGAGCTCGACACGGAGAAGAACGTGCTCTTGGCCTCTGTCGCGACCGCCTTGGCGAGGAAACTCTTTCCCGTTCCCGGAGGCCCGTAGAGGAGGATGCCGCGCCACGGCGTGCGTTTTCCGGTGAACAGCTGAGGGAACTTGATCGGCAGGATGACGGCCTCCTTCAGCGCCTCCTTGGCCTGCGCGAGACCCGCGACGTCGTCCCACGACACGTTCGGCGACTCGCTCACAATCGCGCCTTGCAGGTTCTGCCGCAGCTTCTTGATCTCCGGGTCGTCCTCGTCCTTGCCCGTGCTCGGCCCGCCGGCTTCCGACCCGCCACCGCCCGACGCGCCCACCTTTGCCCGTGATCGCTTCTCTTCACTCTTCGCAATGTGCTCCTTCAGCTTCTCGGCGCGGTCCAGATACTCTGTGAACTTGTTGCGGATGAGCTCCTTCAGCTTCTCGTTCTTCTCGTCTGGGGGTTAGCTTGGGCGGTCCTCAGCGTGCAGCTGATACGCACACTTCATCGCCTGGTTGTCAGCTCAGACCGCAACGATCGGACAGCTCACCAGCATGAAGTAGTCGAGGGCATCTTGGTACTGCTTGTACGCTTCCTGGTTGTCAGCCGGTGGGCGGGGCCGTGACGCACGGTGTAGTTCTGCTTGACGTCCTCCTCGATGGCCTTCTGGACAATGGCAATCGCCTTCTGGGAAGTGGTCAGCTTGTCGTAACGTAGACGAGATAGCTTACGTCCAAGAAGTTGGAGTTGCTCATGGTATGGTTTGATGTGGGATGAGGTGCGAGTGTGTGTTGACGTTTGTTCTTGGTGAGCAGGGCGGCGAGTGTCGGCCTGGCTGGTGCGATGACGAGTTGTGACTGGGGATCCACAATGGATTTGGCCCCGCTTCACCACTCCAGTCCATCCATGCATCCCATCCCTGGTCGGGCTCTTTGGTCCTTTCGTTGATCCATCATCACCACCCGGCCTCGATCCATCCGTGCATCCCAACCATCCACCATGGCAAGCGCATCGGGGTACAACTACCACCGCTTCGCCCGCGCAGTCCTCAAGAAGGCCCGCAAGTGGGAACCCTCACTCAGCATCCAGCTCTACCCCACCTACTGGCGCTTCGAGCATTCAGTCAGTACCCTCCTGACCAACCTCCACCGGGCTTGACCTTCATGACTGACCACTGCCCAGGAAATCAACTTCCTCTACGATGGCCCCATGAAGCCCTTCCTCATGGCCTTGCGCGCCCAGGTCATCCCCGCCGCCCTCATCCCCTTCCTGTACGACATCCGCCCGCCCGTGTCCTTCGTCGACGGATGTCTTGTCGTCGAAATACAAGACTTCCGAAAAGTGCCAGAAACGCGGAGTCGTGTGGTGATGCGGCCTGCGCCAGAGACGCTGCCGCTCACGATCGACAACATGCTCTCGCGGCGGCAGGAGCGGTGGGACGACAACATGACGCTCGAGCTCGAGTCGCGCATCATGGTGAGTTGAAACAGCGTGTCGAACTGACAACCAGGCCGCCACATCACCCCCGCTCTACCTCGGCACATCGATCATGGCGTCGCGCAACGCCGCCCTGTCGCTGGCCCTTACGGCGCCGGCGGCGCCGAACGTGGGCGCCGACGGGCAGT
This sequence comes from Trichosporon faecale, assembly GCA_039545375.1. Classification (NCBI taxonomy): domain Eukaryota; kingdom Fungi; phylum Basidiomycota; class Tremellomycetes; order Trichosporonales; family Trichosporonaceae; genus Trichosporon; species Trichosporon faecale. The sequence continues at coordinate 1,505,620 of BCLU01000005.1, read as the reverse complement.
TCCGCTCCAACGCGCACAAGGGTGAGGAGGAGGACAACGAGCTCGAGTCGATCCGCAAGCTCCTCGGCGCTGGTACGCGGGGCCAGGCAGGCGCGTTCCAGCCCAACTGGTCCGTGTTACGGCTTCTGGAGCGGATCAAGGCGCACAACAAGCAGAAGGAGACGGAGGCGGCGGCGCGGGCAGTCGGGCAAGCCAAACAATTGCCAACAGGCGGGCCGGGCGGTGGTCCGCCGCCGCCAACGAACGAGGAGAAGAAGAAGTCGAAGAAAAAGCGCCCGGCAGCCGAGGCGGCAGATGACGGGGAGAAGAAGCCGGCGAAGAAGAAGAAGGCCGCTCCGAAGGTCGCGCCCGCGGCCGAGAAGGAGAAGGACAAGAAGGACGACAAGAAGGACGACCCGCCGAAGAAGGAGCCGGCGAAGAAGGGCGCGAAGAAGGAGGGAGCCGCGACGAAGAAGAAGGCGCCTGCCAAGAAGAAGGCCGCGGCTGCCGAGGACAAGTAGAGGGAGTAGACCTGCACTGTAGCATAGAGCATTCACATCATGTACGCATCATCACGACACGAGAGGCGGAGCGGAGTCGGCCGCGGAGCAATGGCAGTCCGCATCAGAGCCATGGTTACAGGCGGCCATCCCAATCACTCAGCAGCTTTAAACACTCCAACCGATGCAGATGCACGTCTGGCCTCACTGACATGCTCCTTGTGTGCATAGGAAGCACACTGCATGTGCATCGCCGTGCTCTCAGCACACATCTCGTCACATCTCCTTCGGTGAACCAAACAAAATTGCCTCCGCCAGTCCCTTCCAGCCGCCACCCAACGCACATTCCCAGCTTCGTGTCGATCGCTCCATCCACCCAACCTCTCTCCCCCTCATCTCCTCAACACCCTCGACCTCAACCCCGAACAGAATTCGGCGCAATGGGGACACTCGGCACGAAGCGCCGCGGCCTCTCGTCGTTCCTGTACCACACCTCGTTCTCGCTGTTCATCCTCATCCTCGCTGCACTGTTAGTGGGCGCGGCATGGGGACTGGGCGAGCAGGCGGCGAAATCGAGCCATGCGTCGCGGTGGAACTTGTTTGCGCTTTGTGTCGCTTTCGCGGGATTGGTGAGTACGCTGAGCGGCCGGCGAAGGCAGACCTGTCGTTCGCCCCTATAGCCCCTAAGACTTGTCGAGTACCTCGTCCCGTCTTGTCGAATGCTCGGTCCTTTGGACTCAGACATTCAGAAGACTGGTTTTGGATGACAAGGGAGCGGAATGGGCAGTGTGGATGGTGGCTTGACGACACAGCTAGGAACAGTATTGTCCAGCTAACGCGCAGGTACTCATCTCGCTCATCCTGATCTGGGCGCGTATCCATGGCGTCTCGAAGGCGCTGCGCGCCATGCCGCGGCCATATATTCCAATCAAGGTGGTTGATGCGCCCAAGGTGAGTTCGAGAGTGAGCGCAGGAGCTCGGCGAGCTCTGCGCGATCCCGACCGTTCGAGCTTGCAAGCACAGCGAGCCCGATAACGCAAGCGCAGCGAGTCCGGACGCATCAACACGCAAACTGGAACGCACCTCACGAGGACACTCCAGCTGACAGACAGAAAGTCGCACGCCACATCCAGGCCGAGTACGCACGCACCACCGTTATTGCGCACATGTCGTCGCCTACTACGGGCGGACACGCCGGCTGGGGCAAGCCCGGCACGGAGTGGGACGGCGTGCATTTCCGCACCTTCATTCTGGGGACGGTGCCTACTATGCGTGAGTACGAGCGTGAGCGCCAGCGAGGGCGGGACTTCCCTCTGCCGCTCTCCCTCATTCACATCACTGCTTCAGCAGCGGCGAGCCAGGGGGAAGACAAGCTAGGCAAAGCCGGATACCGTAGCTGACAGAAGCAGAAGAGCTCCTCCTTCCCGGCGTGAAGCTCCGGCGCTCGGACGTGACCCCCCTCGTACCCGCCGCGAAGGCGCTTGACCCGTCCGACTCTGTCCTCCCAACCTTTGTGGCAAGCTACGTGACGCTGGTCCAGAAGGCGCTGTACTCGGGCGAAGAGCCGGGTCAGAAGGACGCGCACGCGACGCAGATCGCGATGCAGGTCGTCATGAACCTGGTTGATATCAAGCGGAAGAAGACGGCGCAGGCTGGAGGGATGGGAGCGAGGGATGCGCATTTCACGTCACCACCCACGGCGTTGCCGGGACGCATGCTCGAGGGACATGTTTAGTTGTACCATAGATTGGTTGTATATGCTGTCCGCACACGTCTTCGCTTCGTCCACTTTCACGATAGGTCTTCGCAGTAAGACGCAGTCCGTCCCCCGCCGTTGCTGTCGAGACCACAGGCCACAGGATTACAGCTTGTAAGCCGCGCATTAGAACTCTGGGACACGATTACGAAAGCGAATAGTCACGCTCACTTTCCCACGCCTGCACCCTGCATCCAAACCTCCACCCAGTGGCGAAGTCTTTGGTTCCGCTCAGTCAGCAAAGATTCGAGCGAGGCATGACGGAGTCGTCGAGAATTTCGACCACAACGACCGTCGATCGTCAACATCCCCCATTCATCGTCGACCATGGCCCTTCCACCCGCCAGTGGGCCGTCCCGCCCGAAGCGTACCGCCGCCGCCGCTCCTGCGTCTGCTGCCCGCCCTCCCGCGAAGGCTGGACGACCAGCACCCACCGCCCGACCGACTTCGGCCTCAGCCGCCGCCGCTGCCGCAGCCGCTCGCAAGGGCAAGGCGCCGGCGCGCCCGTCAGCCGCCGACGTTGCCGCTGCCAAGGCCGCGTCCAACCTGCAGGAGGGAGAGGAGGAGTGGGCCGCGCTCATGAAGAAGAACCACGACGAGCCCAAGGGTGCCGATTGGTATGCGAAGGGAGTCAAGAGTGTCCAGGTGAGTTCGGCTGCTCTTCACGCGAACTGACATGCAGGACAAGTGGGAGCTCCTGCCTGCCTTCCTGAAGGTGAAGGGCCTCGTGAAGCAGCACCTCGACTCGTTCAACTACTTCGTGCATACGGACATCAAGGCGATTCTCCACGCCAATTCGCTCGTCGTGTCCGACGCCAACCCGCGGTACTACATCCGCTACACCGACATCCGCATCGGCCGGCCTCTGCGCAAGGAGGTCGGCTCATCCAACACGCGCCTGACGCCTATGGAGTGCCGCCTGACGGATAACACCTACTCGGGCGGCATCTACGTCGACATCGAGTACACGCACGAGGACAAGATCCGGAAGCAGCAGGGCATCCACATCGGCTCGTTGCCTATCATGCTTCGGTCGGACCTGTGCCACCTCGCGGGGAAGAACGACCTGGAGCTGGCGCGCATGGGCGAGTGTCCTCTGGATCCCGGAGGCTACTTTGTCGTGAAGGGGACGGAGAAGGTGATTCTCGTGCAGGAGCAGCTGAGCAAGAACCGTATCATTGTCATGACGGACCCGAAAAAGGACGTGACTACGGCCGAGGTCACGTCGTCGACGCACGACCGAGTCGTCAAGACGTACGTCACGACCAAGGCGTCGCGGCTGTACCTGCGGCACTCGTCGTTCAAGGACCCGATCCCGATCGTGATCGCGCTCAAGGCCATGGGCGTCACGTCGGACAAGGAGATCCTGCAGCTCGTCTGCGGCCCCGACGAGAAGTACCAGGAGGCGTTCGGCATGTCGCTCGAGGAGGCGGCGCGGCTGCGCGTGTACACGCGGCGCGAGGCGCTGGAGTGGATCGGCGCGCGCGTCTCCCCGACGCAGGAGAAGGAGGACCGCTCGCTCGGCCACAAGCTCACGCCTGTCGATATGGCGATGCAGGCACTCGCGGCCATGGTGCTCGGCCACGTGCCCGTGCGCGACATGAACTTCCGCCCCAAGGCGATCTACCTCGCGACCATGTCGCGGCGCGTGCTCGCCGCAATGCTGGACGAGAGCATGGTCGACGACCGCGACTATGTGGGCAACAAGCGTTTGGAGCTCGCCGGCCAGCTGCTCTCGCTGCTCTTCGAGGACTCGTTCAAGACGTTCAACAGCGACCTGAAGAAACGCATGGACAAGATCCTCGAGAAGAAGACGCGCGCAGGCCCCTTCGACGCGAGCACGCTCGTGCGCACCGGCGGCGGCGACATCATCACGTCCGCCTTTGTGCGCTCGATCTCGACGGGCAACTGGTCGCTGAAGCGTTTCCACGTCGAGCGCGCGGGCGTCACGCACGTGCTGTCTCGCTTGTCCTTCATCGCCGCGCTCGGCATGATGACGCGCATCACGTCGCAGTTCGAGAAGACGCGCAAGGTCTCCGGCCCCCGTGCGCTCCAGCCGTCGCAGTGGGGCATGCTGTGTCCCTCGGACACGCCCGAGGGAGAGGCGTGCGGTCTCGTCAAGAACCTCGCGCTCATGACGCACATCACGACCGACGTGCCCGAGGACCCGCTGATCAAGCTCGCCTTCATGCTCGGGGCTGAGGACATCTCGCTCGCGACCGGCAACGAGCTGTACCGCGACGGCGTGCACCTGGTGCAGGTGAACGGTAACCTGATCGGCGTGACGGCGCTGCCGCGCAAGTTTGTGCGGACGTTCAGGAAGCTGCGCCGCTCTGGCCGCACGTCCGAGTTCGTGTCGATCTACATCAACCACCACCAGCGGGTCATCTACATCGCCTCTGACGGGGGACGTATCTGCCGTCCGCTGATCATCGTCGAGAACGGCCGCCCCCGCGTCACGTCCGAGCACATGCAGCTCCTGAAGCAGGGCAAGGTGACTTTCGACCACTTCCTGCGCTCCGGGCTCGTCGAGTACCTGGACGTGAACGAGGAGAACGACAGCTTCATCGCCTGCTACGAGTCCGAGATCACAGAGGACACGACGCACCTCGAGATCGAGCCGTTCACCATCCTCGGCGCCGTCGCCGGTCTGATTCCGTACCCGCACCACAACCAGAGTCCGCGTAACACCTACCAGTGCGCAATGGGCAAGCAGGCGATCGGCGCGATCGCGTACAACCAGCTGAACCGCATCGACACCCTGCTGTACCTCATGACGTACCCGCAGCAGCCGATGGTGAAGACCAAGACGATCGAGCTGGTCGGGTACGACCGCCTGCCGGCCGGCCAGAACGCGACTGTCGCCGTCATGTCCTACAGTGGCTACGACATCGAGGACGCGCTCATCGTGAACCGCGCGAGTGCCGACCGCGGCTTCGGCCGCTGCCACGTGCTGAAGAAGCAGACGATCCCGATCCGGTCGTTCCCGAACGGCACCTCGGAGCGGCTCGCGATGCTGCCGCCGGACCAGCGGCCGGAGACGCACTCCTGGCTGGACCAGGACGGGCTAGTCGCGCCGGGCTCGGTGGTGTCGCAGGGCGATGTGCTGGCGGCGCGCGAGACGCCGATGGACACGCGCGGCCCCGGCCCCACGGTGGGCTTCAAGGCGACGCCGGTGTCGCACAAGCTGCCCGAGCCGACCAACATCGACAAGGTCATGGTGACGGACACGGAGGACGGGAACCAGCTGATCAAGATCCTGACGCGCCAGACGCGCCGCCCAGAGCTCGGCGACAAGTTCTCGTCCCGCCACGGCCAGAAGGGCGTGTGCGGCCTCATCGTGCCGCAGCAGGACATGCCGTTCAACGACCAGGGTATCTGCCCCGACATCATCATGAACCCGCACGGATTCCCGTCGCGCATGACGGTCGGCAAGATGATTGAGCTTTTGTCTGGCAAGGCGGGCCTCATGGCCGGCAAACTGCAGTACGGCACTGCGTTCGGAGGGTCAAAGGTCGTCGACATGAGCCAGATCCTCATCGATGCCGGCTTCAGCTACGCCGGCAAAGACACGCTCACGTCTGGTATTACCGGCGAGTCCCTCGAGACATACGTCTACTTCGGCCCGATCTACTACCAGAAGCTCAAGCACATGGTCATGGACAAGATGCACGCGCGTCCCACGGGCCCGCGCGCCAACCTGACCCGCCAGCCGACCGAGGGTCGAAGCAAGGACGGCGGCCTGCGTCTCGGAGAGATGGAGCGAGACTGTCTCATCGGCTACGGCGCGACGCAGCTCTTGCTCGAGCGCCTCATGATCTCGTCGGACGCGTTCGACGCCCAGGTCTGCGAGTCGTGCGGCATGCTCGCGTACTCGGGCTGGTGCAAGGGGTGCCAGTCCAGCAAGGCCGTCGTCAAGATCACGATGCCGTACGCCGCCAAGCTGCTCATCCAGGAGCTCATTGGCATGAACATTCTGCCCAAGCTCGTTATGGAGGATACCGTGTGAGCGGGCGAGCGGCGAGCGATAGCGAGCCTGCGAGCCTGCGAGCCTGCCCATCGAGACGAGCGCGAGCGGCGAGCGTCACCATCGAGACGAGCGCGAGCGGCGAGCGTCAGGAGACCAGAAGGTGGGAGGGAAGGAAGGAAGGAGGGAAGGAGAGTAGAAGGCATAGTCAGAGCCAGAGCCAGTTCACAGTGTACATTTTTCATCATTGCATGCATTCCAATTCTCTTGTCTTGACACGCCGGCGGTTGATACAATGGTACAGTGGAATCTAGTGGGAGATAGAGACAGGGAGGGGGAAGGTAGGTCAGATGTCAGTTCACTGCACGACTCGGTGCAGCAAGTCTGTCTGCACTCGGCTGCACCTCGCACCCCAGCGTGAGCGCAGAGGGCGGAGGGTTGTATGGGTTGATCACAGGTCTGCACGTTAGCTTGGGAGAAGGAATAAGCTCACAGTAATCGGGCTTCTTGACGTTGACGCCGTGCTCGCTCAGCGCGAGCGAGAGGTCGTCCATGGTCAGCACGACGCGGTTGCGATCGACGGCTGTTGCGGGGCGGCCGCGCCCCGCCGTCGTGCCGTTCACGCGCAGCTTGGCGAAGTGGAACGCGTCGCGCGAGAGGTCGCTGATAAACTTTTGCGCCGAGAGGGAGAGCAGGCGCTTCCTGATTGTTAGCGTCCTTGTTCGCATCACATCCCGAGCCTCGGTCCACACGAGCGATGGGACGACAGCCGCCTGAACGAGCGGAGAAGGCACAAGCGACCGCTGGTTCGGCTGGTTTGGCCTGACGGCCAAACTGCGCTGAAGCACACTCACAGCCTGGGATCCTGGCACTCAAACCCAGCCCTCTGGAGGTAATACTCTGTAACTTCCTCGGGAATCTGCCGTCAGCTCAGCCTCAGCGTAAGCGTACCAAGGGCTTGTACCCGTCGAGCATGACGAGGAACTCGGCGAGGGAGCGGTCGCGCCGCGCCATCTCCTCCTCGCGCCGCTGCGCAAAGAGCGCAGACATGTCCTCGTCCTCCTTGTCGTCCTTGTCGTCCTTCTTCTCCTTGGCGTCCTTCATCTCGACGTCGCCGCTCGCATTGGCGCTGGCGGCCGGCTGGCTGGGTCCCGCGGCGTTGGGCGCGGCGGCCGGGGTTGGGGTGGCCGCGTTGTCTGGAGCGCCTGCGGTTGGGGTAGCGGCGGGGGCAGCGGCGGGCGTGGGTGTTGAAGCCGCTGGCGCGGCGGGCTGCTGAACGGGGGCGGGGGTAGCGGCTGGAGGAGGAGCTGCAGATGCAGCAGCAGCAGTGGCTGGCACCGCAGCAGGAGCAGGAGCAGGCGACGGCGTCGGGACGGGCTCGCCCGGCTCGATCTTGACCTGCGGCTCCTGCGATCCGTTAGGTGGTGCGGACATGGTGGATGGTGCGACAACGTCAACCTTCGGTGATCGTTGTTCTGGACATTCTTGGTCGTTGGGCGTAAGGGCGGGGGTTGTTTTCGGCGCAGGGCGTGCACACGTGCTTCTCTAACATACATAAAGAACGCACGCACCCAGCTCCCAACAACAACTGTATCCAGCTGGATAATCTTCGCTAGTATATCGGTTAGTATAATCGCCTCTCATTACGTAAGAGAGATTGCCCTCGGGCTGTTCGCGATAGAGCAGGGTTCGACTCCCTGGCGGAGAATAATCTTTTGTCTCCTGATCGAAGCATCGGCCACTTGTTTTGCCGGATCGGAGGAGTGGCACTCGGTCGACGATCGAAGCGAGGGACAGAGAGGTACGGAGGACTACGAGTGCTGTGCTCGCTTCGACACAGATGCAACTCGGGATGTCACGTCCCTGTGTCAAGATGTTTCTCTGAGCTTCTCAACTCAACTTCTCCGCATGCACTCGGTCGTACGAGCATGACTGAGTAAACTTTGAATGAACGCGTGAGGTGAAAAGTGTGCCTCACGAGGTCTCGCGGGGTGCGGTCAGAGTCACCCGCCGAGAGGGTGTGTCTCGTGACCAGCGCGTCCTGTTGAAGGTGGGGACGCTGTGATGTTTGTTGAGCCCCGCGGTGCCCGGTAGTAACCAATCTGCGTTTGTCGCCAGCCAATGCACGTCTGCAGTCACAGCGTACTTGAATCTGTGACGTTCCAAGCAGGGCGGATTGGTCTGGTCGGGTGAACGTCATGGTAGACTGAACTTTATCGGTATCTGTCTGGAGCGCACTGCTGCCGACAGGGTAGGAAACAGTGACGAGTATCACCGGCGGCACAACTGAATGGGCATGAAAGAGACGACTGTGCCCAGGCACGCGGTTTAGCAGTCGATAGGATCGTCTAACAAATAGGCGAACACTACCTAATAGCGGAAGCAAACTGGATTAGGAACGATGCTTTGATTTTTCGCTATCGGGCCTATACGGGGTCTCCATCCGAGACTAAGCTCAGGAATTTGTTTGCCGCCCGCTGCCGCCGCCTGCGCCCTGCGCCGCCGCCGCCTCACGCAATCCTGCACGGCAGGACGCAACAACCACTCACTGCACTCGTCGCTCGACATCAGTTCCCATACCTTCTCCCTTCGTCACGCCTGCTCTCGTCCTCGTCACGTCCGCCCTCTCTCCCACTCCCTCCCTCGACCTCGTGTATACCCCCTCTCGCCACTGTCCGAGCTATGCGTCGCTGAATCCTCTCAAAGCCCCCCCTTCCGCCGTGTTTATCTCAACATCCCCCTAGCAAGAGAAGCTACGAAATCTCAAGCCTCCCTCGAAAAATCGAACAGCCAAGGCTACCACCTAGGTCGTCGCCATGTCGTTCGTCTTCCCCTCCTGGTCGACGGCGTTCTCGTCAGACTTCTACGACGACGCGAAGGCCATGCTCGAGACGGCGCTGAACAAGGTGAGTACCTGCACGCAGACCCGGGCTGACGTCGTAGGGTAACAAGCCGCCTGTTATCCAAGGCCGGATCGAGGTCGTCGGAATGAGCATGGGAACGCAGCCGCCGACGTTGACGCTGCTCGAGATCGGCGACCTGTCTCTGGACCGCTTCCGAGGCATCCTCCGCCTCGGATACCAGGGAGACGCCTGGATCGAGGTACGATGTCGCGTGCAGGCGAACCCACTCAGTCACAACCCAAACCTGAACCCGACATCGACACTCCCCGTCTCCGCGCCGCTGCTCGCGTCCCAGCCCCTCCTTGTCCCGATGACGCTCCGCCTGTCGCTCCTGCACCTGCGCGCTATCCTGATCCTCGTCGTGTCGGCCAGCAAGGGCATCACGCTGGTGTTCAAGAATGACCCCCTGCAGAATGTGGAGGTCTCGAGCACTTTCGACAGTGTGGAGGTCATCCGAGGGTACCTGCAGCAGGAGATCGAGGGACAGCTGCGTGAGATGTTCCGCGAGGACCTCCCGGGCATTATCCACCGTCTGTCGCAGAAGTGGTTCTCGAAGGGTACGGGCGGCCACGTCGAGACGCCGTACCGCGACGTCGACAACGCGGACAACAGCGCCAACAGCATTCCGCCGATCTACGACGACGACGACGACCGGGATCCGACCGCGGCGCCGCAAGACATCTTCCCGCCGAACGGCACCGGTTCCGGCATCTCGCACTCGACCCCGAAGAAGCGCGGCGGCCGTCGCGCCTCCAGTAACAACCTCCACAACTCGACGTCGAGCACGGCCGGTGGCGCTGGTCTCTCAGAATCACCTACGTCCTACACTGTCTTCCCCGACATCGAGAACTACGACCCGACGTATGGCCTGCGACCAGAAGGTCTGCCGACGCACAGTGGATACGAGGCATTCGGCCGGCTGTGGGAGCGGAATCGATCTGGTGGCGGCCGCGGTCTCGGCTCGCTTATGGGTGAGACAGAGCCTGTCACGCCCTTGCCGAGCCAGCAGAACTCGGACGAGTCTTCGTCAGAAGAAGAAGAAGAAATCGAGGAAGAAGAGTACCCGTCTGAAACCGACGACGTTGTCCCGGACCTTGACGGAGTTCCTTCTCGCCCGAGCTTCGAGTGGGAGTCGTTCCCGGCCGTCGGCGGCGGAATGGTGAGCCGGCCACGAGTGTTCCACGCGCAGTCGCAGATCCGCGCCCCGAGCGAGTCCGGCTTCGGCGGCGCCATGCCCAGCCCTGCGGCGACCGCCACCGGCGGCTCCGTCACTGCCCGCGCCAGCAGTATTGGCACCTCGACGGTCGGCAGCTACGTCCCCGCGCACTCTACGCTCGTGGCTCCGAAGCCCGTCTCGCCCGTGCTCCGGCGCACGATGACGTCGAGCTCGGACTTTGCGCGCCGCGACCTGGCCGGCCGGGACCGCTCCGGCAGCCGCTCGCGACCGGAGAGCCTGGCCGCGTACGCGATGCAGCAGAACATGCGGCAGCGTCCCCAGTCCCCGCGCCGGAGCACGGAGCTGAACCACCCCGCCAAGAGCACCTACGGGTACGAGCCGCCGCGTATGACGCGCCCCGTTAGCCTGGACGCTGCGCGGCGGCCGCAGCGCCTGCCCGAGCCGAAGCGGGAGCGCGCAGCCTCCTTCTCGACGCACACAGGCATGGGGCGGCGGCAGGGCATAACTGTGCCGCTGAACCACAGCGTGTCGCAGCTTGCGACGCTGTCGCTGAGCGCGAACACGCTCTCGCCCTACGCGCGCGCGCACGAGCACATTGCCGTGCGCTCCTTCCCGCACCTGGGGACTACGCCGCCGGTCGTCGCCGCCCCGAACGAGGTCAAGGCGACGCGGAAGCGCATCTTCCGCCTCGGGTCGAAGCCGAGCACGCCCGAGGTCGAGACGCCGAAACCGCTCAGCTCGGCGCCGACCACGCCCCCGCTCGAGTGGGACGACTCGATCCAGCCCTCGAGCTCGAGCGAGGCGAGCCGGTGGCGCTCGTCCCGCCGCGCAGAGAGCAGGACGTCGTACGGCTTCCCGCGCATTCCGGAGGAGAACCTCGACCTCAGAAAAGGAGCATACGTCCCCAGCCCGCCCTCGACGCGGGTCCGTTAGTTGTCACCACTCTGTACTGCTGCTTGTAAAACACTGTTCTAAAATGCATGTACCAACTCTTTGAACTGTTGTTGAGCGATGGTGCGCTCCGTAGACTGAGGGTGTTGCGGGGTGTGTTGCGGGGTGTACCGCGGGGGGTGAGGGGCGCATCGCCGGTGATCGATCGGCGCGTTGCCACCCGATCCCAACCACACACCTCATCCAACTCGACCTGGGATGTGTCTTCCTCCCATGCACTCTTCTCAAGATGGTCGTCATCGACATTGCATTCTTCCCCCACATCTTCGACAACATCTTCGAGTCTGCCGACTTCGAGGCGCTACTTCGCCTGCGCCTCACCTGTCGCGCGCTTCGAAAGCGAATCGATGATGAATGGGGACACCTGAAGTGGGTCGTTCACGACGACGGCAGGCCCAACGAAGCCGTCAATCGGCGCGGCTTCGCCATTGACCGCGACTCGTCCTGCCTCAGGCTCACCAAGGCCCTTGATATCTGGGGAAAGGAGGCGAGTGGCGAAAGGACCAACAAGTTCCTGACCATCTTCGACCGGATATCCTCAGAATCTTCTTTCTGGGCCCGACACTCGGGGCAGCCAGCACCAAGACGATCATCGTCCTCGACGAACAGGTCGGAGACCTGGCGGGCTGCTACTTCCTTTCGCCTTCCCACGGCCTGGACGCGGAGCCTCAATACTTGATCTACCGACTCGACTGCCGAAACTGGGACACTCACCCTCGCCTCCCCCAGGATAACCCTCAGTACTTCGCCATGATTGGTGGGATGAAGTGCTCCGCTGATGTCTACCTGGTGTTGTCGGGCTGCGCTCCGGCCGGAGACTGCGTCAAGGACCTGTGTTACTTCATCATCAACTCTCTGACGGGCTACAGAAGCGGCGTCAACGAGGGAGAAACGCCACTCGAGTACGAGCACCACTTCTACTTTGTCGACGTCCCTTCGTGGTTCGACACCTCCCTCACGACTCTGCCTGGAAGCCACCCTGACCGCCTGGACCGTGTCTTGACCAGGCCGAGTACTTTCTACAGCCACATGTTGACGGAGGCAGGATACGGATTGGACGTGGCCTCAGACGACGAAGAGGAGTATGATCGCGACTGGCCGAACGACAAGGTTCTCGAGCGTATCTTCAAGCGACTGCACTACATAACGAGGGAGGAGATGCGGGAGCGCGTCGGAGACAGGGCGTACGAGCTCACCTTCGCGCCGCGGGACATCTGTGCTCGCTAGGAACTGCTCTCGACCCCTCGTCTGACCATGCAACCCCTCCTCTAGCCTGCCGTTCTTTTGTCCGGATCCATGCGCAACGGGGTGCCACTGCGCAACACTCAGCTCAATTAGCCAAGCTACTCTGTAGACGAGGGACCATGCAAAAACATCCCCTCCCCTCCCGACGAGGCCACAGCCTTAGTGCACCCGAGTTGCAGCAGAGTTTGCGCCTGCGCCTGCGCCTGCGCCCCCTTGTTTGTGTCAAACGACACTGACTCGGACTTCCCTTTGTCTCTTCCTCCTCCCCAATCATCCCCACCTCTTCATCAGATGCCGACGCTCGACATAGCCTTCTTCCCTCACATCTTCGACCTCATCTACGAGTCCGCCGATTTCCGTGCCCTGCTCCTGCTTCGCCTTACCTGTCGCGCGCTTCGGAAGCGGATAGACGACGACTGGGGCCATCTACAGTGGACCATCACCGCGGAGGAGACAACCGAGGTCGTGAACAAGCGCGGCGGCCTGGTGCCGTGCGACTCGCCGTGCTTGCGCTTGACGTTCGCAATCGACCACGTCGACGACTCCGAGCTGGAAACGGGGGGCGCCTTTCCGGCCCATCTGCGGCCCGAAATCGTCAGATTCGTTGAGCCCAGCGTCACGTCGTTGACTGAGCATGCCGGGACCATCATCTTCCTCGATCCCGAGTACGAGCTGGATGCGATCGAGAGCATCGAGTACTTCCCCCCTGCCTGGGAAGAGTTCAATGTGATCTACCGCCTCGACTTCGGCAGGTTCGACAGGGGAGGGCCGTACTTCAGCGACATTTGCCGGATCGCACGACGCCTCGGGGGCGCGGACGTCTTCTTCCTGTTGGCGGGGTGCAGCCCCGTCGGAGGAGCCGTCGAGGCGCTGTGCCGTAGCATTCTGGACTCTCTGGTGGGTGTGGAGCGGGAGGAATGGCAGTCCGACGTCCACTACTACTTCGTCGACGTCGCTTCCTGGTTCGATCTTGCACGCACGTCCCTTCCCAGCCACGATCCACGACGCTTGGATCAGGCCCTGACCAGGCCCGGCACATTCTACAGATATCTCTTGAGCGACCTAGGATACGCTGAGCCGGCATCGGACGACAGCGAGGCGAGCTACGACCCTTGGGTTGCGGAGTGTGTCCGGCAGCACATCCACAACATCTCCAGGGAGCAGATGCGCCAACGAGTAGGCGACAGGGCGTACGACCTGACCTTTGCGCCTGCAGACATCTTCCCCCGTTAGCGCAGTGTGATAGGAACCCATGCAAATCTTCTGGTGTGTCGACGGCTCGACGGAGCTGTGATCACAGACCCTTGAGAGTGATCGCGCCCATCAGAGCCGTAGTTGCGCCCCAATGTCACACGCCGCACACGTCAACTGCCCTCGACTCTTCCTTCCTTCTGAACATTCAACTACCATGACGACCATCGACATCGCCTTCTTCCCTCACATCTTTGACCTCATCTACGAAGCCGCCGATTTCCGTGCCCTGCTCCGGCTTCGCCTCACGTGCCGCGCGCTTCGCGATCGCATCAATGACGAGTGGGGACACTTGACATGGTTTCTCCCTGAGAAGGGCCAGGCTCAAGCCGTCAACCACCGAGGCGTCGTGGTGCCCTGCAACTCACCCTGCCTCAGCTTCACCAGTGTGCTCGACGTCGTCTGCGAGGGTGGGCGGCGGAGCGAAAGTTCCCAGTTGCGAGAACACCTTCAGCCCGAGATCATCAGGTTTAACCAGGTGGCCTACACGCCTCTGACTGAATACGCCAAAACCATTATTTTCTTGGACGAAGAACAGGGAGACGTGGGGAGCGACTTCATTTACCGACCCTCCCCCGACTTGGAGCCCGTCAACTTGATCTACAAGCTCGACTGTTGCGACGGCCTAGGGGAGCGGAGATTCGACTTTGACAATATCGGCGATATCAGTTGGTCGGCTGAAGTGTTCCTCGTGCTGTCAGGTTGTCATCCTGTCGAAAGCTGTGTGAAGGATCTGTGCTGGTCCATCATGGACACACTGGTCGGCGAATACAGCGCTGTCTGGGTAGATCCTCCACCCACCCACAAGGTCAACTTTTACCTCGTCGACGTCCCTTCTTGGTTCGACCAATCGCTCACAAGCCTGCCGGAAGACGACCCTCGGCGGCTCGACCAAGTTCTGACGAAGCCGGGGACATTCTACAGCCACATGCTGAAGCAGGTGGGGTTTAACGGTGGCGTGCTCGAGGACTCCGAATATGAGTACGAGCGTTGCTGGCCCTGTCAGAAGGTTCTCGGCTGTCTGTTTCAACAAGTCCACTGTATCTCGAGAGAACAGATGCGTCAGCGGATTGGCGACAAGGCGTACAATCTCACCTTTGCGGCACCTATGGGCATCTGGGCTCCTTGGGACCTAGCGACGTCCAGCTCTCGCTCCTCACGCACTCCCTCCTTTGAATCCGCTGCGTCATGACCGGCTCGATTAACCCCTCCAAGCCCGTCCCTGCTTACAGTACATAGTCTTGCAAGAAGACAGAGAACCTAATGCAATGCCAACTCGTCTGAGGTGTGATTCAACATATCAGCATGCTGCATGCTGCACGACGTGGGGCGCAGGGCAGTCCAGCGAGGATCGGACCAATGCTGCGCCATCCCAGTCTGGTGCCGTGTCCGCGTGTCACCGGACTCAGCTGATTCCCTCACTCGTCTTCCTTACCTCACACTCACTCACACCTTTCTCGACATGGTCACTCTCGACATGGCCTACTTTCCGCACATCTTCGACTCCATCTTCGAGTTCGCCGAAGCCGAGGCGCTACTCCTCCTCAGGCTTACTTGCCGCCGCCTTCGCAAACGCGTCGACAATGAGTGGCGACACCTTAAGTGGTTCGTCCCTTGGAGGAAGCCAGTCGAGGTGTTCAACGAACGAGGTGTCAAGATGTTTAGCGATTCTCCCTGCCTACGGCTTACAAAAGTGCTCGGCATCTCGTGTGAAGACGGATTGGCCGATGGGCCGCCATTCCCAGATCATCTTCGACCCCAGATCATCAGATTTCTCGACGTAGCTTTCACTCCCATTACGTCTCACGCCAAACGATAATCTTCCTGGACGAAGATTGTGGAGAAATTGGCAGCGACTGCACCGACCTTCCTGATCTCGGACTCGAGCCTGTAAACTTGATCTACAAGCCAAACTATCGCCCTCCAACAAACAATCTGCGGCAGCGGTGGGGCTTCGGAGATATTAGCCACCTCCCTTGGTCAGCCGACCTGTACATCTTGCTCTCCGGATGTCCTCCAGTTGATGGCTGCGTAAGGGACCTGTGCTCCGCTATTGCGATGACACTGATAGGAAGCTACGCTGCCTACGACATGCTGCCTGACACGGACAAAGTCAATTCTACTTCGTCGACGTGCCTTCCTGGTTCGACGTCTCAGGGACAACCCTGCCAGAGAACGACCCACGACGACTAGATCAGCTTCTGACGAGACCCAACACATTCTACGGTCATCTGTTGAAAGAAGCTGGGTTTGACATCGCAGTGGATCAAGATGTGGAATGGCAGTACAATTCTCGCTGGCCGTCCCAGGAAGCCCTGGAACGAATCTTCAAACAGGTCCATTGCATCTCCCGAGAGCAGATGCGGAGACGCGTTGGCGACGAGGCATACGACCTTACTTTCGCTCCACGGGACATCTGCGCCGCCTCCAGCTCCGTCTGTTCGACGTCCGACGACGGTGCCTCTCCATCTCATTCCGACCGCGAGCCATAGGATCACGGCGGTCCTCAGCCCGCCACTAGCGCCACTCCGAGTCAGGTTGTACGAGGACGCTATGAAACCTGAGTTTCTTTATCTGCCGTAGCACAAAGAGCCGACGCACCGCGGCTGATTGTCTTTCAACGGTTCACCTGCCCGTCTCACACGACTCATGCACGACTCGAACATTGACTCACAGAGCTTCTAACGATAGATATAGACCACCAAAATCTCAGCTTGCCGTCATGCTTCCAACCCATGTTCATATGGCGACCATTGACGCCGCCTACTTCCCACAAATCATCGACTCTATCGTCGAGTACGCCGAATTCGAGGCGCTACTCTGCCTGAGGCTCGCTTGCCGCGCTCTCTACAAGCGAATCGATGACGAGTGGGCGCACCTGCAGTGGAACATCGCCCGTGAGCGGAAGCGGCCTTACTGTCGGACCCCCGATGTTGTATACAACAAGCGAGGTGCTCTGATGCCAAAGGACTCCCCTTGTCTGAGACTCACCAAAGTCGTCGACTTGAACGATCAAGACGGTGACGCTTGGGAAGTCGAGATACCCGACCATTTTCGACCCGAAATAATCAGGTTTCTGGGCGTCGGCGACTACCCGATGATCGCTCACGCCAAAACGGTCATGTGCTTTGACTACTCGCAGACGTATGAGGTGAGCGACGCTATCCACCGGCCGGCCCACGACCCCTTCAACATAATATTCCGACTGCACATCCCGCCTACAGCCCCTCATATCTACGGCACCTTCTGTGGCCTCGGCAACTTCGGCTGCCATGCCGACATCTACCTGTTACTGTCTGGCGTGGACCCCAGCCCGGGTTCTCTGGTTATGGATTTACTGTGCGAGAGCATCCTCTACTCTTTCGCTGGTGAGGAGAACGTGAAGGAACGCAAAATCAACTTCTACCTCGTGGACACCCCCTCCTGGTTCGATGGGACTTGCACTGCCCTCTCCAATGAGGACCCGAGACGGTTCGACAACATCATGGTCCGCCACGACATCTTCGAAAGCTACCTGCTCGACGAATGGTATACCACCGATTGTGAAGGGAATCCGAGCTCTCTATGGGATAAAGAGAAGGCCGCCGCCCGTAAACGCATGTCGCAGGTGCACTTCATCACTGGCGAGGAGATGCGCCAGCTGGTCGGTGACAAGGTGTATGGTCTCACTTTCGCCCCTCCCGTGCACCCGGCTTCCGCTCCAACGCCTGAGAACTGATAAGCGTATGGTATCCGGAACAACACTTCATAGGTCGCAACTCTGTAGGTGAGACTTCCAATGCAAGAATAGTCACGACCAAGTTCCGCTCGCGATGCTCCCCGACCATGTGCTGGAGAAAGGTTGCGAGCGCCGATCAGATCCGCATTTTGCGCCCCATCCCTCACACGTCAACTGACGCCACTCCGACATCTTACTTCCTTCCGCTCATTCCACTGCCAAAATGACTACACTCGACATCGCGTTCTTCCCACATATCTTCGACACTATCTACGCCTTCGCCGAGTTTGAGGCTCACCTCCTCTTGCGCCTTACGTGCCGTGCCCTGCGGGATCGCGTTGACGGCGAGTGGGAGCATATACGATGGAACGTGGACGGCGAAGAGGGTCAGATCGATACTGTGTACAACAAACGGGGTTGCGCGATCCCGACCGACTCGCCTTACCTGAGACTCGCCAAAGTTCTCGACCTGAACGACGAGGACTCCGACGAGTGCTCGGGGGAGTTCCCAGAATACCTCCGCCCCGAGATCATAAGGGTGCTGGGCGCGGGGAACTACTCAATGTTTGCTTACGCCAAAGCGATGATCGTCTTCGATCCCGTTGAGGCATACCTGCTGGACTCGTATCTTTGCGATCCTGTCAACGGCCACATCGACTTGATCTATCGGCTACACCTTCCCCCCACGCGGGATCGGTGGGAAATGACGGATGTCTTCGAAGACCCCTGGACAGTTCCCTGTGGCGCCGACGTCTACTACCTGCTCTCCGGCCTTGATCCCAGCTCAAGCTGCGAGGCAGTCGATGCTCTTTTTCGATGCATAATGGACTCCTTGACAGCCGAGCGCAGCGGCGAAGAAGACGGCCTGTTCAACTTTCACTTCGTCGACATCCCCTCCTGGTTTGACGCCTCCTGCACGGCACACCCTAGTGACGACCCCAACAGGCTGGACAACTTCCTGACCAACTACGACACTCTCTACGGCTACCTGCTCAAATGCGCGCGGCCTCGTCTGAAGACCTGGCAAACGGAAGAAGACCTCGCCGACTGGTGGCCGTCGCCCACAGTCCGCAGGCGCCTCTCCCAAGTCCATTGCATCACTCGCGAGGAAATGCGTGAACGTGTCGGAGACAAGGCGTACGACCTTACCTTCGCCCCTCAAGACATGTGCGCCCCTCGGACTGTGTAACACGCCACCGATTCTGTGCACGACACCGCGACGCAATGAGAGCAAGACCGCTCACGGTCCCAGCAGCTCTCCTAGAGCCTCACCATGTACATACACAACCGCATGCACACATCCCCTACACTCAACAGCGTGCAATGTTGTGACACGCATGACGCACAGCCAGAGCCTGGCCACGACCGCCGATCAGATCAGCATTTTGCCTCCATGTCTTACACGTCGACTTGCATACTGAACTCGGTGGTCCATCTGTCTTCCTCACACATTGTTCCCCTCGCTCTCCAATCTTCTCCTGGAACTCCACGACATGACGACGCTCGACATCGCCTATTTCCCGCATATCTTCGACATGATTCTCTTATTCGCAGAGTTCGACGCACTCCTCCGTCTACGGCTCACATGCCGTGCGGTGCGCGACCGTGTCAACGACGAGTGGTACCATCTGCAGTGGCGTCTCCCCTACTTCGGTTTCGCTAGGGCCTACAGCAAGCGTGGAAGTGTTTCACCGGCCTCGTCGGCCCTCCGACTCACGCGCGTACTGGACGTCAGCGGCGAATTCGAAGTCGGCTGCGGCTCTAGCTTGACACCTTCCTTCCTCCGCCCCGAGATCATCCGCTTCCTCAGCCTTGGAGAGCACGGTTCGACCCGCTTCGCCAAAACACTCATTCTGCTTCGTAAGCAAGACCTACCGTTGCTTGCATGGGCTGTTCACTCCCCGCCGAAAGGCGACAACAACCGCCAGAACGTCATATTCCGGCTGCCCCTCGACGGTGAAGACAGTCCCGAAGCTGCCTACATCACCGAGATCCCGTGGCGGGCTGATGTGTATGTGCTCCTGTCCGGATGCAAGAGGATCGCAGGTCCTGTTGAGAGGTTATGCCTAGCACTCATGCGCCCGCATCTCAATGGGTGGAGGAGAGACGGGGCTGTCCGCTTCTATTTGGTTGATGTCCCCTCCTGGTTCGATTACTCTGGTGACCTTCACGCGGATGAAGGCCACGAGCGTCTGGATCACATTCTGGGCGACAAAAGGACTGCTGATGAGTACTTGTTGACCTGTGCGAGGATGGAAGGAATGGAAGTGCTCCCGGGGACGGGCGGGTTACCGAGCTCGCATGACTTCAAGCTGCTCGAGCAAGTTCACTTCATCACGGGCGAGGAGATGCGTGCGCGCGTTGGCGACCGCGCATATGACCTCACCTTCGCCCCACAGGACATCTGGGCCCACTGAGGAGTTACACACTACCCTCGCGCCTTACCTGCCACGGACTCGACATCTGCCGCACGCCCTCGTTTTTGCCACTAGTGTTCCCAATTGCATCTACTGCCTGGCCACTCAGTGTAGCGTGTGCACCAGCTCGCCGTCCCCGATGCTGTTCCCATGTAGTTTGTCACTTTATGCACACAATATACACTCACCACGTCCCGGGCGCCAGTTTGCACGTTGGCAGTGAAAGGGGGCGGCGCGCGCGGGCGTCGATCTGGAACAACGGATGCGCCCCGCCACCCGCCCTCACTTCCCACACGTCAAGCGCTAACTCGAGCGGCTTCCCCCTTTCGCCTTCTCAACTCCACTCGGCACCTCGATAACTCCCAAGATGCGTACACTCGACATCGACTGCTTTCCCCACATCTTCGACAGTATCTTCGCGTTCGCCGACTTCGAGGCCCTCCTCCTCTTGCGCCTGACCTGCCGTGCACTTCGCGACAGGGTGGAGGACGACTGGGGACATCTTCAATGGAAGGTGTTCAGCGAGGAAGAGGTTGTCCACAACAAACGCGGAGTCAAGGTGCGGACCGACTCGTCTTGCCTACGTTTCACGAGCGTACTCGACCTGTACTGCGAGATGCAGTGGGCGACGTCTGAGGAGGTGCCCGTCTGTCTGCGACCCGAAGTCATCCGCTTCGACTCGAATGCACTCTGGTACTACCCCATGAACAGCCACGCGCAGTCGCTCATCATCACCAAGGAGGGCGACATCCCCTGTCTCGTTAATGCGGCGGGCAAGCCCGCTCACGCTCACGGCCCCCGGAACATCATCTATCGCCTACACTTCGATACCAACAGATCCGACTTCGAGACGATCGGCGACATCCCCTGGGCCGCAGACGTCTTCCTCGTGCTGTCGGGGTGCCCCGTGTTTGGCGGCCCGGTCAGGGACCTCTGCCACAGCATCATGTGCCCCATCGACCACTCCGTCAAGCTGGCCAGGCATGACGACGTCCACTTCTACTTCGTTGACGTTCCGTCTTGGTTTGATGCTCCGTCACACGCCGCCGGCGCGGAGCGCTCACCACCGCCCCGCCTTGCGCCCTCTTCGGCCTTTCGCCGTGGCATGGAGAAGCGGCTTGACCAATCTCTCACCCGGTTCGATAGCTTCTACAACTACCTACTCAACAGTGCCAGGGTAGATGGCGTGGAGAAATATGAGGGCTGGTGGCCGTCCGACAGGAATCTGAAGTATCTCTCCAAGGTGCACTACATCACGCGCGAGGAGATGCGGCAGCGCGTCGGCGACAAGGCATTCAACCTCACCTTTGCGCCACAAGTTCTCCGTCCACTCACAACGTGAAGTACGTGTTGGCCGCCAACTTTACCAGTAACTCAACCAACACACATTCCCCGTTGGCCTACAACCTGACTCCGTGCATCGCGCCCGTCTGTAGATATCCTTCGTAATGTGCCGATGCGACCAGTTCCCATATACAGGCAGAACTCTTCTGGCAGCCCCCAATAGGCGGCGTTGCGGCCATGTGCTGCAAAGTGCCCGGCAGTGCCGATCAGATGAGCGTTTTGCCGGTGTCTCAGTCTCGCACACGTCAACCATCGCTCTGCCACTTCGCTCCTTTCTTCTTTCCACTTACCCACTCAACCCCTCAACTGCATAGCTTGTTAACCTTCTCCCTCTCCTTCGTTCGCGTCCTGCGATCTGCAAGATGGTGACGCTCGACAAAGCCTTCTTCCCGCACATCTTCGACACCATCTTCGAGTTCGCAGAGTACGAGGCGCTCCTCCGCCTCAGGCTCACGTGCCGCGCACTCTACGCCAGGATCGACCACGAGTGGGGACACATACGGTGGAACGTCGGCTCCAACGGCCAGCCCCCAGACAAGGTGTACAACAAGCGGGGAGCCCTCGTTTCATCACGTTCGTCCTGTCTCCGACTCACGAAAGTCCTCGACCTGAACGACGAGTTCGGGTATGAGCCGTCCCCCGAAGTTCCCGATCATCTCCGACCGGTCATCATCCGTTATCTGTCGATGGGCGACTACGCCATGAGCAGCCACGCCGAGACGCTCATCCTCTTCAACCCGTACGACGTGGCCGCCGTCCATCCATGCGTCCGCCCTCCGGCTCGTGGCCGCCATCGTCTCATCTACCGGTTGGACTTCGGCGATGCCGACCCCTGCCTCGAGAGTATCGGCGACATTCCGTGGCCCGCAGACGTCTACCTCCTCTTCTCGGGCTGCCCGCGGGTCAGCGGCCCCGTCGAGACCATATGTCGCAATCTCATGGGCCCCCCGCTACCGGGGAACAAGCGAAGCGCCGACGTCGACTTCTACTTCGTCGACGTGCTCTCCTGGTTCGACACCAGAGGGCTCGGGTATCTCTACGGAGAACACGAACGTCTCGATATCGTCTTGACCAACTTTGAAACCTTCTACGGCCTTCTGCTCGACCTCGCCAGGCGTGAGGCTGAAGAAGCGTACGACGGGTGGTGGCCGTCCCCTGCGATCCTGCAGCGCCTAGCGCGGATGCACTGTATCTCGCGGGCTGAGATGAGGGAGCGCGTCGGCGACAAGGCGTACGAGCTCACCTTTGCCGCGCAGGACATTCACGCCCCCGCCAGTCAAGGTGCGACTGTCTGAGCCGATCACCCACCACCGCTGTGCCATGTGCCAACGCGGCCGGCTGCTCGCAGCACAATGCCACCGCCTCACCCACCTCGACACACCAGTCTCATCCACCTCGGCACTCCAGTCTCGGTTCGCCACATCCATCCAGCAAGCATGACCAGCCGTGGCAAGACCGCGCGATTTTCGACAATCCTCCAATCTCCAGTCTACATTCCGCCACCACGCGTCCTGAGTCGACCCAGCTCCCTTCTCCGTCTCGTTCCGAGCCCTCGTCATCGACGACAGGTCGTTAGTGTGGCATAATTAGCTATTCGCCACCCGATGCTAACGTTTGCTCCAGGATTGCCTGTTGACCAAAAGATTCATAACAACTTAAGATTGGGGCATTCTAAATACAACTTCTCCGCGCCAGCACCCCAGCGCTCCCGCGCTCCCTGCTATGCCTGTTATGCTCTATTCTATGCGTTATCAATGATCGGCGTTCCATTTTTATGCCTGCCTAGGCCTCCTTGACCATGGCGCGCGAGACGTTGTCCCTGCACCGCTTCAGGAAGCGGATGAGGGGCGTGCCGCCCGTGCCGCGGAGCTGGTCGTCGGGGACGTCCTCCTGCTTCTCGGCGACCTCGCCCTCGCGCCCGAGGAGCTTGAGGATGCGCTCGCTCGGCGGGCGGCGCGCCTGCTGCACAATGTGGCGCGAGACGACGCGCATGTGCTTGTCACGGAAACGGCGGAGGGCGGCAAGCGCCTCGTTGTACGCCTCGGCGAGCTCTGGGTGCGTGTTGGCGCGCGCGATGACCAGCGGGCGCAGCGGCGTCGGGTGCGCGGCGAGGTGGAGGAGGAACGTGCGGTGCGGCAGGGGCATGTACTGAAGCATGCGCTGGAGGAAGGTCGCCTCGACGGGGCCGCCGGACTTCTCAGTCGGAGTCGCAAGGGGCGCGTCGTCCTCCTCGATGTGGTGCTGAACCAGCGGCGAGTTGTTGAGGATAATGCGCGGTGACTCGGTTCCGCCGGCAATGGCGATGGACTCGCTGTCCTCGTCGGCGCGGGGAGCGTGGTCGACCGTGAGGAAGACGTCGAAGGCGTGAACGACAGAGCTCTGGCCCGCGCTCGGACCCGAGAACTTCCGTCCCCGGACCTCCTCTCCGTCCTCGGTCATGTAAGTGGAGGCAGAAAGCATGTTCTCAGCCTCTCCAAGCGAGTCTTCCCCAGAAGTTCCCAGGAAGAGCCATCCAGGAGCGTCCGGTCCGCTGCCGTCTCCGCCACGGAACCATGGCCTGATGAGGTGATAGAACTCCTCGGGATCAACCTCAGTCATCATCTTCAGGGTAATGTCACCAACACGGTCGATCTGAACAGCGAGCTGGCGGAGGTAGACGGTGAGACGGCGGAGAGCGACCTCATCGGCAAGGAAGAGCTCGTCGAGACACTGACGCATGAGGGCGAGAGCGGCGGCACCGGCGGCCTCACACTCAGCCGAGACAGTGTAGAAGCCCGCCTCGGACTTAGTGCCGGTGAATGTTCCAAGTGTGCGCGTCGGCGGGTTGTCGCCGAGGTTGATGAGGCGCGAAGAGTCGGTGGCCTGAACGTTCCAGAGCACAGTGTCGGCGTAGGTGAGGACGGGAGGGAGACCAACGAGGGGCGAGATCTTGAGGATGGGGACCGAGATACAGGCGGGAACCTCGGTCGGCTTCTCACCCTCGGTGGGTGTCGTGTGCACGTAGAAGTGGAGGAGGAAGGCGAGGACAAGGTGCGCACGGCGGAGGAGGGGGAGGTCATTGAGGCCAGCGATGTCGAGGACGGGCATGGCGCGAACACCTTCCCGCCAAGCCTCATCCTTAGCACGGCCACCACCTAACCGGACTCCGTCTCCGGGCTTGTCACCGTGAGCAGCCTCGAATGCGTCCTCCCAGACGTCATAGGGTGGGGGAAGGCGCTCGATGTTGGCCTTCGGCGGAAGGAAACCGGTACGGACGTCGACATCGAAGTCGGCGGCAGCGAGCGAGGCGACGTTGGGCGCAGACGGTGCGGCGTGCGAGGCGGTGGTGATGGACGTTCCAGGGTCGTTGGAGAAGGTCGGGGGAAGGGCGAGGAAGTGTCCCGGGGGGAGGGACGCGAGTGGGTGGGGGTGCGACATTGTGCAGTCGGTGTGGTGAGGGGTAAGTGGTGGGTAGTGTGAAAGCAAGAACCAGTCGTGCGAGTTGAGTCGGTTAGATGAAGAAGCGACGATGACAATGGTATCAGATTGCGTGAGGAGAGAACGGCAAACAAGATTTGTTCATTTAGCATTTTGAGCGAGTAGTGCATCGGAACGCGCGCGCACCGAAATCTGCCCCACCTACGCACTAACCCCATCCCGAGCCGAACACTCACTCCACTGCCCGCGGTCAGTCAGCAGTCAGCACTGCCCAGAAAACCGGCCAAGTTCCCATACCTGCAGCTTTTGCTTAGGTCATGCGCCTGTTCTTTATTCATTCCACCCACATACCTCGGAACCAGAGTGCAGAAACGTGGCTCCGCAGGCCTCGTAACGAGCCATTCCGACTTCCGAGGCGGGGCCTCCACCGCGCTGCCGGCCATATGTCCACCATTCCACCACCGTACACCACACTCTGGCACGTCACGCGGTCACTGCACACCCTGTTTCCCGTTCGATTCCACGGCATCCCCGCGGACTATGCTGTGTTTTGCGTTCGGCCCGTGGTTCCAGCTGTCATCACCGGACCTTGGTGACGACCACAGACGGCAACAGAAGGCCGGCATGCGGGCAGGTGGGCTTCGATCCGAGCCACAAGGCAACCGGAAGCGCCGCCGCCGAGGCAGAGAGGCTTGGGAGGCGTGCGTTGCGTGTGTGTGTGTGGCGTAGTTGCATGCCGAGGTGGACGGACGGACGGAGCAATGAGACGACGTACTTATAGGGGCATCAGCCTGGATTGGTAAGACTTCTTCGAGCCGGCCCGCCTCCTGTGCAAACTTCTGCTTACACCTGTCTGTGCAGAGTGTGTAATGTGAGTGCGAGACGGAACAGCGCGGGGAATGTCCAACAACCATTCCGAGCACGGTTAACGACTGGTGCAAGAGCATCGTTCCCCMCCCCCCGCCGCTGCTGCGTCGGAGATCTGCGAGGACCACGCGTGCAGTGTGCCGACACGGAAAGTCGCTGTTCACATGACCTTGCAGCAGTGTCTTGGCCACCGGGTTTCACGAGCTTCTGGCGTGGCAAAACCGGCTTGGGCTTAATTGTGGAGACCAAGACAATCGATTGAGTAGGCAGCGTCAAAACTGAGTTTCGGAAGGTAGGATCGGATGTCGGATCGGCACCATCTTATCTCGCAACCACGAGACATCTCCGTGCCTTTGCTGATTTCACGCGACGGACAGCCTGTATCATCAACTGACGCTTGAGCCAGGACCAGCGCAGACTTCGATCATCGGTCCGACCTGGTGTCAGTGCCTTGCTTTCTGCCACCACCACTAGTTCTGCGCAGGTGAAGACGAGGAAGGCGTGAACAGGCGAGGCAGCCTGGCGCTCAGACAGTGAAGAAGCCGATCACACCGGTTCGTGTCTTCCTCGCTCGACACCTGCCTTCCTCGGACCCGCCCTTGATGGGCGCACACGCGCCCTCCACCCTCACCAACACTCTTGTCCTTGTCATCTTTTCCTTCTTCCAGCCTATCCTTGTCCCGCTCCTTTATCCCTTGTCTGTGCTTTTGCACCCCTTCACGGCCTCCGGCACTTGCACCCTTGTTCTCGTCTTCGGGTCTGTCTCGTTCCTGTCTGTGCGTCTCAACTTCTCGACCTGTGCGACTTGGCACGTCAACCGCCGCCATTCCCCCTCTATCGCCCTTCCTCCTCGTCCATGCCGCCCAGATCTCGACGCCGCCGCATCGTCGGCCATAAGTCGATCCGTCGCCACCACCGCCTGCCATGATCCATGGACCGCCGCACCGGAACTTGTTTTTCGCGAAGTTCACCCAGCGCTCGGCCACATGTCAGCCAAGCCACCGTCGCCGTTGTCTTGGCCACCCATGACGGTCGCTGCTCCCTGCCAAGCAACCAAGTCGCCGGTGCATGTGTCCTTTGCTCCGTCTCCGTCGAATGCGAGGGCTTGCGATGTGATGGGAAGTGGAAGGGATGGAAGGGCCGTTGAGAGCCCAGCACAGAGATATCAGTTCTACCCTCGGCTCAGAGGGACGCGAGAGGAACTGGGAACTGGGGACTGAACCTGGCCAGGGAAGGACGACTTGAGGTACTGGGCAAGGTACTGGAAGAAGGTCCAACAGCAAACACTGCCGTCTCGCTTCTCGAACGCAAGTGCACGACGCTCGCGGACTGTGGCCAGGTCGCGATGCAAACAGGCAACGTGCCACACCTAAACTGACGTCCTCGATGGGGCATGTGTCCCGTTCCCACACCGAATGCCTCAATGCTGGGCACCTTGGCGTCGTATTTGCATACCGCGGACCAGCATGTGAGCGGCTGGCACTGCAGATCTTTGGGGTGCCCGACGCGGTGGGCAACCTAAGCATACCGATGAGCAAGCTTTGCTGTCGAATTCGATATTTGACCGCATCGAAGTTCGTGACAATACTGAAGGCGCGACCACGTTACGACGCCCACCAACGATCGCGACGCGACTTGACTGAACCTTCCGACCTCGCTTGCGTCTGATGTCATCGGTCGCGCGAGTGGGCGGCGGCGTAACATGTGTCTGCGCCCAGTGCCCAGAGGCGGCAACGGCCGGCTTCCAGCAGCGCTTTGATCTACTTCGCAGTGGTCCATGACTCCACCGGGTCGGCCAGGTGCGCTGACTTCCCTCATAGCCGTCTACTGGCCGAGCACTGCCGAGACCCCGCACTCAAGACTTCGGGCAGTCGGTGTGTGGGAATCCTTCGCTCGGGGTTAGATGAAGGCACCGGTCTTGGCAGTCGTCCGTGAGCGATTTACGACGAGCAAGTTTTTTTTCCGCCTGTCTGCGCACCGAGCATCGAAGCGACCCCATCCTTTCGCCCTCCGTCGAAGATTCGATAACCCTTTGCGCGAAATTCGATAACAGCTGGGTCGTCCTCCGAACTTTTGAAGTGTTGTTGGGCCAGAAAAGCGGTTCCCGTCCCCCCACTCACGACCCTAGGCATGTTGCATGGGTGGATGTCGCGGAGATCTGTCACTTCTCTTCACCCTTCCGGGGCATCCGAGGGGCAGACAAGGGATTGAGCAACGTATGACCTGAGCTGGAGCACGGGTACAGGGATCTGGGGATCAAGCCTCATTCTGGCCCGATTGAGCGATCGCGGATCGCTGAAGAGCCTATAGGGATGCTGCTCACAACGGGCTGATACGCCCGTCGCCCGTCCAAGTCACCGGTGCAGCCAAGATTCGCCGGCGATCAGCTTACGGAGCTCGCACACACCCAGACAAGCTCCGCAGCTTGTGCACGCCTGCCAAGCGTTATCAGGAGCTAGTATCAAGGACGCCAGATAGGGGTGCGAGGTCCGCTTGTGCCTCTGGATGGCTATCTGGCCCCCCTATCGACTCTATCATCTATCAGTGCATTTGCCCGACGACAAGCAATCTCCTCGCGCGAGCGCAGCAACAGCGGGAAGATCTGGATTGGAAAGGGTCAAAGAGCCTGGCTTTGACGGTTCGAAATTGTCGGATTGCAAAACATGTGATGTCGGGGAGCGGCAGAGGGAACGGACGACGATCCGGCACGCTGGGGCAGAGCGAGGTATGTCACTTGCACGTCGTAGCTCGGTTGGCGGGTTCATCGTCGGTCTCTGGGCCAAAGGTCCCACTGGAGCGCTGCGTACGCGGCATCCGGGGCCAGGTGGGGGCTGCTGTGCTCCGGTGCTCCGGCTGGGGCTCTGTGGACGTTGTATCTGCAAGGACTGGACTGTGGTCAACGCGTCGTGTGTCAGTAGACGCCGGGCCAGACGATCTGTCAGCCTTGTGCATGTCCTGAATCGGCAGGAGCACAGGAGCACGGTGAGTCAGTGAATCAGGCCGCACCACCTGGGATCACCTGATCGAGCCCTGAGCCCCACTCTGGACGCCTCGCAGGAGGTCGCAGGAGTCGGGCGTTCCTGGTCCCCTGCTTCTCTTGGCAAACGGTGCTTGCTGTCATCCATTCGTCTCGCACTCCTTGGCCATCCCTTGTCCAGACCGTCATCCTCGGGGCTAGCGCCGTTTTCAGTGGTACTGACACCACAAGGTTTGGTTGCGCGCTTAGTCTATTTCCTGTCCTCCTTTGGTCCTGCTGCAGGATGCTGCCCCTTTGCCGTAGTCGCCTGCCGCCACCAGCCTTGGCCCTGTACCCTGCGTCAGCCGTGGTCTGCCCCGCTGCCCCAACTGCCCCGTGGGCCGCCGACAACCATCGGCTGAGCGTATCTCTGCAATCTGCAATCTTGCAATCCTCTGCCGGCCTCTGCCTTTGTGCCTGTTGACAGCGCCCCCTTCGCTTGCTCGTCTGTCTCGTGTGACGGCGTCAGGAACGAACGGCTGCAAGTCGTGGTAGCTCGCCCACTCACAGCGCTCCCAGATCAGCTCACTGTCGCGGATGACCATGACCGACGACTAGCATCGCGCGCAAGACCCAAGGCTGCTGATTGCTCGGGTTAGGACCATCGCCCAGGAACCCAATGCCCAGTCTGTGTGTCCTGGCAGTCGAGTGGCCATGGCCTGTGTCCTCCGGTTCCCGGCCCCTCCCATGCCTCCTTGTCCAGCTGCCTCGCTGCCATCATCAAAGCGTACCATGATCCGGACGCCAAGAATCAGGCGCTGCGACCATATGCTACCTGTCCGGCGACTATAAAGATCTCCCCAGCTGCCCAGCGCAGTGCTTTTCTTCTCCTCGTCGTACTTTCACACCACCCAAGTGTCCCCACCAGCGTCGAGCCCGTCCAGCCCCGGCATCGCGCAGCACACTTGCAACAGCCACTAGTCGTTGCCGTCCCATAGGTAACGTCAACACATCCATCCCATCCATCCAAACGACTGCACGACACTATCGACAAGCCTACAGAGCGCATAGCAACCATGTCGAACAACCAGGCGTACCTCGGCCCGGGGTACGACGACGAGAAGAACTTTGGCGGCCACATCGAGGAGAAGGAGTCGGGCTCGTACCAGTATGGCGCCGAGGAGGTCGGCGGCCCCGTCGCCGCGCAGGAGGAGGAGACGC
Organism: Trichosporon faecale; assembly: GCA_039545375.1. NCBI lineage: Eukaryota > Fungi > Basidiomycota > Tremellomycetes > Trichosporonales > Trichosporonaceae > Trichosporon > Trichosporon faecale. Next base: position 1,475,951 of record BCLU01000005.1, on the reverse strand, counting down.
ACCGCTCTCTGAAGCCGCGTCAGATCAGTATGATTGCCATCGGTGGTGCCATTGGTGAGTACATTGCTCGATGATGACGGATGGGAGCACGTTGAGGGGGCCCATCACGGTGTTGTGCACCCGCATGGTTTGCGAGGCATGACGAGATGATGGCCGGTGACTTGTGGCTTCTGCCCCGCGTCGCATTGTCCCCGTGACCTGGGCGGGGGAACCCATGTGCGGGAGATGGGCGCGCCAAGCCACCGCCCACCTCTTGTCCCTCCGGGCTGTGGGTTTTATTTGGCATCGGCTACCCCGCACGCCCGTGAGCCCAAGCGAACGGGACGCAGGGTGTTCCACACACGCTGCGCCTCTGCGTACTCTGCGTCACGGCAACGGTGACACGGCGACACGCCGTGTGCGGCCAATTTATCCAGCCTGCACCGCAGAGCTTGGAGCCGAGCTTGGAGCCTGTGCTTGCTGCGCGCACCGGAATGCACATCGGTTGCTGCCGTGGTGCCCCACGATCGCAGCAGCTGCTTGCATACTCGCGCGACCGTTGGCCGCAGTATCCGTGGAGCATGGCGGCGTACGGTTCTTGGCGCTCCAGCTCCTGGCGCTCCTAGCTAAGGGCCCTCTATCTCCCCGTTCCCCGCCGTCATTAGTCATTGAAATGTCAGAGATCGCCGCTGACGTACCCAGGTACTGGTTTGCTGATCGGATCCGGCCCGTCGCTGAATCAGTCCGGCCCCGGCTCCCTGTTCATCGCGTACTGCATCATGGGCGCCGTCTGTTTCTGTGTCCTGATGTCGCTGGGTGAGATGTCGGCGGCTTTCCCCTCCAAGCGTGGATTCCCGGGCTTTGCGACGAGGACTATCGATCCCGCGTTTGGCTTCGCGACCGCCCTCGTCTACCTCTGCAAGTACCTTATCCTGTCCCCGAACCAGATTGTCGCCGGTGCGCTCGTCATCCGTTTCTGGAATGACAAGATCAACTCGGCCGCCTGGGTCACGATCCTGATCGCGTTCGTCATCGCCATGAACTTCCTTGGTATCAAGTGGTTCGGCGAGGTCGAATTCTGGCTCTCGTTCATCAAGATCTTGACCCTCTCGGGCCTCATCATCCTCGGTCTCGTCATTGACCTCGGAGGCGGCCCCAACCACGACCGCATCGGCTTCCGCTACTGGAAGGACGGCAAGGCCTTTGTCTCGTACCCCAAGGGAATGGGACCCGGTGGCGCCGCCGGCCGCTTCCTCGGTGTCGTCAAGGCTCTCGTCGGCGCTCTCTTCGCGTACATGGGTACCGAGCTGATCGGTGTCACCGTCGGTGAGGCCAAGAACCCGCGCAAGACAGTCCCCGCCGCCATCAAGAAGACCTTCTACCGTATCCTGTTCTTCTACATCATCCTCATTCTTCTCACCGGTATGGTCGTCGACGGCCAGGGTCAACTCCTCAAGACGGCCACCTCGGGCAACAACAAGACCACCGCGTCTGCCTCGCCCTTCGTCGTCGCCATCCAGGAGGCTGGCATCAAGGGTCTCCCCGGCCTCGTCAACGCCTGTCTCCTCATCTTCACCTTCTCCGCCGCCAACTCGGACCAGTACATCGCCTCGCGTACCCTCTACGGCATGACCAAGGACGGTAACGCGCCCCGTATCTTCACCTACTGCAACAAGCGTGGTGTCCCGATGGCCGCCTTCGGTTTCACCGGCTTGTTCATGGGCCTCGCGTACATCTGTTCGTCTGCCGACGGTCTCGCCGTCTGGTCCTACTTCACCGCCGCCGTCACCATCTGCGGTGCCCTGTCGTGGATCTCGATTCTCTCCTCGCACATCGCCATGATGCGCGGCCTCAAGGCGCAAGGCATCTCGCGCGACACGCTCCCCTACAAGTCGCCGTTCCAGCCGTACGCCGCCTGGTTTGCGCTGTTCATCACCGTCCTCATCGCCATCTTCAAGGGCTTTGACGCCTTCATCGGCCCCAAGTTCAAGTACAAGGACTTCATCTGCCACTACATCGCCGTTCCCGTCTACGTGTTCGGTTTCCTCATCTACAAGTTCGTGCGCAAGACCAAGTTTGTCAAGCCGCACGAGATGGACCTGCACACGGGCGCGCGCGAGTTCCAGGGCCTGGACGAGGACGACGAGGACGAGATGCGCTACAAGTCCATGTCCTTCAAGGACAAGGTCGTCTACCAGCTCAAGAACTGGTAAAGCAGCGACTCACATTCTTTTACGCCACCACCACACCACCACACCAGCACAGGAGTGATTTAATCTTAATTGTAGATTTGTAGCAACGTAGCAGCAGCCAAAGGACAAGAACAGGAGTGTGTTCTTCTTGAGATGATATGCATAGCCATAACGAATAGGCTTTGGTGGGCAATTAGGATCGGTCGTGTGCAGATGGGTCAAAAGGTCACGATGACGTCGAGAGAGCGACGAAGAGCGACGGCTGAACGTCTTTGGGGCTTGGCCAGATTCGATGTTTCCCACGGTCAACAGAGCTAGGGACGGAAACAAGCTGAAAGACGGCTCCCAGTCAAGATCCTCGAGTTTGCTCCCGCTGTCACCCAAACACCTGGATTTTGCTCCTGCACTGACGGCAACTCAACGGTCAAAGCGCAGCCGAAGGGCGTCTTCGCGAGATCCCTGGTCTCCCACGGCTACTCCGCTGACCAGAGTACTCAATGGACATGAACGAACCATTCGTAGTTGGAGGACACCTTCGTTAGTTTCCTGGTCTCCCACGGCTGCTTCTCGCCTCCAAGACGTCGATGCGGCCTTACCATCGGACGAGGTCACTGACGCCAGATACATCGCACTGATGCCAGATGTGGTTAACTACAGATACGAACGCCTGCGCTCCGTTCTCCCCCACTTCTGGTGGACCTTGGTGTCTAGCGGTGCGAAAGTGAGCTCCATCGCCTTGCCGCCGATGAGCGCGCGCATCTCCTTCGCCGATATGCGCTGTATGAAGTTGCTGCACTGGCACCCGGCGCCGGCGAGTTCCGCCAGCTCCTCCCGGCAGAAGCACGAGCGTCGCACGTACGCCTCGTGAAGGCTGCAGAGCATGTCGTAGAACTCGTATGGGTCGTCGAGGATTCGGTCCATCCGGGGCTCCGTGAGGTCGGTGGGGTCGCCCTGGTTAGGACTGGCTGTCTCGCGGCGTGGTCAGGAAGCACGGCGAACCATGACCAAACGTCGACGAGGTAGAAGTGTGACTCCCGCCTGTAGCGCGTGTTCTCGGCGACGGCCTCGACCATGCCCTGCCACAGCCCGGCCAAGTGCGTGTCTGTCGGGTCGCAGCCGGAGAGGAGGACGAAGACGTTCGTCCGCTTACACGGACCGGTGTAGTCGAACACAGGGGCAATGTTCGCGGTGAAGGACGCGTACTTGAGCTTCCAGACCACATTCACACAAGGGCTATAGCGGATGGAACTCATGGCGTGGCGCACGTCGGCTGAGTGGTAGATGATAAAGGTTCGCGCGGGCGGGAGAGGGACGAACCGCCGCGTGCTCCACCGGTCGTACATCACGACGCGGACGACTTGCGGTCTGAGGATGTCGGGGAAAGCGCGCCAGACTTGCTCACGCTGCTTACGAGGGCTGCTGTATATGGTTGGGGTAACGAACAGGTCCAGCACAGTCGTGAGGCTCAGCAGCGGAGAGACAGAGGTCAGAGTACGCCCCCGCCGGTCGAACACTACTGTGCTTGCGCGCGCTGGCCACTTGGGCCCCGCTTCCCAGCGCAGGTGGCCCCAGGTACCATCGACAAAGCGCTGGAGCAGACGGCACGTCAGTCGAAGGTGAAGCAGTGTCGGGATATCGCCTGCATGGAGGAAGGGGAGTATGATGTCGTCGAAGATGTGCGGATACGATTCGAGGAAGGTCAACAGCATGGCGACAAATGGGGGCGGGCTGCGGCTGGGAGAGCGATCGACGGCGGCGGCGGGGTTGAGCGGGCAGCAAGTGATGCTGCGGCGGGCCAGTCGGAATCTTATATATTGAAAGGTGTCGTGGCTAAGACCTCTTTCCGATGCAATGTTGAGCTTTGTGAGACTGCCATGAAGAAGATGGTTGTAGCTTCGATCTTCGAGTGGTTGCGTCGGGCACAGACAATCGGGTCCGTGCACTGCGGTGCGATCTGCCTCGGCAGAGCGAGGGGCGCAAGCTATCCTGCAGATCAGTAGCGCCTCAGCGTGTCAGTGCGCCCCTCAGACCTCAGACGGGCCTGGCCAATGTTGAACGTTCTCCATCAAAACAGACTATAGTACACAACGCTCTTGAAGAAACACAACACACATTACTTGGCGAGGACAGCGGCAGCGCGCATCGTCTGCTCGTGGTGGACAGTCTCCTTGTCGTCGATCGTGAGGTGCTCGCGAACAGTCGGCTGCCAGTTGTTCGTTCGCCACGCAGGCGTGCCGGAGCGGTACATCTCGTCGACCTCCTCGAGCGTCAGGCGGCGCGTCTCGTGGATCATGAAGTAGACGTAGAACACGGCGACGAGGAGCACACCGGCGAAGATGAGCAGGATCAGTGGACCGATGTCGTCCGCGATCAGAGGGCTGGGAGTCAGCGACGGTCTTGTGCATGACTGCAAGCTTCTGAGTGGCTCTGGGCTCTCTGAACCCGCACGCTGTGGGCAACAAACCTGAGGCCGAGGGTGAAGGCCTGCGTGCAATGTGGCGCTGGAGCCCACTGCGCTCAATTGGCGAGTTCCAAGCGTCACGCCTCCAGCCTCGAAACCGCTATGCCAGCGCCAGCAAGACTCACCTGAAGTAACCCAGCATGAAGTTCCAGAACCAGTTGGTCGCCGAGCCGATGGCGATTCCTTTGGGACGGACGCGGAGCGGGAACGTCTCGCCGAGGATGACCCAAGGCGCCGGGCCCCAGAAGAGCGAGAAGGCGGAGACGTGCAGGATCGCAAACGCAATCATGACGTTGCCTCCGAGCTTGCGCTTGTCCTCTGGAACATTGGGGCTGTCGGTGTAGAAGTGGCCGACAAGAGCGGCAACAACAGCGCAGCAGAACATGAATGCGGCACCCGTGATGAGCGAGCGGCGCCTTCCGACGTGCTCGATTGTCCACAGCGCAGGGAGCACCATCACGAACGAGACGGCGCCCATGATGACCTGGATCGTGTAGCTGTTCAGGCTCTCGATCTTGGCCGCTTGGAAAAAGACAGGGCCCTGAAATGTTAGCTATGAATTTTTGGATTTTTGCTTCTCCCACGCCACTTTTCCTCACGACGATTCCAACTCACGTAGTAGTACTGTTTGTCAGCTTCTGGCCATGCGTATGTGAGTGCTTACGTAGAAGTTCTGACCGTTAAGCTGCTGCAAGAACTGGATCATCATGCCATTCAGCGTGCGCTTCCACATGTGGCCCTTGCGAGAGAACAGCTCGAGCCAGGAGCCCTTGCCCTCGGCGTTCTCGATGGCGACGGCCTCCTCGAGCTCGACGAGCATCTCTTGCGCGGCGGGGTCGTCGATCGTGCAGTCATTCAAGGCCGCAATAGACTTGAGCGCCTGCTGCTCCTTGCCCTTGCCGAGAAGCAAACGGGGGGACTCAGGAAGGGCCCAGGCGCCGAGAATGAGGAGCAGGCCCCAGATGATCTGCAGGCCGATGGGGATACGCCAGGAGGCCGAGCCCGGGATCTTGTGCGTCGCCAGGTCGATGATGTATGCGAGGAACAGGCCGGAGACGATCTGCACCTGGTACAGGACGAGGAGCGAGCCGCGGATCTTCTTGGGCGCCGCCTCGCCGATGTACAGCGGGACGATGGCTGAGAGCGCGCCGACGCCGAGACCGGAGACGAAGCGACCGACAGTGATCTGGGCGAGGCCGAAGGCGGCCAGCTGGATGATGGTGCCGATAGTGAACTGGGTGTCAGCGGGATTCTGGAGGAGGTCGAGTGCCACGGGCAGTCATGGGGACACGAGTGGAGGTGGAGGTTGGTCGCAATACCATCACGGTCACCGCACCACTGCACGATCTGCGCCTAAGTACATCCCCGCGATCACCCTTGGGCAAGCCAGTGCGAGCTGCAGTGGCATGTGCGTTCCGCAGATCTCCAAGCCTTCGATTGCCCACATCGCAATCCTCCAGAACCACACTCACCATGACAGACCAAAACATGATCGAGTACTTGCGCCCGAGGCTGTCGCTGGTAAGGGCTGGTGGGCATCAGCATCACATGCCTTCCTGAAACGCCTTGGTCTGAAACGCCGTTCATGGCGGTAAGAACGGCGGCGCGGACCCAACTCACTCTGCAGAAGAGCGCCGAAGAACGTGCCCGCGCTCAATAGCGAGGTGATGATACTCTGCCGCTGCGACGAGAGCACGTACTCGGTGCCGTTCCACTCGCCGAACTGCTTGATGAAGTCGGGCATGATGAGGCAGCCCGAGATGTACCCGATCTACCCTGTCAGTATGTCCCTCGTCGATGGGGGGTAGAGGCTCACGTCATATCCGAACACCCATCCTCCGACTGACTGTCAGCTCTGCCCAAGATGAGGTGGACTTACAGGCCGCGAAGAAGCAGAACAAGACTGATTTCGACACCATGGTGAGTGGCGTTGTAGCTGTTGGGGTCCCGCAACTGGTCTTGCGACTTTTAATATATCCAGTCGACGCGAGGGCGACCCCGCGGGGCGTCAGGCGTCAGGTCTCGCGATGCTCCGAGCGCCGCCGTGTGTACCGGTTGTTGCTGTGGAACAGGAACAGAGGTGATGGAGTGATACCCGCCTGCTCCGAGTGCCCCGAGTGCCCCGAGTTCTGGTTTGACCTGGGGCTCACGGCGGCCCGGGTGTGCCGGTGTCCCCGTGCTTGGCTGATGAGCAGCTGGACCAGCTGAACCACGCTGGACACGCTGGGGCTTGATGGGGCTTGGAGCACAAGTGTCCGGGGTAATTGCCGCTGGAGGTCAGGGCCTGATATCCGCCCTTTAGCCGGCGCTTATCCACCGTGGAGCAGGCACATGGTCACTATGGTCAACCGGCGTTCTCGCCTGTCGCTCCCTCGCAGCGAATGGAGGAACCAGCTGAGAGGTCAGAGATTGGGTTTCACCAGACGCCTCTCTCGATCCCTTCGATCATCCGCAGATCTGGAACCAGGTTTGGGCGAAGAGAAGTCCAGCGCCAATCACATGGGCCCACTCGGTCCCCATCTCGGACGTCTTCGCAACACACACACACACGAGTTTCACGTCTTCAAACTTCTCTGTCCAGGCAGACGACACTGTAAGCGTGTACGTAGCCTATGCTTCCAGAGGGCACACATGCATGCGTTTCAAGTTGCCGGTTGGGACAGAGGCTGCGACGAGATCGTTGTGTGCGATGGGGACAGATCAGGAGCATTATCGGCCCAATGTCGGCGAGTTTCATTTAGATTACCGGGTCCTGGTTTTGGTCGCCTGGCACGCCAGCCTCTGCGCCGCTTATCGGCCGCATGGTCGCGCATGTGACCAGGCGGAGTATCATCATAGTAGCCTGTTGCTGCTGATTTGTCAGTTCTGGCGGCAGTCCGGGTCTGCAGTGCGTCATAGCACGACAGCTTGGGTGCAGGATATCCGTGACTGGCTATCAGGCTGTCATGCAGTGGCTTGGAGTGGCTGCCCAGCTGCCTAAGCCTCCCAAGCCCTTCGATCATGTGGGGCATGTCGTCAGCCTTCGGGTGTTCGACGGCCCCGCATCATGTGCTCATGTGCTCGGCAGCTTCGGCTTCTCGTCTGGAGGCAGGCTGTAGCGGTTGAACACTCGCGAGGATGTTGGCTCGGCTCTCCTCCCCTCGGGTGATCCGGTGCTCCACCCGTCTCCATGCCCGTGTAGATCTACCTGCAGTGACTGACTGGAACCGGCATCTATTGTGATTCAAACATTGTCTACTGGCGTACCTCTATATGACTGCTGATTGATGGCAACTGGCGGGGTCCAGCCTCCACCAGCCGGTCCTTGACTTCTCTATGGTTGCTCCTGCTATTGGTATTGGATGACTTCTGAACGACGAGCCCTTGCCTGGCTCCTTCGACATGTTACCTTCGGCGGCGGCCGCTCGACCTAATCGGCCTACTTGTTATGGTTGAAGAGGAAGTTCTTCGTCCTGAGGATCTCGAGCGGCGTGTCGCGGCTGTACTGCGGCGGGTTCTCCGGCAGTGAGACATAAGCCGTACTGCCTGACAGGCCCGAGAAGCTCGATCCGGCAGCAGGCGAGCGAGGCGAGTCGGCAAAGGGGGAGGGGAGGTGGTCGACGGCGTCCTGTTCCTCGAGCTGGGCGTCAGCTTTACCCTCACCCTTAAGGCAACTCACCATGAGCCCCTGCTCCTCCTGTCCCATCTCCCTCCGCCTCTGCCTGTCCTGGTATTCAATCTTGGCGCACAGGTAGCATCCCACGATACCCGCGACGGAGAGCGCGACGACGCCGAGGATGGCGACACTCGCAATGATCACGATTTGCCCCCCGGTGAGCCCGTGCGTGTCGTTGGACCGGCGGAAGAGGAACGGCGCGTTGCGGTCCGGGAGCGGCGAGGCTGAGGCCGGGCGAAAGAAAACGGCAAGGAAGGCGAGGAGGATGGAGGGCCGGAGGGTGACTGCGAGCATGGCGCTTCAGAAGGGGGTGAGTGCAGTGTGCGAGTGTGTGTGCGAGAGAGCTGCTTCGTCTTCTGTTTGTCCGTTGAGTGCACTAGGGCTGGATCCGAAGGTCGTGAGTGTGTGCAGGCGAGGTCGCGCTTGGTGTCAGTGGGCATGCATCGCTATCAAGGAGTCGTTATGAATGCATAGCGGATCGCACCATGTTGACATTTTGGTGAGAACGACGCGCAAGCATGCACTTGTGGATATCGGAGCCGAGTGGAATGCTGTGCTGTGTGATCGCCCTGGGCGGTCTGGGCTGGGCACTCTTAAGACGTTGGCTGGTTCTTGGCTGCACGTTCCGCATTCCAGTGCGAGCGAATACGCGACCGGACCGGCCGTTGCGACTAGAATGGTGCAGTCTGGACGGCGAGACTGCCGAGGTTGCTGCGACCTGTGCACTGTGCGCTACATTATTGAGAAGTAGTGAGATGGAGGTCGCAGTAGTGAGTGATGAAAAGAAGCGTTAGTGGAAGATGAGAAGATCAGGCGCGTCGCGTCCTTTGAGTGGGTCGACGATGGCGATCCTCTCCACAAAGATCTGCTCCGAAGAAGCCGGCCCACATCTCATCCAATCTTCCGTCGACTGTCCTCTCATTCGCCTTAGGAGCGTGATACCCACCTCCCTTTATCTTGGCACACCCGAGTGCTGGAGTCCCTATCCCCAGGTCACGCAGATCAGGCGCAAACGGTGCCGCGAGGGCAACACTGAACCTGCAAGGAGCCCTAACCGCATACCTCGGTAACCAGAACTTGACGGCGCCCGTTATCACTCCTGCAATCAAGCACGACTAAGGCTGCTGCATGGCTTGCACGTTTCGAGCGTCGACTCGCGCATCGGAACGGGCCAAGCCTTCGCGGCGGGACCGTCTCCACGCCTCCGCAGGGGCTCGCAGACGGCACCGCGGGGCATGACGGACGCACAATCCTAATACTCGGGCAAATCCTGTAAAGCCCTGCAGGTGACAATTACCCTTCATTACAATCGAGTTGTAATCTCCGGACAGCCGGACATGCCATCTCCGGGGAGAGGACGGTTTTGGTGGGGCCGACCGCGGCGTCCTCGGGGCCAAGCGCCGGTTGCGGGGTAGGTCACCAGACCGCAAGATCCGGCAACGCACACAAAAGCAGGCCAGTCGAATCCAAAGTCTCCTCAGCAACTCTCACACACTAGCACACGTTCACCATGGTCAAGGAGACAAGAACGACAGTTGGCATCATTGGCGCTGGCCCCGCTGGCCTGCTCCTCGCGCGCCTCCTCCTCAAGGCCGGCATCGACAGCGTCGTCATCGAGTCCAAGGACCGCGAGTACGTCGAGCAGCGGCAACGCGCGGGTATCCTGGAGCAGGGATCCGTCGACGCGCTGCGCGAGTGCGGCGCCGGCGAGCGTATGGACAAGGAGGGCATCCCGCACGACGGCATCGAGCTCCTCTTCGACAAGCAGCGGTACCCGATCCACTTCCCGTCGCTCACGGGTGGACGCCAGGTCATGATCTACGCGCAGACCGAGGTGTGCAAGGACCTGATCGCGCTGCAGCTCAAGGAGGGCGGACCGCTGCACTTTGAGTGCGAGGCGCTCGCCGTAGAGGACCCCAAGACGGACAACCCCAAGATCCGCTTCCGCCACAAGAACGGCGAGGAGGAGATTCTCTCGTGTGACTACGTTGTCGGCTGCGACGGCTTCTGGGGCGTCGCCCGCAAGGCCATCCCCGAGAGCATCGCCACGGTCTACGAGAAGACGTACCCCTTCGCCTGGCTCGGTATCCTCGCCGACGTCCCGCCCTCGAACGACGAGCTCATCTACGCCCGCCACCCCCGCGGCTTCTCCCTCCTCTCCATGCGCTCTCCCACCGTGTCGCGGTACTACATTCAGGTCCCCGCCGGCGAGGACATCAAGGAGTGGTCCGATGAGCGGATCTGGGACGAGATCGAGAAGCGTACGGAGACCAACGACGGATGGAAGGTCCAGCGCGGCCCGATCTTCCAGAAGAGCGTGCTCCCGATGCGCTCCTACGTCCACGAGCCGATGCAGTACGGCCGCGTGTACCTCGCAGGCGACGCGGCGCACATCGTCCCGCCGACGGGTGCGAAGGGCCTGAACCTCGCGTTCGGCGACGTCGTCACGCTCGCCAAGGCGCTGAAGCACAAGGTCGACACGGGGTCCGACGAGCTCCTCAACAACTATTCGGACCGCTGCATCGGGCGCGTCTGGCAGGCCGAGCGCTTCTCCTACGACATGACCAACCTCCTGCACACCGACCCGGACGCGAGCCCGTTCGAGGACCGCCTCCAGGTCGCCCGCCTCAAGCGCATGGTCTCCAACCCCCACGCCGAGACCGACCTCGCTCTCGCATACACTGGCTTCCCGTTGTAATTTTATCCCACCCACACCCAGTTTCCGTTGTCGCCGTCCATACATTATGCATTGGGTCTCAGAAGGTTACCATTTGTTATCGTCAGCCTCCAGGGCTGACTCAAGCCACAATCGGCACTGACCGGCGCCCCGCAGGCCACCGGGCGTGAAGGGGCCGGTCGGCAGGAAGCCGCCGGGCTGAAAGAGTAGGTGTACGCAGCGAAGTTGTGTGGATATCGTCAGAGGACACTTCCATTGACTATAGCGGTGCTCGATAAGCGTACAATGATGATCTGCATACCGTGGTGCCGACAGTGTGGCCCAAAAGGATGTCCGCCGGCCTGACGATCCGTCGGGTATGTGTCTCGGTGCTTCTACGCTGCGCACTCCAGTACTCGAGTAAACGAACTTCCAATCGAGAGCTCGGTCAGTCCGGTCTTCAGTCAGGACTAATTGACTGCAACAGCCGTGTCTCTCGTAAATGGTCGCTTGTAATTGCACTGATGCAACGTCGAGGAGCGTTCACGGTGATGACCAAGCCGCAAATCTGCACGCGGTGATTGGCCCAACCCACCAAACCCGCACATTACCGCACCCGCGCCTGGCGCACCTCACAACCGATGCCCGAGCCTGATTTCTGAATATGACGGCCGTCGATCGAGCAACCAAGCGACATCCATAAAATCCTCATTCCCGTTGCAATGTCGGCGCTTTCGGATCCACCATCTCCACCACCAGACTCGAACACAAAAGACGTCGAACTCGTTGAACTCACCGAAGTCGACGGAGACGAAGTATCAACCTCAACCCTGCGCACAGATCAATCGGCCAACCCCGCATCGTCCCGACGCCAGCACCGCCAGCACCGCTCGCTCTACGCCAGAGCCTACGCCTCCCTCTCTCCCTACGCTACGTATCTCGTTGCGGCGCTCCTCATCGCTCTCCTGTCCATCGTCGTCGGGCTCAAAGTCTCGCCCTCATTCGCCAGTTTCGCCTCTGACCATCTCGACAGAATGGCTTCCTCCACTGTTTCTCCCTCCGCTCCCCCCGCAGGCGCGACCGAGCCGGTAGCTGTCGCCTCGTCAGCACCCGCCAAGGTCGTCACGACGCCTTCTGTTGCCTCGTCAGCAGCCCCGAGTTCAGCTGCTGGCTCCGCCGTCGCCAGCTCCTCCACCACCCCAACCGCCTCCGCCAAGCCGGCCGAGAAGGAGGAGGAGCCATTCCAGTTCACGGGCAACTTCAAGGAGTGGAACCGGCTAGCGGACGGGATGGACCGGTTCCACAACCACTTCCGCTGGGAGTACAAGAGCGTGTACGACAATGCGCTGGGCGGCTACGCGAAGAAGCGGGGGCAGAACCTGCAGCGCTTCCTCCGTGAAGCCGAGCAGCTCGCGCACCACCTGGACATGCACCACCGGATCGAGGAGGCGTACATCTTCCCTCTTCTCGCGAAGAAGATGCCCCAGTTCAAGGACGGCGGGAGGGACAAGGGCGCGCACATCAAGGCGCACAAGGGCATCCATGACGGGCTGGAGCGGTATCAGGCCTACATCAACAAGAGCAAGGCGGACCCGGACAGCTATGACGGGGCACAGCTGAGGAAGATCATGGACTCGTTCCACGACGTCCTCTTCAACCACCTCGACGAGGAGGTCAAGGACCTCGGCGCCGAGAGCGTCCAGAAGGCCGGATTCACGCTCGACGAGCTCAAGCGCTTCCCTATGTAACCTGCCGCTCCTCAGAAGCCGACATCCGACGACGCCATTGTCTCGCCTGACGGGTCCGACCGGCCCATCGCAGTCTTGGCCTCCATCTGAAACAGCGCCGCCGTCCAGACGCCGCATCGCGCACCTGTGCAACTGTGCAACCCTCATTAGATACCCCCTCCCATCTCACCACATAGTACACGTATAGTGCCATGTCCATGTATCACAACTAGCCAAGCTATAACCCAACTAACTGTTGAAGATCCGCGAGTGCTGCAGGTCGTGCCGGCTCGTCAGGATCTCGATCAGCGGCCACGTTGTGCACGGCCCGGCCTCGGCCGCCTTCGCCCATGCCCAGATATCCTCTGGCTCCTCCGCTTCCTCCATGCGCTCCTCGACGGCTGCCAGGTTCGCTTGGGTCGGTTTCCGCTCGAGCTCCGCAGTCGTCGGCTTGACGTCACGTTCTCCATTGGGCTGGGCGCCGTTCACCCCTGCCCCGTTCACCCCTGCGCCGATCACGCCGTTTGAAACCTCTGAGGAGGGAGAGGGCGAAGGGGAGAAAGCGGCATCCACCGGATCCACGGGCGCGGCACAGTCCCATGGCCGCTTCACGTCGTGCGTGTCGTCAATGATCCGGCGGCCGTCCCAGCTCAGAATCTGCGTCGAGAGGTACGGCCCGATCAGGTTCAGTCTCACGCCGGCGCTGAGGATGCTCCGGAGGTGCGTGAAGAGGTAGACGTGGTGTGCCGTGCGCGGCGGGATCTCGAGCAGCGCGCACAGCACGCCGAAACACAGGCTCAGGTGGCCGTGGCTCTTCCCGCGGCGGACGCGGAGCTTGAAGCTCGAGATGAGGGACTTCTTCACCTCCTCCTTCGCTTCGGAGACGTGGGTCAGAGAGGAGCTCGGCGGAGAGGAGAAAAAGGACGGCGGCGGCGCCAGACCGCGCCCGTATAGTGTGAGTAGGGCCACGCCCTGCGTCTTACTCGCTCGCCGTTGGACCTGGCTCAGCAGCGTCGACTCCTGTTCCGCGTCCAGCTGCACTAACGCCTCGACCGCGGCCGCCTCGCGCTTCTCTCTTGTTGCTGCGTCGTCCCCCTCGCTGAACTCGGCGAGGTACGCCGACACGACAGCGTACGCATGCCGGAGGTAGAAGCCGGTCGAGTTGTGGAAGTTGTCCAGCTCGTACTTGACGAAGCGGACCGTGGGGGTCGTGACGTTTCCCGGCGCGGCGCTCGTTGGTCCATGCCGCCGGCGCGCGGCGAAGGTGTCTTTCCCCGAGTCCGTGCCGGACAGCTGAGCGAGGTGCGCGAGGATGTCGTCGATCTCGGCCTCGTCGTACGCGTCCGTCGTCACGTTGGCGGCGAGGAAGCCGTGCTTCGCATAACTCTCCAGCCCGGAGGAGGCGACGAAGCCGCCCGTCGGCAGGTTGCTGTCGAGGAGGACGTAGAGCAGGTGCTGGGCTGCCGGGGAGAGCTCCACTGGGGCGTCAGCTAATCAAGGATCGGCAGGACGCACTGTTGGTACCGCCGCGAAACCCAATGCCGATGCAGGTATACCGAGACCGATCGAAACCCAAAGCGAAATGAGATGCTGGTCGAGACCCAAAAGAAACGATGCGCGCAGAGATGTGGAAATGCGGAGATGGCTGATGCTAGCGCCGAGGTCGAGTTCGTGTGACGCAACGGACGCTAGCGGCGAGCCAGCGAGCCCAAGATAGCCCCTGTCCTTCCCACGTATAGCCGGTGGAGCCCTTATCTCTGCCCAGTGGGTGAGGGCCAGGAACGGGGCTGGATTCCGGTCCGAGTGGGCAGCCTGTCGGAGCTTGCTCCAATGTTGAGTGGGGGCGTCGGGCGATCGCTCCTGAACAATGTCAACAAACCGGCAGCAAAAGGAAAAAGCTATTCTCCGCCAGGGAGTCGAACCCTGCTCTATCGCGAACACCCGAGGGCAATCTCTCTTACGTAATGAGAGGCGATTATACTAACCGATATACTAGCGAAGATTATCCGGCTGGATACAATTACTGTTGGGAGCTGGCCGTCCGGATTGCTTATGAATGTTGAGAACGCACGTGGCTCGCCGTATTCTCGGACTTCTGCCGCCGACCCTGACACCCGCGTCCGTCTGTGCCAATTGTGCTTGGTGAGAAGGTGTCGTGCAAGGCTCGTCATAGAGCGCGCTGCGGTGACTTCTCCGCCTGGTTGGCCTGTAGGCCGCAGCCTCCACTCACCTCCACATGTCCTCCATTTTAAGTGCCCACTGTGGGATTTCTCCTCCAGTCCATCTTCCTTTCCACGTCCAACTCCAAAATGTCGTCTACTCAGGGCAAGGTACGCTAATCCTCAAGCTTCAGCGACGCTCGACGAGTACAAGCTGACTCCAGACCATCACTTGCAAGGCCGCCGTCGCCTGGGAGGCCGGTACGTCATGGCGCAAACATGTCTTTCCCTCGACAATGCTGACCGAGCTTCAGGCAAGCCGCTCTCCATCGAGACCGTCGAGGTCGCTCCCCCTCGTGATGGCGAGGTCCGCATCAAGATCCTCTAGTGAGTTTGCTCGACGAAGCTGCTACGCGTTCGAAAAGCTAACCGCCAGCACCGGTGTTTGTCACACGTAGGTATCGAATCGAAGCCGAACTTCTCCGGCCGAGCCGAAAGTGCTGCCCACATCCGAGCTTCTCAGGTGGATCCCAGTGATTCCCAGTGTTTGCCGAGGCAAACCGCCGCTGTTCCGACTCGGAAAGCTGTCTGCGTGTTTGCTGAGCTGACGCAACAGCGACGACTACACCCTGTCCGGCAAGGACCCCGAGGGTGCTTTCCCCGTCATCCTCGGCCACGAGGGCGGTGGTATCGTCGAGTCGGTCGGCCCCAACGTCGACAATGTCAAGGTTGGCGACCACGTCGTCCCCCTCTACACCGCCGAGTGCCGCGAGTGTAAGTTCTGCAAGAGCGGAAAGACCAACCTCTGCGGCGCCGTCCGCGCTACCCAGGGCAAGGGCGTCATGCCCGACGGCACCTCGCGCTTCACCTGC
This sequence comes from Trichosporon faecale, assembly GCA_039545375.1. Classification (NCBI taxonomy): domain Eukaryota; kingdom Fungi; phylum Basidiomycota; class Tremellomycetes; order Trichosporonales; family Trichosporonaceae; genus Trichosporon; species Trichosporon faecale. The sequence continues at coordinate 1,460,250 of BCLU01000005.1, read as the reverse complement.
AAGGGCAAGTCTCTCTACCACTTCGTAAGCTGTTCTATGCGGTCCAAGCTAACCTGCAGATGGGCACCTCGACCTTCTCCCAGTACACCGTTGTTTCGAAGTACTCGGTCGTCGCCGTCAACGAGAAGGCTCCCCTCGACAAGGCCTGTCTCCTCGGATGCGGTATCACCACCGGCTACGGTGCCGCGACCAAGACGCCTGACATCGAGAACTCGACCGTCGCCGTCTTCGGTATCGGCTGTGTCGGCCTCGCCCTGATCCAGGGCGCCAAGGCTAAGAACGCCTCGCGCATCATCGCCGTCGACGTCAACGACAAGAAGGAGGAGTGGGCTAAGAAGTTCGGTGCCAGTGAGTTGCCGTTATCCCTTCCATGACTGACATACAGCCGACTTCGTCAACCCCGCCAAGGTCCCCGGCGGCAAGAGCATCGTCGACTACCTCGTCGAGATCACCGACGGCGGCCTCGACTTCACCTTCGACGCCACCGGCAACGTCCAGGTCATGCGCCAGGCGCTCGAGTGCTGCCACAAGGGCTGGGGGGTGTGCAACGTCATCGGTGTCGCTCCCGCCGGTGCCGAGATCTCGACCCGCCCGTTCCAGCTCGTCACCGGACGTGTTTGGAAGGGATCCGCGTTTGGCGGCGTCAAGGGCCGCACCGAGCTCCCCGGCCTCGTCGACGACTACCTCAACGGCAAGCTCTGGGTCGACCAGTTCGTCACCCACAACCAGCCGCTGGAGGAGATCAACAAGGCCTTCGACGACATGCACGCCGGCGACTGCATCCGCTGTGTCGTCAACATGCAGCAGGATGGCCTGATCGAGGAGAAGTAGATAGACCTTGCCGTATGAAGCATTGATGATTGGGCCAGGCTGACAGCGTCGGCGTCGCGCTGAGAGGAGCTCGCACCGAACGAGCAGGAATATTGGGATGGACGTGAATGAAGCATCCGCGGCGGAACGGTCTTGCCAGACTCGAGACTTCGCACGGCCATTAACCGGCCTGGCTGCAGGCGAGACCTGTCGAAGACCATTTTGGAGCTTGAGAATGACTGTGCTGGATCGAGGCTGTTCCACAGCCACCCAGACGTGGTCACCTCAGCGGTCAAAGCGAGCTCCTAGGTTGGCGTGGCTCGATTGATGTTCTCACACGACCGCCGCACGCGGTTGCAGAAGTGCCGGCAAAGTACATCCCACAGGAGCAGGTGCATACAGCGATTACGCATGCCAAAGGAGCATGCCAAGGGAGCACGTACTACGATTACAAGGCCGGTCTGCTGCTGGTGACAACGTCCATGGCGTCCAGAGCACTGAGCATGAACGCGTCGGTAAGGCTAAACCGGCATCTCGCAATCTCTGGTTCTGGACCGAACATGACAGTGGCAAACGGTACAAGGTCATGTCGACGACGATGAACTGGAGGGGGGGTCGACCCTGGCGTTGTACTGCTTCGACGTGCAACGAAAGGCACGAAGCGTAGCCGGAGGCACATACATGATGATGTTGTCGATAACGTGCGGGAAAGAGTTGTGATCGATGCCTTCCATGCTGCGAAGCTGGAGAGGAAGGTCAGGAAGGGTGGAGGTGGAGGATCGCCAGCGGGGATCGTCTGGAGGTCTCCGTGTGACGCTGCGATCGGATCGGGTCCTCAAGACAGAAGAGCAATCATTCATGTCATCTGTGATCTCATTAGCTTCACCTGACAAGAGCCTGGAGTCAGAAGATTGTAAGTCTGCCCTGGTCTGGGCGAAGGGGGAGGGCTGCCGCGAGCCCACAGGAATTGATCGTCCTCAATTGTGAGTAGCGAGTTGGAGATAGGAATGCCGAGGCGCCTGAGCAATGTTCAGTCAGAAAGCGGACCATGGTCACCGCTGTCTATTCTTATCTCCGGAACGCTGAAAACAACACTGGCTGCAGCTGTCATGTGCTCTGCGCTACGTCCGAAATGGGATTCCAGTCGTTGCCCACATACCACGGCCGTCATCGTCGATCGGTATTCATCCCGTCAAGCTAGCCGACCATCTTGCCCAAAGTGGCCGTTCTCGGTCATCGCCGATGTCCTGCAAGTACGTGAACCGCATGCACATCGACGGGGACTCAGCCGGCGCGCGGCGCTTAGGATTGTTTCTCCAGAACGTTTCCCTTGCAGATGAAGGTTGCGGACATTTCTGCGGTTGAACGCGGCAAAGGCAGGCATCGAAGGCCCAGCCAAGAGGTTGGCGCGGCAGCTGATCAATTCAAAGCACCGAATAAGCTCAGGGCGATAACCTAATCTCACGCGAGCGCGACCACACATCCACCCACCACCAACAACAGCCCGCGATCGACGTCTCAGTGCTCTTTCCGATGTCGTTTCTCGCCCCTTCTTCGAGCAGCATGCACAGATCCAAAAACCTTCTCCGCCAGGGAGTCGAACCCTGCTCTATCGCGGTCATTCTGGGGCCAGGAGCCCGCAGATGCTCTCTCTTGAGAGGCGATTATACTAACCGATATACTAGCGAAGAGGCCATGCGAGCTCGCAGACGGCTGCGCCCTCGGCGCCCCGGCGCCCCGGGGGTGCTCGGAAGCAGCGCGAGCTGATAGCGAAATGGAGAGCGGCTCGCGGCTTTCGCATACGAGTAGAGCGCATAGCGAACAGTGATGAACGGTAGTCTAAAACGCTGTTTACGACGTCTCGCGGCTGGAAGAAGTCTGCGCATAGGTGGGCATGTCGGTTCCTGTCCTGAATTCGACACGAAACGGCTAGCCCGAGGGTGATGGCGCACTACCAGTGCACTTTGAGGCAATGCCCACCCGGACATTCGGCCTGGCGACGAAGAACTGAACCGAGCGCATCACGGCCGGAAGGTCCGAGTTTGCAGCAACGCCGCTGCGGACGAGTTACCGAACGTATACTGACCAAATGACCAATAGACTTCGAAACACACCCGTCAAACGCAAGCCGAGACGCGTCTCTGCTCTCTGGAGTACCCCCGTTTTCGCTCTCGCCGCCCGGGCATGACTGCCGGACGGGGTCGCAGAAGGCGGTCGCCGCACGACCCTACGCCACCCTGCGGAGCTGCGGCGCCGAGACGGTGTCCAGCGGCAAAGGGTGTGGCTCGGCGGGTCCGAGCGATTCAGCGTCGAGCTCGAGTCGCTATTTCAGTGCGCTCTGAGCCATCAGCGAGCGGCAACCTCGCAACCTCGGAATGACCGGAATGGTCCGGTAAACCGGTAGTCGCGGAGAAAGGGGATGACGTAGGGGCATGTGATGCAGGGATGGGGCTGAACCCTGGCCCTCGTGCACTGCGTGTCACGGCGCTGGATCCTGCGCCGAACGAACATGGCTGCGTGTGGTTTCCGGATCTCTTGCTCTCGTCGTGTGCCATCGTCTCTAGCCGTGCTAGCCTTGTCGCTCGGCCCCAACTGGCCAAAGCGACTTAGTCGGCACCGCGGCGCACCGGCACTGCGGGGCCGCCAAGCGGCAGAGCACGGTATGGGCAGGGATTCAGCTGCGTCTCTGAGCTCTGAGTAATCGCACGAGTGCATCCATCATTCAGGCCGTGAACCTCATCGCTGAAACCCTGCGCTACGCTCCGTCAGAGTTTCTGGATACGGCTCCAGCCCTAGCTGCCCTGGTTTCCGTGAGAGCCGTTCCGGATTTACAGTGCAGCACCTGTGAGATGTTTCCTGTTTGGTGTCGCAGGCAGAGCAACAGGAGGACCAGAGGAGCGGGCAGCAGTGCGGGGTCGCCGTGGTGGAGTGCCCGGACCTGGATGCCGGCGCCGTAAGGGCAGGGAGGACCATGGGGTTCAGGGCGGTGATATCACTTTGTCAGTCTCAACGCGGCTTGTCGCCTGCGCTCATGTCCCGGGTGGCCAGCTTGTTGTGACCGCGACACTTGCCGCGCCGACCGCATGCGCTGCGTTAAAAGACACGGGCCAGCACGGCTGCACTCCACATTGCCCCCTTCACCATGTCCGCACCCACAACGGAGAAGGTCAGCTACGAGGGCCACAAGGGCCACTCTGATCACATTGACGACCGCGCCGCGGTGGCGCATAACAGCACGGGCGGCGCCGGGAGCCCCGGCGTGACGACGCCGGACATCGACTTCGACAAGGCGGCCACCTTCAAGCCGTCCAAGCTGCACGGCAAGGGGCTGGGCTTCATGGTCACGTTCGTCGCCGGCACGGGCTTCACGCTCTTCGGCTACGACCAGGGCGTGCTGTCCGGCCTCATGACGCTTGTCCCCTTCATGCAGGAGTTCCCGCAGGCAGCGGTCCCGTGGGGCAACGACAAGCTCGAGAACTACGGCATGACGCCGCACGCGAACGCCGCCACCCTCCAGTCCTTCATGGTCGCCATCTATGAGCTGGGCTGTATGGCGGGTGCGCTGTCGAACCTGTGGGTCGGTGACTGGCTCGGCCGTCGCAAGACTATCGCTCTGTGAGTACCCTCGGTGGTAGGGGTGGTAGGGTAGCTGACCGCCCAGTGGCGGAGTCATCATGACGATCGGTGCGATCATCCAGTGCGCGGCCGTGAACTACGCGATGATGCTCGTCTCCCGTGTGATCACGGGTATCGGTAACGGTCTCCTGACCTCAACGGTGCCAGCGTACCAGTCCGAGTGCGCGCGTCCCGAGAAGCGCGGCCCGCTCGTGCTCTTCTCCGGCTCGCTCATTACCTTCGGCATCATGATCTCGTACTGGATCAACCTCGGGTTCTACTTCGTCGCGCCGAACAAGAACTTCACAGGCCCGAACCCCAAGGGCGGGTCCTCGGCGAGCTGGCGGTTCCCGATCGCGTTCCAGATCTTCTTCGCCGTCGTCATGATCGCGTGCCTGTATGGGTTCCGCCTGCCCGAGTCGCCGCGGTGGCTCGTCGCCCACGGCCGCCATGAGGAAGCCCTCGCCGTCCTCGGCGCGCTGGAGGGCAAGCCTGTCGACGACCCAGAGGTCCGCATGACGTACCGCGCCATCCTCGACGCCGTGAGCCAGGAGCGCTTCTCGTTCCGCTCCCTGTTCACTGGCGGCCGCAGCCAGAACTTCCGCCGCACTATTCTCGGAATGCTGTCCCAGATGTTCCAGCAGATCTCCGGTATCAACCTGGTCACCTACTAGTGAGTGCGGCGCCCGCCGCTTGAGGGAACGTTGCTGACTCCCAGCCTCACTTCGGTGCTCGTCAAGATGGGTCTTGGCCCCGTCATGGCTCGTGCCATCGCCGGTGTCAACGGCACGTGCTACTTCCTGACCTCTCTCGCGGCCTTGCCGATGGTGGAGCGCTTCGGCCGCCGGCCGCTGATGATCTGGACCGCGCTGCTGCAGGCGTTCACGTTCGCGATCCTCGCGGGCCTGTACAACATCACGACGTACGACGAGAACAAGGTGGCGCAGGGCTTCAGCGTGCTCATGCTGTTCCTGTTCAACACCTGGTTCTCGGTCGGGTGGCTGGGCATGACGTGGCTGTATCCGGCGGAGATCACGCCGCTGCAGATCCGCCAGCCGGCGAACGCGCTCTCGACCGCGACCAACTGGATCTTCAACTTCATGGTCGTCATGTGCACGGGCCCCATGTTCGAGAACATCGGCTGGGGCACGTACGCGTTCTTCGCGTGCTGCAACTTTGTCATCATCCTGCCCGTCGTCATCTTCTTCTTCCCCGAAACGAAGGGCAAGTCGCTCGAGGAGATCGACCTCATCTTCGCGTACGCGTACGAGCACCACGAGAACCCCGTCAAGGTCTCCACGTCCAAGAACCTCCTCCCCAAGGGAGGATCGCGCGAGGCAGAGGTCATCCTTGGCCGTCTGCACCACGACAAGGAGCAGCACGGAGACGCCTAGGCGAAGACGCAGGCGAAGATGTAAGGCAGAGTGAGCCTAGAAATCAGAAGACATCAGAAGTCCCCAACACAAGCACTCCGTATCCCTACTCCACTAGTCCTAGTCCCTGTACAGCTCGAGCAATGTATTCTAATTCTCGCGAAGTTGACCCATCGTCACCCAACGTCTGACATCGGATCAGCGCCACCCTCCGATCAATTGGCAGGCTGTCCAGCCTTGCGTTCTAGAAGCTGACGCAATGCTTTGGCTCCTCCGTCCTTGTTCCATTGAGACGATCGCTCGCTCGGGATACAGCTCCACCTGCCTGTCAGCTGACGTGGCGTGCCGTACGCAACGGGCAACGATGGCCGGAAATGTTTGTGCGAAGTCGTTGGGGCTTGTTCCTCAACGACAGACGCGCGTCATGGAGCAAAGAAAGGGCCAGGAACGATTCCAGGTTTCCAGGAACCAAACAAACCAGTCTCGGCCTTACAGCCGCACTTGTGGTGCTCGTTATGCCTCCAATGCTCCGTCAAGTGGAGCTGATTGCCGAGACATATTTGTTGACACCAAAAGGCAGTGACGAGGCGAAGACGGCCATGGTCACGATTACCGCGTGGGGGAGATAAGATGTATCGGGTTGACGGAATGCGGCGGCCACGAGGACACGGCTGAAGGGGCGTCGGAGGGGCGCACTAGTGGCCTCGGACAGAACAGCATAGTGAGTTAGCACGGCAGAGCGTAGAATAGTAGTACATCGGGTTATGTATCGTTACGGTCGTAAGAAAGGAAGGTAGTACAAGTAACGAGGTCTAGTGCGGCCTAGATGACAATGGTCGAGGGGCAGCTGAGGGGACTCTAGCTCCTGTCCGTGCCGGCCTCTGTGCCCGTCTCGGTGCCCGCGTCCGTGCCCGCGTCGGTGCCAGCGTCGGTGCCGACCTCCGTCTCCGTCTCGGTCTGCTCCGTGACCTCCGTCCCTTCCGTCACGGCGATCGAGCCCGCGACACTCTCGGCCTTCTCGCCCTCGAGGTCGAGCCAGGGCAGGACGGCGCGTCCACTCTTCTTGGCGAGGATGGCCTCCTCGCCCGCGCGCCTCATGACGGTGACCATGTCGATGAGGCGGTCCCAGCGGCTCTCGAGCTCCGGGTCCGTCATGTTGCCCCCGTCGTCCTCGTCTGAGAGTTCTGGCGCGCTGAGCCCGAGGCCGCCCTCCGCGTCCCTCAGGGGCGGGAGTTCCTGCTCTCTCAGGCGCCGGCGGAGCTTCACAATCTCGGCGCGCTGCAGTGCCTTCGTCTTCTCGAGCGTCTTGTTGATCGAGAGCAGGGACGAGTTGGAGATTTCTAAGTCGGCGATCTTCCTGTTGACTTTGGCTTTTTCGATGTCGTCCGTGTCGTCCCCTGGCGAGGACGTCACTGGCGGAGAGGTCAGGGGCGACACGCCCCCGATCTCGGGCGGAGACTGCAATATCGGCTGAGGCATGCCGCTCAGCGGACTGACGGGGTCGGCATGCACGGGATGCGCAGCCTCGTGGCTGTGCAGCACCGAGAGCTGGTGCAAGTTCTCCTCGAGCCTGAAGGCGGGGTGGAGCTCGCGATGTCCCTCGCTCGGCGACATCGTCGGTGTGATGGCCGGCAGGGCGACGGTCTTCATGTTCGGGCTGCCCGGGGTCGGGACGTGGTTCGGCGGTCCTTGAGTCCACATCTTGCTCGGCCGGCGCTGCTTATCAGGCGAGATTGGGAGGTTGCGGGGAATCGGGCTCGTCGGTGCCGATGCGGGCGGGAAGGCGCTCGCAAACACGGGCCGGAAGTGCGGCGACGTCGGGTCCAGCGGCCGCGTGGGGCGGACGGGAGACGAGCGGTTCGAGCTCGGCTCGATCTCCTCCTCCTCCGGTAGCGGGGGCGGGTTCGGGAGCACCTCGGGCACCATCGTGCTCGGGCTTAACAGGCTGGACTGGCGGTGGTGTCTTGGTGGCGGCGGCGGGGATGCGGCCTGCGGCGATCGGGACGGCGGGGACGACGGCGTCGTCTCGTTCACCTCGTCTGGCGTGACTTCGGCGAGGCCGCTGTGCCCCCTCTCCAGCGGCGGCGCAGCCGGAACATGCGGCGGAACGGCGGGCACGCTGCGGCGGCTCTCCAACGGCGGCGCCTTCGGGATCGGGGACGTGTGCCTGCTCTCCAGTGGCGGTTTTCCAAGCGACACAACACTCGCATTGCGCACATGCACCGGCCGCTCGCCCGTCATGCTCCCGCTCGACGCGGAGGGGCGGCGCATGCGCGGGTCGTCTGATGCGCGGCGCGGCGGCTGGCTGCCGCTGAGGCTCGCGATGGCGGAGCCAAACGCGGAGCCAAGCTGCGACGGGGCACCGAGGGAGGGCGGGGACCGTGCGCGTGCGCCCTGCGTTTGCGCAGAGTTACGCCTCGTGCTTGGCCCAGAGGTGGCTGGCGTACCACTCGCAGACGTGCCAGCGGGACTCGGTGAGCCGCCGGGCGACGAGCGCATGGAGGCTGCCCGCTGCAGCCGCGCCGAGGCGATGTTCGCCTGCGGGGACACCTTTGCCACCCTGACTGTCGGCTTGTCTGGCGAAATCTGGCCGCTGCTAAGCGTCGACCCTACGGCGGAGCGGGAGGACGATACATGCAGCGGCGACTGGGAGCGGGCGGGCGTGTTCGACTCGGAGCGCATGGAGAGCGTCGACGGCGTCTTGCGCCGCAGCGTCGGCTGCGCGACGTCGGCGAGGCTGACGATCGAACTCGTGTTGACGCGCGCCTTCAGTGGAGCCGACGCCGCGGCGGCCGCACTCATGCTTGAGCTCGAGTGCTGGCGCGTCACCTTCCGTCAGCGCTGTCTCGCGCCGGACGTACCTTTGGCCGGGACGTGGTCGGAGTGCGGGCGTGGCCGTTGCCGCCTGGGCCCGAGCCCGTGGCCGTGCCGGAGCCGGCGGCGTGTGCCGAGGCACCGAGTGCGGTGACGCTAGAGCTTGCGCGGTGGTGGAGTGGTTGTCGATCCTGTCGGTCCATGGGCCTAGGTCGTGGGATTAGGGAGGGGGGCTGCTCATGAATGGGCTGGAGGGGCTCGAGGTAGAGGTGGTCTGGGAGGTGGTGGTGGTGGTTTGAGGGCGGGGGCGAGGTGTTGAAGTTGTCGAGGATTTGGCGAAAAGCGAACGAGTTGGATGTTGATGCTGCCGTCATCGCTGGTAACGGAGCTCATAGGCTGGTACTCCTACTGCGCGATCACCGTAGCTCTGACGCAGTGCAGCGGCGACCGTCACCGCGCTAGACAGAGACAGACGTAGGTACAGTGAATGCACACGGGGGGCGGGAGCAAATGCGTCCCAGCTATTTATTCCATTACGATCGAGGACGGTTCGGAAGCAGCCGCGCTAATCAGACCCTATGTTTGTTGTTAATCGTTTGTAATCGGACTCTCTAAACGCCATCACGTGGCCACACTGACATGCATGTCCTGGCTTCGCGGCCCATCCCGTCAGTCACTCCTCAGTCACTTTCGACGCAGCGCTCGCATCAACAACATTGTCCCTGCTCCGTGTCCGTGTCCGTCCTTCCCCGTCCCCATCCACCTCCACTCGACCCACGCGCTGCCGACGCCGCCTCAACACCTCGAACCAGGCGCACATAAAACGACCACACGACTAGGGGCATGAACCAGTTCCCCGCGAACGCGATCCCGGGCTTCCAGCCCCCGCCCGGCATGGTCCCGGGCATGATGCCGCATCCGTCCATGATGCAGCAGCTCCCGCCGGGCATGGCGCCTCCAGGCATGCCTGGTGCGCCGCCCGAGGTCCTGCAGCAGCAGTACCTGCACCAGCAGCAGCTGGCGATGGCGCAAGCCATGAGGCAGCAGCAGCTCCAGCAGCAGCAGCACGCCGTCAGTGTCGCTGCCGCGAACGCTCAGGCGCAGGCCGCCGCGCGCCCCAAGCCGCGCAAGGGGAGGCCACCCGTGCTACCGCGTAACCAGGGCGACTACGTCAAGGGAGCGATGGCGCCGCCGAACGTCCCCGCCGTTCGACAGAACGAGGCTGGAAACGCGGTTAGCCAGAGCGAGACCGAGCCCTGGGCTGACATGCTCGATGAGCTTGACCCGAGGGAACTCGCCATGGCTAGGTTCAGGGCGAGGCAGGAGGTCATGACTGAGATCTTTGGGCCGGAGAGAGTTCGTGAGTACGCCGACCCGAGGGAGCGCAGCGACCGAGGGGACGACCCCTCCATATCGACGGAGGGAAGGACACGAAGGAGGGACAAAGAGCCAAGCTAACGCCCACAGAGGACGTTCCGGAACCCGTGACTGACCCCTGGAGCGGCATCGGAATCACTGGCGAGACGCTCGAGGCCAAGGTCGAGGCGCTGGAGAAGAGCAACGCCGAGCTCGAGGCCAACTTCGACGCCGAGCTCGAAGCGTGGAGGAAACGGCTCGAGAACCCCGAGCTCATCGAGCCCGAGACTGTTTAGACTGTGTATTGTAACTCGTAGGTCATGTAGATATGGTATTTATCCGGCAGCAGCAGGTAAAAGTGGTGAAGATACCTCACAGCAACATAATACAAGGACAGGCTACAATGCTTAGGTGTCACTGGGGCGGAGAGGGGACGACATGGGGGACGGCGAGCGTGCGCGCGGACTCGAAGGCGGCGACGGGGCCGAGAGGCGCTATTTCTTAGCGGCGTCGACGTGGTACGTCATGGCCTGGTTGTTGAATGAGCACGTCGGGCGCTGGTCATGGGGTAGGATGATCAGGGCGAGGAGAGTGAGCGCGATAGTGAGCGCCTCAGCACTCTCGCCGGCATCGTGGCGGATCACGTCCGAGACGAACAGCACGTCGGGACGCGCGAGATAGAACACAATCGCGCTGCGCCCGTTGCAAATCATGTGCCAGCGGCAATTTTTGCGGTGCATGTCCGCCCACGCCTGAGGGTTAGAGCGAGCGGAAGGACAGAACTCACCAGAGCACACGCCTTCGCGCCGTTCACCGTGACGCGGTCGTCGGTGCAGTCGAGGTGGTTCCCGGCGGCAGACATGAAGAAGCCAGGATGCAGTGCGTGACCGCCCTGCTGCTCGCCGCGGGCACCAGCCACGAGCGCGTCCATGTCCGCCTCAGTCAGGTCGAGCTTCCAGTGGCACATGGCGCGGGTTTTACCGCGGAACTGGCCGATCCACTCCGTCGCGGCGCGGCCTTCCGCGGGGTCCCACGTCCACCCCGTCCAGAGGAAGGAGCGCGAGAGGTCCTTGAAGTTGTCGTCGCTGACCTCGCAGAAGTTGTTGATGGGCACGGCGAGATGGTACAGCGCCGCGCGGCAGATGGTCTGCTCCAAGTTGAAGTCGGTGTTACCTTCCCTCCGCGCTGCCGCAGCGTCGAGGTCGACCCGGCGCACGGCCGCCTGAAGCTCCGCCATGATGATGTCGGTCATGTCGCTCAGGTCGAGCTGGTATTGCGCCAGTGACTGGGCAGTGGCAGACGGGCCGACCGGTCCTTCCGCGATGCGCGAACTTTGTCCGAATAGCACTGTGGCCAATCCGGCGTGGTACTGCACACGGAGCTTCGGGTCGAGCTGCTGAAACTCGAAGGTGGCGCACTCGATGTCGAATCCGAAGAGCGGGCCGGGTTCGTACGGGGCGTGCGAAACGGGGAAGACATGACGGGTGAAGAGCTCTCGCTTGTTCTGAGGGGTGTGAACTTGCCGCCTGTCATAAGCACCAAAGAGCAGATTGAGGGGGTTGAATGCTGACCGACGAGAGGGTGATGGGAGCGCCATGGGAGACCCGGGTCGCTTGCGGACACGGTTGGCGCTGCTGGAGAAGGCGGTGGGGAGGCGAGAGCGGGTCGAGCGGATTGGAGCCATGGTTGTGGTCATGGTGGGTGGAGAACAGGATTATAAGCAAGTGAGCAAACAATAAGTGAGGTGAGAAGGTGAGGGAGGAAGACACGATGATGCGCATGAGTGAACGCTGCGTACTGCGTGCGCTATACCGCGACGCACACGACCTGGCCCAGTCAACAGTGGCCAGCCATAGATCTTGGTGACGGTGGGACATCAGCGAGGCGCCGTTAGCGTCTGTCGTGTGTGCCTGTCCTCCGATTGTTGACAAGACCGCATTGAGATGTGAACTAAGGTCAGCGCATCAGCGCCTCACGAGCGGCGGCAAGGGGCCGTATCAGACAACTGTTTTTGTCTTGTCTTGTGTATGGTGCATGAGAGGAAAGAAGAGCAACAGATAAGTCGCGCATCGGGGAGCGAGAGTGAGTATGAGTTGTCTGTGGCCGAGGGCTGTCCGAAGCGGGGGTAGCGAGTGAGTATACGCACATGTACGTCATCGGTGATATCGGGATTTGAGTCGAGCGTTAATCGCGCAGGGGATGGCCATTAGTAAACGGATCAAGATGCCCGAGTGACTAGTGAAGGGCTGATATTACCGCGTGGTCAGTATGAGCTGGCACTGACAAGCGAGCCACAACCTGATATTACTGCGATTAGCGGGCAATGCCCGGTGTATTTCAACTTTGTAATCCGAATGTGCCGGTCCGATTAGCCTTTGCGGTGGAGGAGTGTAATGCTTCCGTGTGCCGCGTCTCACCCTGTGCGCCTTTTCGCTTCAACACACCCGACAAAGTCTCGACGACAACCACTGGTCCACCTCACCCAAAAGTCTCTTTCTGCAATCCCCGAGACCCATTGACTCTCAACCCCCACACTCCCAGCTCACCACCTGTCTTCGGCCTCCGATCCCACCGTCTCGCCAGCTCAACCCGCGCATCTCCGGTCCGTGAAGTCACCTGCTCACGTACCTTCCCCTTCCCGCAAAAAAAGTCCCAGTGAGTCACCAAGACATGCTCGATTCCCGTCGGCCGACCACGTCCCGCACCCAAGCACCCAGAACCGCCCAACACCAAGGCTCGGCCTCGGCACCCCTAGCTCAACCTTCGACGAGGTATATGCCGCGAATCTACCACTCCTGGCCAAGCTGGTTTCAGCCGTACAAAACTCCATCGACGCTCGGACTTGTCGGCTCTTGGCCAGTCTTTTACCCAGTTTATCCCACCCGGCCCAGCCACGACAGAACCGTCCCCTCTCTATCTGATAACCCTTCCTCATCGCCGCTCCACCCTTTCCATCACAACCCTTTGCTCTCGCACCCGATCCACTGTTTTGCGTCTCGGATCTAACCACCATGCAGGCTCGTTTACAACCACTCGACCACATGGGCGACTCGTCTGGCTCGTCGGGCCGCCTCCACATCTCGCCGCACGGCGCGCACGTCGACAAGGTTGAGGCCAAGGTCGGCCAGGACTTTGTCGACTACGAGGATGACGAGCACGAGTACGAGGCCCTTCCCTCTGGCTATGGATGGGGCGTCAACATGGCTGCCGGAGCTATGGTTAGTATCGCCGGATCGGTGTCTCGATTGGGCTCGGCCCTCGATCAGCGCCAGCTAGCTAACTTCGTGTGCTGCGCCTTGCTAACTTTTTTTCAGGCTGGTATCTCCGAGCACGCCGCCATCTTCCCCGTTGACTCGATCAAGGTGAGCTAGGAATATGAGTTCGCCTAGCTAACAGCCAGACCCGCATGCAGGTCCTCGCTCCGGCCCCTGTCGCTGGCGGCTCCGGAGCCTCTGTTGGCGCTGCTGTCCGAGCACCGCTGACGACGTTCTCTGAGCACTTCCGTTCGGTCCGTCTCGCAGAGGGCGTCAAGTCGCTGTGGCGCGGTGTCGGCTCCGTCATTCTCGGAGCGGGACCGGCGCACGCCGCTCACTTCGGAATGTACGAGTTTGTGCGTGACATCGCCGGAGGACATCAGGACGGATTCCGTGGAGTCGGAGGAACAGCGCTGGCCGGCGCCAGTGCGACGATCACCAGCGATGCGCTGATGAACCCGTTCGATGGTAAGCTAGTAGGAATCGCATACAGCTGACCGCAGTCATCAAGCAGCGCATGCAGCTCCGGGGGTCGCCTTACAAGAGCGTGGCGCAGTGTGCGGCGACGGTGTACCGCAACGAGGGACTCAGCGCGTTCTACGTCTCGTACCCGACGACGCTTACGATGTCGGTGCCGTTCACGGCTGTGCAGTTCAGCGCGTACGAGTCGCTCAAGTCGTTCATGAACCCGTCCGGCGCTTACAGCCCGGTCACGCACGTCGTTGCTGGAGGAATCGCTGGTGGTCTCGCCGCGGCGGTCACGACGCCGCTCGACGTTGCCAAGACGCTGTTACAGACGCGAGGCTCGTCAACGGAGGAGCGGATAAGGAACGCGCGCGGCATGGGCGAGGCGCTGAAGATCATTGTCGAGCGCGACGGCTGGCGGGGCCTGAAGCGCGGCATGCTCCCGCGTGTGCTGACCGTTGCGCCGTCGACGGCCATCTCGTGGCTCTCGTACGAGTTCTTCAAGGTCCTCATCCGCCAGGGCGGCGTCATGCCCGAGGCTGGCCAGCCGACTCCGCCGGTCGCCTAAGCATAAAACGTAGCAAGATATAAGAACCGCAGCATCCATCAGATCAATAGCACCGATCAGCACACAGCCACAGCGAGATACCGTATACCAACCCATACCAGAAGGACTCTTTCCCTCCGACGTTCGGCTCGGGCGTTCAGTGCAAGTGAACGCATCCAACTACTCTTTTTTTTCTACTTTTATCTTTCAGAGCTGGAGGGGGAGAAAACGCATGCATAGATAGACACACAAAGTTGGGCCGGAGGATCCGGGGCAATAGCCGAGCCACGCGACTGACCTGGCACGGGAGCCATTTTCCCTTGCGGGGTCGGGGCTGAAACTGTTCCGCGCGCCTGCTACTGGAAGCAGTTAGTTGTCGCGCTGCGTACGACAAGGCTCAATGCAAGCTCGATGCGGTGTGCGCTTGAGCGAAAATCTTCACAAGAACTTGCCTCTTTCGCATCATCTTGGCTCCACTCGCGCGTCAGATGCATGCGTGTGCGGCTGAAATCTCAGCCGGCTGTCAGGAAGGACACTGATGGCCGCCGCGCACGGATCCAAATATTCTAATCTGATAAAAAAAGTCGGCCGAAACGAGCGCCAGAGGCGCGACCGTCATCGAGTCGACAAAGGGCAGAGGAATGATCAGCGGCCCGTCAGTCGTCAGTCGCCGATGCATCGTCGGCTCGTCGGACTTGGCCACTGGAATTGCAGGGAGCGGGGAGAGCAGAGAGGGACCTGGATGCTGCTTCCAGAGCACTGGACCGCTTGTCCACTGACCGAGAGGATGGATAGGGGGTGCAGGGAGCGGGCAATTCGACACGCGAACGCGGCGTAGATCCGCGCCCGCGCGCCCAGGCCTGCCTAGCCCTGCACTACGGGCACTACCGCGCCCCTGTGTTGCCACCCGGTCGCGAGACCGACCGAGCAGCGTCGCAGAGTCGCAGAGTCGCAGAGTCGCAGAGTCGCAGAGTCGCAGAGTCTTGACGAGTCTTGTTTCACTTGTGGCCGTTTCGTCCATTGCACCCGCCCTGCGTGCCCTACAGTAGTGTGCCATCCTCCCACGCTCACGCTCAGTCAGCACATCACACCGACACTTGCCGCCGGCCAAAAGTCGACGTTTCATTCACTCAATCCAGCAATTGTCTCCTTCCTTCCTCTTTCATTTCAACGATCACACGCTCACACCGTTCAGCGACAACACGGCGACGACACCGCATCGCACGCGCATAAACAACGATTGCCAAGCGACTCTCACTCCCACGTTCACACGCAAGCGACCAGGTAATCCATCATGGCCGAGAGCAAGACTGTGTCGGCCGACGCCCCCGTTCCGGAGGCGACTGCCGCTACTACGGCTGAGCCTGTTGTTGCCGCCGAGCCTGCTGCTCCTGTTGCCGCCGCCGATCCTGCCGATCCTGCCGCTCCTGCCGCTCCTGCCGCTGCTGAGCCCGCCGCCGCCGAGCCCTCCGTCAAGCCCTCGACGACCGACACCGCCGTCGCCAGCAGCACGGACAAGGCCGCGGAGAAGAACGCCCCCGCGGACGACACCGAGCTCTGGGAGACGCCCGGCTGGCCGCTCTCTGCTGACCACCCTCTGCGTCAATTCCACGCCCGCCTTCCCTCCATCCTCGAGTCCGCAGGGCACACCCAGATCTGGGGCGTGACGCTGTCCCCTTCCAGCCCGGCTGAGTTCTCGACCCTCCTGATTCTGCAGAAGTTCCTGCGCTCCACGGCGGGAGACCTCGACACCGCAGCGACGAACCTCGAGAAGACCCTTAGGTGGCGCAAGGAGTTCGGCCTCGATGGCATCGAGGACCGCTCCGGCATTAAAGATGAAGCGGACTTCAAAGGGCTGGGGTACATCTCCGTCGTCCCCAGTCTGCCCGAGCCGGGCGTGAAGGGCGCCGAGAAGTCAACGGAGCAGATCGTGACGTGGAACGTCTATGGCGCCGTCACGGATATCAGGAAGACGTTCGGAGACCTCGACCGGTTCCTCCGCTGGCGCGTGGACCTGATGGAGCGCGCGATGGCGCGCCTCCATCTCTCTGAGGCGTCTGCGCCGATTCCCGACTATCCCGCGCCGGAGGATCCGCACCGTCTCCTCCAGGTTCACGTTTACAGTGGCCTCAGCTTCCTCCGCCTCCCGCCCGAGGTGAAAGCGGCAAGCAAGGGCACGATCGAGCTCATGGGCGCGCATTACCCCGAAACCCTCAGCCGGAAGTATTTCGTCGGCGTGCCTAGGCTTATGGGGTGGGTGTTCGGGTTCGTGCGCATGTTTGTGTCCCGCGAGACGGCAAGGAAGTTCAACATCATCAGCTGGGAGGAGCAGCTCCAGCCCGAGCTCGGCGAGAAGGAGTACGTCCCCCAGCGGTTTGGAGGAACGGGGCCGGAGCTCGCCGAGCTCGAGGCTAAGACGAAGGATATGTAGAGAAGGAAGATTTGGGATCACTGTTTATATTCACTAGTAGCATGAGAGCACACCACTCTTACAGACTTAATGCATAGTATTACAACTCAACGATCGAGCTTGGCCCATTGCTTGATGATCTGCTTCTCGTTCTGGTTCACGCAAACTTCTTCACGTCCTCGTCAGAAGGACCCTCGGGATCACTCGACGCCGCCAGGTTGCACTGGTGGAACATCCTGAGCTCCTCGTCCCTCAGCGCGCCCGTGACGCTGTGCAGCAGCCCGCGGTTGTGGAACAGCACGAGGTCGCCGTCCCGCCAGTCCGCGCAGAAGACGTACTTCGGGTCGATGCCTGGCCTCTGGATTGTCTTCAGGAGCTCGCGCACCTCCTTCAGGTCCGTCACCTTGCCGCCGTCCGGGAAGAGGGCACCCTCGCGCTCCGCGCCCTCGGGCAGCGGCGCGATCTCGAGCGCCATAGCCGCACACGGGTGCACCTGCAGCGCTAGCCGGCCCGTGACCGGGTTCTTCCAGCACATAGGCAGCACCTTGACCTCGCTCTCGGACCAGGCGGGCAGCTGGTCGAGCGGGATTTCGGTGCCGTCGCTCTCGAGCCCGAGGCCGGTGGACTGCGCCTTCGCGCCCGCCATCCACACGTAAGGGTGCGGGGCGTAGCGCACCTTCGTCCGCACGGCGAGGGACTTGAGGTCGGGCGGCAGGATGTTGAACGTGTTCTCGCCACAGGCGACTGCATGTCAGCTGGAACTGAAGACCCGCTAAGCTGATACATACACACTGTGCTGCCGCGGGGCAGCTGGATCTCGTCACCGGATCCGTCGTCGTAGCGCAGCGTCTGCGCCGGTCCCTCAGGCACCTTGACGGCGTAGAGTGTCGTGACCTTGGGCGGGGACAGCTTGTACAGCGCCGCGTCGATGTGCCACCTGTAGAACCTCGTCACGCCCGCCGCGTCCTCCTCGTCGCTGACGACAGACTTGTGGAACGTCTTGTGGTGCGGGTGCTTAAGCCGGGGCTGCTGTCAGCTGAGTAAGGAGTCCGGATAGCTCACGCTCGAAAGACCCTCGTAGTCTCCCGGCACGACGCCGTTGCCGATCAGCTGCACCTCGGGCTGGTGCGGGATCGTCTTCAGGTCCGGGTGCAGGACCGACTTGTCCTGCTTGCCCGTCTCGTTGTTGCCGTGGCCGTACGAGGTAGCTGCGGGGTCGAAGGCCTGAAGTCAGCTTCGGTGAGGGTCTTCGGAAGCTCACCAGAGTCAGCTCATACTGCTGCTTTGGGGTGAGCTTGAGGTCACGGAAGAGGAGGACCTGGTGCTGCGACGTCAGCTTCGTTGCGCAGAGCTCACAGCTGGATACACACGCGGTACAGGGCATCGATGATCTGGTCCTTCTGGGGATTTGCGGGGTCGAAGCCAGTGACGACACGGCCAAATTCCTTGGGGAAGGTGGCCGGGTCAACGTTGGGCGAAGCGGGGAGCGGGGAGAGAGAGATGGGGGCGATGGTCATGTTGATAACGGTGGCGAGAGCTGGTGCTGGGCGGGTACTGTGTATGAATCGATACCGATGCAGGGGTGGATGCCGCTGCAGGAGTCGGAAGGAGGACGGGAGGGAAGACAGCATCACTACCGCGTTTAAGTATCAGCGTGGGTGGCAAGATCCGGAAGTGCGGCAACACGTCGCGGGCACATATGGCGGCACGTCGGGCGGTGTCGAAGTGGTCACCTGCCGCTATCACAACAACCGGCTACCCGGCCATGTCCGTCTGCCCAGATAAGCCTGATATGTCCTCCTCTCGCAATTCAACGCTGTGCGCCTCGTTCTTCCCCTCAGACCAAGCATGCTTAGAGCTGTGCTCGGCATGCATCGCGGCGTTCTCCTCTGCATACCATTGCTTCGCGTGCACGAGGCACGACCGGCTGGACGCGTATCGATATCGTGTCTTCGCCAGGACGCTGGCGGGCCGGTGGTCCAATCACATCAGCCTTAATTGCCGATGAACACTTAGATAAGGAGTGCACGAGGTTTGGACCACCACCCCGCGTTGGTCACCATTCGTCCAGTGCTAGTGGGCACAAGGCGTGGCGCAGTGGGCTGTCGACATGGCTGACAGGTACCACTGCCCGGTCACATGTGCATCACGATTGGATTGCTGGAATCGCTTGGGATCGACTATCGGTTCCTTCGCCGAGCCACCCCGAGCGCCCATAAGTCGCCGGCGACCGTATCATATCTCACAAGGACCTGACTGGTCGACGAGGAGTGACATGCACAGTTCCCTAATCAGCTTGGTCTCTCGTTATGTCCCTGCGCGGGCAGTGTTCTACATTCTATGCATACTCGCTCACACTCGGAGCTCCAGCACCTGCTGGATCTCATTACTCGACAGGCGCCACGGCACGCCCACGTTGTCGATGTCCGCTAACTCGTCCTCGTCGAAGTTGAGCACGAGAGCGATCTGGTTCAAGCGGACCATCTTCTCCCTCACGACGTTGAGGCCGAAGGACGTCTGGTTGTTAAGGAAGTTGACAATGTTCTTGATATCCCTCTCGAACCGGACGGCTCCGAAATCGGTGTACTGCAGGCCCATGGCGAGCTTCTCCCACGGCCTGACCAGGCTCTCAAGCAGGAGCGCGAACAGCGCCTGGAAGTTGCTGTCGCTCAGGTACGCCTTGTACTCCTCGGTAAGATTCGTCCAGAGACGGACGAACCGGCGGCGCACAACGTCGCGCTCCTCGGCGTCCGCGAAGCTGTCCTCGTCGAGCACATACCGCACGTCCTTGTACACCTCGTCGAGGAGCTGGCGCAGGCGCGGCCGGAGGACGTTT
The DNA here is from genome assembly GCA_039545375.1 of Trichosporon faecale. Taxonomy (NCBI): domain Eukaryota; kingdom Fungi; phylum Basidiomycota; class Tremellomycetes; order Trichosporonales; family Trichosporonaceae; genus Trichosporon; species Trichosporon faecale. The sequence goes on along the minus strand of BCLU01000005.1, from coordinate 1,440,770 downwards.
GCGAACAGCGCGTCGAGTCCAGCCTTGCACTTCAGCCTGAACTTGAGCGCGAGGTCGCCGAACAGCTCCAGTTCCTCCGTCACGCGGCCGAGTTCGGACTCGTCCCATACCTGGCCCGGGTTGCCGCGCCACTCGGAAAGAAGACGCTCGACGTAGGTTCCGCCCAGGTCCATGTCGTTCAGGTAGATGATGATGGCGGTGCGCTGGTCCTTCTCCCTCCTCTCCTTCTCTGTCCGGTCGTAAGAGACACCCTGGCCAGAGGCGTACACTGCCTCCATCTTACGGGAGAGCACGTCGATGTAGTCTCGCTCCAGGACTTGGGCCACGCGCTGCCGCATCCGCGCCAGTGTGTCCATAGATCCGGATGAAAGGGCTCGAGAGAGCACAATCTTGACGAGGTAGAACGTGTCGTCCAGGATTGAGGAGAGGTAGGGCTTTGAGGAACTGTCGGCCTGGTCGAGCTTATGCGCCTTTTCGACTGCTGTGCGCAGGTACCATTCCTCGAGCGGGAGATAGTAAGTGCGGAGCAGGTTTTCCATTGCCCTCTGGCTGAGAGACGTCGTCAGGATGCTCTCGTCGACGTCCGCCTCGCCTCCGACCTCGCCTTCCTCAGCACCCTCGCCATCAGCACCATTAGCGGGCTTGGAGGGATCGGGAGAAGTGCCCTCGGGGACCTCAGCGTCCTCGCGCAACCGCGCAAAGATGAAGCGGCGGAACAGCGCCCAACGTCCACCCAAGGCCACAAGCTCGCCGAGGATCCGGTCGACGTCGCGGGGGTCGGGTCCCGTGTCCTCCTCCGGAATCGGCGTCGCGGCCGGCGTCACGCCGCCTTTCACACGGGGCGCGTAGCTCTGCAGCGCGTTCGAGATGTTGCTCGTCGTGTTCGCCAGGTTCGCCAGACTCAGCTGCCCGGCGGTACTAGCCAAACTCGGGAAGAGCGGCGGAAGCAACGCCGGGTTGCTGAGCAGCGGGAAGGCGCTCGCCTCTGTGTCGGCGATGAGGCGGCCGACTCGTCTCTCCTCCTCCCATCCCTCGACCAGACGCTGGACTACACGGTCACTCTCCCGCACAAGCCGTGCAACGACCTTGCCCATCCGCCCTCGACCGTAGTACTTCGCAATGACCGGCTGGTGCTGGTCCACGATATGCGCGATGGCCTCAAGGAGGGAGGTGAGTTGAGCGAGATAATAGAGGGGCGAGGACCGCTGGCCGTCCTTGTCCTTTCGGGCGCGAGACTGGACGAGCTCGACAACAAAGTCGCCGTACGCTGCGAGTCCCTCGTCCTCCGCCCCGATACCCGGCCAGAGACGGAAGTATCGCGAGATCTCCTGCTCGTCTCGCCTGTCTGCCGCGAGCTCGAACTCGGCCCTAAACGTATTGAGGAGCACTTGCCGCAGCTCGTCGAGCTGTTGCGGCGGCGGGAGCGGCGACTCCGTCGTAGGCTGGACGTTAGCTTTCGATTATGGTCCTCAAGCTGGCACTTACCACAACAGTCGCCGCGAAACCACCGTTGAGCACGTCGGGCCGCACGTCCATCGCCCTTCTGCATGCGCGCGCCGCATTCTCCCAGTCATGTTTCTCGATGTATCCGCGCAGATTCGCGAGCGAGTTTTTCAGCTCCAGCACCTCGGTCACGACGTCGGCGGACTGGCGCACGCGGCCGATCTCCTCGTCCAGTCGTCGGACCTTGCCACCAACACGCTCACTTGTCTCGTAAACCCTCGAGACGCGGGACACGAGACCCTCGTTCTCCTGCCCCAGCACCGTTTCATCAAAGTGCTGAGCACCGAAGCCGTGCTGGCCTAATCCTGGTGAGCCGAGGCCGAGGGATTGCTGCGAATCGCGCCGGAGTGCTGGTAATGGCCGCGAGGTAGAGGAGCCAACACCGTCGACTTGTGCGGAGAGTGCGTCGACGTGTGGTGTCAGAGACTGCAGGCGCTGCAGTGCGCCGTCCACGCCTGCCCGGTCGCTGATCAGCGCGTTCAGCGCGAGCGTCACTTCCGCTTCTCGCCGCGTCAGGGCTGCGAGCTGCGCCGCGATCTCGCTCGGATCCGTCAGCGCCCGCGGGTCAAGCGGCGGTGGCGTCCGCGGCGTGCTCGGGATCGGGCTCGGCGTCGCGATCGCGCTCATCGTCGTCGTCGGTGTCGTTGTTGTCGTGGGCCGAGATGACAGCGAAACAACGTCGATCGCGTGGCATGATGGTGGAGGTGGATCGCTGGAACGACCGTGGGAGATCGAGCCTCCACCATGGAGACCCCGCACCGATTGTCCCCAAGTACCTGTCCAGCACATCTCGGTTCGACACCTCCGACCATCGACAACGACAATGACGGAAAAGACGAAGCTCAAGGTCGCCGTGCTCGGGGCAGGGCAGATGGGCTCCGGCATCGCGACCCTGCTCGCTGATGCCGGCCATGAGGTTACATCATGGGACGCGGTCCCGGCTGCTCTTGAGCGCCTTCCGGATAACGTCAAGACGACGCTGGAGCTCGAGGACGCAGTGCGCGGCGCCGACCTAATCATGGAGGCGATTGCGGAGGATATGGACATTAAGCATGGAGTCTACAAGCGCATCTCAGCCGTGAACTACGGCGGCATCCTCGCATCGAACACTTCGTCGCTTTCGGCTTCCGCGCTCTCTGAGGCCGTCACGAACCCCGGCCGCTTCGCGATCGCGCACTTCTTCAACCCGCCGCGACTCGTTCCGCTCGTTGAGATTGTTCCGGCCCACAGAACACGCGAAGACGTCCTGCACACGCTGAAGGACGTGCTCGCCGATGCGGGCAAGCTCCCCGTCGTGCTCAGGAAGGAGGTGCCGGGCTTCGTAGCGAACCGGCTGCAGGCGGCACTGCTCCGCGAGGCCTTCTCGCTTGTAGAGGACGGCGTTGTGTCCCCGGAAGACCTCGACCTCGTCGTTCGCGCTAGCATTGGGCCGCGATGGGCCGCCGGCGGACCCATGACCATTACGGATCTCGGAGGTCTGGACATCTGGAAGGCGGTCACGTCGCAGCTCTATCCGGTGCTCAACAATACGGACACGGCGCCGAAGACGATTACGGATAGAGTGGATAAGGGAGAGCTTGGATCTAAGACTGGAACGGGCATCTACTCGCACAATCCGGACGAGGACCAGAATGTCAAGAACCGGATCGAGGAGCACTTCAAGCTCGAGTTCCCGAATCTCTGATCATCGCATCGCATGTAGCAACTTGACGTTGTTTGGGAAGGCTGCACCGGTATTGTGAACGGCGCATTGGAGGTTATGTCGGATCGTCTCTGGGGTGAACTGCAGTGCGGTAGCAGCGGCAGGGGTTATGAGGACGCAGAATGAGCAGTGGAACTGACGCCTACTACTCGCTGTTCCAGTTGCCAGCTGACTTGCCCAAGATAGTGCGACTGTGCAGGTGGCCTCGTTTGCTCACGACATTGCCTGAATGGTGAGAAGCCGCAGATTACAGACGCACTACGTTTTTACTTGAAGCTATTGTCGTGGTGCGAAGTCGTAGTGTCCGTGTGCAGTGATAGCTCACCGCCAGATCAGAGTGACCCTCTTCGTAACGAACAGCCCTACACCGCCCACCACAGCTCGCAGCGCTCTTCTCACGACAACTGCTGTTCCGCACAAGCTCTGCCAGTGCGTGTTGAGAAAACAGCAGCACGCTCACTGGCACTTATTCCACCGGGAAAGGCGCTTCTGTTCGCCACATCGAGTTCTTCGGAATTTTCTGAGCGATGTCCCCATCCCCACATCGCATCCCGCACAAGGACTATGATCCTGTGCCATCGGCGGTCACTCACCATCGACCGCCGCCAGTGGTCAGCTGATGGTTCCAACACTGCCTTTGCAAGTCGAAATCCGAGGTCGAGACCTGGTCACGCACGATTGAATGTTATCGCGTGAGGACCAAAGCCATTCCGCGGTCTTCGGTCAGACGAATGGGTTATTCTTGCCCACTTGGCAGAGCCACGGGACACTTGGCGAAGATGTGCGTGCTTGGTTATTCTGGATCACACTTGAGTTTGTTCGCTTCCGCGACTTGCACACATCAGCTTCCAAGACTCAGAAGATTAGTGCGGATTCTGGTCGCCACATCCGCTCCACTGCACAGATGAGCTCGACCGAGCGTAACTCTGCCACAACGTTAGTCCACTCGAGTCCAGGCATAGTCGTCAGTGACTCCCCATGGAACTCTGAAGTCTATCGGTGACTTCTGTGAAGCTAGCGAAGGAGCAAGTGATTCCAACAATTCCCAAAAACCGGCGCAACTGATGTCAGCGGCGGACATTAGTATTGAGGAAGGCACGCAGCGCTCTAAAGCAATGAAGCACTAGCGACAAGAGCGATCAAGTGTGATCAAGTTGTGATTGTTGCATAAAAGACTACTGACAATTCCAGATCTGATCAAGATCCGCCAGACTCCGCTGCGGCGAGAGCCTTCCATCCAGCTGCGGACCTTTTCGAAGAACGACAACGGGGGATGCTAAGATATGCGATCTCTCGCCAGATTATGATATACATGCTACTCCTGTATGATAATATGCCAGTCACATGCAAAGTGTGTCGTCATCGCCGCCCTTCGCTCGGATCTTTTCTCCCCCGCTGCACTGCTGCTGACACCGCTGCTGGCACTGCGCAGCAAGGATTATGGCACGGGACAGCTGAGAGGTATGCTCCGATCACTGTTCTGCCAGACTGCCAGGAACAAGCTCAACGGCACTCGCCACCCCCTGCCCGGTCGTGAAGCCTCTTACAGTCTTGCATCACGTCTCGTAATGCGTTCGAGACAAGCGCCACTTGTCCCAAACTCTAATCTAATGCAGGCGTCTTCTCCCTGCCCAACACCAAATGGGTACAGACATAGCGATGCAAGTGACAATCACGCATGCACAGCGAATGCAGCGCACGGCATAACTCTGCTCCTCTACTGGACATAAACGCCGTTCCTCGAATGCATCTCCGTTCCTCGCAATGCAAGAGAAGGAAAGGTAGTGCGACGGCAGGATACGTGACGAGTACACCATCCCGCAACCAAAGCACCGAGGCGCACGCTACCAACTAATTCCAGATCTGGCTGCCCGCACGCTAGTGCAGCGCGTCTCGGGTTTCGGAGCCTCATGGTTCTACCGCCCAGCCAACTGTGGAACGGCTGCGGTCGGTATACGGCGGGTACGGCGGGCCAACTGAGCGGCGGCGCCCACCGCAGAAGAGCAGAGGCAAGGGGGGGAGTGACTAACCGGCCCAAAACAGGGCCAGAACGAACCAATCTCCTCTGAATTGAACACTAAAGTCGAACTGTAGGACGCTCGTCCGCTCTAACGCGGACCAGTCGAAATCGGCTGGCCAACGAGGAGCCAACGAGATAGCCGCGATAGCGTGCAAAAGTCTGAATCGCTCAAGTGAATGAAGTGCATGCCTTTGAAACGAGCCAGAGACGAATCAGAGCGTGTCAATGAGATCGCCAGACTTGCCTCGGTCACTCTCCGTGCCAAGCCCGTCCTGCCATTCTCGTTAGTGCGCCCGAGGATGGCCCCGGATCCCGCTACGCAAACCCGAGGAAGCGTGTCGGCCGGAGCTGGTGGTAGCTGAGTAGGTGTGGCAGTGTGAGACTGTAGATCATTCATGAAGCAAGCTGGAGCATAGAGCAGGAGTGTTCCGGGTAACTGTCGAGGACGACTCATATGAGTCGAGGAAGAGACGAGAGACGAACGTGGGTCTCGAGTTGCTGGGTCACTGGGTCGACAGGTGGTGCCGATCACGCCCGAAGCACGACTGAGAGAGGACTGAAATGGGCCGTTACTCCTCACGGGCACAGACATCCTTCGTGCTCGCACAGCTCGTCACGACCCCCAGCGCCGATCGCGCCACGTCCGACACGGGGGCATGCCAAGTGTTTTGCAACTCCACAATTAGAGCAAAAGGCGTCTCGAGCGCCTCTGGGCGTCTCTCGTGATCTCTCGCACGATCTCGCACGATTACATGAGCCCGACTGTCCTTTGAGTATCCTTGCGAGGCACTTCTGAGGCACTTTTGACGGTTTGGCCTGGCCCATCAACGAACTAGAGAACGATCAGCGAAGGCGCCATTCGCTTCGTGTCGGGCGCAATGAATACGGTTCAATATGTTTCCCCACTTCCCCAGACCCCAGATCGTCTCGGGTCTCGTCTGACCGACTACGGACCGACGAGTGCACTTGACCGAGGAACGCTGGCGTCGAGTAGCCCTGTCCCAGAGCTGTCCGTGTCGGGTGTCGGACGAAAGTACCGGAAACACGAGCAGCTCGCGACTGCGCACGCTGATCACCTTCTTGTCTTTCAGACTATCCGATTTGAAGAACGAGTCACGTACGCTCAGCAAACGAGTTACGGCAGATTCTGCGTTATTGCCGGATGCGGACGAGGCGAGCGGTGCTTGTCCGGCGAGACGGGCCGGGGAGTGTCGCTGAGTTACCTTGCTCCACGATACGTGCGGTTGCAGTGGGCCCGGGTCGTTGTGGCAGTGTCCACTGAGTGGTGGACCGTGGCGTCATGGTGGAGCTGGTTCAGTGGACGGATCACGCGAAACTGGGAGCCGATCTGGAAGACTTCAGAGAGATAAGATGCGCGCCGGCGTGATGATTGGGTTGTCCCCGTGAGCGCGGCGAATCAGAGTGAGTAGCGCCCCTGTTCCTTGCGATCTCGTTCAATAGTTGAGAGGACGAAACCAGGCACGGCGTCACGATCCAAGAGCCATTCCGCCCCGTTCCTCTCCCCGGAACGGCGCCCAGACCCATCCCCAGAGCATCTGGGTGTGGGGGCGAGCAGGTGTTCCCGCCAAGGGAGAGCAGGTGAGGGCTGGGCGTGCTGGGCGTGCCGGAAAAAGATGCATGGACGATGGCGACAGCATGCACAAGCGGTGCCAAGTAGTAGATAGTGGATGCATGGACGGTCGCCACACTCACGTGCGTTGCATGTGGACAGGCGAAAGCGGAGGCAATTGCGTGATTGCGTCTGCTGGATTGCGTGCTTGATGGTGATTTTCGTGGTGCAGTCGCGACATTCGCGTCCAACCATGCTCCATCCAAGTCAGCCCCGCAATCGTGGCCGCTCACGCGGGTGGCCCAAGCCTCTCCACAGAAACACCTCGGTACTGCCCTGGTCACCCTGGAACGTAGGGCTACCGCAAGGGCTGCCCCGGACTAAACTGGCTCCAGTTAGAGTTCTGGATTGGCTGACTAGCGCCTTACCCGCACACCGGCGACGCTGGCGTACTGGCGCTGACACAAGGCGCACGCGCGCAGGACCCAACTGATTTTCGCATGACAGATCACAGATCGCACCCGCCTGCGTCATGTCGCCATCGCTTCTGATCAGGTTTCTGACCACTGATCTGCGACTGCGACGCTTACCACCTCGATGTGACGCCGACTGCCGACTGACCTGCCCAACCGGCTTGACTGTCTAGCCCTTTACTTCTCCTCCTTTGCATCTTGACAACTCACCGATAGACTCTGATAGACTGCATAGACTCGCCTAGACTACCGCCCCCCCCCCGCCCGCCCGCCCGCTAGCCCGGCTGAACCCCCGTCGGCCTCCTGCCCCTCCTCGCCTGACCTCCGACCTACTCCTAGCCTCGACCCAAGACCCAAGACTTTCCAAGGAGTATATATCTGGACCGCAACATTTCTTGGGATTCCGAACACCCTCCCAGACACTGGCGCCTGGCAGTGCCTTCACACTCCTCTCTTCCGAATCCCAGCAGCGTCTCGCAGTCCTTACGACTGGTGACTAGCCACTCGACCTCCGTCCCTCACTACAGGCTTCGACTGCTCCGTCAGCTGACAAGGACCTCAAGGTCTCCTCCGCCACCATGGGCAACATCAAGCAGACCATCAAGAACAAGGTCTATGACTGGACGGGCTACGACGAGAATGCGCCGCAGTCGATCACCGTTGGCGACTACTTCAAAGATCACAAGGTCGAGATCCGCGAGGCCGTCAAGAACTACTTCCTGTCCCTGTTCCCTTTCCTGCAATGGATGCCTCGCTACAACCTGCAATGGCTGTACGGTGACCTGATCGCTGGTATCACCGTCGGCATGGTGCTCGTCCCCCAGTCTCTGTCCTACGCCAAGCTTGCCAACCTGCCCCCCGAGTACGGCCTGTACTCGTCCTTCATCGGTGTGCTCACGTATGCTCTCTTCGCCACGGCCAAGGATGTCTCGATCGGCCCCGTCGCTGTCATGTCTCTCGAGACTGGTCGCATCATCCATCATGTGCAGGAGTCGCACCCCGACAAGTGGACCAACCCCGAGATTGGTGTGTGCCTCGCGTTCATCTGTGGTTTCATCGTGCTCGCCATCGGTCTCTTCCGCATCGGTTGGATCATCGAGTTCATCCCTCAGCCTGCCGTTTCCGGATTCATGACTGGTTCTGCGCTCTCCATCGCCGCCGGTCAGGTCCCTGCCATCCTGGGAACGTCAAAGCTCTTCGACACCAAGGCGGCCACGTACGAGGTCATCATCAATACGCTGAAGCACCTGCCCGACTGCAACCTTGACGCCGCCTTTGGTGTGTCGTCGCTCGCGATGCTCTACTTCATCAAGTGGGGCCTCACGTTCCTGCAGACCCGGTACCCGAAGTACGCTCGTGTGGCGTTCTTCGCTCAGGCTCTCCGCCACGCCTTCGTCATCATCCTCTTCACCATCATCTCGTGGCGCATCAACTACCCCCTCATCCACGCCGGCAAGAAGGGCCGCATCGCGCTCGTCGGCCACGTCCCCTCTGGTCTTCAGCACGTGGGCTCGCCCCACATCTCGACTGAGCTCATCGCCGCCATGGGCTCGCACCTTCCCGTCGCCACCATCATTCTGCTGCTTGAGCACATCTCCATCGCCAAGTCTTTCGGCCGCCTGAACGGGTACAAGATCAACCCCAACCAGGAGCTTATCGCTATCGGTGTCAACAACACTGTCGGTACCGTCTTCTCGGCCTACCCCTCGACCGGTTCGTTCTCGCGTTCCGCGCTCAAGTCCAAGTCTGGTGTGCGCACCCCCGCCGCCGGTATCCCGACCGGTATCGTCGTCATCATTGCGCTCTACGCCGTCGCGCCCGCTTTCTACTGGATTCCCAACGCCACCCTCTCGGCCCTCATTGTGCACGCCGTCGCCGACCTGGTCGCGTCGCCTAAGCAGTCGCTCGGCTTCTGGCGCGTCTCGCCCCTCGAGTACATCATCTTCGTCGGCGCCGTTGTCTGGTCGGTCTTCTACACGATCGAGTCCGGCATCTACTGGTCGCTTGTGTGCTCCGTCGTTCTCCTGCTCTTCCGCATTGCGCGCCCCAAGGGCCACTTCCTCGGCCGTGTCCGCATTGCGCCCGAGAACAACAAGGGCGAGACCCGCGACGTCTACGTGCCCCTGTGCCGCAACGGTGTCACGAACGACGACGTCACTGTTGAGCAGCCCCCCGCCGGCATCGTCATCTACCGCTTCGAGGAGTCGTTCCTGTACCCGAACGCTTCGTACATCAACGACAAGCTTGTCGGATACGTCAAGGAGCACACCCGCCGCGGCAAGGACTACCGCACGATCAAGATGGGCGACCGCCCCTGGAACGACCCGGGACCGAAGAAGGGCCAGGAGGACCCCTCGCTTGACGACAGCCACAAGCCTCTCTGCCGTGCCGTTATCCTCGACTTCCAGGCCGTCGCCAACATTGACACGACCGGAGTGCAGAACCTGATCGACGCGCGCAAGGAGGTCGAGAAGTGGGCCGACCGCAGCGTCGAGTTCCACTTCACCGGCATTCTGTCTCCTTGGATTCGCCGCGCCCTTATCGCGGGCGGCTTCGGCACAGGCGCGCACAAGAAGGGCGCTGCGCTTGAGGTGGCTCCTATCGTTCGTCCCTATGGTGTCGGCGGCGATGCCGACCCCGAGCACACCGAGCGCCCGCACCTGTCTCCTCGCCCCGACCTCGAGTCAGGCCGTTTCGACCGCGACGTCGAGCCCAAACCTTCCTCCACGCCTACTTCTGCTTCTGGCACCAGCGTCTTCTCCGACTCGGACATCAAGTACGCGTACAACGCTTCCGAGGGCGATGCCACCCCGCGCGACTCCCACGACAAGCAGGGCAGCATTACGCTCCTGGACCGCGCTACGCCGTTCTTCCACTTCGATCTCGCCGATGCTCTCAACGCCATTGCCGTCGAGGACCTGCACCTCAACAAGGAGGCCAAGGTCGTGCACGCGATCGAGGGCGAGGAGATCGTCCGCGAGGCCCCCGTGCTCGAGGAGGAGACGCCGAAGGACCCGCACACTCTGACGCAGGTTGCGCCCGTTGACCCGATGCCGGTCGCCCAGTCCCGCTACGTCTAAGCATGCGTGCGGGCAACCAAAATTTAGTTCACCAAACAATATCTTAAGACAAACACACTCTCCCTATCTTGAATCCGACGTCACGAAACACTTCCAAACCTGTTGTAAATATTATTCCCTAGGTTAATAGATCACATACATCTGGCACAGGGCCGAGCGCCCTTTCTTGATGCATTGCACTATCCACGTACTCCTCTCTCTGCACACTTGGTCTGACTGGTGGAAGGCGCTTCTTAGGGTCAAGTGCCACAAGATCTGGATGCTGACTCAGGCGGTGAGTCACCTCTCTGGAATTAGGGAAATGTGATATTGCAATCAGGTTATTCAGGCTGATTGCGCGCTGACTCAGGCTCAGCGTCATCCCTGTGCCTAACGAGAGCAAGGTGGAGGTGGATGTGGATGTGGAGGTGGAGGTTGTTCGTGCTCAACTCAAATGGGCTGTGCGTCTTCCTCCATCTGTAACATCGCCGACGATGAGCGCCGACACCAACGAGGACTTCGCCTCCCTCCTCTCGGGCGTCACAGCCCACATTGCGTCTCGAGATGCCTCCCTCTCTTCGCTGCCCACCATCCCCTCTCCCGACGAAGTCGCTTCCGCCGTCGCAGCTCTGCCTTCCTCACTCCCGGACCAAGGCTTAGGCACCTCAGCCTCGCTCTCCGTCATCCAGCAAGTTCTCTCAGGATGCACGGTCGGCCAGCCAGGACCACGATACTTCGGCTTCGTGACTGGTGGAGTCACGCCAGCAGCCCAGTTGGCCGACATGCTCCTGAGCTCCCACGACGAGAACGTCCAGGTGTCTCTGCCGACATCAGCGGCAGTTAGGACGGAACAGAAGGCTCTGGAGATGGTGTTGGAGTTGCTTGGGCTGGAGGGATTCGAGGGTCGGACGATCACGACTGGGGCGACTGCTTCCAACGTGCTTGGTATGGGTGAGTTCTGCTGTGTGAACGGACATGTCAGCTGACCTCAGCACTTGCCCGTGACCATGTTGCAAGCCCGGCGTCGGTGCTCGCACTGCATCCGCACTTCTCGATCGTCAAGGCGTGCTCCCTGGTCGGACTGGGAAGGAAGATCGTCTCGATCCCTGCCTCGCCGGAGAACGAGCTCGCGTTCGACCTCGACGCTCTCAAGCAGCAATTGGAGAAGGACAAGAAGGAAGGCCGCGGGTCTATCGTCGTCGTTGGCCTCGGAGAAGTTAACACGGGCGGCTTCCCCGGCAACTTGTCAGCCGTTGCTGAACTATGCAAGGCCTACAGGGGGTGGCTGCACGTCGATGCCGGTATGTCTTCCCTTTTCAGCTGTTTGTACCCAGCCAGAAAGCTTACATCAGCCTTCGGCGGCTTCGCGGCCGCAGTCCCGGAGCTTGCGCACTTGTGCGCCGGCATGGAGCTCGCTGATTCGATGACGCTTGACGGTTAGTTATGCAGCATGCCTCGGAACTAACGCCAGGACACAAATGGCTCAACGTACCCTACGACTGTGGCCTGTTCTTCACGAGGGAGGTGAAGAGTCTCACGGATGTTTTGGGGCCAGGCGAAGATGCGCCGGCGTACCTGGCCAGCAGTAGCGAGACGCCGAGCCCGCTGTATGTCAACATTGAAAACTCCAGACGGTTTAGGGCTCTGCCATTGTTGGCGAGTTTGGTATCTCTTGGGCGGGAGGGATATGTCGGTGAGTCGTCCTTATGTCCTACATCGGACTGCACGGGGAAGCTGAGAGGGGTTGTGAGAGCTAATCGCAGACATTTTCCGCCGTAATTGCCTCTTTGCGCGACAAGTCGCAGAGTATCTGGACCAACATCCGGCATACGAGGTTTTGAACAAGCAGGAAGGTGACCACATCGTGCCCCTCAACATCGTCCTCTTCGCCGAGAAGGAACCGCGGGAACAAGGCTGATCGCATCAACAACACGAGGAAGATGTATGTCTCCGGAACGGCATGGCGGGGGCAGAAGGCGGTCCGGCTCGCGGTGTCAAACTGGCGGACCGGAGACGCAGACCTGAGCATCGTGAAGGAGGTCCTGGATGAAGTCGTGCAGAAGTAGCAGTGGTAATCAAGGTTTTATGCATCACTATAATCGCCCGAAGTCGCAGAGCCACTGGCGAAGCTTCATCGGACGGCAATCTCCGGCACCCCCAGGCACGAGCACATGTCAACACACGTCGCCAAAGTCGCCGTCGGCCTCCACCCGTTCCACCCATCCAACCTGCTTCCTTTCTCTACCGTTCCTTTCACGCCAGCTCCTTCCTTCGCCTACCTGCCCCTTCTCGACATCATCGCACGAGCGAAGATGGCCGCCAAGATTCCCGTCATCATCGACTGCGACCCAGGGCACGACGACGCGCTCGCCATCCTCCTCGCGGCGGGCACGCCCTCCGTCGACGTGCTGGCCATAACTACCGTGGCCGGAAACCAGACGCTGGACAACGTGACCCGCAACGCATCCTCTGTCGCTCAGCTCGGCGGCCTCTCTTCCGTCCCCATCGCGCGAGGCGCGAGTGGACCGCTCGTCCGAGCCCCCATAGTAGCCGCGGACGTGCACGGCCTCTCCGGTCTCGACGGCCCCGAACCCGGCGATCTCCCTCTTCCAAAACCCGCGGTGGACACTCCGGCCTGCGACCTGATCGCGGACCTGGTGCTGAGCCGCCCAGGGGAGATCTACATCGTCGCCCTCGGTCCTCTGACCAACATTGCCATGGCCCTCAGGCGCAAACCCGAGCTTGCGCAAGCCATTAAAGGGATTTACTTGATGGGCGGGTCCGTCGGGTCGGGCAACATCACGCCCGCAGCCGAGTTCAACATATACGTCGACCCCGAGGCGGCGCGGGTCGTGTTCCGCTCTGGCGTGCCTACGGTCATGGTCCCGCTGGAGGTCACGCACCGCGCCCTGGCTACGGACCAGGTCATCGCCGACATTGCCTCTCTCAACACACGTTTGAGCAAGGCGATCGTCAAGATTCTCGGCTTTTTCAAGCAGGCATACCTCGAGACGCAGGGATTCGGGTCCCCGCCGATTCACGATCCCTGTGCTCTCATGGCGCTCATTCATCCGGAGGTGATCAAGGTCACAAGGGCGCACATCGATGTTGAGACCACGGGGGGACTCACGACGGGCCAGACTGTGGTCGACCGACGCGCGCCGCCGACGGAGGACTGCACTACTGCCTTCGCGAGCGATATTGACGTTGACGCCTTCTGGACGAAGATGCTCGAGGCGCTGAAGCGCATCGGGGAGCCGGAGTGGTAACCTCGACGTCGGGCCTCGCCGCATCGCTAATCGAGCTCTCCCACGGCCCACGCTCACCTCGCCCCCAACTCTCATGCACAGCCCTCATCTTGCTCATAGCTCCCCCCAGCTTAGCCTCGAGCAGCCTGCGGCTGCCCTCGGCTCTGCGTAGACACTAGATTCGTATTATTCTTGCATAAGTGATTATTTCGTGACTAGAAATACATTTACAGTTTGCTTCGTTCGCTCCTCTCGCTAGTTGGCATCCTGGAGCACGCCGCGGTCGCTGAACCGCGCAAGGATGGCCGAGCTCTTCCCGCTGGGCGTCGAGACGTCAGAGCGAATGACAACCACGTTCTAGTCGTCCTCATGAGCCTCCTCGCTACGCTCCGGCACCGGCGTGCCGTCGCGGCCGTCCCTATCGGCCTTCTGCTGATCGAGCATCTTCTTTAAGCTAGGTGGGATGCCGCTGATCCTCCTGCTGTGCAGGACGGCAGGCGACTCGCCGCCGCGCTTGCTCGGCGTGCGGTGCAGGACGTCCGCGCCGTGCACCGCTGTCAGGACGGGATCGAGGGCTTTGGGTAAAGTGGTGGCGATCTTGCTGCCAGGCGAAGAGCCGCTGTCCCGCGAGCGCGAGGTGCGCGTCGAGTTCGGCGAGAGGCTCGCCGCAATCGCAATTGGGGAGGTGGACGTCGGCGTGCGCGTGACGTAGTCGTCGACCGAAGCTGAGGACGGCGTCGGGATCGCGAGCGAGGACGACTTGGTCGACACGGGGCTCGCCGTGATGGCCGACGGTGTCTTGGACAGCGGCGAGGCCTTAGGCGCCTCCACGTCCGCCGGGGAGGAGCGCACAGAGCGCTCAGAGCCCTTCTCCACCTCGGTCGGGATTGCGCTCGTGCTCACGCTGAGTCCGGGGCCGGGAAGGGGAAACGTCTCGGGCTGGGCATTGTCATCGCGCCGAGTGACGACGCGGAGGGGGCGACGGCCCGCACCGGCGGAAGATGAGCCGAGCACACTCGCCTTGCTCTTGTTCGCGCCGCGGCCGGGGCGGAAGCTCTCCATCGGCGCCTTCAGTTTCACGCGCTGCCTCTTGCTGGGCGGCAGGGCAGCCTCGACGTTCCGAGCGCGCGAGGCTGCGGTCGACGCGAACAGCCCGCTGCTGGCCGCGGCACGCGTGCGGGGTGCAGTCGTGGCGGGGCGAGCGGGCTTGGGGGCGCTGGTGGACGAGTTGCTCATCGCCGTTCCGGGGCGGGAGGGAGGCTTCGCAGTAGCCGGCTCTGGCTTGGCCGTCGCGGTGGCCGCCGCGCGAGCAGCCGTCGCCGCCGTCGGCTTGAACAGCGAGCTGGCAGTGTTGCGGGTGTGAGAAACCGCTCGGCGGGTGGCTGGGGCCGAGTCAGAGGCGTTGGTGGAGGAGCTGGGACCCGCGGCCTTGCCCAACGTGGGCGGCGCCGTTGCCGTAGCCTTCGACATAGTGGACGCGGCCGACTTGGTCATGGCTGAGGCGGAGCGCTTCTGCGAAGTCGACAACTTCTCCTGCTCCTTGGTCGAGCTCTTCGTCGCGAGTTTGGCCGGGGCGGGCGCTCCCTTGTCGCCGAGCAGCTTGGAGACCGGGCGGAACGACTTCTTCTCGATCGGGTGCGACACGGTGCGGCCCACTGGGCGGATCGGTGCGTTCACGGGGCGGCGAGGGCCGGGCGCAGAACGCTGCGACGTCTGCAGCGGGTTCGGCTTGGGCGCGGCAGCCTCAGCGGGAGCCGCTGGCTCTGGCGCCTGCTTCCCAGAAGATGAAAGCGCGACCTCGCTGATCGCCTCCAGAGTCGAGGACTCAGGCTCAGGCGCTCTCTGCACGAACGAAGGGATTGGCGCGGACACGCACCGGGGAGTCGGAGGAGCGACGGAGACCGACGGGAGGGCTTTCGACATGGCAATGGGGTACGCGGGCGCGAGAGGTCGCGCTGGCGGCTCAGGCGTCTCCTCGACCATCTGGACCTCCTGCTCGGGCTCCTGTACCTGCTTCTGCTCCGCCTCCGGCTGCGCTTCGGGGTCAGCGACGGGTTCCGCGATGGGCTCAATGACAGGCTTAACGATAGGCTCAGCGACGGGCTCAGCGATGGGCCCAGCGACGGGCTCGGCGACGGGCTCAGCGACGGGTTCAGCGACGGTTTCAGCAACGGGCTCAGCAACGGGCTCAGCAACGGCTTCAGCAGCGGGCTCAGCGACAGGCTCGACGGGCTCAGCGACGGGGTCAGGGACGGGGTCAGCGACGGGCTCAGGCTCCTGCTCCAGCATCGGCTCGGCGACAGGCTCGTCGATCTGAGTTTCCTTCACAGACTCGGGCTCCTCAGTGAGCAGCGGTTCCTTCGCCTCAACCTCCGCTTCCTTTGGCAGGCTCGACTCCCTGATCGTATCGCCCTCGCTGTTGTCGTCGTCGTTAGAGCCGACATCGGGGCTGGCGGCCGGCTCAGGCGCTCTAGCAACCGGAGAGATGTGTTCCGGCACTAGCTCGACGGGGGCGGAAGTCAGAATGGCGGTCTCGTCCATGTCGAGGAGGTCCTCGACGGGCCCGCTCGACGTGCTCCACGTCAAGGGCGTGGAAGCGTTGGTACCGCTGAGCAGGCTCACAGTGACGTTGGCGTCGTGGGACTCGTCCTCGTCCTCCTCCAGCAGGGCTGTGGGCTGCACCTGGGCCTGGGTTTTGGCCGGCGTGGCTAACGCCTCGAAGGCCGATGGGTTCGCGAGGCTCATCAGGTCGTGCAGAGTCGACTCCCGCCGCATGCCCATCTTACCGTACGTCGTGGCTGAGGCGGGTCCACCGAACACGAACGAGGTGTCACGGGCGGGCGAGTCGCCGAACGCGATGAGAGGCTGTGAGAAGCGAGGACCTTTCGGCGGCTCGCGCTCGGCTGGCCGAACCTCCTCCGGGAACGAGATCTCGGGGTCGGAACCCTTGCGTTTCATGCCCAGTCGAGGCGGCGAGTCGTCGACCGGCGTCGATAACAGGCTTCGTCGGGGAAGGGGCGAGATCCGGCGCATCGCCTTCTGCGTCGGCGTTGCAGAGCCGGGGTTGTCCATCGACGCCCTTCGCAGCGGCGTATGCATTTGCTGCGGAGAGAACTTCTGGATGAGGTCGGTGACACCGGGTTTCGGAGTGCTGGAAGCTGACAGCGAGTTCATGGATGCCGGTCGTCGCGGAGCCGGGGACTGGGCTACGCTGACGTTTGCAACGGAGAGGTCGAGGAGGCTCATGTCGGCTTCTCCGGCGTCGGTCTTGCGGAGCAGGGAAGAAAGTGATGGTGATTCGGTCGGGAGGCTGTGGTTCTTTTGCGGAGCCAGGCGATGCTGGACCTGCGGTGATGGCGGGCTGTCCTTGACTGTGACCGGTCGGACAGTGGGGGAAGGTGGAAGGGGGATGGCGGCGACGGCCTTGACCTCGGCGCGCATGGCTTGCCGGGCTGGAGGCGTACTCTCTCCAACCATGCGTTCGAAGTCGCTGACTCGCGCTTTCACACGGCCGACAGGTGGCGGAATAGGCGCGGGAGCGGCGACCGACGACGCAAGAACTGGAAGGTTCTGGGAGCTGTCGTGAGTTGCGTTCCTTCCCAATCGGCGCGGGGAAGCAGGCTGGTGCCGGCGAGTACTCGAGCTGCGCGATGAGCTGCTGAGGCTGTCCTCGTTATGGCGCGGCGTCTCCTCCGGCTCGGCTGAGTGCGGTCGTCGCAGTTCCTGAGATCGCGTCCTAGGCAATGGCTGGCGTCGTGCGTCGTCGCGGAAGGATGATGGAGGGAGCGTGCGAGTTGGCTTTGACAGGAGAGTGTGGCGGGATGACTCCTGCTTGTCGTGAAGGCTGGAGGCCGATGTTTGTTTTTGAAGAGGCTGAGTGGCGGAGACGGTGCGGGTTGCCCGGCCCAGGGAGCTGAGCGGCGCGCGAGGCAGGGGATGGTGTTCTTCCTCGTCCGTGGTGTTGGATGCCACTCGCGCGAGCCGAGTTCGCCGTGATGGCCCCGCATGCGCCGTGTCACTGCGACTAAGGTGGCTGGTGGAGGATGCGGCCGGGGGCTCGTGAGCCGAGGCCGCCGCTCGCAAGGCAGCCTGCAGTGGCCTGGTTGCCGATCGCGTTTTGGGTTTCGAAGGCGCTCCGTCTGCGGCTGGGATGTCGAGGTATCGGCGGATTGTCGGTGTCAGAGGGTTGGAGAAGCTGCGGTGTGTCAGTGACGTCGATCCTTCAGCCCCTCGTCATGAGTCACATCGTGAATGGACGAGACGAGCAAGGGTACTCACTCATCGACACGCTCGGGCCACACCTCCATAAAGTGCGCCCAGACCCGCTTGCCAGTCTTGCGGACGTCAGCATCACGGTCGGTCGCCATCTTGCGGATGCACAGCTCGAGAACCTCCAGGCCCTTCTCGTTCCAGATCGAGTGATCCCATTCCAGCACGGCGCGCTCAACACCAGTGGCGGATGCGCGCTTGCACGCGTCGCTCTTGTCATCGAGGCCATTGCGCAGGTGGATGAGGATGTTGGGCAAGGGACAGTTGGTGATAATCGTTTGCAGACATTTCTCTGCGCGTTTCAGGTAGACCTTGTTCGGTCGGGCAAGAAGTCGAATGAGAGGCGGGAGATACAGGTGAATGAGCGGGTGGAAGTGAGACGCGAGGCGAGGTGCGAAGGTCTGCAGCAGATCTGTGGAAACCCCAGACAACCTTCCGCGGTCCGAGAGCATCTGTTCGCGTCAGTCATCGCTGTCCCCAACGGTTTGTACCCACACAATCCACAATCCTCAGCCCGACACCCTTGTTTCCGATACCTCGCACATACAGCTCGAGATGTTTGTAACCTCCACCTCGCGTGATGGCGGCGAAGCGAATCAGCGCTCGCTCGAACTTCTCCCAAGTGTCTTCCCGCTCATCGGGTTCGAGGACTGTAGCGAGAGCGTCTAGTTCGATCTGCAGAGCATGGGGAGTCGGACACTGCAACGTCAGCCTAGCGCACTTGCCACCCTGGGACGATGAATTGGGTTCCGTTTCGCGGAACTGGTGCGGAGCAGTTGACTTACGGGGATCTTCGCGCCAGCCTCAGCAGGTGGCATCCTAAATGACGTCGAGAGAGAGCGAACAGCGCCGAGAGGGCGCGACAGGGGTGTAAAGGACAGACAGGTGGTGTTGACAGTGCGACGTTCGCTGAGCTCGTGTGTGTTGACGGATTCCAGCTCTCGGAACTCGTCAACAAAGCACACGCGCCGGGCTAGCGGAATCAAAATATGCATCCGCGTCTAATCGGGCTACTAATGCAAAGTCTAATGCCGTAATGTCACTGAGTTAAGAGCCAGGAATGCTGCAAATAAAATGCCGCAAAAGACAAACAAACAACTGGGTTGACAGGTCCCCGCCATCGCCATCTATTGCGGCCGGGTATTGATCTTGTTCTCGATACCGAGCATGCCGCAGAAGGCTTCAGTTTGCGGGTTCGTGTACCACGCGCTCGGCGAACCTCCCGGCTCTCCTTCTGGCGGAGCCGTGGACCAGAACTGCTGCACTCGTCCGATGTCGATCGGTCCCTTCTCCCAGACCAAAGGAGGCACGGCGCCTTCGGCCAACTCCGCCTCACCCAAGTGGCCCGGAACAAGCAGACCCTCCTGCTCTATCCGCTGCAGTTCATCCGCGACCATGGCCTTGGTCACTTCAGGCTCCGGCAGAGGCGGCTGGAAGAAGTCGGTGCTGAGGAAGGGGTGCAGTGCGCGGGTGATTGCCAGCCACTGCGGGTCGAACGTGAATTTGGGCTGGCCGGGAACGACTGGCCCAGGTGTAGGGATGTCAAGGAACTGACATTAGTTAGCAGTCATAAGGCTGAAGCAACTCACTTGGATGAACTCCTTGCCTTTCCCACACTTGTCCAGCGCCAAGAACTTGGTGGTGTTCGGTATCGGGTCCGCCGACGCGACGCCGTTCGCATCGACAGGCAGGATAGCCGCCTGCGTGGCCGCTTCTGATGGTGGAACAGGTGGCTTAGCGGGCTCATCAAACTCCTCATCACTGATGGTGATCTCGTCCGGGTTCTCCGTCGGCGCCTGTTGAGGCTCTGAAGCGACGGCGGTCTCAACATCGTCCTCGTCGTCCGAGATCGCAATCTCGTCCGGGTTGGCGGTAAGAGCGACGACATCGGGGATTGTGACGGTAGATGCGGCTCCTGCAGCGTCCGCGGGATGCTCATAAAGGGCAGCAAACTTGACGTGCAGATGTGCCGCAAACCACAGTGACGGCTGCAGGACTCCCAGAAGGTCTAGCAGAGGTGGGGAGCCGAGAGCGTCGCGCTCTACCTCGTCACGGAAGAAGGGCTTCCGCTGCAGAAGCTTTTTCGTGTTTCCGTACTTCGCCATCGTGATGGGCCAGTCGTGGGAGAGGAATACGCAAGGGTTCTTGCGGTCCAGCTGCATCAGTCTGCCAACGTCGTACTTGCGGATGTGGTAGACGCTGCGCAGCATCGAGTGGTTGTAGGGCACCCGCTCGAAGTGGCCTGGGCGGTCAGTTAACATAGGACACAACAACATCTCCAACTCACCCTTCTCATAGTCGTGGGGTTTGAAGATTCCGCTGGCCCCCGATATCCGCAGACCGTTCACCATCACACTTCCCGCGGCCCCAAGGTAGTAGATGTTCGGCGCCAGCCATCCGCCGTGGTACAGCTCCCACATGTAGTTGCTCGCCTCATGGTTTCCTCCGATCACGATGGTGAGGACAGGAGCGACCCTCTTTCCAGCGTAGTACTCATGGAACGTTCCTAGCTGCCTGTACTTCGGTGGCACGTTCAGAGACTCGTAGTCGTGTTTGGACCGGAGAGCTTGGAAGTCTCCACACAGGAGCAAAAGATCGACCTTGCGCCCCTTCGCTTGCTCGAACTGGGCAACCGAGTCGTAGATCGCGGTGAGGCTACCGTGGCAGCATCCTTGGATGGCCACCTGTGATGTCAGACATGACGAAAGCAGGACGGTTACTCACAAGCATGCTAGGCGATTGGCGGGCCGAGGGATGAAGTGCAAACCGAAAACATGGTTGAGCTTGATGTGGAGGTCAATGGTGGAGGTAGAGGGACGGTTTCATGTTACGTATTCACACCTCCTTGCCTGCGCTAGAGGTTGGGACGCATGCACGGGCGGCACGTGCGGCACAGACATGCGCGGGCATCCCGTCTAGCACGTCCGCAGCAGTGCATTCGATGCTTGGACACTGCAGTGTTGCAGAATAGCTGAAAAGCATACGCGCATGTCCAGCGGTATGTGCTTCGAGCCTGAAATGTCGACCGCCCAGGCCGCAGGTCTTATCTGTGCGCCGAAGGCTGGCGCAGGGCATCGTCTCACCTGGAGCTCGTCTTCCACGTCCGTCTGCTTCAAGGCATGGGCAGAATTGAGCAATCTGATCCGCGTTCGGAAGTCGGCGACTTGCGCCGTAGGCGTCAGGAGGGCTAACAGAGGCTACCGCGAATCTAAGTGGTTCTCTGTTGTTCGCAGATGACGGGAGATCTGGACAAAGATGTCTGTGTGCAACGCTCTGATAAGTAGGGCCAATCACATGCCGGCATTTCGTGACTCGCATTCCATGCCGTGTCCGCTCCTTCCATTTCTGGAGGATCTGGAGCATATCGTTCGGTGCTTCTGAGGGGCAAAGTCTTCTCGCGGCAGTCAGGTGTCATGGAACATGCCCTCGCATGATCACCTGCGCGCCTGCGACGTCCGCCCGCTTGCATCATGGCTTTGCCAGGATGTAATGTCCTCGGTCAGCGAGGCGAGGGTAGGAACGGAGGCATGACGTTGAGGTGGGATCGAGTTTCGCCGGGGGCTCCGGCTGCGGCGCGGTTGGCGGCTGGGACCTCTTGCGCGCACGCGTACTGACGGCGGGGGTACCGGGGTAGCGTCATAACTACCCCGGCGGATCTCATGAGACCTCCCGATTGAATACCGAGGATAAGCTTGTTAGAGGGGTTACGACGAGGCATTTCAGTCATGGGTTTGTAAAGTCGAGCGCATTCCAACGCAACTGCTGCAACCGCTCATGGTTGACTTCAGACCAGTGCATGGAAGGATGCCATGCGGGGGAGGAAGGGAACCGCGTCAGGTGTGCAGGTTTCAAGGCGTGCATGGCAGGTAGGCTGGGTGGAAGTACGTACAAGGAAGAGGCTTAAGAGGGGTGCAAGCGGAGACATAAGATCCGCTTGATGCTGTTCCCTGAGTGAAGGGTGTCGAGGGCTGAGCTGGCTGAGCTGAGGCTGCAGGGCAGAGAGATTGCAAAGAACGCGCGCCAGAGGGAGGCAATGAACCAAGATTGGCAGGCCAAGGAACGGCTGTCGAGCCCAATCAGGTGCGGCGCTTTCAGGCCTGGTCAGGATCATTCAGGGCCAAAACCCAATCTCTTATAGGGCACCTCCTTTTCGATGCAAGCGATTGGCCCAGCCGGGCGTCGACCAACCAGACCACCACTCGTTAAGGACCATTGACGTTAGGAGTGATGTGCACGACGATGCATCCCAGCCGCGACAGGCGCAGGCGCGCGCGCGTGCAAGCAACCTGGCCCCAGCTGCCCCAGGCCCCCGCCGGCTTACGCGCACCCCTAAGCTGCAAGGGGCAATAGGCAGCCCCCAGACCGCATCCACTCGCGCACAGATTATCAAACTCTAAGTGATGATGGACACAGGTCTATTGGTTTATTGGCCCAAGATTGGGCGAATGATTTGGACGAGCCAGCCAGACCAGCCAGGAGCCAGGTGCACCTCAAGGCACTCAGCCGCTGAGCGAATGAACCATGCCCGCCAGGCAGCCATCGGAGCCTTCGGTCCAGTGGGCCGGTTTCTCTCGGCTGTGCGTCAGGCCATTCCCGCTCCGTCCGACTGAGCCACCACTGGGTCAATCTCCAGTCGCCAGCTGTCCAACCTGCGTCCCCGTATACCAGACCTGCGCCTTGCAGTGGGCCGCGGCAAGACAGCAGCGGGTTGAAGCGCTGATGCATCTGAAACGAGAAGCACTGGTGCGCTGATGCAGCGCTGATGCACTACGGACACGTACGGACGAACAGGCGTACTGCTTATCGGAGAGTAGCCGGACTATCCTATCCTCGCCAACCCTTACTGCGGCATTACAGTAGTGTCATCCGCCATGCCATCGTATTCGTATCGTTTCGTCAACGCTTGCTCGTCTGAACATCACTCACTCCTGAACATTGGGGCCTGCATCTGCACCACACACTGCGCCGCTCTCTGACGCCGCACGCCAAACCGCCAACGCGCCGAATTCGCCCACCCACTCACCCACCCTTGCCGCCAGCCGATATCACCCTCACCCGTCCGCACTCGATATTCTATCTGGACCAACCACTCAACCTAACCACCCCGTTCGCTCCTGGCCCTTGTTCTGCGAACACACGCCTTCCGCACCCCGCCGCAGTCTCGCTTGGCGCCGCACACTGTCCGTCGAGTGCACTCAAACGACCGACAACCACCGACGCCAATCGCCAGGGATCCTAATCTCGCAAACGGACTTGGATATTCAAAGCTATTCGCTGTTGCTCGATTCCTATATTCCTGAGCTTTGACACTTGACTCCACTTGGTGGTACCCCGCAGGCTAGGTCAACATCATACCCCACTTTTGGGACCTTGGCCTTCCTTCCTTCTCTCATCCATCCACTCGTGTCTGTAACCTCGATTCTGTCACACGCACATAACACGTCCGACACCACCACGACCACCAGGCGTCCTTATCCGACAGACGAGAAAGCGACAATCCCCTCTTCCAGGCCGGCCATCCCCTTATCGTCTCTTCATACGCGTGCATCCCCTTAATCATCAGCACACACGCGCGCCGCGCCCCCTTCGGCTCCACCACCCATCCACCTCCCACCCTTCCGTCTTATGGCTGTCAAGGTGAGTACTAAGCCGATAACCTGTTCCACATCCACATCAACGCATCCCTCGGGCAACCATGCTCGACCGTCGCGACCTTTAGGCCACCTCCCATTTTCGCTTAGCGGTGACAGCCACGGCTAGACCGTCGAATCCACGCCGGGGCATTTCGGGCACCTGCACGTCGTGTGAACCCTCGCCGCCAACGTTAGCCAACATACACCAGTCCGACGAGCACCTCGCCACCCGTTCACGCGACGTTCACCACTCCCTTTTCCACCTCACAGCCTGTCCGCATTCAGGGTGCATGTATACTGACGTCGTTCAGCCTGCGAGCACTTCAACTTCCGCAACCAACATGCCCCCTCAATCGCAGCCGACCTCGACGGGTCCTTCCTCCGTCGCCACCTCCGTTCTCACTGAGGACGAGGAGGACCTTGAAGACTATCGCCCGGGAGGATATCACCCCATCAACATTGGAGACGAGTTCAACAACGGACGTTATCTGATCGTCCGCAAACTCGGATGGGGACATTTCTCGACGGTTTGGCTCGCCAGAGATAACATGTGAGTTTCCCTTCCTTTCTACCGTTACCCGACAGGTGCTTCCTGCAGAGTACTGACAGAACTTCAGGACCAAGCGTCACGTCGCCTTGAAGGTCGTCAAGTCCGACGGTCACTACACCGAAACAGCTTTGGACGAAATCCAGCTCCTCCAGCGAGTAACCAACTCGTCAGAGTCCCACCCGGGTCGTTCTCACGTTGTTGGACTAGTCGACGACTTCCGTCACATGGGCCCCAACGGATCTCACGTGTGCATGGTCTTCGAGGTGTTGGGAGAGAACCTGCTCGGCCTTATCAAACGGTATCAGCACCGTGGCGTCCCGACGCATATTGTTCGACAAATTGCGAAGCAGATCCTCCTCGGTCTCGACTATCTGCATACGGAGTGTCGCATCATCCACACCGATTTGAAGCCGGAGAATGTGCTGATCTGTATTGAGGATGTGGAATCCGTGGTTCAGGCCGAGCTGGCTTCCTGCCCTGCTGCTGTTCCCACAAAGCTCGTTGGCGTACCCCCCAGTCAAGGGCGAATGGGCAACCAGACGCCGCGCAAGGAAAGCATGTTCATCGTTGGATCCCAGCCTCTTCCCTCTCCGAGCTCAAGTTATTCTAGCAGCCCAATGCTTGACAAGTACGGGTTCGGAATGAGCAAGATCTCTGGTGCTGCCGTTGGTGGCAAGAGTGCACCCGCCGGCCCGTCACAGGCGACTGCTGACTCGGTCGGCGATGGAATCGGCAAGGTCAAGCTGGAGGCTGGCGAGAGTGAGCTCACATGGGAGAAGAAAAAGCCAGCACCTGTGAACGCCAAGCCGCACGGACCGTCGCTGCTGTCGCAGCAGATCAACCAGCCGCCACCCGGTGAGCAGAGTTCTACGCCTGCTACCAACAGTTCCGGGGCGACTGGCCCTGGTAATGCCAGTGCCTCGAACACCGGTACCCCTGCACAGACTGTTATCTCGACGCCTTCGGTAACGCCCGATCCGGCCCAAGAGGACAAAATCGCCACCTCGGTCCAGTCCTCAGGCTCAAACGCTGACCCATCGCCCTCGGCCGCCGCCGCTGCGCCCAAAGCCGTTCCGGAAGCCCAGAAGTCTGGGTCCGCGACCCGGACCGAAACCGGCACGTCTGGAACCGACCACCTCAACAACCTCAAGGACTTTGAGGCGCATGAGAACCACGACAGCCACCTGCCGGCACCGACTGCTGGCGACCCGACCACCCTTCCGCCACCGTTCCCCTACGACCCTGTTAGTCTGGAGAGGATAACGGTCAAGATTGCGGATCTCGGTAACGCCTGCTGGGTTGACCACCACTTCACCAACGACATCCAGACTCGTCAGTACCGTGCGCCTGAGATCATCCTCGGAACACGGTGGGGACCGAGTGTAGACATCTGGAGTGCCGCTTGCTTAGTGAGTTCACAACTGCTTATCTACGTGAATAGCTGCTAACCGGTTCCAGATCTTCGAGCTGCTCACTGGCGACTACCTTTTCGACCCCCAACCGGGAAGCAAGTACGACAAGGACGACGACCACCTGGCTCAGATTATCGAGCTACTGGGTGAGATGCCGAAGTCCTTGGCGCTCTCCGGCAAGTACTCACACGACATGTTCAACCGTCGCGGCGAGCTGCGACACATCCAGAGACTACGATTCTGGCCGCTCCTCTCGGTCCTTAAGGAGAAGTACCTGATGGAGGCAGAGGAGGCAGAGCTCCTGTCGTCGTTCTTACTGCCGATGCTGCACTACTATCCGGACTCGCGTGCGACCGCCGCCGAACTCGTGAACCACAAGTGGCTCGACGGCGTCGTTGTCGAGGGCGAGTTCGAGATGGCTCGACGCAACCAGCAGCAGCAGATGGAGCGGGAACAGAAGAGCGACAGCAAGGACAAGTCTGACGGAGCGGCCGCTCTCGAAGAGGTCCTCAAGCTCGGCCCGCCAGTCGCCGGCATGGTCGGTATGGGCCGGATCTAAGCGGTCTAGCCTCTATCGTCTGACGCGACACATCACGCGACAGGAGCGCATGCTTGCCCGCGCCGCCGGTCAAGCTTACTGGTCGAAGCACGCCAAGGCTCTTCGACCATGACAACAACAAGAAGGGACATCTGCCTCGCCATGAGGCCCACCCTCCCAGCAATAATCAGTCATCCCATCAATCCAACAAGCACACTTTCCCCACATCCACAGCCCATCTCATCCAGTCAGCCTCGCGACCACGTATATTTTTAGGACATATACCCCCTCCCGTTTTCTTCTTTCTCCTCTTCTCTCGTACTCGTATGATTGGGCCGTGTGTAACGGTTTAGTATTAGAGCCAGTTGGTATTGACGTGATGCAAAGGCATAAAATAAACATGATCTCCGCTCGTTCGGCGCGTTCGGTTCACGTCCGATGAGTAGATGAGCAGTTAGTCACCGCCACCGAAGCTCTGCTGCGTGCCGAGATTCCAGCTGATCCGCCCACGCGTCGCCTGTGCCTCGCCACCGAATGCCTTCCTTCTGCTCCTTTCGCTATTTTCGCTCCGGTCGCTCTTCGGCTCGGATCCAGCCACCAGATGTCACGGTCATGAGCTTGATACATGTCCTCTCGTTCTATTATCTACGGTGCTGCTATTCCCCAGGCACCTACCTATGCCTTGGCCTTGACGCCCCAGACGCGATCGAGGAGGAGGCGTGCGAGCTTGTCCTCCCCCGGCGTCTTGGAGATCATGAGGGGGAGGCTCTTCTCCTTCTTGTGCTGGATCGCGTCTTTGGCCTCCTTCTTGACCGTCTTCTCGTCCGCAGCCGACAGTTCCTGCAGCGCCTTGTTCTCCGTGCGAATCTCCGTGCCCTCGCCCGTCCCTCGCCGGTCGACCACGCACATGCCCCGCGTGCGCTCGCCGTTCCGCTCAATCGTGAACTCGCGCGGCGTCACAGCCCACCCCGGCGCGAGGTCGCCGTTCGGCCGCCCAGCGTTCTCGACAGCGTACCACGTCGCGAGCGGGTCGTGCATCTCCATCGAGTCGGGGTTGCCGAACTGCGCCTGCAGGCCGCGCACACGCGTCAGGAACGAAGTCGTGAACGCCTTCAGGCGCTCGTCCTTCGGGTCGGCGTCCGGGAAGAGCAGCTGAGGAAAGGAAACGCTGTGCGGCGTCGTCACGTCCAGAGGCGCGAACGTCAGCCGGAACTCGCCCCGCTTGACCGCCTCCAGCACCAGGTCGAAGGCGTACGGGTCTGCGAACGAGTTGAACTCGGCCACCGGAGAGGTGTTCCCCGGCACATCGAGCGCACCGCCCATCCACACCACCTCCTTCACACGGTTAAACACGGCGCTGTTCTGGCGGTATGCCCACGCAACGTTGGTCACTAATGTCAGCTACCAGGGCACTTCAAGTCAGCTGGCTACGCACGAGGTCCGATCGCGACAATCGTCACGGTTCCCTCGGGCTCCTTCTCCAGCAGGTCCAGGAGGGCTTCGTAGGCCTTCCTGTCCGTCGTGCACACGAGGTCGCTCTCAAAGCCCTCCGGCGGCGTGAACTCCGGCGCAGTCTGCGTGATGTTCGACAGTCCGTCCTTGCCGTGCTGTCGTTAGCTCATGGATAGACCAAATCGAGCTCACGAAGTACGTCGCAACGTGCGTCTCGCCGCCGATCGGTCCGTCCTCGCCGACGGCGATGAGCGGCCTGTGCGCCGTGTTGAAGCGCTCTCGCGCCTCGGGGCTGGCGGCAAGCTCGAGCGAGAGGTTGTAGTACATCTTGATCAGGTTCGCATAAGTGTGCGTTGCCTGCGCATTGCCTGGTTGTCAGCTAGAAGGGGCAGCGCTCAGCTCACCGAAGACGGAGCAGATCAGCTCGACCTGCACTTCAGGCTGAAGTTAGTCACCCTGTCCCATCGGCGGCGTCCCGCTGGTCCCGTGGAATTTGCCGCTGGACACGTAACACGCACCGATGCAAGCGCGAAGAGGATCGCGAGCACGTCGTCGACGCCGGGGCTGAGGTTAGCTCTTCACCGGTTCACGGCTCGCAAGGCAGGGGAGAGGTGTCTTCCCCGGTCTCTCCTCACCCGTCGAAGCCACTCACTCTGTGTCAATAACAATCTTAGCTGGCGCCATGGTGAAAGGGCGCAGAGAGCTGCGAGCGATGGGCCGTCTGTGTGTGTGGAAGGGAAGCTCAGTCTATGGCCTGGAGCTCGAAGGTGTGTGTGCCGACTGTTGGAACGTGGTCAAGGGAGAGCTATAACCAGTCGAAAACACGAGTAAGCGGACGATAAAGGCTAAAGGCACGTCCGGGCGACGTGAGTCGGAGTGTCTCACTGCGCCCCTCTCTGCGGCACGGGCGATAGGCTCCCCACTCCACTATCGCGTGTTCCTCCACCCAACCCGCGTCAGCTGCGGATAAACCTCGGATCTGCGGCATCCTCACCGCATTCCACAAGATAACGCTTCCTCGGTGGTACCGAGTCAATGAGTTGTTCGCTTCTGGCCTCGTCTACATTCCTCCTTCCTCTGCATCACCTGGCCCGCTCAGCGCCTTTCGCCCCTTGCCGAAAACATCCCATCAGCGTCGGGTGCTCTCGGCAGCATGCATCCACCTCTTCAACTCCGACATTTGCCACCCGCTCTTGAGACGTGACACTTGACTCTGTGACTGAGACAGCAATTCAGCCCAATGCAGCGACACGAAATCGAGGCGGCACTGGACAAGGCCAAGCCGCTACCCTTCGGCGTGAACAAGACGTTGGTGGTCATCGGCGGGACATCGGGCATCGGAGCCGCCACAGCGCGCAACTTCGCACGCCGCGGGTCGGCGTCTCGGATAGTCGTGGTTGGACGGGACGCGCAGCGCGGACACGACGTCGTGCAGCAGTGCACGTCGTACGCACCGAACGGGGCCAAGCCGTATGTCAACTACATACAAAAGGACGTTTCGTGGGTTGCTGCGTGCCCCTGAGAACTGACACCCAGGACGCGAGAGGAAATGAGTGCATGCGCTGCAAACATCATCGCCTGCCTCGGAGATGAGAAGATCGACTTCCTCGTGCGTCTTCCAAAGGGTGTAGGCTGATGCCAGGTTATGTGTCAGAGCGGTCCGCGACGTGGAAGGGTGGTTCTTAACAAGGACGGGTGAGCTAGCTGTACCCGCGTCGGCTGACATCAGCGACTGCTCTGGCTTCGCAGTTCAGGTCATGTCGCGCTTTGTCATCTCGCACCTCCTCGTGACGGCAGGCGCCATGGCGCCGGGCGGTGTCATCATCAGCATCGGCAATCCTGGGTGGACAATGGACGACCTGTCAGCCTCCGACTTCTCGCTAGTGGAATGGGAGAAGACAGCGTGGACGCGAATGTCCGTGTTCGCGGCTCAGATGCAGCGCGACTCCAGTGTCATGGACGCCTACATTCTGGAGCAGAACCGACGCTACACCCATCGCGTCTTCCACCTGAACCCGGGCCTCGTGGCGAGCGAGAAGTTTCCATATGGTCAGCTGCCGTTCCTTGTCGGCTTTGCAAGACGCATCGCGGTCATGACGCCGGCGGCGGTCGACCCCGATGACTATGCAGATGTCCCAGTCTACGTGAGTCCATCACCGGTTTCAGCTGCGCACGTCTCATGGGTAGCTAACGCCAGGTCGCAATGTATCCCGAGGAAGCGGAGCGGATTGGAGGAGGCAGGCTCCTGGACAAGAACCTAGCGCACATTGAGCCTGGGAAGTGGGCTCAGGACGAAGGCCACCGAGCCGAGGTATGGGACTTCATGGAGGACGCAGCCGGCGATGTGAGGATGATGACATTGTACTGAAGTGTCGTCCCTACATGTGACAACTGAGGCAATGTCTGTCGACTGTCAGGGGTATCATGTATTCATTATTTAGTTTCCTCGATTTTGTTGGGCTTGTATGAACATAGGCGCAGTTGTGCAGTCGTGATCGACAGAATAGTTCTTGATCGAGATCGAGGGAGTGGCTGGTTGGACGGGTAAACCTCGGATATTCTATCTGCCCAGACTTTCAGTCGTCACCTCCACATGAGCTCTTCCTCCACTTTCGGCGCTCGACAACAACCCATCCTCGCCATGAGCACGCTGACATCGGTGCTGGACAACACGGCTGTACCGGTATCACCACTGGCGATTGTTTTCGACAGCCTTAGTGCGCCGGCGCGGCCGCTAGTGTCCGAGCTCCTGGCTCGGGGCAAGCGACGGTGAGTTCTCCTCCGCACGTCGAACTGACATCAAGAGGGCAGCCGTCTGTCGTTGTTGCAGTCCTGCGGCCGTCGAGCGCTTACCCCGATGCCGATGCTGTGGTCGATCTCTCCTCCGCGCCGGGGTATGGCGATACCCCCGATCTCAGCGCGCGGATACGCGAGCTTTGTGAGTTCCCATTGTAACATGAACTGACAGGCAGGCTCCAGCCTGCCCCAAAAAGCGCAGGTGTACATTGACGCGGTCGACATCCTGGCCGAGGACCACACGCCGTACGCCGTCCTTCATGCTCTTCGCTCCATCTTATCCGCTGTTGGCGCCTCCAAACCGGGCCGTCTCATCCTCTCCCTGCCGGGGGACTCGTGCTTCCTACCCCTCATCACCCCCGCCTCGCTCTCGCCCGGCCTCGTCCTCCTCACACCGCACAACCCGCGCGCAGTGGAGGCGATGGCGCAGCGTCTCCTCCTGACCCCCGAGGACCCGCGCTTCTTCTCCGTACTGGACCGCTTTTCGGGCGACTCTCTCGCTCTCGCGGGCTCTGGACTCGAAGTCGGCGAGCCCTCGTCCTACGCTGTGCAGATCCTCATCCGCAAGGCGACTGGAGGAGCCAAGGCGATCGTTCGCGCTGTCGAGGGCTTCAGCTCTGGCAAGCCTGTGCAACTATCCGAGGTGGCGAGCTTCAAGCTCCTGACTGAGGAGAAGAGGACGACGACGCACGCCGACTTGAACCTCCCCTTCAACCTCAGTCTCACGGATCGTCAGAAGAGCGAGCGCGGCGCTGTGCCACTGCCGTACGCTCACGAGGGAGAGGGCGCAGACTTGGGCATGGGCATGGACTGGTCCGACGACGAGGAGGACGATGAGATCTAGTCGTGCGCCAGCACGAGCAGCGAGCGGCGAGTGCCGATCACCGAAGCGGGCCGAATGACACCGAGGGTGGCCGAGAGCATGCTTTGGTCCGGCCGTTAGTCTTTCGGACGTCCTGTGGATGTCGGGTGGGAAGAAGGACAGCGTAAGCGTCGCTAGGTACCGCCCGACGTTGGGAGTGAGGAACGAGGTACGCTCTGAGCCTCCGTGGACCCCGTAGACGTGGACTGGAGGGTTCCGCAGAACACGTAGAATGATCATGTAACATAGCACGAACTGTAGCCCGTGGCGGGGCGTTTAGGCGCGTCCAGTCGGCAGATTGGATCGCAGGTTGATCTGCGTGACGAGAGCGGCCTGGCGGTCGGCTGAACTCAGCCTGAGGGGTGCGGAGGGGTCGGAGAATCACTCAGGACGCCAGATCCGTAACCGCCTCTGCCACAGAATCCGACTGGCTGATCTGCTAGAGCTGCGCGTTCTGCGGTTCGCAGACGAGGGCCGCAGAACATGAGGGGTCCTCCGGGTCGGAAGCAGTGGCTGTGGCGGAGGCAGAGGCGGGCGGAGTGGGACGCTGGCGCCTCCTGCTGACTCTAGGTTGGTCAGGTGTGGCCACCAACGTCATCGACATTCACTGCACCTGCTCCGCTTTACGGGCCTCGTGAAGGAGGGAGGTGGTATGACGGAGCCTTCTGTGTGCAGCTGTGTTACCCGTGCCGAGTCTTGAGGCTAGCGCATTCGGCAGTTATTCCCTTGATCAGCGCTCGAATCTTACTGCTCATTAAACGGGACAGTTGTGGAGCGAGAGTACGAGGAGCGGATTGCCGGAATTCCACCTGCCGCTCCAGGCGGACGGAATAAGGTGCATCTAGGTGCGCTGCGAGAGGCATTGCCTGGAGGGAAACCGGAGGGATCGGGGGGATGACGGCAAGGCACGGCTGGCACAGACATCAGTCAGCGATACCTGAAATGCGCATGAAAAGGACTCCAGCTGGAGTGCCAATGTAATGTTTGGACATGGCACAAGCAATACAGGATACATGCAGGCTCGGCTCGTATCGGTGTCCTAGAAAGAGTGAATTAAGTCATTAATGCACATCGCTGAATGGCAATACAACGCTCGTCGTCAGCTCGACAACCTGCGCTAGTCACATTGCCTCACCGAGTTTGGCGGCTGGGTGAGTTAACCAGATCGCGCAGTGCCCGCTGACCCATTAGAAAGGCAGCCAAAGGCCTCAAAAGCAGCCAGAAACGAGAAGCGAGGCGATCTGTAAGCCGTCGAAAGAGAAAGAGGGTTGCACCGGCGCCAGGGATCGAAGGCACCACCCACCACCCACAACTGTGTCTTGCCCGAATTAGACGTCCCCCCGACCCTCTGCACCCTCCGTGCCCTTCGCTCCCTGTGGGCTTCGTTGAGGCTTCGGTCGTTTGTTGCACTGGACCAGTCGTGTGTCTGCTGATGTTCGGTTGGCTTGAGATCCCTGGTCAGGTGTCCTGGCCGGACGTGCGACGGATCTGAAAGAGGAGAGAAGGTATGCGTACTCAAGCCGGCATGCTTCTTACCTCATCTCAGCTCTGGACGCGTTAAGCAGCAATAGGCTTTGAGACAGGCTGCACGCTCCACTGCCACTTGCCCTTAGACGACACAGCGCACACTGCGGCTGTGAACCTGGCTTATGCCTTTGCTGCGATGACGGGGGCTTTCCTTTCTTTGCTTCAGTACGATGTCTTACATCTTCCTTTCTGTCCCAGATCCAAAGTGGTGACTCCCGAGCAGTCACGGACATGTCCAGACGAGTACACGTGCACGGGCAGCTGGACTCGGGCGGACATTCATGCGCTTCGCTTGTGCTGAGCGAGATGGCGTCGAGGCGCCGGTGGGCGGTGAATAGCAAGACGACATTCGAATCTTGTCTGCAGAAATGTCCTAGCACCAGCGTGCATCCAGCAGTATTCGATCCTCCGATTTGTTGTATTGGCCAATTAGGGTGGACTAATCTCAGGCATGTCAGGACACGCGTCCAGGGCATGCACACTCAGGGCGCTCGAGCCCTGCGCACCCTGTACCCGCCCTGGTTGGAAAAGTACACGGCGGCGGAGAAGCGGAGCACCTGGAGAGAAGGGCCCGAAGGGGCTGCGTACTACGCACGCTGCCGGTCTGACGAGACGTATGATGCGTGCATTAAGCTCACCTGCGCTCACCCCACGCCCGATAATGGGAACGCCCACTCGCAACTAACGTGCTGCGGTGAGGAGCCAAGAGCATGCAAAGTTACAGAATGGACGGGGTTTGTGTGTGAGGGCACCGGAACGCTGGCAGGGTGCGCACGGAGCAGGATACACGCAGGAGGCGTGCTGGGCGTGCAGGGTGAGTCAGAGCAGAGTGGCGGCGACTCAGCCAGTCACAGCGAGGCTGAGGTCGGCTGAGGTCGAGACGCAGGCGCAGCGCGCGTAGCTGGCGCTGAGCACTGGTCTCTGTGCGCGCTGTGACTGGTTCCTTGCCCTTAGCCCTGGGTATGTGAGAGAGTTGGCCGCACACGCTGGAAACCATGCTGGGACTCAACTCACAAGCTGGGTCCGGACAGTGATGGAAGGTGGAGGTTGAGTGACGGGATGCTGGCTTGCTGGCCTGCTGGCGGCGTGCCCGTGCTGGCTTGGCTGGGATGCTGGCTAGCTAGTGCCGCGGTGCCGATGGACTCGACGCACGCACCAATCGATTCATGGAGTCATGAAGCCATGCTAGTCCGAGGCGCCAGGCTTAGGATCCGAGACGAGCCACCTCCTGTAGTGGCCCAGTGGCCCAGTGGCCCAGTCCCCGTCCCCCCGTCCCCCGTCCCCGTCCCACCATAGCGCATGCACCAATATACCACCACCGCTCACCGTTCACCGTCCGTCACACCCCGCCCAGCCCAGCCAACTGGCCCAGTCCCTGGCCCTGTCCTTCCCTGCCTTCTTCCTCCATCCTACCATTCATTTCCATCCTCCATTCACTCTCCTCTCCCACTCCTCCTTCCTTCCTCCATCTTCCGTCCTGTAACATACATCCTCCGGCACTCCACCGAGCGACACCGCCGCATCTCTCTCTGTCATCTGTCCATCATCTGCCGCCAACGAGCGCGACACACCGACACACGCACACACCTTAGCAATCAAAACCACCTTCGCCGCCGTGCCGTTGCCGCTTTCCCCTGCGTCAAGGCCCGGTCCACAAAAGTCGGGTGATCCACACACAACATCGCCCAACACCACCAACACTAGGTCCCACACCACACAGCGCGCTGCTCCCACACACTCGACAGCGCGCCCTCTTCCCTTCTCCTTCTCTCTACCCTTCTCCGCCCTCCCCACCATGTCTCCGAGCGCAGCCCAAGCTGCTCCATCCCCCCAACCGATCTCCGCGCAGCCGAATCCGTCCCGGTCAGTGCGGAAGATGTCCACCTCCCAGCACCCCCTCCGGCTTCCGAGCTACACGCGCGGTGGCGCGTCGCCCATGAGCTTTGGCGCGGCCATGTCGGGCGTCAGCTTCACGAACGGAGGCAGTGGTTTCTCGTACGGAAAGAACACTGGGGACGTTCCCGGCTCCTATGGCGCTAGGTTCTACGGCGAGGGAAGGTGAGTGACCGCGACCCAAGCTGCAAACATGGGACTTGCGTGCACCCGGGTTACCCGTGAGGGCGCCTGTGCATTCGTGACCGCAACCGACTGTTTGCCGCCCGCCCGGAACCGTGACTGACTCCATTCGCAGTGACTCGCCACAGATCCCATTCTCGACTTCTGTTAGCATGGATTTCGGATCATTCGCCGCCTCCGGATCGGCCTTTGGCCTCGGAGGCTCTTCGTACCGAGGCCGTTCGTATGCAGCGGCAGTTGCCGGCCGGGACTACAGCACGGCCAACCTTTCGACCTCGCTCGCGTCGCTGTCCGGATTAGGTTCGATGGGCCGTTCCTACTCAAGAGGCCAGATTCACGACATGATGGCCATGCGCTCTGACGCCGAGCTCACCAAGGAGTACGAGTGCTGCGGGATCAAGCACAGCGGCTTACACGCTCTCCTCGAGCACGTCGAGGACCAGCACCCCTACGGCGTCGAGAACCAGAATAACAGCAGTGCTAATAACTCTGCGCAAAACGCTATCGACCTCGGATTCTCCCCAATGATGGCCATGGACCTCGAGCTCGAGCCCGACACTGACGCTACTGCTCCCTCGGGGACCAACTCGACGAGGTCGACCACCTCTCCCTGCCCCGTGCCCAACTACCCCCTGACTCCCACTACCACCAACACCAACGGCACCGCTGCTGTCCGCCCCGACGCCCTCACCGCCCAGAAGGACAAGGGCTTCGCCCTCTCGTTCTCTGACATGCTCAAGTCGCCACCCGCCGAGAACGGCGTCAACCTCCCGACGCTCATGCCTTCGACGACCTCGTCTTCGCCTGACAACCTGCCCACTCCTACGGCGTCGGCCAACCCGTCACCGCCGTTCCACGCCCCTCCCAAGATCACTGCTGCCTCGCGCAGCGCCTTCCTGAGCGAGCCTCAGAGAACTGGCAACCAGCGCCTGGAGCGCGCTTTCAACGAGGTTGTGTCGGGCAACAAGACTGGAGCTCCCGAGGACGCCACAAAGCCCCCCGGACCCACCGCCGTCGCCCCTGGAGTGCTCTTCACTGCCGCTGCAGCTATGGGAATCCCTCCTGCCCCGCCCCTTGGCCGCCAGAACGGCCGCGACGGTACCATCAACCCAGCCGCTACTACTACCGCTACCCCTGCTCCTGCCGGCGGGGATGACAAGAAGGATGCGAACGGCAAGGACGCCACTGGCGCCGCTGGAGACCGCCCTAAGCCCGCCGAGCCTCACCTCCCCCCGCCGAGTCTGTTCACGACGCACAAGGCCTGGCGATGCCCCAACCCCGGTTGCAACAAGGCCTACAAGCAGTCAAACGGTCTCAAGTACCATCTGCAGAAGGGGTACGTAATCCGCTGCTTTGAGTGCAGAGTCAAGCTAACCCTCACAGCCAGTGTGACTTTGCTATCCACGATGCGATCGACCACGGCCTCACTCTCGAGGAGGCGGAGGAGCGTTCGCGCCCGTACGTGTGTGCTGTCGGTGCCGGCTGCACGAAGCGTTACCGTCAGATGAACGGTCTCAAGTACCACTACCTGAACTCTGGAGAGCACGGACAGTACGGTCTGCGCATGCTTCAGAACGGAACGCACCCGCATCCTCCGTCGCTGCCGCCGCCGCCGAAGCGTGACCGCCCAAACCAGAACGCACGCCAGCACGCCGCTCCTTACAATGTTCCCAACCACCGAGCGACAGCTGCCGCGACTACAACTGCTACCACGACCGCGACCACGACCGGCCCGAGAATGGGCACCTGGCCCACGAAGCCGGCACAGCCGAGTGCCGGCGGTGTGCAGCGCACTGCCGCCACCGCTCAGCCCCAGAACGCCGCTGCCGCTGCCGCTGCCGCTGCTCGACCGGCCGCTGCGCCCAAGATGGCGCCAGTGCAGCGGGGTCGCGACGCTGTCCTTTTCGCCAACACGGACCCTCTCGACGTGTAGAGTGCGTTGATCTAAGAACGTGACAGTGTACACTACGGGCACGACGACAATCAAGTGTAGCAACAGACAACGGCATATCAGCAACTTGGACATTTCAACGGGCATTTTCATCCAATCATGGGCTTCCAATCGGCTTCAATCATAGTCCTTAATCACATCTCACCACCCTCTCCACCCTCTTCCCTCCCACATTCCCATTCGTCGTGAGATCGAGGAGTAATGGACGGTGCCTCCCGGTACCTCCTGTGCCATACGACGGTCCACCGACATCTCTCCCATCGTCCCCATCAAAAGAGTGTCAGTTCGCACTCACCCCCTCGCCCCTTCCCCCTTCGCTTTCTCATTCGTGTTGTAGTTAGAGTGTTATGGTCATGTCATGAATCTTGAGTAGGCAAGAGCTTGGAGTGGGCAGTCCGCAACGGCGGTTCAGTTCGATGGCACTTGGAGACCACTGTCTTCTGAGCAGATACGCCAGTGACGTAGGGAGTCGATCGACCAGATACTGTCAGACCCCGTCAACTGCCAGTGACTGCCACGGATTCTGGGATCCCAAGAATGTTCGGAGGTCAGCCGTAGAGCAAGAGTCCAGGCCGTTCCATTACCTGTCAGTGAGTCAGCTTGAATGCCAACAGCCGCGTCGT
The DNA here is from genome assembly GCA_039545375.1 of Trichosporon faecale. Lineage (NCBI taxonomy): Eukaryota > Fungi > Basidiomycota > Tremellomycetes > Trichosporonales > Trichosporonaceae > Trichosporon > Trichosporon faecale. The sequence goes on along the minus strand of BCLU01000005.1, from coordinate 1,403,506 downwards.
CTGATCCCCCGGATCACCAGTGTGGCAAGTCTGGATCGACGCAGTGCTTGGCGCTGCGTCGTGGTCATCGCAATAGCAGACCCGAAACTTGAGCTTTGTCTTGGCCCGCCCTAACTTGTCCCATGGACGGAGGGTGACTGTGGGATACGGCCGTACGGGGCCGTCCATGATGGCCAACTCTGGCATAACCGGGTTACCAGATTCCGCGAACGCGCATCAGATGTGGCTATGGACCAGCGCCGTACTTGGCGTTGCGTGGGTCTCGTCGTAGCTGCAGCACAACCAGCACAGCTAGCACAGCAGGGATCAACTCGATCTCGATCTAGTGCTTGGCACCCATCCCAACAACAGCAGGAATCGCCTATGTCGGTATCCTAGACCCGGTATCATCCCACCCGGTCGCTATCCCGGTGGGACCGGCATTCAAACACCAACCCCGTTCTAGCGCAGGACGACAGCAAGCCCAAGCGATGTCCGGCCGCGCCGGCCGAGCCGGCCGGCGGCATTGAGTCAGCACCAGGGGAAGACAGGTCATGTGTTATGACGACTCTCCGAGTCGGATTTCACGGCATTCCAGCAGAGGCTCCAAGAGCTGGAGATAGCCGCGGGCGGCGAGGGCGGCGACGTGCCTGGGCCGTACCTCCTCGCATAACTCACCTCCACTCTTGTACGCCGCACAATCGCAGAGCCTTTCTACGTTCCAGGATCCCCGTCGTTGACGCCGCAGGCGGGCAGAGGAACGAAGGAGAGAAGGGGAGCACACAAGGGGAAGAGGAACAGAACGAGTCAGGTGTGCGGGGCTCTGCGGGGGCCAAGAGCCGCCGGGTACATGTGCGGGCAAGTGTGTCACCAGACTTAGTCTGCGGAGTCGAGTGCGGTGACTATATAACCACCAGATAGCGGCGACGACTCACCCCGCCTTGGCTCTGCTATTCTTGCCCATACTACACGACTGGAGTTACACACCACTGCGCAGCGATGACCGCCTGATTGCTGCAACACGCGCGGATGAAGGACACTGAACGACGTCGAGCAAGAGCGGACGACCTGAAGCGACACTTGTAGCGGGCAACAACAACAGTGGCACTCCCCCACCAACGTCCAGGCTGGGTACGAGCGGTGTGAGGACCCGTGCACGCCTTCACGGACTTGCACTCCGACTCGTCGCATTTCGAGAAGACAATGAAGGCACTCCTCCGCCTCTCCACTCGTGATCAACAAAGACGACGTGGCTCATGCCACACCCCACCATCCCCGCCATGAAGTCGCCGCCCCGCTTGTGACCGACTCGCTCACGACCGATTGTGGCGGCTCGCGCCGCGGCCCACTTGACCACCTTAGCGTGTCTACCTCACAACAGAGAATCGTCAAGGTAGACTCCACCTCTACACCATGCTTGGTCTACCCTAACGCCAACAAGAGGAGGGAAGACAACCTCGTAGTGGACTCGACCGCGGGCGCACAGGCTGCGCACATAATAGACATACAAGGACACACAACGCCTTCAACATCTGACCTCCACCTCCACAACCCTTGGCGGTGCGTCGCCTGCCTATCCACGACCCATGCTAGGCTCACCACCATCCACAGTGCCTTCCTTAACACGAGGCCGTTGACTGCTAGCGCTGCCGTGTACCGTCGCCTTCCAGTGAAGTTGTGGCCAGACCAGGCTAGCCCCGTCGCGCGGCCTCGGGTCGAGAAGCAAGTCTCAGCCCCTAGCACACGATCGCCTGGCTTTATCCGACTCTCTGTGTCGCTGTCGAGGGGTGGGCGGATCAAGCAGCACGAGCCCAGGCCGCTCCTTATCAAATGCATCAAAGGCAGGCTGGGCCCCTTAGCTCCGTCCGACCAGGCCCCTTGATCGCTTCATCGCCTCCTCGCCTCCTTGTGTCGTCACCTCGATCACCTCGCGACCCGAGCGACTAGCGTTGTCTCACCTTACCTCACGCACTCACGGGAACACGGGCGCACGGGAGGGCTTCACATGCTGTGCCGAGTGGCCGCAAATAGCACAGCTAGCACAAGTTAGCACACCCCGATCTCGTCACACATCGCCCGCAGCCCCGCGATCGCGCGATCGTGCGATCCTCGACGTCGCACACGGATCTCATTAGCAGATCGAGACGCGATCGAGTGCGACGCGGATCGCAATCACTCCTGCTCGTTACACCTTATCGCCCGCAGCGCCGCAGCGCTGCAGCGCCTGCCCGCCGCGCACCCTTGCACCCCATCACAGAACGAGCGCGTACCAACACAGACCGCTAAGCGCCCACTGCCGCTGGAGCCTCAGCTTGCTCGAAGGCCAACCGTGCTCTGACTGCTAAGTCCAGCGTGCTCTTTGGCGAGTCGAGTCTCATCGCGCTGGCCAAGTCCCAGCAACTAGAATGCAAACGCGAGCTCGACAACGTAAGTAATGCAGCCAAGAGCAATGACAACTTATGTGCATGAGAACCGGAGTGTCTACCCCTACTTCGCTGACTACTGTCCGGCTGCCTATCAACAACTACTGACCGGGTGGTTATCCTACTGACCAGCCCGGTGCTTGACCTAGATTTTTACTTTGATTTCGTTAAAACACACATAAGTGATAATGATCGTGGATGGTTTTGTATTTACAACCTGGGGGTGGGCTTGACCTTGCCCGTCGCCCCCAAGACCCGTGATGAGAGAGCGAATATGGTCTAACTTAGATGGTGTAGACGAACCAGTCGTTGTGGTCGCCGCGGTCCTCGAGCTCCTTCTTCTCCTCCGGGGTCCAGTCGCGGCCACGGGCGGCGTTACGAGCAGCACGCTTCTTGTTGGCAGCCGCGGCGTAAATCCACATGACAACAGCGCAGAGAGCGGTGACAGCGCAGTACGCGAGGCACACGGCGTGGCCCTTGGTGTACTTGGGCTTGTCCCTGGAGGGGTAGATGAAGGACGAGACGATACCGCCAAGGTTACCGATCGAAACGACAATGGCAGTGGCGACACCCTTCTTGAGCGAACCGCCGCAGTTGTTCGAGCCCCAAGCGACAATGATGGGAACGAGGGGGTAGACACCCATGGCGGCGAGGAAGAGAGCGAAGTAGTTGACACCGTTGGTGACATCGGCAAGGAGCAGACCGTAGCCGAGGCCAGACATGATCGAGCAGCCAATGACGAGGGGAGCGCGACGCTGCCACTTGTCCGAGAGGTAGCCGACGGTGAGGGTCACGATGGCAGCAGCAACGTAAGGAGGGACCGACATGAGCTGAGCGCGAGCGGCGGCGTAGCCGAGGTTGGCAACGAGAGTGGGCGAGAACAGCGAGAAGGTGTAGACAGGGCAGAGAGCACCGTGGAACATGATGGCGAAGCACCAGACCTTCCAGTCGGTGAACGCGTCGAAGACGAACTTGCGCTTGAACTCGTGCGAGCAGCCATCGTTGTCGACGTGGAGGCGGTTCTGGACGTACATGCGCTCGGCAGGGTTCAGGAACTTGGCCGTGTCGGGGTAGTCGTACATGACAAAGAAGGAGGCGATGGCGACGACGACAGTGAGGATACCCTCAAGGATGAAGATCCAGCGCTTACTTGTCAGCGAGAACTCACACTGCGTCGTAAGACAGTACTCACCCAGCCCTCGTAACCGGCAGCGCCGTCCATGAGGTTGATAAGACGAGCGAGAAGACCGCCGAAAGCACCAGCAGCAGTAGCCGCCGAGAAGAACAGGGAAATGCGCCACGAGATCTCGTACTTGGTGTACCACTGAGTGAGGTAGAAGGAGACACCAGGGAAGAGACCAGCCTCAGTCATACCGAGGAATAAGCGCGCAACGAAGAGACCAGTGAAGTTCTGGACGAAACCCATGCCGACCATGACGACACCCCAGGCGAGCATGATGATGGGGAGCCACATAGCCGGACGCCAGGCCTTCATGACCATGTTGGAGGGGACCTCGAACAGGACATAAAAGACGAAGAAGATGGCGAGACAAATCGAGTACTGCGAGTCATTGAGCTTGAGGTGCTTCGAGAGACCGAACAGGTTCGCGTTTCCAATGTTGGAACGGTCGAGGAACGAAAGAAGATAAAGGAGCGCGAGCCAGGGGACAAGGCGCAGGTCGCTGAGGAGAAGGTTAGTCACACGTTAGGGGGTGAAGGAGAAGGGAAGGTGGGAGTGATGGGGGCGAGGAGGATGGGACTTACATCTTGCGCAGCAGCTTCTTCTCGTTGATGCCGGCCGACTCGAGGTCACGGTCGATATCCGACTGCGAGATGTCCTTGGCAGGGTCGACAACGTAGTCAACCTGCTCCTCGAGGCGCTTCTCGTCGCCGAGATACTTGTCGTCGTAAGACATGGTGTTGTGGTGCTGAGAAGCGGTGGTGGTAGAGATGTCGGCTAGAGAAAGGTAAGGTGTGTCGTCGGCGTCTTCCCAGTTGTCGATGACAGTGAAGAGGTGTCTAGTCTAGAGGTCTACCGAAGAGGAAGAGGAGTGAGAAGCTGGAGAGCTGGGGAAGAGTGGGGAAGACGAAGAGCAGCAACCTTATCGCAGGTTATATATGGCTCGTCGAGACACTAGGTTGTGTGAGAGCTGGCTGCTACGGCTGGTGAGAGCTGGGCTGATCAGTTTGAGATGCAGGGCTGCAGGGGGGATGAACGCGCTAGGCTTGGCGCGGCCACGAGTGCAGTCACAGGTCTGCAGGTCTGACAGGCTGATCCTGTCCCCCGCGCCCGCCCGCCCTGGTTAGCTTCGGATCCACAGGTACACTGTAAGCGGCAAGCCACGGCTCACACCCACTCTGGACTGTGCGACTCGCAGCCTCGTGCCGTACCCTGTGTGCAGTCCTGTGTCGTTGTGTCCGTCTCCGGGGCCACAAAGGGCAAACGTCTGGGGCAGAGTCTGGGGGATCTCTTCCCCGGGATCCCCGGGCTGGGGTACGTGGGGTAGCGACATGGCGAGGAGTAGCGAGGCTTCGGCGCGAGGCGGGGTCAGCGAATTGGCAAGAGTGAGCGAGCGGTACAGCGCAAAACCACGCAAAACGGGCGCGGAGGCGGCGTAGGTATGGGACGCCAAGACCTGGCAAACCTGGCAAACCTGGCAGACCTGGCGCTTCTCATTGAGGACGGAGAGAGGTGGTGGGGAATGGGACGCCGGTTGGGTAGGGACAGGCCAGTCTGGCTTGCGGGCCCCGCGGGCAGGTTCATCCTGGGTGCGCTTATTCTTCTTCGCAAGATCAGGCGCGAGAGCCGGGATTGGACAGAGGCGGACGAGGGACCGCTCAGCTGGCAGAGCTGTGTGAGACGGCAGGCAGGCAGTCGATGTGGACGGATGTAACAGGATGCAAGAGAGGTACGGTGGTACGGCGCCTCATGCCTTTACTCGGCTTGCGTCATCCTCCTAGATCAATGTCTTGGCGCCCGGATCGCTTCCTGGGTCCAGCTCGTGCGCCTGGATAAGCTGGTACTGGCTGGACTCGCATTGGCTGGCACACGATGCGATGAACGAGATCGCGGCAGGGCAACCGGGCTGGAGCAGGGCTAACCAGGGCCCGCGAGGCACGGGTGAGGGCGTTTGAACGGGTTCCACGGTTGTGATTCGTCGATCTGTCGATTGCCTCTGCCCATCGCCGAGCCTAATCTCCCATGGGTCGTCGTTCACCCGTACCTGGCGACTGGAACTGGCCTAGTGCCCCCGGGCCCCCGCCCCGTACCGCCCAGTACCGCCTGAACAGCCCCTGGCGAGAAAGTCTGGGCACGCCGGTACTTCGGCATGACATGACCGTCCATCATCCTCCGTCTCTCCTTGCCACCGCAGGCCACAGGTCGTAGTCATGAATGACTGAATGAGCACGGGGTGGAGCCTGCACCACAGATCAAGGGTGGGGGAAAGTGGGGCGGCGCCTCCATTCCACCACGTCGCCTTCATGCCTGGCGCGGCATCGTCGGGATCGGCGACTCTGCCAAGACTTATCTCTTCCTTCCAGACATCGACTAAACTGCTTAAACAGACCTAGCCGAAATCTGCGACGGTCTTCTCATTGTAACCTGTCCCCAGATACGAATACGGGGTACGATTATCTGCAAAGTAGAGCAGCATAGAGCGCGATAGAGCATGATAGAGGATCCAGATGCAGAAACGGGCCGTTCCCAGTGACGAGATCACGCCTTGCGTGGAGCCAACCATTCATGTCCGCTGAAAGCGAATGGTTCAATGGCCAGTGGCGAGCGACGCGATGGCGGACGTCCCCGGTCATGGATCATGGAGCACGGACACGAGTCACCTATGTCCCCAGGCTTGTTTAGCTTCGCTCCGCGTATCGTATCGTGCCGTGCCGGCTGCGCCAGTTCTCGAATGCTCCTGCGCCATCGATAGCCACCGATGCCACCGACAGGTGCTGATACACCCGCCCGATGGCCGATATGGCGTTCTCCGGGCTGCATTCCCCCTCTCTAACCCCGCGTTCGCAGCCCCGCAGCCACGATATGCATGGCTTGACTGTGCCGAGATAATCTTAGCGCGGTCCGTGCCGGGCGTTGTGAGACTCTCTGCCCCTCGGCCCTCTCGGCCCTCTCGGCCTTCTCGGCCCTCTACCCCCAACATTCCCTTGTTGCGCTCTGTAACAGTGGCATTCGTGGGCGTGGAAACTTGCGAGACATTCTGGCCGTCTCTGCTAACATGGAACGGTGGCGTCTCGACATCCTACGAGTTGGCAACAGCCAACGAGGTTGCCAACGTTTGCCACCCCGCCGGGCGAGACGCGGGCCAAGAGAAGACCGGAAGTACGCGCAAAGCAGATTTGCTAGAATAAGCTATGCGGGGATCGATAAACGACCTCTTCGGGAGACTGCAACTTTCGGAAAACGAACGGTGAAGTCTTGCGAGACGATGAGTACTGGCGTCGGTGTTGCGAGGACCGGCTGGCCAGGTGGGGGGGCAGGTGGGGGTCGTCACGTTCTCCATTGACTCGCCTGGCTGCTCGCCTGTTTGCATGCTCGCGAGGGCTCGTGTCCACGGGAAGTGAATGGAAAGCCACGATGACCACCAGAATAGTGAGGCCAAGACTTGCGATGGCGAAGAGCCAAGCCTTTCAGGACAACCTCAGTGGGGCCAACTGGGGGAGGCTGGGTAGGCTGGGTTGACCAGGGGCTGCGCCTTGGGCGTTTCGGCCCCAGGCTCCTTCACGTGAATTCAAACGTGTACCCCTCGCTCGTCCCCCGTGATGGCCGTGCTGAGAGCAATGCAGTGGGGATGCGGGCCGGTCGTGTGCCGACTTGCCGGCTTACGTTGTTGTTGCAGTCTCAAGAAGGTGGGCAATAGAGGGGGCTTTGCAACTTCCTGAGACACCTAGATTTGCATTTTCTCGCGTCTGCCGCGGAGGCGGCGCTGCCCCGCGATTCTACCCCGACCACTGTCATCCAGAGATGCCTTTTGTGCGATATCAACATGGAGGAGCGGAAACAAAGACGTGACTGCTGTTAGTGACGGCGACTTTCTCAGGTGATCTCGGTGCCAAGTGATATAGTCGGAGGCAGACTGCCTGGTGGAGCGATGAGCATGAAATGAAACTCTGTGTGAGACGGCGGGGAATGGGCCGAGAGCTTAGTGGAGACCCGGGCTGGTGTGTCACGATAACCATGTCGAGTCCTGTTCTTGCATCAGCGGTACCGCGATCCAGAGCGTTCCCCATTGATTTCTCGTAGCTGGTTGGACAAACGGATCAATAATCACAATCAGTTACCTGAATGTGAACTCAAAATAATCAGTCACGGGGGCACAGGGCGCGGATGATGGTAGCGAGCAGGGACCCGAGGGCCCCGAGCAGGGTAGGCAGGGCCGAACAGGACCCAGGACTCGTGTCCAGGACCATGGTCCCAGGACATGGGAAGCCCTTGCCAATCCGAATGGCGCATTGCGCAGATATCCGCTCGACTGCTCGACTGGTCGTGTTCGCTCGTCTGCAGCGAATAGACGAACCCGAAGTCTTGGCATGCGACGACTTGTGCGACTTGCTCATCACAACGTTTGCGACCGTCACTTCGTGCTGGGCCGTGATTCGACGATGCGTATGGGAACACTGCTTGTGCTGGGGTATTCACCGCTCTTGACCGGGGCCGTGCGAGCGCAAGAGCGCAGGGACAATAACAGGATGCGTGTGCGGTGTAAAAGGTTTGTTGGTGACGAGTAGGAACACGGCGAGGAACCAAGCGACTCACGGATCGCGGAGGGAGTGGAGGGTGCTGAGCGCGGGTGCAGATTCCAGTTGTAACCTGGCATGAGTCACACAATTTCCTCGGCCGCACAAAGTTCACTCAAGCTGCGACTTTACTCTTTCTGGGTCACCCAAGCTCATCGCTGCGCAGTCTTGGACCAATACACTGTCATTCAGCCCCCCCGCGGGCTTTCTGTGTTGGACTCATTCTCATTACTCATACTGAACGGACTAAGCTCAGACACCCTACCCAAGATCGACAACGACGACCCTGGCCGCGATGACGCCGACGACTCGCGGTCCGACGACGGACATGGGCAACTCAATGATCGTCGTTAACCTGCCGATCATGTTGGGGCTCCAAGAACGTCGTGCTCCCACCGCAATCTGACGGCCTATGCGCAATAATGCTGAGGTGAGTACCAGTGATGAGAAAGGGAAGTCCGTGTGTTAGTGACTGGCAGGCGCCTGCACGGCTGACAAGCTACGGCCGTCGTCATCAGCCCGTCAGATGCCGGCGGGAGTCCTTGCGGCGGGGGCTGTCGCTGGGTGACTTTCAGGCAATGGCCGGCCAACGTCTTCGGGATTGGCATCACCGCCAGGAAGGGGCTGGGTCGTCATGCAGCCCTGGAACAGCCCCGAGCTCAACCCCCTTAACTGTGACTACGGTTGGACATTCGGAGTGACTCCCCTGACACGACCGACTGTGCACAGGCGCTGACTGCAGGAGCGATAGCGACCGATCTGAGTCTACCCCGATAGCCTGTGCGGTGCAGCTTGCGCGGTGCGGGCAGCGGGCTACCCTACGGCGAGTGACTGCCGGACGCAGACACCCGTAAGCGGCGAGCAGGTACGGCTTGGCGATTAGGTCCGCTATCTCCAACTCCGTCTCCGCTGGCGGCTGCGAACACCGTGCGGCATGCCAAGCCACGCGGCTATCATCGTTGGTCCAGGGCTCACTAAGTCCGACATCCGACCTCCGCTCGGCAGCGTCGGCTAGGTCCCAGCGGCGCCCTCGTCACTCACCGGTCTTCACTGGCCGCCAATGCCATCCACGCTACCCCGCAACCTAGCCGCAAGCCAACGACGGGACTAGCGGCAAGCCTGGACCATTCTGGCTTGACCACGGCGAGCGCATGCGCGCTGGACTTCCATGCTCTGATCACCTGGCTCACCTAGCACAGCGGATGCCGACTGGCTCATATCCCAGCACACTACTTCGGAGCATACACCATACAACATCATAGCAGGTTGTCGTGGGCATTTTACTGTCCCCAGCTGATGTAACAGCTCGTCGCCAAGGATTCCCACCGATGCCGCACGATATCCCGACAAAGGGCCGAGCTTTCGCCGCCCCGCCACGGCCAGCCAACGGCGCCGTGCACCTGACCGCCGGAATCCCGGAAACAGCGTTGCGTTCGTGCGACCGCATTCGTCGACATCGATGGCGAGATGCGGCGGATCCGGCGGAAACGACGCTAACGGATATTACGTAACCGCAGTTCTTAGTGGTTTGCCTGAACCCCCAATCTGCGAGGAAGCCGCGGTTCCGAGCCAGCTGCGCAGACACGTTTGAGCAATCGCTGTTGTGATGCCTGATGTTTGACTTAGTTGCTGGGGATGAAGGCACAGAGGCACTGGGCCGCTACCGAGCTCGCATCAGTTGTGCTGAAACGCAGCCTGTCTCGGGCTGTTCAGTGCCGTGCCTTGCCCGGGGCAGTGAGTGATGCACTGCAACCCTTCGCCTTCGTTCGCCGTCACACCTCACAACTCTCGCAGGTCGTCGTCAGGCTGGTAGGATCACAGATCCATCGCCGCTTTCACCGGTCACCTCGCAGGCACCACTGGGCGCTCTGAGTCGTTGGCATTGGGAAGCGGCCCTGCCATGTTAGTTCCGAACAGCGACCCCAGATCCCGAACTTTTGTGTTGCGGTGGGTGAGACTGGCGGCGAGCGCGGCGACACTGTGGTCCGTGGCAAGTGACATGTCGAGAGATCCCAGGGTTGCTGCTTCTGCATGCCAGGCTGGCCCTTTTCTTTGGGCTGCCCTTGTGTTCCCTTCGTTCTGCTGCCCTGTGTTGTCTTCCCTTCGATCACTCCGTCCGTGACTCTGCCACCTTCGGCCACCCCACTGCTACCGGGAGCCACGAAGGCAGCCGGTGGGGAACCTACTGACGTACTGGCGTGCTCGGGTCCAAAACTTCCCCCACCACAATACTGCCATGCGAATGCGCCGCGAATAGATCTAGGAGTTCCCTTCCGCCCAAAGTGGTGGGTGCAGGGCGAAAAGCGCTGTTTTGCGGAATGTGAGCACACGTCCTGCGCTGAGTTAAGCCTGCAGCCTGGCCGTATGGCTGTGTCTGGGCAGGCCCCTGCGCCAGACGAAGTTAAATTTGGACTGGCGGCTGCAGGGCCGCGCCGACGACCCGTTCAGTCGCTCGGGGTGCCCCTGTTGAGCGCCGCTCAGAACTGACCGAGGTCCGAGGTTCGTACGGTGTCAGCAAAGCTCGTTGTGTCATTAGTCTTGAATAAGCAACAGACGGCATACGTCTCTTGATCCGTAACGAGGCATAGGACTACATCGACTAATCCGCGTATCATGATCAACAAAGATGGCAAAATGAAAGAGGACCAAGGGGGTTTCGGGGCTGCGATCAAACCAGGAAGAAAAAACTGAAGGGGACGACCGTGTATATGGAGTGAGCCCATCGCTTCGTGGGCTCCTCTCCGAACAGGTCGGAAGAACGAAGACTGAAATGTGAATAAGTTAGCCGGTGCCCATCCAATCGAACTTGGACGGCTGCGTGTCCTCTCCGGCAAGCAGACCGGCAACCAAGGGATCGGAGCCGATATCGACGGGCGGCAGAGGCGCGGGCGGCGCGAACTCGACAGGTCGGCACTGCGGCGGGAGACCTTGCCTCGACGGATCGGGGTCAGGAGACCAGAACGTGTATATGATCAAGGTCGAGGCAAGGTTCCAGTCCGCTCCCAGAGGCGGCAGGCCGACGTGATGGGGCGGGATAGACACCGACGTATCTCGCATGACCGCCTGGACCATCGCGCTGTTTGGGGAACCGATGGAAGCCAGCGTGTCGAGGTCTCGTCCCTGGTCCGCGAGGAGATAGTTGTACAGTCGGCCCATCTCGGAAGTTGGTGCAGAGCCGACGAGATCGCCGGCGTCGTTGAGGCGCAACTCCGTAGCGGTCCTCGGGTAGCGAACATGACCGGAAGGGTGCAAGAACGAAGAGTCGGTGACCAGTGACCATCCAGTAGTTTCGTTGCCGGGGGGCCGAAGCGACAGGTCGACTGACATTTCGGACATCTGCATGCCCCAATCGGCTGGCAGAGCGAAGTAGACATCGATGTGGAACACGGAAAGACCGGGTGTCGCCGCAATCTGCTCCAGGAAAGGGTACCGTTCGCGCCACATGTAGATTGAGTGCCAAGCCATCGGCTCACCCATCGCAAGAGGCCCGTTGATGGTCAGGGGTACCTGAGAGCCGTCGTAAGCTCTTCCACGAGCCTCAAAGGCTGTAGGCTGGAACGTTGGCAAAGAACGCTGGTCGGACCAGTTTGACTGATACGAAGATCCCCATCCTTGAGTGGTCGACGACAGAGGTAGACCATATCCACTTGTTTGGCTGGCGACACTTCCGAGGGAGGGAAGGTTGGACAGAGGAGGCAGTCCGCTACGAGACGACTGCGAACCATAGGACGACTGGGCGTACTTCGTTTCCGGGTAGACGGAACGTTCTTTCCAGTTAGATGGCTGAATGTCTGGGAGAGGGGGAAGGGTGAAGTGCCCGTTCTGGGCCGCAGGTGTTACGGGCACAGAAGGTTCACTGCCTGCGTGGGGTGGGTGGTATGGAGACGCACCTGACTGAGAGTCATATGGGGAGGTTGACGTAGGAGGCGACCTCCCAACGTCCCCGTATTGGCTTCGGCTACCCATGCTGCCGTACGGGTACCGTCCACCGCTCAAAGGATCTCCAATGGTCGATGGTGAGGTTGTGATGGGACTTTGGGCGTCCATATCACGCGGAAGCGACAAGGGCGGCAATGTGTGTAGCTGGTTACCGTAAGGGCCTTGTTGTCTGCTGGCGCCTCCGTGTTGACCGTAGTAGTAGGGGTCCTTGCGATGACTGCTGCCACCGCCGCCTCGGTCGTACGTCCATGATGTGTAATCGGACGGGCTGTTCCAATAGGAGTAGGCGCCTGCTCCACGAGGAGCACCCGCATCCGTCATCGACGTTTGCTGGTCTGTTACCCCCGCCTCGAGGTCGAGAAGCCAGGGTGGTTTGGGACTGTTCGCCAGGTCGGTTCCGACACGGTAACCGATGATGTTGTAGATGGCCTCGGGGAAGGAGTAATTCTCGATGACATTGGCAGTCGATGTCTCGCCAGGCTCTTCCCCCACTCTAGACTTGTCCTCGAAAGTAAAGATTTCCTTGACTGGGGTGGATGTCAGTGTCAATGCTTCCACGAAGATTACGCAGCGAATCGAACGTCACGATTCCTTCTAGGCGTCTGTGTCACACAGCCAGCTGTGTGTTTCCCGACTTACAAACCGGGGGAACCTTGTCTTTCAGAACCTGCGAATGACTGGATATTTGTTTTCTGTTGTATAGTCGCCGCGTAGCAAGGGTACAGATGGCCGCGATGAGCTCGTTGCGGCCGAGGGGACGTCCGAAGAATTTGATTTTCGTTCGACCGTTTGGAGGAATGCAAGCGACACCTGCGGAAACGGGTTAGCATCTGTTGGGGCTGGGGTCCGCCGAATCCCAGAAGCCACACAGCGTTTGCGCCTGGTTCCTGTGTATGACCATGCTTTTGTCAAGAACAAAGGGAGGGGGTAGGGGTACTCACTGGTGCAGAAAGCCATCTCCGCCTTGGGGAACCAGATCTCAGACACCTTTGCACGCCTCTGCGTCTTGCGGCGCTTCTTTGCACGTGCAGAAGCACCGGCTGCGTCCTCATTCTCGTCTGCTCGCGAGCGGGCGATGGGCGATTGACCGTGCGAGTCGTGATCGCCGGGGTATCCAAATGCCTCTTGACTCGGGTATGATCCGACGACATGCATGTACAGCTGGTCCGGTGTGCAAATGAAACCGGCCCCAGACTGTTCTTGCTTCGCCTGCGCTGGCACCGAAGGGCCAGCATCGGCAGGCATGGCGAAGGACGGCGCAGTACCTGCGTTGTAGATGGGTGGCGACAATACCAAACCGGCGGCTGGCAACGGCCGGTGGCAAGGGGGAGGAAGTAGGTTGGTAATGGCCTGTCGAAAGTAGTGGAGGTGCAAACGCAAGGAAAGGTTGGCGGACCTGTTGCTGATGGGCGTGCGCGCAAGCGCTCAGGCTCCCAGCAACGAATCTTCGGTGATGGACAAGTCGAAGAGGTCCGCGGTTGGGGGAAGGCGACACGGGCTGCTAGCTGTGACGTCGACGAGATTGATAAATTTGTTGTGACTCGGTCCCCTTTTGCCACTGGGTTTACCAAAGAGATTGGTAAGATGGATGGTGGTGCAGACGAGTCCACAGTGTCTTACCAGAAATGACTAAGAAACCAGACGTTGCGCGAGACGGGTTGGACGTTTCGGCAGGTCAACTAGCCTGATCGAGTTCTGGGACGGGCGAAGACGATGACTGCAGTGTGTGGAATGGAGTGGGCGGGATCGCCCCTGATGCCGAGGGTCGGTGGGGGAATGTGGTATGCTGGAAAATTAGACGTCGGCGAGGTGAGGGATGGGCCAGAGTCAAGTGATGGAGGGATGCACGTCGGCGCTGGCGAGGAAGATGACAAAGATGGAGATGGAGACTGGCGGAGTGGTAAACGAGCCGGCGGATATGACGCCAGGCAGGTCGCGCAGTTGGTGGACGGGTGGGACGGTGATGCACTCGAGTGAGGTACAGGAGGGCAGGTGACCGATGCTTGCCCGCAAGGAGAGGCTGTGGTTTTCGGGGTGAGGGTGAGGGAGGGAGGGCGGTGAGAGGGGAGGGAGGGAGGAAGGGAGAGGGCGGCTGGGCTGGGGTGATGGGCTGGGTTGGGCTGGGCTGGGCTTGGAGGCTGAGGCTGAGGTTGAGGGTCGGTGAGGGGCGAGGGCGATTAAGGTAGAGACAGGGCCAGAGGGCCAGCCCGGACAGTCCGGACAGGGAAGGCCAGAATTCGATTCAGGCCCAGTGCTAGGCCGGGGTACCGTACTGGGGTCCGCGGGGTCGGGGTCGATGCAATGGCTTCTCAGCGGCGGCGATCCGGATGGTGATGCCCTCGTGGCCGGGACAGTCCTGGCCAGGTACGTGGGCGGTGGATGCACCCGGAATGGCGTTGTGGACAGAGGAATACGCTGTGTGTTGTATGTATGAGAGATGTGGTGGTGTGATGAAGGAGATGGTGGGAGGCTGGGGTTATGCGAGGAATGTAAAGTCGTCGACGTCCAGTCGGAAGGAGGCAGGGGAGGGGAGCGAGCAGGAGGAAGGCGAGTAGCCAGCCTGGGCTGGCAGTTGGCGGCACACGCACGAGGGACAAGGCCGAGCAGAGGCTAAGAGGTTGATGCAGCCCCTCGGTCAACCGCTGCTGACCGGTTCACCCTGCGATGCGCTAGTCGGGAGAAGGAAGATTAAGACCGCTATCAGAAGACTACGCGCCGTGCCGCTGCTGCCCGCACGCAGGGTGGTGGGACGCAGTTATGCTGGGGCTCTGCGTGAGGTGAGGGATGAGGGACGCAGGGCCGCGCTGATACCAGGCAGACCAGGCAGAACAACACCCACCACAAGCAACAGGCGGACGGCGAGAGCTCGAGGAAAGCGGCGGTCTGTTGCAAGCGAAAAGGAGATTGAACACCAGCCGCTCCAAACCCAGTCGGTCTAGTGCGCGGGGTGGCAGCTTCACCGGCGGGGCTCGCTAGGCTCAGCGTCCGAGGTACCGTACCGCGCCTGGCTCCTAGTGCGCTTCCAGTCCTTTGCTGACTGCGCTTCGAGTGCTTCGAAGCGAACTACTGATCCTTGGCCTAATGCGCCGTTGGTCACTCAACACCCTATCTCTAGCACTCAGTCGGAAATCGCACACGCGACTCGGATACTGGATACTCGCGCCCGCGCTTGTCGTTTTCCTTGGCGCGCTAAAACCAGGTCGATAGGTCGACGGTCAGCTGCCAACGCGTGTAGCGTCTTGCGTGCGTCGCTCTTCGCGGATTGTGTGTGGGTGCGCAGAGATCGACGAGTGTCGGAGTCTAAGTCGTAGTTTGTCGGTAGGGCGTGCGCTCGGAAGTCGAAGCTGCGCGTCGTCACCCGGGTTCGATGCGGGGTAGGAAAGGGAGAGTGGGAAGGGAGGAATGGATCGAACAAAGAGAAGAGAAATGCCGTTCGTGGTAAAGGGTCTGAGTCCTGGGTCGTCTGGAGACAAAAGAGTGGTATCGAGGATCACTAACGTCACCGCAATAATAGACTTTTACTGTCCCAACTTTTATTCCAGGACGAGACGTTTGTTTCAGTCTGTGGACACACGCGATGTACTCCACTGGTCTGTTCGCCTCCGCTTGCTTATCTGATGCGCTCGGGTCGGCTATCCTCGTCCCACTGTTCATGCGTTCATGCCCGTCACTTGGAGCAAAACACCAGAGCACGCAAACTGAGGGTTCAGCGCGCAGCGCTCCGGGTTGTCCTGGGTCAATCTGGCACAACCTGGGTTGGAGCCTGGCCTCCAAAACTGGGTAGCAACAGTGGAGAGGGGCTGCAGCCAAACCCATCGAGGACTACCTGGGGGGCTTGAACGGGCGCTGAGGGTTTCTAGGGGCTTAGGGAAGAGGCGCTGTAACCCTTCGAACCCAGCACCCATTTCCCGAAGTCCGCTTTGTCGTTCATGTCCTGCAGATCGCTCGTGCACTCTGCGCTGCACAGAGCACTCAGCGGCATTGGCACAGTGCGTGCAGGCGAGACAGGTCTTATAGACCCACTCGAACAGATCAGGTCGCTTAAGCATCATTCGTGGGGTACGCATGCGCAACATGATTGACTGGCCAGGTGCACGTCAATGGGAATCAAACTCCACAGCACACCCAGGCATGTGCCGTGCTTCTGGAAACGAAAACGTAATATAACTGGCTATTTACAAGCGCGGTGCGGCCAATGCGGCCAAGTGTGGAATGCTAATACTGCTAATCGCTCGTCTGTTGCCATTTGGACGTGTTGATTGTGCCTAGCCCGCTTCCTAGCGACCATTCAGGCCGCGGTCCTTCCCCGATTCCAAGTAAAGCGCCGCGCGCCCAAGCGTATCTCCGGCGAAAGTTGCGCGGTAGCACAGGCTCGTGTGTCCTGGCTTAGACTGATCCAAGCATCAGTGCGCCATCTGCTCCTTGCGCGGTCCTGCGCGCATGGTTGCATGGCGGGGTGTGGCACGCAGTGCCAGAGTTCGCAATCTGGTTCGGACAAAGAGGTGGGAGCCGAAAAGGTACACACAGAGGTACGTAGGTACAGCGCTTACCGCAGGATTAAGGAACGGTATGACGGACTACTGAACGGTTATTGCGCCCTCCGCACTCCGCATCATGATGTCATCCCTGCCGTTTTCTTTCCGCCGAGCTCCTGCGGCCTGCGGGCGTGCAGCAGCCAGCCAGAGACAGGCACAGGATCCACATCCGCGACTGCGCTGCATGTTCGACTTGTCTGAGACTACAGTGGGTTCTGGCCATCACCAAACCCGCAAACCCGTGTAATCCGCACCAGCCAGTTGCGTTTGGCGAACCGAACTCCAGACAACTTTCGATAGGAGCGGCCATCAACTTCGGTGCTTACGCGTCGTACACCCATACCATGATGAGCGAAGCAGTGGAGCGGCAATTAGTTGGGCCAGATCTTACTCGAGACGGGCCAAGCATAACCCCGACCCCTGGACTGCACGCGAGCCGTCGCTCGTGTAGGCTCACTACTATCGGTGAGGTCGTGCACACGCCAATTAACTTGTACTGATCGCTTTTTGACTCGTGGCTGCATGGCCTCACAGCATTCAGCAGCACGTTGATCTCTGGACAATACGGACAAAAGAGGTAGATGACGGCGATCCTCTGCACGCCTGCCCGGGCCGGGCGGGCTCCAGGCGGCCAGGCATAAGCAGGCGTCAGATGGCAGACCCAGAGCGGCGACACTAAGCGGCCGCAGTGCTCCATCCCTTGTCCTGCGTTCTCCTGGCTGATTCCTGTACATCTCCAGGAGCTCGATGTGCGCCAACCCCTGCAGCCCTGGTGATGCGTCAGTGGCCGAGAACCCCGCGAGGTTCCGGAGCGTGCATCTCACTTTTGGTTCAGCGCCATCGAGCACCTCGCAGGCCCGGGATTGGACAGCGATGTCTCCAAGCCCCCTGGGGGCCTACGCCAACGCCCTCAACGACACGCTGGCTGACCTTAGACCCAGTCGGACCTGTCGGGCGGTTCGGGCTAACATCTGCGCACCTGGTGCTTGCAGGAGCTGCGTGTGGCCGTGTGGATGTGTGCTGGTTCCGCGGTCCGTTCGATGTCAGGGGCCAGCCACCGTGCCGCCACAGGACAATGACGCCGAGAGGAGGCGGCGCCGGACGCGCCAGACCGCCAGGCCGTCAGGGGCGCCTAGTTGAGCCTTAGAAGGATAAAGAAAGGGAGGATTAGCCTCTTTTGCTGTTGCTCTTTCTCTGCCCGAAATTTCAGCGACGTTGCCACTTGCAAGCCAGCGTGTGCACCTGGGACTGTCATGGATCTAAAGGATGCTTGGCGCGGCTGTGCTTTTGTGCCCGGTGAGGAAACAGCCGCTAGGGTCATGACACACGGGCTTGACGACGTGCGGGGCACGTTGTTGTTTTGAGGCTGGATTAGATGTTTCGGACACTGAGTCCGGTGTCCGTCTTCGCACAGAGACCCGCGATCAGTTAATTAGAGTCTCTGGCTGCCCTCGGAATTTGCGCACCTCAGCATTCCTTGCGCGGCAGCCAGCCAACCACTGAGTGAGCTGCGTGCGTGCGTACAATGGCTGAGGCATGTGAGTTGGCCTCGGGAGGCCGTGTGCGGAATGTCAGGACGCGTAGCATTCCGCATGGTGCGCCTGCATGCGCCTGTACCCTCATCCCTGGGCTGTTGCACAGACTGTGCTCGCTCGTAAAGCGCCGACACCTGAGCCCCTTCGGATCGCGACGGAGAGCTGTGCACCGGCTCCGGCGGCTTCTGGGGTTCAAAGTGTCGCAATCCCAGATCATTCCGAGCTGCCGAACTGCTGGACGAAACGCAGCAGGTAGGTGAGAAAGGACGTCGGCGAGCTCAGCACGGATCGGCGCCCGCTGTCCTTAGAGTTCAGCCTCCCGGATCTTCAGCGATCATCCGTTCGAGTGCTGGCGAAAGGGACTGTGCCTTTTTGTTACCATCTCCGCGGGGAAGTTGAGCTATCAAAGGGTGGTGGTCACGAATAGGACACTGCTGGACGCCACAGAGGACACGGACGCCTTCGATGACACGGGGTCTGTCGTATCAGCACAAAGGACGCACGGTGAACTTCGCCGCCGGTAGTTACGCCGAGAGTTCATCAAGACAGCACGACCGGAGCATGCCGCACAGCTAGAAAGGTCAGACCAGGGATCGCTGGGGCTTGCATGAGCGCCAGAGCCATGATTTTCGGCTGTAAAGCTGGCCTTCCGAGGTTACTCATCTCTGTCTCAGAACGTCTATTGATCTTGGCAAGGTGGCAAAGAGGCGGTCTGACCGTGGTGGGCTGCGACGAGAGCTTGCGCCATGTCACCGCTGAAGATCAACAATCGAGCAAACGCCACAACCTTCATCCCTGTCACCACCCTAGACGTCCAAGCTTCTGAGGGCGATCACCCGGCAGCCTCAGCAGCCCCCATTCCTACCCTTATCTGTGAGGATATGCAGATCTCGGTAGATCTTCTTCGTGCGGCTGTATCCATGGAGTTTTCATTTCTCCGCCTACCCCACAACTGCCTTGTGTCTGTCCGTCTCTTACAGCTGTTCAGCAGAGCGTGACCATCTAAGACTGGCTTGAATTTATCCATTAAGCTTTCCTGAGAGGCTGCCACCTCCTGCCAAACGGCAGCCTGAAGAGTGGGGTAGGTCTGTCGCTCGATGGGCGGAGTCAGCTATCGCGTATCTGAACGCTACGGATGACAGCACGGATGCCTGGTCACACGGAAGTAGAGCCGACGTCGGCCTCTGCCTCCCACGACAGGGTCACATTCCGCAGGACCAAGAGTGGGGAACCAGACACCAGATCTGTGAGGTGTACGACCGGCCCGCATGGATCTCTGGACTGCTAAGCCTGCGGCCTCTTAGGATGTCGTCGATCAGTAGGGGGAACTGCCATCTGGGGCAGGAGGTCCATCCAGGTCGCACTACGAGCCAGTGCGCTACCAATAGTGGGATCCGTAAGCCATTCCTCTTGGGCTGGTGCGAACGGTGCCGAGCTTGATGAGGCTGGTGGAGAGCTGTCAAACATCAGGAGCGTCCAGTACGTCGCACAGAGCTACTTCGTCTGACTGACAACAGCTCACAGTAGCCTCCTGAACGCCTCAGTCATGCTTTACCCCTCATTACGCTCTATCCCTCGCCCGCTACGCATTGATCTTTTATTGAGTATTGACCCGATATCGCGGAGTCGATCAATGCTGCTGTCTCAGCTGTTTCTGGAGGTTGCCGTTTGGCCAAGACATTATCTTGACTTTGCTCAAGCGTCCACAGCCAACCCATGAGAAGTGTCCGACATCGGACTTCCAGTTCGGCCGTCAAGTTGTCAGTGCAATGGGACGGTAGCGGCGATCACCTTCGTGCATGTCGGCAGTGAGTTGCATGGGAAAGAACGAGTGGTGCCCGATGCATGGAATATGGTTCGATGGTTTGCATGCACTGACTACGACGAAGGCTAGACTACCACTAACATCTATCCTGTTAAGGGACCGGGGTCAAAAGTGCCACGCCCGGAGTTAAAGCGCCACGTGAAAACCACCTGGTCGCTTAGTGACAGCCTTAGCGCTTGGAGCCAGAAGTCACTCGCAACCCGATCTAAGCAGGTCCGCCATCAGAGCAACAACCACCGACAAGTGACGCTGCCCCCCGGAGTCCACGGACAACAATGACGGCCAAGCTCCCGCCCAATCTTCTGCGACTGTTCGCGCCGCGCCCCCCTCTCAACTACCTCCCGCCGCTGAGCAAGGACACGAGCGACCGCGGACCGAACAAGATTACTGGCATCGCCGCGCTCGTCAAGCAGCTGAGGGACCAGGCCGAGGATGACGAGGTCAAGCAGGGCCTTGAGGAGCGCAAGGAGGAGCCGAAAGAGGAGCCCATGGACACTGACAAGCCTGAAGATGGCCAGGTCGACGTTAAGCCCGAGGTTGATTCCGATAAGAAGAAGAGGAGGGATCCGATCGCCGAGGCGGGCGTTATCGGCCAGGAGGCTGTCATGATGCGGAGAGAAGCGAAGAAGAAACAGGAGAAGGAGTACAAGGAGAACCTGGAGAAGACTTGTAAGCTCAAACGTCATCGGAAACAAGCTAACGATCACAGGGGACCCCGCTCACGACCCCGAAGTTTCTGGAGACCCGTACAAGACGCTGTTCATCTCTCGCCTGTCCTCCAAGGCTACGGAAGCTGACCTGCGCCACGAGTTCGAGATGTACGGGCACATCGAGAAGATCCGCATTGTGCGTGACAAGCGGAAGGGCAAGTCGCGGAACTATGCCTTCATTGTGTTCGAGCGTGAGCGAGACATGAAGGCGGCGTACAAAGACGCGGACGGCATCCCGATCCACCACAAGAAGATTCTCGTCGACGTTGAGCGAGGCCGAACAGTCAAGGGCTGGAAGCCGCGGAAGCTGGGTGGCGGCCTCGGTGGCCGACCGAAGCCGGTTACTGCCCCGCCACCCATGGCCTCGTTTCGGGGTGGGTTCAGGGGAGGATTCGGCGGCGGCCGAGGAGGAGGCTTCCGCGGTGGACGTGGTGGCGGCTTTGGAGGTGGCCGAGGAGGTGGTGGATTCCGTGGTGGGCGCCCGGGAGGCTTCCAACCGCCGAGTGGCAGTGACCGTGGATACGGAGACCGTGCGGGGTAAGTCTTAATATCGAGTTTCGAAGCTCTGTACTGACATGCGCAGCGGTGGCGGTGGGTACGGTGGCGGTAGCAGCTACGGCGGCGGCGCTGGTGGTGGTGGTGGCGGCGGCGGCTACAGGTAAGCTCACCAAACACCTTTCACAGCTGACATCTAGCGGCGGCGGTGGCGGCTACAAGCGCGACTACGATGCCCCAGGAGGAGGTGGCGGCGGCGGCGGCGGCTATGGTGGTTACGACCGTGAACCCAAGCGTCCGCGATACTAAGTGTAGGAGACGGAGGCGTGCAAGGAGAACTCCATTCTTCTCGCTCAGTGCGGAGGTTCGCTCCATCCGCCATCGTCAAGGCGTGAGCGTCGGGCAACCCAGAGGTCTAAGTATGTACTGTTTTGGCAGCTCACGAAGCTTCACCATGTCAATTCGCCATCAGCATCATTAAGAGTAATCATATCTCGGCAGAAGGGGTGGGTATGGTAAGGTTGACTTTGGATGCGATAACTCGCGGACAGCAACTGACCCAGAGGGAGGTGAGGAGATACCCACAGTAGGTTTTTCGCTCTGTCTGTCGTAGTGCTTGTAAAACCATTGCATTTGCTTTCACTCTTGTCACCCTTAAGCAACGCTGGATTGCATCATACTAAACACAACGAAAGACTAAGTAAGATACACTGCGAGCCGCGCACGCTGTAGTACCGCTCGGAATGACTATCAGATAAGTCAAGATGGAACGGTGTTGTTTTCGCAAAGCACTACTGGATCTTGGAGGCGAAGAACCATGTGTCCACTGCAGGTCAGTCTGTTTGCCTGATGTTCATGAACTCACAGTCGCTCGTTCCTTCCCCGCCGCTTGCGCTCATGTCCACCGAGCCGGCGAGCTCATAGCCATGCTGGTCCATCACAGTCATGATCGTCATAGCCATCAGGCGAGCCTGGTTGACCTCAACACCGTCAGAGGTCATCCACGGGTTGCCCCTGAGCTTGAGCTGGGTGCATCCCTGCTCCTTGGTCTCGGTCCTCTGGATACCCAGTGGCCACGACTGAAAGTCAGCTACAACTGGGACCTAGCTCTCACCTGCACAGCCTGAACGAAGGCGTTCTTGATCTGCTCCGTTGGCGGATCGATAATCCTGATCTTGTCGTACTCGTTGAATGATACGGAGAAGAACATGCGGTTCAGAGGCGGGCCATGGCGGAAGAACAGAGTGTCCTTGTCGTAGGATTTCTTCGACAAGTCGGTCGAAATGGACATGTGCCACCCATGCGTCGACAAGCAGTGCAGGAGGTGCGTCATAAGGCGGCGCGAAGGGACTGCCTCACTGTACTGACCGTACCCTGTCTCGTCAGCGCTGCGCCCATCGTCGGGGCGGCGGGGCTCGCAAACTCACAAGGGTTTCCGCGCAGCTTGAACTCGATGCAGCTGTTGTCCGCCATCTTCTTGCGCTGGATACCGATCCATGCACGGTGGATCGTCTGCTCAATCGCATCCCAAACGCTGTGCGGGAAGTTCAGCAGGCGCAGCTTGTCGCTGCTGCTCAGCAACATGCAGGCGTAGATAGGCATCGAAGGCGTCGGCGCGGACCCCGGCAGTGGTTGCTTCTTCTCGTCAGGGTAGCCGGTGGCCGTGTAGCCCACGCCACCTCCGAAGCCGTTACCGGAAGAGGGACCAGCGCCGTATGAGCTGGAGATCGAGCTGGTAGCCTGGTGGTACCCGGGGGGACTCTGCTCTTCATACTGAGCGGAAGCGGAATTGCTCGCCGGAGGCTGGCCAGTCAGGTCAGAGGGGGCGGGGTATTTCTTGTCGGAGGAGAAAAGGCCCATAGTCGATGGTCGCACAGGTTGAGGTGAATGCCGTGTCACCGGATGCTCACGACGTGTTATATAGCGCACTCGGTGTGCCAAGGATGAGCACCAGAAGCGGCGAACAACGGATCATACGTCAAGGCGTTTAAGGCACAGGAACTCGGTTCCGCCGCACGCTATGTCGGCCCTAGGATGAACGCCGAGCCAGTTCCCTGCACGGATGCTTGCAGCATCTGTCACTCCTGTCACTCGGCCAAGCGCGTCGCAGAGCCGCAAAGACGACAGGGGCTGCATGGGATACACCATGCACAGCGGATTCCCTATGCATAGTCTTGTATTCTTACATAGCTTACAACATTTCCGCCGCCGATCCCGCGCCTGCCGCTCCACGATAAGATCGCTTACATCGGTTAGCACCTGCAATGTCCAGGGCACAGCCTTTGCACTGCTTCCCTCAGATTAGATCACTCCAATGCTTCTTCCGCACTTGGCCGTTTAGAATCGGCGTGTTCCGAAGATCATCATGACCCTCCCTGAGAGCGAGACGCTAGAGACGAGCTCAAAACTTGCTTCTTCGAATCGCTCCATGGCAGCGGCGAGGATGCGCCGGGCGCCTCGCGTGTTGTCACCCGTCCAAGCAGTCCACGGCGTACCGCCAAACTTGACAAGGAGACTGCCCATCTCCTTCTCTTGCACCGTCTGGCTTTTGTGCCAAGTCTTGGCGTCAGTCACACATATCACTCTAAAATGGAGACTCACTGCACAGGCCCCGACGAATGCGTCTCGCACTTGTGGGCAAGGGGCATCGACCAACCGCAGCTTATCACTGTCCTCAATGGTTATGGCGAAGAACTGTCGCGGGATGCGCGCACCCGTCCGGAAGTAGATCGAGTCATGGGACGTCTTCTTTTTCACGATGTCCACGGATGCACTTGGGTGCCACCCAGCGGCTGCCAAGGTGGTGTAAACAGATACCAGGATATGAGGAGCTCGCACTGCGTCCAACGAGTCCAACGACCCTGTGCTATATTAGTGCGGTTCACCTTTCAGACATTGCGAACTCACATGGCTTACCGTACAGTTTGAAGTCCCAGACGCCGTCCTCTGGCAGGTCAACGTTGGCGACTCCTTGCCCGGCTTTCAGAGCTGACACGAGAAGATCTCGGGTCCGTCTGTTGTACGGGAAGGAGATCGCCTGGATCCTGTCAGTTCCTGACAGCATCAAACACGCGTATTTGGCGGGCCCGGACCGCAGCGTGTCCGAGTAAGAGGGCAGTTCGTCATCGATGGACATGTCGACCTCCGGCGATGTAGGCAGTAGTGGCGAGAAGGGAGGGGGAGATAGCGAGCTTGAGCTGCTGCTGTTCATGGCTGTTATACGTCTGTGGGTGGGGCTAAGTCTCGGTTACTTTGTGCGCCGACGTGGGTCTGCGGAAGAGGTAGATATATCAGTAGGCTCGATAGTTCAAGCGATGGTTGTGACATGTGACAGTGGGAGTGCCGTCGTCAACTCATGTCAGCAGCGTGTTCCCGCACTCTTGACCCCGTGATTGTGCCTTACATCGGAGGCAACTGGAGGTAAACCCCACTGTCGAAGGGCAATACTGCTTATACTGCAAAACTCTCGCGCACTGTCGAGCATGTCGTGATCGAGAGTGGAGTCGCGCACCCATGGAAGGTATGCAAGATAGCAATCAACGTTAGTCCGACGCTATAAATACTTCGACGTGCATAGGGTAGCAGTCGGGAGCGCAGTCGAGAGTTCACCTCGACACCGCCCATGGTGGTGGAGGTGGAGGCCTGAGTCATGTCTCTCACGTGTATTACTTATTCAGTCCGCCCTTTAGGCGGCGCGTCGCGCGTCGGTGCACGCTGCCCGCGGTCGCTGGCGGCAGCATCACCAGAGTCACCCTTGCGCTGGAGGCCACTCCTAACACCTCGACCACCGCAATAGAGCAACCACCTCGCCCACGATGGCGACAGAGTTTGACGACGTGTAAGTCGAAAGCTTCCATACGTCTACGGAACACTAACAGCCGCAGTCTCACGAACCAGCCGGTCGTCATCGACAATGTAAGTTGCGATTGTTGATACAGCTAGTCTTCCTCTTAGAGCCCCTTCTCCCGCACACTTCTACGACGCGATAGACTCGCAAGATCAGTCCAGCATCACCTGAGCTTTATTATTAACTGACGCTGACGATCAGGGCTCTGGAACCATCAAGGCGGGCTTCGCCGGCCAAGAGCAGCCGAGCTGCTACATCCCCAGCTTGTGAGTTATCATGCCAGCGGATAGTCTACGCCTGGGAAACCCACACGGACCAGACAGACAGCTACCTTTACGAGGGGAACGCACTTCCTTCTGGGGCAGTGACAACGCCGTCCGCGATATACAGAGTCTGACAGTACCAGCGTCGGTCGGCCGAAGCACCAGCGCGTCATGGCAGGCGGCCTCGAGGACAAGCTCTTCATCGGAAAGCGAGCACAGGAGTACCGTGGATTGCTCAAGATTCAGTATCCGATGGAGCACGGCGTAGTGACGGACTGGGACGACATGGAGAGGATCTGGGGATGGGTTTACAACGAAGGACTAAAAGCGCTGAGCGAGGAGGTAAGTGACTCTTGCAGGCGAGATTGCTGATAGGTAGCACCCGGTTCTCCTGACCGAAGCTCCTCTGAACCCCCGCCAGAACCGTGACGTTGCTGCCCAGATCTTCTTCGAGACCTTCAACGTTCCTGCTTTCTTCACGAGCGTTCAAGCCATTCTGAGTCTGTGCGTCACCAAACCACAAATCCTGCTAACGCCTAGCTATTCCACGGGCCGAACAACGGGTATCGTCCTGGACTCCGGCGACGGTGTCACCCACGCTGTTCCGGTTTATGAGGGATTCAGCATGCCTCACGCGATTCAACGGATAGATCTTGCGGGTCGCGATGTGACCGACCACCTGCAGCTACTGCTTCGCAAAGCCGGACATTACCTCCACACTTCGGCGGAGAAGGAGGTTGTGCGAACAATCAAGGAGAAGACGTGTTACCTTTCGCTTAACCCGAGCAAGGAGGAGAAGGACCACGCCGGCGCCTGGGAGGAGTTCCGCCTGCCCGACGGCAAGGTTATCCAGCTTGGAACGGAGCGCTTCCTTGCTCCTGAGATCCTCTTCAACCCGGAGCTCGTCGGGCAGGAGTACCCTGGAGTGCACCAGGTCATCGTCGACTCGATCAACCGCTGCGACATGGATTTGAGGAAGAGTCTCTTCTCAAACATCGTCCTCTCCGGTGGCTCTACCCTTTGCACTGGTGAGTCGCAAGTCGCCTTTGTTCCTAACATTCAGGCTTCGGTGACCGTTTGCTGAACGAGGTCAAGAAGCTCGCCCTGAAGGACGTCAAGCTGAAGATCTACGCCCCGCCAGAACGCAAGGTAGGTTAATCGACTGTTTTCACACACTGACGGTAGTACTCCACCTGGATCGGAGGATCAATTCTGGCGGGCCTAAGCACATTCAAGAGGATGTGGGTGTCGGCTGATGAGTACAAGGAGGATCCAGACATCATCCACAAGAAGGCATTTTAGTCAGTAGTATTATAGTAACGCGTTAATCCATTGTATGAGGCATAACCAGAGGCTTCTGATATACTCCGCCATGTATACCAATCATGAGAGTCTTGGGAAGCAGCCCGCTCGTCGTGTCCGACAGCGAGCAGCAGGTAAGGTGCCAATTCCGCACGCAACCTCACCCACCCTGAAAATGCCGCCACCCAAAACAGCGAACCCGACGATTTCATGAGCCCTCCACCTTTCTCAACTTCATATAATCGTCACTGGCGCTCCTCACTCCTTCCATCCGATAATGGCTTCCGGTGCCCCTAGTCGCGTTCCTCCTGGACCGCTTGGAGGTGGTCCTGGCCCCGGTGCACCCGCAGGGTAAGACTTTTCAGGCGTAGCGAACGCTGACGTGCAGCACTCTGGGCTTCCCGATGCCGCCTCCGAACATGATGCCAAACTTCCCGCCTCCTCTGCCTCCCGGATGGAGCGAGCACCTTGGTGAGTACAATGAATCTTCGGCGCTGACGACCCAGCTCCGGATGGCAAAACTCCGTACTACTACAACGCAGCCACGAAGACATCCACCTACCGGCGACCAGTCCTCGTTGTTCCCGCTACCCCCGTACCTCCGCCTGCGGCCCCTGCCGTCCCTCCTGCCGAGAAGAAGCGCAAGAAGGAAAAGGCCAAGGTTAAGACGACCATTCCCGGTACGAGCTGGATTCGCGTGACGACGAACGAGGGACACACGTTCTACTTTGAGAAGGAGACGAAGCGTTCCGAGTGGATTGTGCCGCCTGAAATCGCTGAGGCAGTGGCCGCCTTCGACGAGGCTGAGCGTCTCGAGAAAGAGGAGAAGGAGAAGGCCGAGCGCTTGGAGAGGATACGCGAGCAGGAGCGTATCCGGGCTGAGGTCGCAGAGGAACGGAAGCGCAAGGCCGACGAGAAGAAGCGCAAGGCTGCTGACCTGGGAGAGGGCGCTCCAGAGCCGAAGGCGCAGAAGCAGGACAAGCAGAAGGAGGAAGAGGACGAGGAACAGTATGCGCCCGAGGGAGAGGACGAGGAGGCGTGGATGAAAGCTGTCGCCGCTGAATTCGCCGAGGCGGACAAAAAGGCGGCTGCTGATGCTGAGGACGCCGAGGCTGCCCAGAGGAAGGCTGAGGAGGAGGCCGCCAAGAAGGTATTCGCTGCCAAGTCCGAGGTGAAGGTTTCGCTGGAGGAGGGCCGCGCCCTGTTCAAGGTAAGCTATTATATGCTGTCCATCCGGCTGACGCTCAGGCTTTGCTCGCAGAAAAGGAGATCTCGCCTTTCGCTCCCTGGGACGTCTCGCTGCCGCTGTTTGTCAACGACCCACGCTATGTTTTACTTCCGTCTGAGAAGGAGCGGAGAGAAGCGTACGAAGACTACTGCCGTGATGCGGGCCGAGCTCGGAGACTCAACAAGCCGAAGCCTGCCGTCGAGAAGAAGGCGGACCCCGAAAGAGAGTACCGCTCCCTTCTCCGCGAGCAGGTCACGTCGACGCGCACGCGATGGGACGACTTCCGACGCAAGTACCGCAAGGAGAAGGCGTTTTACTCGTACGGCCGCGACGACCGAGAACGTGAGAAGCTCTTCAAAACTCATTTGCGCGAGCTCGGAGAGCGGAAGCGTGCCGATGCTCAGCGTGCCGAGGCGGACTTCATGGAGCTGCTCAAGGAGAGCGACGACATCAAGCCGGGAGCGCCGTGGTCGCAGGCCAAGCAGGGTATCAGGAATGACCCTCGCTATGACGCTGTCGGCTCGAGCTCACTGCGCGAGGAGCTGTTCAACAAGTACATTACGACACTTGGGGAGGTTGAGCCCGAGTCGACCGAGACTGCCGCCGAGCGCAAGATCCGCGAGCGAAAGGAGAGGCAGCAGGCGAGTTTACGCGAGCGCGAGGCGTCCGTGCGGGAACAGCAGGCGAAGATGTCCGAGGAGGTGGACAAGTCGCGCAAGGACGCCGGACGTGAGGAAGGCGAGCGGATGTTCAGCTCGCTGCTTACTGATGCCATCCGCGACGCCATTTCGTGGGATGAGGCCAAAGTCATCCTGCAGCAGGACCGGCGATTCGCCCACCCCGCTCTACGCATGGGTGACAAGCAGCGGCTGTTCGAGGGCCACGTCGCCCGTCTTGGCGGCAAGCGCGATAACGCTCTGCACGCCCTCTTCGCCCAGAACGCTCAGCTTGATACGCCCTTCGATACCGTCTACCCTCTCGTCATCGAGGACCCCATCGTCACGAGGTTGGGCCTTGACGCTCGCGCACTCGAGGAGCGGTATGACCAGTGGATCCGGTCGCGTGAGGAGAAAGCAAGGGCCGAGTTTATTGAGCTCCTCGGCGAGAACAGTTTCGTTGACTTCTGGGGTCGCATGCGCAACAAGGAGATCGATGCCGACGCATCCAAGATCAAGGATGAGGAGATGGCGGACGACGAGGAAGGCAAGGACAGGAACATGGTCGATCTCGCGCAGAAGATCGACCTGGGAGAGATCAAGTCTATCCTCAGGCGAGACCGCAGGTACAGGCAGTTCGACCACATGCCTGAGGAGCGAGAGCAGTGGCTCAGGGAATACCTCGAGAACCTTGAGGGAATCAAGGGTTCCGAGACTGTGCACAACGTCAGACAGTAGAGTACTAGAATGAGGTCAATGCATATGAGGTGGTGACGGGCGGATGCGGATGCGATGCTAGTTGTGTGGGGAGGAGATATGCGCGCATCTATTGTGAGGCTTCCTCTTCCTTCACCCTCTGAGCCTGCCAGTCCTCGAGGATCTTCTGTAGCTCGGGCGTATTGATCCGGTTTTTCTGGATCTCCTTGCCCTCGAGGTGAAGGACAGGCTATTATCGTCAGCCGAGGCGACGAAAGCTCTGCAGCGTCACTCACGATGTCGTACTGATACATGCGCTTCCACTTGTTTGCCTCCATGGGGTCAGCCTCCTTTGGCGGATCGCGAATGTTGAACAGCTCCAGGTGGAAGGGGTGTGTCTCGTACACCAGATCGAGATAGTCGAGTGCGACCTGAGGGTCAGCTGAACTAAAGTCAAGCCCTACGCCAGTGAAGACGTACCTCACACAGACCGCATTCCGGACCTCCCGTGAATAGCGTCAGCCTCGGGAGCCGCGATACCGGAAGCCGGGGCGGCATGGCGAATGCGTAGTTGTGTGTTCGGTGCGAGGAAGGCGATGTAATCGATATAGCAAAGTCAGGACGTCATCAGGTGCCCCGGGTCCAGGTTCGGCGGCGTTTTTTGAGGCCGCTTTGTCAACAAATCCGTTCCTACCTCCACCACCGGGTTGGTTCATCATCACAACATACCCCAGTCCTCCGCCTTTACCTCCTTCCCCTCGCTCTCCTTACTGCGCCGACATTGACGATGAGCGCCAAGGGCAAAGGGCGGGCAGTTGAGGTGTTTGACTCCGACTCCGACAGCGATGCCGAGTTCTTCACTGCCAAAGCCAGGACGGGGCTCGCACGAGGTGAGTGTCTTCCCCGCCTTCAATGACAGGCACGGTCGTGTGCAGAGTGTTTACACCCGACAGCTCCCATCCATGATGATTCGCCGATCGAGGTCGGCGACTCAGAGCCCTCAGACGATGAAGGCCCGCGTAAGAAGCGGAAGTATAAGCCGAAACCCAAGCCATCATTGCCCGAATGGACACGAAGCTCAATCGCTCGCAAGCCCGCCAGCAGACGAGGTACATCTGAGCCTAGTCGAGCTAGCGAGGAGCCAATGTGAGTAGCTCAATAAGCTTACGAAGCTGACTGTAGCCCACTGTCTGATTCGGATGTTGAGGTCGTCGAAACTGCGCCGCCGGTGCAGCCTGCCAACGGCAAGGGCAAGGGGAAGGAGAAGGAGAAAACCCGACGCCGCGTCGAACTGACACCGCCGCCTGAGAATGCTCTCGATCCGGAGAAGAAAGCACGAATGCATCAGGCCTTTCTGTAAGTCTGACTAACGTGGCTCCGACTGACAACAGTGACCACTGGGACTCCGTGGAGGCCGCTGCCATGGCTCATACCCTGTCAGACTCGGACTCTGACGACGGCGACGACTCGGCCGATAAGGGTCCAGCGATCGCGATCACCGTCGCCATGGTTGCGGATCCGGACATGAAGCAACGTGCTAGTGCGAAAGCTATACATCACTACGAGAAGCCGAGGGTCTTCCACATTCCAAGGGTGAGTCCAGACGGTCGAGCCAGAGCGCTGACAGCAGAATGATCCGCTCCGGCGTATCGTTGTTGCTTTGGGGGAAGCGCTCAACAAGCCAACGTCCGACATCGTCCTCGTGCATAACGGGCACAGGATTTTCGCCACGAACCAAAGTCCGGCCGAGTTGGAGATCGGTGACCAGGGGGTTCTGCGTGAGTATTCAGTGTATCACAGCGCTGACCCAAAACAGAAGGATACGAGAAGCCGATCTGGCGAAAGGTCCAGGACGAGGAGGAGCGGAAGCGCAGGGAGCGAATTGCCGCGGAGATGTCCCCTGCGCCTGATGAAGAAGAAGACGAAGTACCTCAGTCGCCTGCTCCGGTGGCTGCCGGTGATGATGAGGTCACCCCGCTCAGGGAGCCGCCGGAGACCGACGCCGTCGATAAGATCAAGTTCACTGTCCGCGGCGAGGAGGGCAATCTGCGACTCCAGGTTAGATTGTCTACGACAGCTGGCAGCATCTGCCGACATTACTGCAACAAGTACGGCATCACTGGTTCTCGGGCAGACAGCATGAGACTCCACTTCGACGGCGAATCCTTCGACCCGGACACGCAAATCTCAGAGATGGACCTGGAGCCCGGCGATTTGGTGGACGTGAACTGAAGGCGGAGCGTGGGGCGTGAGCAGTATCCGGGTGGCGGAGTGTGTCAGCTGGGGTCATGGTAATCTGTGTTGTACGCTATTCATGTCCGTATTCTTCACTTCTGTTGTGTGAGTGTCTGTCTACATTTCGAGATGCCATCGTGACGATGATCAAAGGCGATGGTCTGCTCTGCGGTTCTACTCAATGAACGCCTCGACGATGTCGATGAAGCCGGGGTCGTTGTTCTTCTCCGCTGTAGCGGCGGCGGGCTCCTCAGACTTGGCAGCACGAACAGCAGCATGGGCATCTTCAACGGTGGGGTCGATGAGGGGGCGGATAGCAGCGGACAAGTCAGCGGGCTTGACGCCGAGGGCTTGAGCAAGCTCCCAGACCATGGTCTCGACGTCTTTCTTGTCGGGTACATCCTGGAGCGGTCAGCAACTGCGAGCCGCCGCTCCTGAGAACTTACCTCGTGGTGGGGGTTGTTGGCACCGGCCTTCTTGACCTTGGCCGTCGTCGTCTTAGAGCCGGCGGCGCTGGCGGAAGAGGCGGCGGAGGACACAGCCGAGGACTGCGAGGCAGCGGCAGTCTTGGCGAACTTGGCAAGGCTCTCTTCAGCAGTGGGCCGGCGGCCGGTCATGAGGTTCCAGTATCCTCCGGCGTTGTTAGCCCAGACCGTGATGCGCCAGATGTAGAAGATGACAAGGAGGACAAGGCCACCGACGAGGTAGTTTAGGCTGTCGGCTGTCAGTCTCCGGTCTCTGCAACACTCACAATTTGTTCATGGAGACATGCTTGAGCGGAGGGTCGACGTTCGGGCGATCAACGTCCACCTTCTTCTTGGGGTTAGCTGAGAGGGACGCCCTGCGGTGGTCAGTCACAGCTGGATAGTTACACGATTCTGCGCCAGCAATTTGGTGTTGGTGCAGCCATCGCGCCATCGCGCCACACGCCACACCCAACGATTTCCACTTCACCAATACCGTGAGGACGGTTCTTCGTCGGAAGCGGTTGTCGCCTCTGTCTTGATGCTATTGCTAGACGGCCGACGCGTCAAGGCTCTGCTGACCGAACTCACGGGTTGGGGTCGTTCTTGGCATCCTCCTCGAGCCTGGCGTTGACACGTTGCTTGAACTCGGCGCGACGCTCGTCGAGGTCGTCCTTGACGTTGTTCTGAGAAGAGTATGCCGACATGGTGTGTATACACAAAGGACTTGCAGGGGGTGTAAATATGCGTGTGAGGGGCGACGCGAAGATAAAAACGGCGTGTTGCGGACAGCATACCACCGCCGATGTCTGACGTACTGGTGCCTCTTCTCAGGATAGCAACAAGGCCAGGCCAGTGACGTCACGCCCGCTCATGTTTCAGCTGGTTCAAGACGGATCCTCGGAATCACTGCACGTGGTTTTATGACGTGTCTTGTGGGTCAGCCCCGGCGGTCATGTGCCGATTGTCCCTGACGCTTATCAGGTTGAACCGGTTTTGATTTGCCACCCAGCCAGCGAGCAGCGAAGACGCTTCGCACCAATGACGGCAAGATTGTTCGACATCTCGTGACCTCGTCGAGTCTCACGCCAACGCCTGCGCTTCGTGTCCTCCTCGGCATCGCGTCCTCGTCCCCTTTCCGTCTGTTCGCGTCCTTATATCTCAGAATCAAAGCACGCTCAAGTTAGCTGGGAGACGCTATCAACCCAGCGATAGCGACAGCAGTACCGCAGAGGTGGCGACCTTTAGTTCAGCCCACCCCCCACATCTTTGTTCGCAGAGAGCACCGACACGCCGCCCTCGGCCCTTCTCCCGTCACCCCCCAAACTTTGTCTGTCACGTATCGCAACTGCAACTAGTCATCCCCGTCAAGTGACTAGTTCATCATGCCCATTGACCTGAGCGCGATGCTCGATCAGCTCGAGGAATGGATCGAGTCCCAGGTACCTCCCAACCTGCACGACCTACCGGGCAAGGTGCTCGAGACTGTCGAGCGGGTTTCGAACGAGCTGAGTGAGTCTGGAATGAGCGATCCCGAACGGGAGAACGTCACTAATCGGTTCCACAGTCGATACGCTCAACATGCATGGCCCGCCGTCGATCTCGATCCCCTTCCCTCCGTTCGGTAAGGAGGAGCCCGTTGTCGTCACGCCACCGCCGCCTGAGCCGTCGGCCTTATCGAAGGCTTGCGATCGCGCCTGCGTTGTTGCGCGCCGCCACCCCTATATCGTCGGGGGCGGTGCTGCTATCGCGGTGACGGCCGGTATCGGCTACGTCGGGCTCGCTACCGGCTGCGGACCGTTTGCGAACATTGGCGAGGAATGGAGGCTGCGGCGGAAGTTTGGAGACCGAGGTGTCGTCGAGAACGGCATGCTGAAGGAGGCTATCGGTGAGCATCCCGGGTCGAAGACCGAAGTGGAACCATCGGAGGCTTCCTAATCCACTGGTTTCTGCAACTGACACTGCAGTTATCCTCGCTCCTTCCCCGACTCCTCCGATCCTCGTGCCGTTGACGGCCTCGCTCTTGAAGGCCGGTTACGTTGTCATTGTTGCCGTGCCCCTGGTGAAGGAGGCTGAGGCCCTGGAGCGCCGTCTGTCTGGACATCAGGAGAAGGGCGCTCTCCGCGTGCTCATCTATGACACGGACGACTCGACCACCTTCCCTCCCTTTCACCGCAGCCTTCTCGCCACCTTGACCCTGCGATTTCCTGCCCCTGCTGTCAAGAACAAGGGCCCTCAGACAACTGGCGACCCTTACAGCTCGAAGCAGGCTCTCGTTCCACGCATTCACGCGTTCATCAGTCTGTATCCGCTGAACCCGGCGCCGCCTAGCCAGCCGAGCGCACTGCCTGCGCTCCCCACCCTCATGTCACCGGACGCCAACGGACATACCCCGCGGTTCATAACGGTCTATCCCTCCTCCTCGCGTCTAGCTAACCCAGACTCCTTCGGAAGCCAGGTCTTAGCGCACAATCACAGGTTGCTTGCGACGAACCTTACTGCTGCTTCGGGCGCTCGCTCGATCTCCGTCTTCGTCGGCGACATCACCCTCCCCTCGCTTCCGGCCATTATCACTGAGGGCAGAGCACTCAGCCGCCGTGAGCAGGCTCGCCAGCGTCTGCATGAGAGTATGACGAGTGCGACCGCCGCCTTCTCGGTTTTCCGAGACCTCTTCTTCGGCACGTTCAGCAGCATCTCGCGGTCCGTGATGTACACGTTGGGCCTGGGAGCGGCATCGCGCGACTGGTCGATGTTTGAGAGCCGCTTCCTCCGCGTCCTCAAGTCGTCGTACGGCGACACGTACTACCTCGGCCAGCGCTCTTGGCTCCCTCGTACGCTGGCTCTTCTCCCGTCCTCGGCGCTGCCGCGGGTCATGAACGTCGTCCAGCTCCCGAGCGAGACCGGACCCGCTCCTGCACCACCTCCGAAGGCGGCGCACATCCCGGCTTCTGGGTCGGCGTCGTCTTCAGACCATGAGGGCGAGGACCTTGTTAGCTCAATTCACACCGCTGGAACAACGCAGAGCAGCGCCAGCTCCGGACTCGAGGGCAGTTGGGTTGGCCTCGACGCTCACTAGTAGTAGCAGTTAGCATTGCCTGCATCTCGAAGCAGGAAGAAACACATCTCAGGTGTATGTTGTAAATACCACTGGGTGCTGTTGCAACGAGGTTTGTGGACTAACGTGCAGTCACTGCTGCTGCCCTGCAAGACTACTGATCGTGATTTTGACGACTGACCGCCTCGCTGACTGTGGCGGCCAAGGACTGTGCCCAAGTTGTTATGCAGTCGCTCACTGCAGCACAACGATAGGAGAATTCAGGGGTTAGACTGGATACCACGGACGTACTAGAGGCCGTCAGGGGCGCTTGCGGCTCGGATCAGGACCAGGCCGGGGGAGTGAAGCTGCTGGTTTGACGATAGATGCGCAGCATGCCGCGAAGAAAGTACGGGTGGCGTTTCCGGACCTCAGTATCGCCAACATGACGAGTGACAGAGTCTGGGGATTGTACCCCTTCGCCGCTCTCCTCGGCAGCGCGTCATGTTACGGCCACTTCACTGGCAGCCTTCCTTGGACGCCTGGGCTGCGACTGTCAGAGTGCGCAGTCATCGCTTGGTAAGCTGTGAGGTCCGCACTGATTGCACGCTTTCTGCTGTGACAGCCACGTCTTCCTGGCCATCGCAGCAACCAGCATCAACAGGGTAAGCAGCGGTGAACGAGGCCAAGACGTCACAGTGAAGATCAATCGAGGAATGAATACAGGGTGCCGTCGGACTCAATGACGCAGGAGTGTCAGGTGCACGACATCAGCGCGCCTGCGACGATACAACCATCGTGGTGAAGTCCTCGTGACGGAAGGTTGACCAGCCACGACACGTCTCCGCAACGAATCTGGACAGCGTTGTTGAGGCTGCTGCGGACCCTCGTGCGACTCGACAGGATGAATAAGCGTTACGATGGCAACATACTGTGACGCTGGACGTGTTTGGCCCGCACTATAGCGGCGACAGGTTGTGACAGAGAACGGACATGATCAACACTACCACGGGGGCTTATCCTCATGAGTGCTGGCTGCTGTTCACTGCGAGTAAGGCGGGGCTAGCACAAGACTGAAGCCGCCGACATTGGTCAAGCGCTCGCCGACAACAATACGACTGACCGCTGCCGCCCACTTGCGTGAGACAGCGTCGAGACAGGCCACGGGTATCTGTGCGTTGACTTCGGCTCGCCAAGCAGCTGGCAGACCACACGACACGACTATGTCGATGATTGCGACGAGAACGATGTGGTCATCTTCGCCGGTTTTTCGAGTTCAGGAACGTCTACGCTGCTGACGAGACGAACGTCCACGAGATGATCGACCTCTTGCAATGTCTTGAGAAGCCCCGAGTCTTCATCTTTCGGGAATGGTGCGCCAGTCCGCCATACCGACAACACCGAGACGAAGCAGATCGGGTGCTCACAGTATCGCCATCGTAGTTGCTCCAGCGAAAGCCCGCCAACTGGGGAGGCTGTGGCGTGTGTGCTCTGACACTGCACATATGGAGAGTAGGAGCTGGACATTCGCAGTCGGCAGAGCGCCTTCACCACCCGGCTTCCGAACTTCACATCTCCAGCTGTTACACTGCGTGGCTCCACAAGGTTCGTGGAGCCGTTCCTGGACCCCTGAAGCGGTGACACACAAGTAACAATTGACATGATCAGCAGACGAGGTTGGAGGACAAGCTGCGACACACGCTGTTCATCGGTCCATAGTACGGAGATGTTCTCTAGCCAGGTGTAGACAGGGGCTGAGGCACGGGCCGGAGTGACTCATATCTGGCAATGCGACTCAGAGGCAAAACTCCGGTCGGCTGGGGGGCACACTGGTCTGCCCGTCAGGCAGTGCGACGCAGACCTCGGGCTGAGTGCGACCGCCACTGCTCATCACCCTTGCTCTTCCGCTCGATACGCGGCCGTCACAGGCTCCTCGCAGCCACAGGATCGAACGAGCATTCGTGTCAGCCATGCAGTAGCCGGCGAACTGCCACTTCCGTGGGGTTCCTTATGCGCGCCCCGAATATGACCATGCCCGTCAGATCCCGGGACACAAGCGATCATCCGTCAACATGGCTCGGGCTCGGGATTCCCGATGTGCGCATTCTTCACAGTACCAGCGGACCGGACATCGGGGCAGAGGTGGCAATCCCGTTGCACTGCTGTGGTTACCCGCGAGTGCGCCGCCAGTCAGGTTAGAAGCCGAGATCTGGGTCCTCGCCATCGGCTCTGGAACTGGATAAATCAGCTCACCGATGCGGCTAACACGGAGCCCACGCTGTGCGTCTGTTGTTCTGCCAGAACTTGAACAGCTGGCTAAGTCTCGATTGGCCGCGGGTCGCATGGTGGTACACATTCCCTTGCATCTGTTGCGTTTCGGCGCCAGCTTAGACGCATATTCTTTAGCCAGACTGCGGGGCGGTGTCAGCCACTCTTGCGCCAACGCCGGGGCCCGCCGACCTCCCGCAGCTAGCATGTTTAGCGTCAGCGGGCTCCCGAGTTGATCTACTGATCTGCGCTTAGAGGCGCTAGATGTTTGGGAATCACGAGTCAGCACAACTACATACGACGTTTACGCGACCGCGGCTGCGCTAATGATACTCGAGGTGCTGAGAGCCGAGAGCCGCTCGAGCCGTACCGGGAGGGCTCGCGCTTGCGGCAATCGCCGTAAAGCAATGATTCCAGCGCTAGACGTTCCAGGTTCCAACGGGGCCCGGCGGATATCAGATCTGACAGATCTCTGCCCGAGTAGGTACTTCACCGCGGCTACCGGGAACCCAGATGATCCATATGAGCCGGTGAGCCGGAACAGCCTGTTGCGGCGCCCACTTGTTTCGATTCCAAGAGGGTGGGTTTTAGGCTAGCTGCTGAGCCGCGCCGAATCTGGCCGAGTCGGCAGTCGGGGATAGGTCACGCCGACAGCCGCGGCGTTCGCTCCCCGTCTTCATCAACCGTGAGAGGGGATGTGCTAGTGGCACCGCCATTGCCGTTCGATTTTGGGCAAGGAACGGGGTACGTGCTGCGCCGTGTATATGTGATATGAAGTTGCGGCATGCATACCGCGGTGCTGCGAAACCGAGCCTATCTGAGACAAGCCCGGTGCCACCTGACGGGACGGTGCCACCGCTGCTTATCCTGGCATTTGCATGCCATGCCGCGTGATGCTCGGACTTCCGCGTGCCGTGCCTTGTCGATCTCTTCGGACGCGGTACTCCGACGAGATACGACATGGATCCATGCCAGGCTGCGAGGACCGAAATGCCGATCACCTGGCGGCCCGACGAGCCTCGGGCCTTGAGCTTCGGACCAGTGCCTGACCCTCCCCCAAGCCTCACCCCCAGGCTTGACGTCCTCATCCACCTGCTGAGTCTGCAGACAATTGACGGACTGCCCAGCAGGCAATCTACTGTAGCCGGGTAGCATCCTGTACACATGGCCGAGCCTTAGCCCGCACAGCATTCCGTTTAGATCTGGGACGAGCGCGCCACTCAGTCCCGTCCTCGTAACGTACGAAGACAGGACTTTCGGAGTCGGGGAGGTGACACTGTCTGACTCCCAGAGAGACGGATGGCCGCCCCAAGGGGGAGGGATGGGGGTAAACGGCGGACAAGGCTTGTTCAGTCCGCATTGGTGCACGGCCGCGCGGTAGTTCGGCGCCGCTGGCACCGGCTTGGGGTTCAGCTAAGCGAGTGCGGAGATCAGGTGCAAACCGTGTGTGGCGACAAGGACCTGAGCTCGCTTAGCGAGGCCCTATGCCCTGTCGCCGGGCACCGGAGTGGCAGTGGGACCTGCGATGCGCACCGGACATGGGCTGGACGTGATGCAACGATTTCCGCAGAGGGTGTGAGGGATGTTGCGGAAATGCTGGGACGGGTGGGAGAGTTAGGGCAGCGAGGCGGACTCGTCGGATAACTTGTCGACCAGGGTGGGTTGATGTGCCCTAGGTGGAAGGAAGAGGGGTTATACCAGGCTATGGCATCTCACTTGGACAGGAGTGGCTGCCGTGTCGTGGTGCAAGGGATTTGGAAAGGATGGCGTTGGACTAAAGGTGGTCATTGTTGGTCCATAGAGGTAGCGTAGCCTCTTGGTCGAGGCGGGCGGCCGCTGGCACTACATCATCGCGTGGAATGGAGACAGCAGTCGGGGAAAGTGCTGTCCTATTGCTGTGTGGCAGCATATCTGAGTGCCGGGCGAGAGCCGAAGATAAGGAGAGACCAAAGACTGTTCGTGTAGAAGCAGGCGGGTTTCAGGTCAAATTCGGGGTCGCTCCCACTGGCTGAAGAGTCTCCCAAATTGATCGGCTTCCGAGCGGGTCGCCGGGCGATGACGGAGGCTTACTGTATACTCCGGCTACCAGGCGGAAGTGTTCGCAGCAGTGACAGAGGCGAGCCGAGGAGCACCTTGGTTCCAAAGGTGCTGGTGAAGATGAGGGCAATATGAAGGTGGACTGCGGCATGGGTATGCACTCGCCTCTGGCGCCGAGTCCTTCATACTCAGCTCTCTATAGCTAGACTCACTCAAGGCAGTGTGACGATGCCCCAGAGTGAGTCCGACATCTGGATCGGCATGTGGGGTCCGTATCACAGCATACCGCCGTCGGTAACTGTTCGGGAGACCACACGGCGAGCTCTTCCCTACTTTCGGAGCAGAGTAGGGCGGCGTGCTGTCGGGCAGACGCCTCGGGCAAAGCGGTATGCACTACGCGGAGGGGCTTCTTCGGCAGCGGGCACCAGAGCGATTTCAGGCAGGAAGGGCTTATCGGACTCGCACTTCGCGAGGTGCCATTCACGTGGGTGAGCTGAGTATCCCGCCGTGACCTAAAAGAGCTGTGCAGCTCGCCGAGACCTCACATGCGAAACTGGCGGCATGGGCACTGGTCAAGTCAGCATCACTACCATCACCAGCGTCAACAGTTTCACCGGCTCCCACGCCGCGGGTCTCATCGCCCTAGACGAGAACACTGAGGCCGACGATCAAGGTCAAACCCGAAAGATGATCAGACGACCTGACCAGCCCCTTGTCGGGTATGCGCTTTTCGCCTGAATGTGCTCACATTTGGTTCGCCCCGGCCGGCGACCCGAGTACACAATGATCGGAGGCGACCCCACGGATGGAGTCGAGTGCATCCTAGCCTGGGGAGGTCCTCACGCCGGAAATGCGAAGCGTCTTGTTAAAGGCATTGGCCGTCGGGTGTCGGAGCGATTGGAGCGAGCGCTTGCTTGGGAGGGTAGGAGGTTCCGGATCGGGTCTGTCCGACAGCCGCGGCTGTTGGGACCAGAACTTGGGGGCGGGGCGCCGATGATTTTTCGCCCGAACCGAACAACGGCGATCTGCTCGCACCCCACGCCGCGCCGACTCCGCAGTCAGTTAATCAACGTCCTTAATGGAGCGCAGCCCATGGCCCGTGGTCGGGGTCGGGGCCGTGCGCCGACAGACCGAGGATTAATTACCACACAATACGTCAGTCCGCCGCCGCGATCGTCGGCCCAACGCCGCACCGATAACGGACCCTTGTCGCTCCCTGGCTGGGATACATCATGCTGTGCTCATCCATCTCGTTAGACGGTTTCGGAGTTGGAGCTGCCGGAGCCATTCGACCAAACACGATTCAAGCTTTCAAGTCTTCGAGAGTCAAAATCATACCAAACGCTTGATATCCGGGTTTCCCACTTTACGTTGCTGTATTGGGAGCGCGGCGTGGACTGTCTCAGCTGTTGTGCGTGCATGATCGATGGTTTGATTTCAGTGCGGCCAGAGAAAAATGCCAGCATTTGGGACCCACATCGCTGACGTTTGGGCGGGAAAGCATGCACGTACGCTCGCCCACCGGTCCGTTACGGCGCGGAATGCAAAGCGCACCGCGTTGCAGCACCGAGGCCGGAGGATGCATTCATGGCCTCGGACTTAGGACATGGGACGCGGATGAGAGGAACGAATAGTGGGGCCAACGTCCGAGATCCATTCCTCGTGCCGCCACGCGCGCCTTCAAGCAGGATGCCGTGGGCTCCCAGCACTGTTGTCTGCGCTGCTTGCCCGACGCTGTCAGGGACTGCGCTGCGTGGCAGCACGGCACTAGACATCACCGAGCCTGCAGCAGCGCTCGGCGGTGCTCCACAATGCCATGCATGGGTCGTCGCTGCAGGTAGCGATGACGAGGCTGTCCGGACCAGCGCCAGGGCTGCGCACAGGGTTCAACGCTCCACACCACTTCGCCGCATCGCCGCACGTCCTTCCCCCACATCGCCGCTATGCAGCCTACGAAGGGAAGGGGGAGGGGTGGGCGTTGGGCCGTACTGCCGGGCTTAGCGCTGTCGGACAGTGGCATGTTAGCACGGAGTGCATGCAAGTCGGTGGGTCACGGGTTCGATCGCGTTTGAAGCTTAATCGTACAGTGATGATGGTGACATCGCTCCGAGTGAGCATGGCACGGAGAAGTGACGAGTTATACCGGAGGATGGACCGGCGCTATGGCCTGCGTCCCCCCGTTGGGGTAGGGAGCTGCGGAATGTGAGGTGCACACCAAGCGCACCGGCACTGGCGGAGTGAGTCACCCTGGCATTGCGCCAGCCATGACGCTATGCCAGATCAGCTCACTGCTGAAAGCTCGATCGAGTGCGGCATGCTGGGATTGTATCGGGTGTCGGATGCGAGCTGCGACGGAGCGGCTGAGACGCTATTGCGAGGGAGCCGGAGCTGCGTGCGCGTGGACACCTTGGTTAATTAATATGTGATGGATGAAAAGTCGCGGCCGCGTTCATGCGTTCCATGCCATGCCAGGCAGACGAATGGACAGGGTCCGAGCAAGGCGGATAGACCAAAAGCTTCGTTGATCCGTCGCGGCGTTGCTCGGTTCAGGCTATCCATTCCTGCTGTCTGGTAAACAAACACGCAAGCGCAACTTACTTGGCCGCTGCAC
This sequence comes from Trichosporon faecale, assembly GCA_039545375.1. Lineage (NCBI taxonomy): Eukaryota > Fungi > Basidiomycota > Tremellomycetes > Trichosporonales > Trichosporonaceae > Trichosporon > Trichosporon faecale. The sequence goes on along the minus strand of BCLU01000005.1, from coordinate 1,361,670 downwards.
TGTCAAGCGTCATTGAGCAACAGGGGGCGAAAGGAAAGTGCACATCCGCGCAAGCCGTCAGTCGACATTGGCCAGCGGGTCTCGTCTTGGTAGCAAGCAGCATTGGACAGCGCGCGGCGGTTCAGGAGAATGTGGGAAGCTCCCGAAAGAAACGCATTAGCAATAGGGAAAAGACGATTGGACGTGCGGTCACGGCGTGCTATCACGAACCATGCCGTCGCTGTTCGCTGCGCGTGATATCATTGCCCGTAACAGGGGCGGGAATCGGCACTCGTTCTGGGGAAAAGCTCGAGATCGAATAGTGTCGTGGCTTGGTTGACTCTGGCGAGGGCGTCGGTCAATAGAGGTCAGGCTGACAATGACGGAGTGACGGTGACAGAAATGAGAAGGTTGACCCGAGTTCGCGAGCGCCGCACCAAGAGGCCGAAGGGTTCGCTCCTCCGAACGTCGCTCTCAGTGCGGTATCCGGCTTGAGCCGCGGCAAAGAGGGGGCGGTATGGCGCGGGCATACGGCACTCGGAGGAAGCTGGTGATGAGGGCATGGCTGAAATGGCCCTGCCTAAGATGGTGCGGAATCGAGGTGACCTCACTGCAGCCCGAGAACATCGATGGCCTGTCTCAGCTCGCGTCTTTAGGATCACTCGTCGTCAGGCAGGCCAGGCGCCCGCTACCTCTAAGCCTATCGCGAATATCACATTGCGGGTCTCATTCCTGTTGTCAGAACGAACCCACTACCAGCATGCAGGCTCTGAGGTAGATGCCCCTGATATGGATTATATCCGTACCCAGAAATTGCGCAGCTGGACGCCAACTGGCTGCTGGCGGACATGGAAAGCATGGCATTCGCATGTGACCGACCACGCTGGCCTACTGTTGGCACTACTGCCGGAATTGCCAGGCTGTTTTTCGAATTGACCACTTGCCGAGCTTGTCATCCCAGCTTCGTTGTGGCACCCTCCTGGATCCTGTCCGCTTGGACAGAGCCTTCCTGTCGCTGCTCCTCCGAGCGAGGAGAGGGCAAAGGCACCCCCAGATGCAGCAAAGAGTCTAGGGCAGTGAATCTTCGGGATCCGAATCGCTCCGCGCTATGTGACGGCTGACGCTCCCCGCAGCCAATCATCCGGCCGTCCAGTGCCTATGCTCACTGCAGCGCTGGCAGCTGCACGTTCGAAGATCAAAGCACCTGCCACGGGTTGGTAGGGAGGCGCCCAGGTCAGCCCGCCTGCACAATTGGGAAGAGGGTTTACGTGATCATGATCAGGAAAGGGGTCAAGGACTTGGGGCTTGGACAACAACGGTGCGCAGGTAATCATGCCGGCCTCGGCATGCTCTCTGCTTCTCGATCACCTCTTCCGAACGAACGTGAGTGTCCCTGTCGCATCCAAGGTGGACGAAAGGCGGTCCTGCTCCTCGATCGTCCGTGCGCCAATTGGCCTGGAGGCATCGGTCAGCCAAAGGGACTCAGTGACGGAAGGGGGCTGTATGCGTTCTGGAGAGGTGCGGCCATGTGACGAGAGAGGCTCAGCTTCCAGGAACCATTTGGCTAGCGGCTTAGCGAGACAGAAGCGCGCATAAGTGGATGAGGCCCATGCACAACTATGGGCTGTTCGCTTGTGATCGGCCACATGTTGTATCGCAATTCGTCCGCTCGAACTTGCACAATTGCGCAGGTGTGCGTTCTCGATGTACATCGTGAGCGAGCTTGGTTGATCCGGGATAGGAATCGGAGGACTGGATAATTGGGGGCAGGTCCGTATGCAGGCCACGCAGGGTTCAGTCGTCCACTGAGACGGCACGTCCGAAGTATCGCCGCGGGGGTGCAAGCCAGAATTCAATGCTCGTTTAGCGTTGCGGGTATGCATTGTATCATGTCTCGTGCAGGGCCGAATGTCCCACAGGGCCATGTCATTGTCAGTCTTGCTGGTTGTGCAGCCGACGGATCGCGACGGACATGTCAGGCTGACGAGATAATGATTGCAATCAAGGGGGGCGCGTCTGAATCGGTACTGCGCGTCCACATGCACTTGATAGTGTGCGATACAAGCTCGCTTTCTCAAACCCTTTAAGGTACCACGCTAAGATTTCATCATCCGAGCGTCGCACATGTACCCTGCTAAGTGTGCCAAACTCTCGGAGGAACGAGCCCGCAAGGAGGGAGCGCATAGGGAATAGGGAAGCTGGGCCGAAGTGGGTTCACATGGGCTGCGGTACGTGCAACCGCTGATTAGTGCTCTGGGGATATGGGGATATACACAGCTGTGGGGAAGAGATTGGGCATGGCTGATATGTGATATGCGACATGAGATATTCGTTCTCGGCCTCTCGGAGTCACAGGCAGGCACAAGGAATGCCTGCGTCGCGCAATTGCCGCAAGTCTAGTCCAGTCTAGTCCAGACCAGTCCACTCCAGTCCACTCCACTCCAGTTTAGTTCACCTAACACGGCAGTAGGGCACCAAACGGCAGACATGCTATGTCAGAGAGAGCAAGTGGCTTGGTGTAGAGGTGAATGGGAGACCCACGGGACAGATGGGGCAGATGGCGATGCCGCACGCATGGGGCATTGAGCATTGGTTCGGAAGCCAGAAGTCTGGCGCACTGGCGTACTGACTGTGACTGCCTGGCTGCGCCGCCATGATCGTCAAGCCGTGCGTGTTTATCCTAAATGCTAAACGAGTCGCTGTCTGCCGCGGCTATCGAGACGCTGATCCACTAGAATTCATGGGATCCAGTGGCATGGCGACAACAAGCGGGTGGAACCGGGCGCCGAGTGCACGCCTTCCCAGTCTTCCCTGCGTCTGAATACTGGGCTGTACTCAGCTGCATCGTCTGTCTGGGATCTGTGAGCGGCTGGCGACCGTTGCCAGTGTCATAGCCTGCGCCGATACGTCAAGAGGCTGAGGTGCGGGGGTCTGGTGAGCCAGCCAGAGGACCAGTGCTGCGGATAAGAGCTGGCTCGCAAGTCTGAATCACAGCCCCTGAAAAGTCTGAGACCACCCCTGAATGGTACCCTGCATTCACCTGATCTTGACGGCTGCCCTTCCTGCCCTTGCCTGGCTTCCTAAGCTCTCTTTCTCTCTCTATCCCCATGCCAGCGCTACACAGGTACACAGGAAACAGGATCAGGAGACAGACATCACCCTCATCGAAGCTTGTTGACCCTATCGCCTGTGCGCCTTGTGACGCACAGGTGCGACCGCAGCGGCCAAGAAAGGGCGGCTTTGAAATGCTCCGCATGCGTCTTGCGTTCTCAAGGCCCATGGCCTCGGTCATCTGACACACAGTCTTCTCTCACATGCTGAGAAAGGAAGGAAGGCAAAAGGGCGAGCACAGCCACACCCTTGATGCAGACACGCACGGTAGGGTCAAGCTGTCGGCCAGAGCCAGAGGTCCGGAACAGCTAGAGATTCAGAGATACAGGAGTACAAGAAATAGGCTGCCATGTCAGCCTGGCTACCCCGTGAATCGAGCAGGAATAGAATTGAGCAAGACAGCCAGCCGACGGTGTTCCCAAAGATTCCCTAGATCCTCACAAGGAGGCAAACGATTCAACAGCTCAACAGCTCACCGCAGGCTGAAGGCAGAAGGTACAAACATGCCCGTGCCGCGCCATCTGCGCGTTCACTATTCCTGGGCCGCGTTACGCCGGCCCAGAAGGGGTTATCGTCAAGCTCGTCGCGAGATCGTTGCTGGAGTTGGTCGGGTGCACGAAAGAGATAGACGAGGAGACGTTCCTGGGCAAGAAATCAGGCGCAGAAATGACGACAGATGCCGCTTTCCGTCAGAAACGTCGGCGTTAGCAATGGTAGCCGGCGACGAGGTGCAGAAGGGTGAGGCAGCCGCGAAATACAAAGGTACGAACAACGAACGGATAACGGAGAGTAGAGTGTCTGACTGCGCTGGCGCTGCCTGGCAGAGTCAGTCTAAGGTTCTGAGTCGAGCGGTCCAGGCCTCCCTTCTGCGCCCTCCTTGCCCCCGCTAGAGCCTCCACTTTCCAGACGCAAGAGGAAGAGCCAGGGTGTTCTACTGGAGCTCCAGTCTCAGGGTGGCTGTTCCTGATCCTGGGATCAGGGCAACATTCCCTCTTGAAGCCCTGTCGATGTCCGCGCCTGGCGCTGACTTCGTGACTTCCCTCCTGTACTCCTGTCATGCGTCCGCCCAACCCCTATCGATTTCCAGTGCCCATGCCATGCCTGGTGCCCTCCAGCCTGTAACCATGCAACGGACCGCATCCTTGCACGGCAGCACTCGTACCCGCTGCGCTGCTTGGCTTCGATGCCGACAGTCCTCCGCAGCCCGGTTCATGCTCTTTCGGTGGCATCGGGATGCATCGCGCTTTATGGGGTGCGTGTCGGACATCCAAAACATCAAGACGTCAGTGGCTCAGTGCTGCACAAGCGGTGACCCGTCGATGCACACAGCATGAACCCCCAGGCTCCAAGCTCCAGTCCACCAACCGTCGTGGCCCGAGGGCAAGCAGGTATGCAAGGGAGCGATCGCATGCAATCTAGCATATGTAAAGCATCAGGCTGTTGTATTGTTGTAAAGAACGTCCCGTCTGCCCGACCTTTCCGAGCGGCTTCAAATTGGATCTGTTGCCCTCCGTGGCCGTACCTCAGACAGGATCTGAAATATAGGCCGACTACACGTATTACAGAACTGGAGATCGATTGTGAGTGGCGAAGGATGGATGGACGGGGACGCGGTGTGATGTGCAATCTCGCAATCTCAATAGCGTATGCCGTTCAGACGGCCAAGGCCAGGCCTGGGCATCGGGCGCAGATACCTGATCCACTCTCTGCCCTCTGTAATGCCATCTCCAGGATTCTAACTTGCGGTTAAGCACGGTTACGGCGATGCGGCGGTGCTTGCAGCTTGCGCAGTTGGTGCATGGCCGGGTGCCGCGCAAGGCCGCCTGGCGCAAGAGTGGCCCCCTCCCGCCGCCCCGGCATGCCCGGCACTCGCACGCTGATTGCTGATCCGCTGCGCTGGGTGGCTTTCGATGTCGCTGGCCGATCTGAATCTGGACCTCGGTACAGCCGATCGTTGCTACCCGGCCAGCTTGCTTGAAAGCCAGGAGAACGACCTCATGGCCCCATGCCCCCAAGCAGAATGACCTTAGGCCGCCCACTCTTCCAAGGCTTCTGTGCACTGCCACTAGCCCCAGTCAGCTCCGCCGTGCTGCACAAGACCTAGTCACTGATAGGTGCACAACTTGAAAGCCGGCTGTGCTGTTTGAGGGCTGAGCACGGCTAAGCATGCGCACTAGTCCCGCGGAGTGACGGGCTGCTAGAATGCATAGCTTCTAGTATCCGGCTACGCCACGTCGTCGTATAGAGGCCCAGTCGGCCACTCGACCAATCTTGAGCAGCGGCATTACTTGGAGCGCAGCGCGCGCTAGTGTGGATGCGCCAAAGGGGCTAGGCTCACCCAGCGCGCTCAGCCCGATGGAGCCTTGGGCCGCTGGTTCAATGTCGCTGGTGGCGACGCGCAGTGATCTGCCGGCTGTGCTGCCTGCTAGACAATAGGCTATAGGCTAGCGATCTTGAGCGACTGGCCGGGTAGAAACAATGGACGTGCATGCCCAGTACTATTCTGCAGTCTGGATTGTCTGACGTTGTCGGAGCCGTGCGGGCGCTTCTGGGCCACGGCCGGTCTGGCCCCTGCGCCCACGTTTAGCATGATCTGCTGTGTGATGCACCCGGGCCTGATTTGCCTGAACCAGCGAGCTGGGATCTGGCATCGCTTTGCCATGGTATGAAGCATGCATAGTTCCGCTCAACCTCGACTGTGATTGCAGAGTGGTAGTGCATCCGGCGACGGGGCGGGCTGGAACATCGTGCGAACTGGTCTAGGTAGCCTGGGGTAGTGAGAGCAGTACGGCTATTAGAATTCGACCACCGCCGTGTTAGAATCAGGATAAGTTAGAGGGTTTAGGAGGGGATAAGCTGTGGCGGCGTCGGAGGGTCCGGAGGGTAGGAGGTAGGTAGAGTGAAGGATGGAGGGAGCTGGAGACCCCAGGGGTTAAGGGTCGGCTCGAGTTCCTGGCGTCTTGGAGTCCTGCAAGTCCTGGTCGTATCCTGGCTATCCTGAGCTGGGTGGCCGCTGGAGGGTTTGCCGTTGGCCGACCAGCAGACCAGGCTGGCCAGGCTGGCCAGGCTGGGCGTTGGGCGGTTGGGCGCCTGGGCGAAAAAAGATCTGACCGATTCAAGATTAGCGCACGCACTGGTTCCTTGCATACATACATACTCGTCCATCTACTTGCTTCCTCATCTCCCCCGCCCTCATCCTCTCGTTCCTCTTTCACAACCACTACCATCCCTTCGATTCACCCGGCTTCCCCGTGACAGCCCCTTCTCACTCCCCAGCCTCTCGGCTCGCATTTCTCCTTCCCACCTGTGCCCTCTTACTGGTTACACACTCCTCGGCCCTCGTCCCGGCACTCCTGGCTCCTGGCTCCGCCGACCCGCGCTAGCCGTCCGCTACCGTGCCTCCGTGGTTCATCAACGCTTCCGAGCACGATCTCCGCTTATCTTCTTCGGGTCCTGCAGGTCGACCACAACACCTGTTGTTCAAGTGACTGCATACTTCGCACTCACCAGCTGCGCCGTTCCCCCATTTAATAAGCTTGTCTCTCCTTGCAAGCCTGCATTCGCCTGACAGCTCACCTTCGATCTGTTCGCTTTCGCGCCCGTCTCACCCCTCCACTCCGCCTTCCGCACCCGCTTCAACACATCTCGTCCGGTGACGACTCAGACGACCCACCATTACTACAAGACTGATCCGTTTCACCAGCTGCTCGTCTAGCTACAGATCGCGCCGTTCTCATCTGGCTGCTGTTTGGTACGTTTGCTTTCGGTGTACTAGGAGACGGAATGTCTGCGAGGGACATGTCTCTCATAAGCCCCACTCCCTGAACCTGTCTGCCCCTTCCCTCATCTTTCCTCTTGTCTACGCACCGCCTTGAGTGCGTCTGGTACCGACGCAGTGCACAGACAGGTGTTGGTTGTGGTAATCCAGAATCCTCTTCGTTCCGCTGACAGGCTGAGTCCGTGCATTCATCTCGACCTCAGACTCGGCATCCAAGTTCACGCCCTGGACCCAGTCGGTCCTCACACCCCCAACCCGGCAAGGGCTAATCATTGGTTCAGGCAGTCTCTGTCCGCATACGGGGCCGAGTCATTCCCTTTCGCCTACGCTCCGTGCACCTGCGGACTCGCGAGGCACGCGACACTGACGGACGGCGGACTGTCTCGGCCCTTGTACGTTGGCCTTTTCGGTTGTACGCGGTGGAAGCAGCGACTGTACCAGTTTGTGGCAAGCCAGGCCAAGACATAGCGCGCGTCCTTCGCCTGAGCAGTGGCACGAGCCTGGTGAGTGGGAGTGGCCCAAAAGAGCAGCAGGACGGTTGAGGGCGACCATTGGATTTGAATTCATGGTTATTCGGGTGGAGGTCTGCTGAAACCCTTATTCCCCTCAGCACCCCCTTACCCACAACGCCTCTCCTGTCTCCCAGTTCTCGTCACCTCCGCAGGGGAACCCTTAACTGACTGGAATCTTGCATCACCCTCCGCTCGGCTCCTCATAACTCGCTTTTGCCTTCGTACACCACTTCATCGTCCCTCCTCATCTCTGGCATACAGCTTGGCAAGTGAATACGTGCCGCGCCATTCCGGCTGGACCAAGCACAGGCCGCCGTCTTGCTCTGCTTGATGACCCAGCAGCCCTTGGAGACATTGCACGAGCACGAGTCCCTGCCTCAGAGTCGTAGGCGTCAACAAGGCCAATTTGCGGGCTCGGCATACCCCGGCTACATGTCCGGCTATCAACAACACCAGCAGCAACCACCACCTCCCTTGTCATTCGAGGGCTCAAGCAGTGCCCAGAGCGGTGGTGGCGCCAGCAACATGCCACCATCTTACTCGCAGTTCCGTCCCCAGCTCAACATGGATGGTCTCCCCATGAACCATGGCATTTCCTTCGACTACCAACCACCGGGCAGCGGCCAACCAGGTCACCAGAATGGACAGCCAGGATTCTTCTTCGACAGTGGCTCCCCCAGCCCCAGCATCAACCAGGCCAGTGGCAGCTTCCCTCCTTTCTCGGGTGGCACCGGGGTGGATCAGACTTCACCCATGTATCTCAACATCCCCGGCCAAGAATGGCCCAACCGCCCACCTCCGCAACAGGCGCCGGCCGTGGCGACTTCAACAAGACGCGCGAGCGCTGCAGCGTCTGGCACCAAAAACCCACGCCATCAGTTCACCGCCTGCGGCGCATGCCGGCATCGAAGAGTCAAGTGTGATCTGCGTACGCGACAGGAGGAAGCTGAGCGAGAAGCAGCGTTGGAAGAAGCTCAATCTGGCACATCAGGAACAGTGCGACGCCGGAAGGTCAGCTGCACCAACTGTCAAGAGCGCGGCACGAACTGCGTGTAAGTGCATTCCAAATTCCTTACGTCATCCACACGCCCCACCCCACTGTGCTGACCGACGAATTAGGGACGAATATGCTCCGCTCAAGGCAGCGAAGCAACTGAGGCGTGGCAAGCGCATCTCTGAAATCGAGATGCTGTACGGAAAGACTGCCACTGATGCAGCCCTTGCATCCCAAGGCGAGGGTGAGGACCGTCTCCTGAGCCCTTCAGCGCGAGGGATGGAGAGGATCCCCGAGCTCACACGTGACTTCTTCGAGTCTTCGTTCTTCCGTCGTTTCCAGATCCAAAGTGAGTGTTGATCGAGCTTATTGCCAACAACATGCAAGCACATGCTGACTCCCGCTTAGGACCAGTCCTGGACCCTGTCGAGTTCGTCAGCCGATACCTCTCAAAACCCATCCCATGTGCAGCCGCCATGGGACCCGAAGGAGCAGTCCTCTGCCATACTTTGTATGCTTGGGGTGTATCTTACGGGGTGGACGAGAGAGGTCAGTTTGACGTGAACGAAGGTAGCCATGAGCCCATGTCGCCTGTTAGTCTCGTTGCTGTTGGCGAAGCTGAGGCGCGCCGCGATGTCGACCGTCAACGTCGACTTGAAAAGCTGAATCGAGTGGTTCGGACCATTCTGAAGGAGATCGACGAGTACGGCATTCTGCGTAAACCTACTTGGGACGGCGTCAGCGCTCTGCTCCTCTTCCTGCCACTTCTGGACGGGAGCGTTGTATCCTCAGCAGAACGACAAGCCATGTACCAGACCGCTTTGGCTCACGTGCAAATGCTTTGCTCTACCGAGGGCTGTGGCTACGACGGCAAACCCATTCCATTGTCGTTGGATAAGGACGGCAACGATCGGAAACGCTATGTTCGCCTTCGCATCTTCTGGTACGCCTTCGCTCACGAGGGGGTGAGTATGGGTCTGCGGGGCGGTCTTCTCCAGCTCGACGAAGAATCGGGTGACATGATTCTCATCGAGGAACTTGCTGCAAAGCAAGGGACCGGCCGCTCCCCCGAGTACCTGCACGCGACGAACAAAATGTTGATGGCTCCGATCAATCTTGCTGTGAGTTAACTTCATCGGGGCTCTTGATGTGTATGCTGATGATGCTCAGCTCGTGTGTCGTCGTGTTCACAGAATTCTCACCGGGCCTCGTGCTCGTCGAAGTGAGCGCCTTGACTCCGACTATGTTCATCAAGTGTGGGACGCTTTGGATCGATCGATCGATGAGTTCGATTCCATCCGTCGCGAACCTCCTGCGCCTCCCTATCGCAGCCAAGAGGAGGTCCAGCGGTATGCGGACTCATGGTTAATCTACTGCATGGAGGCGCACTATGCGATTCTGCGCGCCATCGAGGACCGTATCTCACGCATGGACGCAGCCTTTAGCTCTCGAGGAACTTCGAGCTCTTCGCACTCGCCTTCGCTCCAAACAAATGAGCAGCAAGCAGAGCTTTCGCGCCTGCAGCGCCTCCTGGAAACCGCCAGGACAAAGTGCGAGTTGACCGCTCGCCACGTAGCCAACATTGCGCGACGCCAGCTCGGCACGCCCCTGTTTGAGTGGGACGCCAACCACGTCCAGCAGGGCCTGTTCTTGGCCGCCACCTTCCTTGTGGGGAACCCTGATGCTCAGGACCTTGTGGTGTCATGCGTTCAGGCGCTGAACGAGAGCCGCATTGCAGTCTCCAAGGCTGGGGCCCGTTCTCAGGAGTAAGTCACGTTTTGAGTTTATCGGCTCTGCTCCAGGAACCACCAAAGCTGACCCAATAGTTTGCGGAAGATGTGGTATGACGCGGCCCAGAGGCGCGAGAACGGCAGCGACTCTCTCAACCCAGGGAACCAGTCTCTGCCCAACTCTCACGGCCACTCTCCTTACATCTCGCCACAGGTGCACCAGTCTGCTCGCCCACCTTGGACGAGCCTAGACGCGGCCACACACATGTCGGACGGCGTGCCCTCAGACGTCAATCGCAAGTCACCTGGACACCCAGCGCAGCCTTCACCGCCCTACGGCGTACGCTACGCAGACCCTCAATTGGCTCATATGCCCCCTCCAGCCCTTTCCCATCAGCAGTCGGATCACGCTTTCCAGTCCGGTGTGCCTGCTTCCAATGGCCAATTCTCCTTCCAGTCCCAGGATGGCCGGGGATATATGGGCTATGGCAACTTGCCGTAAGGTGCTTCAGACGCGACCGCTCCTGTTCACATGCAGCCAGTAGACGAGCAATCGCTCATCACTGTTCTCAGAGTGCGCCAGGTAAACGTTGTGCCACTCGCGCCTCCTTCTATTGCATTCGACATTGAACCGTCACCATCAACGTCCACACAACCACACAGCTTCGACTGAAGTCCATCAATCGTATCCATCAAACATCTCCGTTGTTATTTCCCCTTGTCATTTGCTCGTTTCTCCGAATCACACATTGTGAAGACCGGTTCCGGGCTTGCTCTGTTTTGGACTGTATCCTTGGCAGTATCCTTTCCCGTCTCCTACCTTTCTCGTATTCGTCTCCCGTCTGATCTCTTTTGTGTCGCCTTACTCGTGTCCGCATTGATCATGTAACCAACGCTCCTAAGCGAATACTTCGTGCCTCTTGTGACCTCTTGCGATTCCGGCCATGCAATCGGGCTATTCATGACCTCGTTCTCGCTTGTTTCGCCCTTGCACTAGCTTGCCCGCGCATGACCTTGCCTCGCCCGAACATGTAGCGGCAAGAGCCTCGACTGCCCGGGTGCATTGTGCGCTACTGAAGGAGTCACAGGGCTGTGGCATCGTGAAGCGGGTGTGCCACGGCCGTCCCTAGGATGCTGAGGCGCGGTGGCAGCTCAATCACCTTGGTTTACCCAAGCGAGGTGAGGCGTCACGTTCTATTCTTGTCGGCGTGCGCTGTGCGTTTGCTCAGCCGTGGTTCCGCCACTGCCGTGCTGGCACCTCGGACCTTGGCTGGTTTGCGCGGCCACTGCTCCAGTTTGCCTCTCTATGTCCACCTCGGCGCCAAGAGGTTCAAGCGGATCTCGCGCCTTCCTAGCATCAGGAGCGAGGCTGGCTTGGCTCTCAGCGCGGCGACACTGGACCGTGCAACTCGGCGTCGTAAAGCAAAGTCAAGTACAAGGTCAGTTGACATGTGGCGGTTCGAGCGTTGCATCAGTATCCGGCCGCAACCGTATGAACAAAGTTACAGCGGGGCAGGAACAGAGAGTAAGAGAAACATGTCGCGAGCTGGTACCCCTCGCCCCCCCCCCCCTTAGGGATGCGCGTAAGCCGGGAGACGTTTAAGGCAACGGACAAACGCGGGGGAGCAGCAACTCAGAGACCCCGACTCGACTACTGGGAGCTGCCGGACTTGGCTCGTATCGGGGGCCTGATGCTGTGGGCCCGAGGGCTGAGGTGCATCGACACCGCACGAGCGTCGCCAGAACGAGCGTCGCCTGCGCGAGTGAGCCTGTCTTGCTTGCGCAGTGCCAACCTAGCACTGACAGGCCGGTTCTCGTACCTACACTCTAAAGACCGGTCGAGGTTTGACAAGTGTGCCTTGATCCCGTTGTTTAGTGCTGCCGGGCCGCTCTGCTGGATGCAGCATGTGGTCTACCTCGCTCACGTAGCATGTGTCATGCCCCAGGGCAGGGAGGGTGAGGGGTGGCAGGGCCGAAGGGTGAAAGGGGGAAGTGCTTAAGGATTGCGTCATCACCGATAGCGTCCGTCGCAATGGTCTTAACAGGCGTGACGGTGTTCGGTCGAGAGGCGGACGTGCAATGGCGGGGTAAGTTCGCCTACGGCCTCGGCATCCATATGGACCCATGCGCGCTTGCAGAGCGCACGCATCCGCTCAGGATTGATTGTTCCTGACCCTGCCGGAGATGCCAAGGGCACCCCGATCTGCGGTGAAGCTCCGTGTGCGTTTCGAGTTGCCAGTGCCCATCCCCTCCACAGGTCCCGGGGGGCGCTTGAATAACAACAGCTGAACGCGAACGCCCATGGTAGGTGCACTATACCTGGGGCAGGGACTTCAACCCAATGACGGTGCTTGGACCGTCCGGCTTCTACTCGCTCCCCTATGCACCAGTCTGTCCCCTATGCACCAGTCTGGAATGAGCGCTAGCTCCAGCCTCGTCCTTGTCCCCTGCGCCTCCAGCCTACCCAGGGCATCGCATGCGGCGCCACTTTGAGTGCAATGAGCCTGACGAGAAGGGCAGTAGGCCTGGCAGTCGCTCGCAACGCACGGATGTGACCTACCTACCTTTGAGGCATACCGTGCGAGCGCTACCTGTATGGCATCGAAGCGGAGGCTTCGTTCATGGGAAACTACTGCCGCAAGTGGAAAAAGGTTGCAAACACCATTGACCCGCTGGATCTCCTGCTTTTCTTGGGTTTTCCACCATTTCCGTATCGCCCGCGCCCATCGAGAGTGCAGCCGAAGAGTGTCCCCGGCCCATACCTTACTTTCTGTTGGGTGGAAATGGGGCTAAAGGAGCTACAGGATAGGGGTAAGCACCAATGCTATTACGGTTTTCGTTCCTGTCATCCGCTGCGACCTCGGTGTGTCCGGCTGCTCAGTGGCAGTTTGACTGCGGAATCCTGATGATGATCTGTTCGCCTTTGATATTGCGCTCACGGTTATTCGTTTCCCGATTAATTAATCTCAACGCGTTTCATTAATTTAATCAAAACCGATGATGTTACCTTTTTGCCGTGCGACCATGTCTGCCTGGTATGCCACCCGAACTGTGGAGGTTGTGGAGGTTATCAGACTGACATCTGGCAGTCCGACGGGACCAGAATCAAGACGCGTCGTCAATGGTATCCGACCCAAGACATTCTCGGAATGAAGAGCCCGGTGATAATTCCGCAAACTTGTTGCACATTGCGACCCTAGATGCGCACATGACTACACAAACGTAGCGATGTGATAACGAACCCCAAACATACACCGCCTCTCACGCCCCTGCAAAGGCACGAACGGACTACAGGGCCGTTGTGCTGCTCATTTGCTCTGAATACTGCGCGCCTGTATATCGCACCCCGTAACGAGACATGGTATGAATACAAGGAGCCGCTAAGGGGAACTGTCGAGGCTCGTGTATTGCCGCCCATCCTGGGTCAAGGAATGTTGAGAGCAAGGGACTGCGACGCCGGGGCATGCCACCGGTGAGCAACATGCATTCGCGGGCACAACTGCAGATTGTTCTAGGACAGCCCTACACCCCTTTCCCGCAAAAACGCTGTCCGTTGTGTCTGCTGGGGTGCGCGATGTGTGTGGCAGCTTGGCCGCACTTCCACGGCGCCGGACCGTTTGTCGGGTATCAGCGGAGAGCACGAGAGCATAACAGGTCTATGGCAGCGCCAATGTCAGAAGCAACAGGTCTGAGGCATTGGTTGCGGGGTGTTTACCTTGAGGCATCTCTAGCTGATACCTGCCTCGACGTGCTTGAAGCCCAGAGGCCTGACCCTCGCGGCAGAGCACAAGCGGATCTCCCTCCGCCTGCTGTTCTCATGAGTCATCGGCGTAGGTCTCCCGTAACACAGTTGCTCCATTTTCAACATACAAGGTCTGTGATGGGTGTGGGGCCTGGAATGCTGTCACGAGGTGGTGCCTCTCGAAAACAACTACGCGCATGAGTCCGCGTTCTGCTAGGTCTCTCACGTCGTGAAGCCCTCTTTCACATCCATCCAAACTTTACGTGGTCTGGGAGAACTTCTAAGAGTTGGCAATCTGATGAAAACGGCGGGTTGAACCTAAAGCTGGCGGTTCGTTTCAAACACCGAAGAAGATCCTCCTGGGGTCGCAATTTTGGAGTGGCACTTGCCTTAACCCAGTTCCGCAGAACACTTTCACGCCTGTGCCGAATGATTTGGAACCCACATTGAACCAGTGTGTGGCCTGAAAATGCATGAAAAGGTCACCATTAGCTTGCAGATCACTGTATCTCGAAAGGAGCAATCTCGAGGGCCGAACGATCAGAAGGACTGTTTCGAAACCCTTCCGCCGATCACCCAGCCCAATCAGGCGCTCAAGGCTCAACTTTTGCGACTGGGTACAGGTAAGGGGAGAAAGCGATGTATCCTGTAGATAACGTTGATGATCACATTCCGAGACCAGTATGGCAGGCGAAGCGTGTCGACGCGGACAATCTGGTCAGCGAGGCGGAGCGGAAGTCCTTTGCACATCCGCGCCACATCCCTTTTGTTGTGATTTCCTGTGATTTTCGTGTTCGCAGTTGCGTCGGCTTGACCTGGTGCACTAAATCTGCTCTCAGCAGTTGCGCACTCAAAATTGTCATTCCATCCCGCGCTGTCCTCGCTTCCGATGAAAGCGGCACTGCCGGGTGAGCGATTCCATGGGACATCTACGGGACGGACAGATCACCAGGCAATCATGCTTTCCTGTGATGCATCAGCCTCAACGCTCTTGTATGAGTAGCCCATCGAAGCGTGCGTTGTGTCGAAGTATTGCTTGGTGGCAAATCTGACTCGCGAAACGGAGATCCCCCTCAGCGAAATCGACAGGTATCTAAGAACACACCGTTTGGCGGCATTCCAAACCTGCAGAAATATCAAACGCACTCACCAAGATATCACGGTCGCCAACAGGCTGGCAATTTGCTCTTCCCATGCCCTGGGCGGGTACGACACTTGTTCGCTGTCAGGGATGGACCTGGAGATCTTCAAGCGGCGGTCGCTGCGAGGACGGAGAGTATTCTCACAATTTGGCACCTTTGGAATTTGGAAAAGCTCCCAGCATTCTCGCAACCACCGAGATCCACCGGACAGCTTGCTTCTTGGCTAGCTGCGGTGATCGCGGCGTTGCTATCGACGCACGACCTTCCCAGGAGATCTAAGGGGTCAAAAAGGCTGTCACTCTGTCACTTCTACGCTCCTCTCGGTCCCCCTTTGACTGCACCAAAAGTCAATCCCTCTGCCAATTCCTCCAACATTGGGAGATTTGGAGGCGGCAAGAACTTGACCATCGCCATTACCCAAAGGCCCCCGGATCAGCAGCGGTTCGGCCTTTGAAGGGCATAATTATTAGCTGTCGGTGTTTCGTTGTGCCGTAGACTGCTCTAGACATCGTCAGTGACACGCTCAACCCAATTATAGTGAGTATAGCTTGCCAGCTCATCTGAGCTGACACAGCCGTCCCGTCGGAGAGTAACCTAGAAAAGCGGGAATTTTCTTTCGACTGGGATAATTTTGGTAACGACCGTCCAGGATTCAGATATGCCTGTGTCATATTTCTGCCGCTGTTGTGGCCATTAGTACTGCGTTCAGTAGCCTCTGAGGTCGGCCAGAGTTGGTCACGTCTGCAGATCTTTCCCCATAGAAAAGCGCCCGAGAAAACCGCGGTACACCTGGCAGCTTGGCAGTCCCCACACGTTCCAGACGCAGACTTGGGGTGCAGCTCACCCAAAGTAGCAGATCAGCATCCCCCATCTTCGGGAATGGACTGCACGGCTGTGTGGGACGTCTGTATGCGAAGGTCGTTGAAGGACGCTTTGAAGACCGAGGTCACCGGGTCCGAAAGCGATGTCCGATGCCAGGGTCTAATGCTCCCGCAACCACAGGCGCCCGGGCTCTCGCCATTGCTGTACAATAGTGTTAGAATCGAATGCCATGCGCATGCACACGTCGTACGGGCATTGAGAGATGCTTGGCTGGTCGTGCTCGCATTGCTTGGTGAAGCAGCCAGAGTACGCAGCGGGTCGCGAGCGGGGCCGAGGTGACGTTCCTGACTGTCCGTCAGATTCATCGGCCGGCCCCGACAACCTAAGCGAGCCATGTGGGTGTACTTCCTGCGGTGAGCAATTAAGGTACTGAGCAGTCTGCATGTATATACGTGATCTTGTCGTAACGAAGGCTGTAGAGACATGGTGTTCGTGTGCGGAAGCAGCCCGCCATATCGTCCCCTCGACGGGGGAGGCGAGGTGAGTCCAACGGCGCCTGTTCATGGCAGACTGACTGGCGACCTTGCCGCTAGACGCCGCCTGGCCGACCTGTCCACACATCTTCCCATCGCATACCCCGTCGCCTGGCCACAATGGCCAGAGATCATTGACCAGGCTGTACCCACCAGCAAAACTGTTTCCAATACATTGTGCGCTCCCCCTGCAATGGGTTGAAAAGGTTGCTGCACCTCTTTGGGAGACTTGGTGGATTTCATATTGGCATTGTGACGGTGCGACCACAGTCACATACTGCACTCTTGAGGTGTGAAAAAACTGGGTGCGCTAAGCTTGGGGTTTTTCCGCACTCCTGGCACAGTGGTAATCGAAGCGTGGCAAAGTTCCAGGATAGACTTCCAATCACCATCACACCACTTACTCACCTGGCATCTTGACTTCCCCGTCGACGCAGCCATGCCATGGGATTGAGCTCAAGCGAGCAGCACAACGGTCGACGTTGAGTCACAGACCTGTGAAGTGGGTATGAAGTCGACGGAGGCCAAGCGGCAGCCTCGGGGATCGTCGACCCTGAGAAGCGAATTCTCTTACCCTTCGCAGAGGCCTGTAGAAAACGGTCGCCCGGTTTAGGAGATGGTAGTCACGATCGGCAGCGATAGCTCTGCTGTCAGTGGAAGAAAAAGGGATGCAGAGGAGTGAGATGCTTAGGGAACCGGATGAAAGTGGGAGGTGAACCTCCGCCCTGTGGTGGTCCCGACTATTCGCGTGGTTGGTCGGCACCGAGCCGGGTGGACAGCCACTCCCCGAATGTCTCGCCCAACAAGACCAATTGATTTTCGAGTTCTACTACTCACCGCCATGACCCCAAACGTTTCCAGTATGTCGTCTCCCGGTCGCCGCAACATCGGTCGTCTCTTATCTTCCGGAAGTCGTTGGCACAGCATGACCGGGGTAGGAAGGCCTTAACTCCAGATTTTTGTGGCCACCGGCAAGCATGTGGACGCCTCGCGATTCTTAACCTTGTCACCTGCTGACACCCACCACAGAGCCAGACTTCCGCTGCGCGGTAAGTCCGCGGAGTCGGTTGATCCTCCCTATCATAAGCTCTGAGGTTCAATCAAACTGCACTGACCTGTGATGATCTGCGCAAACAAGACACTCCCGCACGGGCTTCGGATCAAGCATCGGAGATCTTATACGGTATCGGCGTTGCCTTTCACGCACCAAGGGCATGACGCTTTACTGGGAGGGCCTAGGACACCCGATGCCATGGTGGAAAAGGGTCCCAGTTCCTTCTCACGGTCGCCGACGCTTAACAAGTGCTGGAAGGCACTGCTGGACAACTGTGTATTGCTCGGGTGTCCCTCGCCGCGCCCCATCATGGACATGAGTCATTGTTCAACGGGATGCCGATTTTTAGCCTCCGTACCGGCGGTCTCCATAAACTCCGCTCTGCCCAGACGCGCGTCGTTACCTCGTGAGAGGGGCTGTCCGCGGGAATGTTTGGCGATGTGGAGTTTGCCTTTCCCCAGACGAATGCTAAGAATGTGGGCAAGCATGTGCGAAGTGGGGTACGTCACCTGGTGCACTCGCCGTACGTCTTACAAGAACTGCAGTACGAGTCTGTGCGGCACAACAGAGGTGCACCATGGCAGACGGCTTTGAAGCGTGGAGCGGACCGATGACTCATATCTTTCGAGTTTATGGCGCACTGATTGCAGAATACTGACGGGCTCTTGGCGATGTCCCCAATCCGCTTGGCGTCTAGTCCGATTAGCTTTCCGGAGATACAAAATGCCGTAGGGTACTGACAGCAGGAGCGCTGAATGCATCGGATGGTTCCTCGCTGTCAGCTGATGCGATAACTATAACGGAGTGTGAGCGGAGGCGAAGTTGGCCCGACGCCGCTTCACCCGATGGAATGTGCGAAGCACGTGGGATCGACATTCCGCTGCCAGTCACCGGTCTGCTCCCATCTCGAAGCTCTCACGCCGAGGTCTGGCGATAGGCTTCCGTTGACTTCGGTCCTCCGAAGGATGTCTCTAACGGCGCTCAAAAATACCATGACCTCACGAGGACACTGATGCCAAGGACGCCGATTTCAAGTGCTGATCCCCCAGCACGTACGAAGCTCTGACTCGTTTCCCTCAAACGCCCCAAGCTCGAGCCACGATCAGGGCGCGGACCCAGGGCCTTCGGACACCTCCTGACGGCGTCGGATATCTGGCTCGCTCGCTCCACTGCGCTTCGTTCGGTGTGCAGTGCCCAGTCCGATGCTTCGCTCCGTCACCGCAACGAGCGCTCGTGCGTAGTCCACCCGGTATCGCCGCGGGCACGGCGAAGCTCTCCGCTGTCCCGCCTATCTCACCCGCTATCTTCTGGCAGCATCTGCTGGTGATGACACACCAATATTCTGTCGTGCGATCTGCATGCAGCCCGGAGGTCATCGACGGGTCTTCAGCATACGAACATTGGAACGAACGCATACCGCATCGGGCGCGTGCCCCTTGTGAATAGACGGAGGGTTAACTGAATAATCCGATCGCGGACTACCAGGCAAAACCACCGCCTCCCATCTTCGCCTTCACCGAGGAAGGCGACTCTAGCCCCCTCTGGGGGCATGCGTAACACAGTCGGAGAAGAAAGTTGTGGCTGAGATAATCAAGCGTGTATCCCGTGCGCTGGCAGCTGGAATGGAACAGCCGCGGAGCTAGGCCTGCGTCCCGAATCGGCGTATCCACCTCTGTCGGCCTTCGTAGCCCAGCGCCGAAGGCCCTGTTAACTCCCAGCTCGTGTCCGACATGGAGTTTTTGTGCTGAGCAGCCGATACTGCCCAGCAGCCGCTCCCGGCTCCGATGTATTCAGGCTTGCGCCGGCGCATTGTCTTCCCTATGCCGCGCAGGGCACGACGGTGCTTGTGTGCTGTCCCCAGCCACGCAATCCTCTTCGCCTCGCTTAGGGGCCCACTACGGAGCATGGGACCGGGCTTTGCGTGGTGCAAGATTACGCAAAGCGCGCTGCAGATGGTCTTCCCCGCGGGCCCCAGTCTTCCGACGCACTCACGCAAAGCCCGATATCTAAGCTGCCGGAGCTCACGGAGCTCGGTCGACCGCCTGGCCAAGGCGCCCTATATTGTCAGACGACGTGACTGAACCGCGCCCGTCTAAATCGAGCGCGGCAGGGTTTGCGTGGGTCCTTTGACCTCACTTCGCAGCGCCTCAGCTTCCACGCTGTCGGGCTGCCAGACTTATAAAGCCCGCTAGAACGCGCGGCCAGCCTCACGTCCTCCACCCTTTCGAACCTTGGGCTCTGGCCCCAAGCGAGCTGACCAATCGACCACCTTGCTCGCCTTGCTTCTGCCGAACAGCGGAACAGCCCATTTCACGCTCTGCCAAGCAAGCCGCGGTGGAAGGCGGTCGACTTGTCGGCCCTCCACAGCCCACTTCCTTTCCTCAGATTCTGCGCCGAGCGAGCTGCTTGGAGTGGCGGTCAGTCTGCTACCCCTGGGATTCGGTGGCCTCAGTTCCTCGCCTTCCTCTCAACCGAAGAAGCACCGGTGGATGTACGGGCTGTCTGGCTCGTCAACCCAGCCCCAGTTCCTGAGGTGATTCAGAGACTGGATAGCACATCGGCGGGTCAGCCGCCCAACGTTCCTGCGCCGAGGAAGGCAGTTGGCCCTGGCAGTGTGGTCTTCCCAACGGGCCTGTGAGTGTCTGAGAGAAAGGGTGTTCGAGTGGGGTCTCTTGCCTAGTGTTTCCTGGCCATGGACCTGATGGAGAGGTCTCCCTCGTCAGTCTAGGTCAGTGAATCTTCCCACGGTACCGCAGCCATGCATGGTCTGAGATCTATGCTCTATGGTGTCTCCCTACTTCTCACCTTCCCCGTCCAGCCCTCCTCCTGGTCCAACACAGGCCCGTGCCTAGTACTTTCCGCTCATCTTCTCCCTCAACCTTCCCAGCATCTCGCCTCTCTGCCTTCCAAGAGCAGCCATCAGCCACTCGGCGCCAACGAGTGCATTCTGCGCGAGCACAAAGATCGGCACTCTGACCCCCAGCGCTGGACTGATGGCACTGGTGTCATCCTGTCCAGCGCCAGAACCGGCGGGGAGCACATCGCCGGCGGCAGGAGGGCGCGAGTGCAGCGCCTGGATCAGGAGGAAGGGGTAGAGGAGGGTGAAGATGGCCATGTTGATGAGCGGGGGGAAGAAGCTCGTCAGGAGCGTTGGGATCAGGCCTGCAGTCAGTGAAGTTGCAAGAGTCGACCCACCAAAGCCGAACATGTACGCAGCCCGGTCGCCGATGTACGCGCATCGCTTGCCCAGAGGCCAGTCACGGTTTGCGAAGATCCACTCGTAGGCGTAGTAAGCATTGACGAGGGTCATGTACGCCAGCGCGAGTGGGCGGCCGATCAGCGGAATAAGGACGAGCGAGCGCGAGATGAGCGTGAAGTCGCCGATGAGAACGGCGCGGGTCAGAGTCAGCAGTGCAGGTGATGGTGCGGAGGGGATCTCTGACGTGGACGAGCTGGTTCGATGCCTGATGTCAGCTCGAAATTGCGCCAACCAGCTCCGAAAGTTACCCGAATACAGGAGGGAGGAAGACGGGATGGATGTCGAAAGAAGGACATTGTGAGGAAGGAAGACACTCACGCTGGGTGCATGACCGCCTGCGCGCGCTTGGCGACCCCCGGACCCCAGTATGCGTTGACCGCGAAGCAGACAGCGAACATGGGCCAGTTCAAGAGCACGTTGTACCAGAATCCGACCTTGGCGGCTCTTGAACTTTGGCTGAGGACGGGCGCCATGAGCGGGAGCAGTGACAGCAGCAGGAGCGAGATGAGGTTCACCGTCGTGACCTTGAGGACGCGGGTGCGGAGCTCGGGATCACTATGTGCGTTAGCTATGTATCCTGAATTGATATTGAGCAAGTGGGAGGGAAGGTAGACTCACCCCCACACCAGGCTCCAGCTTCGGTTCAACTCCGCCATGTCCTTGACTCCGGCGCGAATCTGGCGTCCGACTCTTCTTAAAACCGGACCGCTCTCGTTTTCCTCCACATACTGCCCAAGACCCGTCATTCCAGCCCTGTTCGAGCCCATCATAGGACTGAACCCGTTGCCATAGCCGCCAAGGCTGCTGTTGTGCACATGGTTGGCTCGCGGTGTGAACGACGGAGCTTGCCCGAAGCGAGGTGGTGTCGAGACGCCTGTATCGTGTCGCAGTGGTTGGTAGGATGCGTTCTGCTGTGTCGGCGCGGGACTCGAGAAGCCTGAACCAGGGCCAGAACTGGGCGTAGAGCCTCCTGCTGGGCGTCGTCGCTGGATCATAGTGCTTATCGTGCTTTAGGTGGAGCAATGGGTGAAGGAAACGGCCCTGGTGGAGGTACGTGTTTTGCTGGACGTGCAGTCAGGCACGGTAATCTCGGCCTTGCTGGGCGGTATTGTCGGCCCGCCCCGCCCGCTTGTCGATCACACTGTCCATTGCTGGTTGGTACTAATACATGCATGTGTTGTCTACGTCAAACAGCTCACTGCGGACGTTACGCAAAGTCGAACCTATACCTCCAGGCCCCCATAGCGAGCAATGTCGAGCAGGTCCTCCGGCAGATCGAGCCACCGCTCGTACCGACCGGTGCGCATGAGACGCCCTGTGCGCCGGTTGATCCTCGGAGCGCCCTCGTTGCTGGCTTGGCTGTCTTCGAGCACGAGCAAGTCGTCGGCTCGCACAACCGCACGCGTGAACGGTACCGTCTCGAGGAACAGCGACGGGTGCGGGAGCAGCCGACCCGAGAGGGAGACGAGCTCGTCCAGGAGAGGAAGCACGTGCCGAATGTACTTTGTCCTGGATCGTCAGCTCCAGAAACGGCGCAGAAGCTCACTGTTCGTACTGCACGTTCTTGTGCGGGATGCTGCCGCCTGAGAGCGCGATCAGCGTGTCGGCGATGGCGTTGGAGACATCGCAAACTGCCAGCACAGGGTGTTCGTCCTGGGTAAACGGCTTAAGCAGCTGGCGAGGCCGTTCCTCGTCGTCCTCGCTGGGGTCGTAACGGTCGACCTCGGCCATCTGGAAGTCAGTTCCACACGGATCTAGTGACTCACCTCCAGCCTGCCCCAGTCTCGCTGCGCCACGAAGGCGTCAGCAAAAGACAAGTTTTCAAGGCGGAGCGCGAGGGAAGCCAGATCACCGCCGCCGTCGTCCGTCTCCTCCTCCGCAGCTCCACGATCCAGCTGCAGCTGCGTGATTGCGGCCCGGAGGTCAAAGTTCTCAGCTGGCTCATTCCCGTTCGGGGGCAGCGGCTGGTCAACCAAGTCAGGGTGGTTCGGCTGTTGTCTCAGCTCCCCAGGCACAGCGCGGACGCCGTGATGCCTTGCGATAGCGGCCAGGTATGGGTGCGCGAGGTGTGACGGCGCCGGCTTGAAGTGCAAGATCGTCTGCAGCGGCAGTGTCTGCAGGGGTATCCGCCCAATGTCTGAAGTCAGCTCACACCGGTCTAGCCAGCTTACCGTTGCATGTGATGACGACAGGGCGCCGTGACTCGGCAATGAGCGACACGAGCGCAGGCCAAAAGCTACTCTCCTCCTCGAAGAGGATGTCGGCCTCATCGATGAGAATCAGGGACTGCTGCGACTTCGACTCCGCTGCTGGGGGATGCAGCGCGTCCACAGCATGGACGGGCGGCGGGGCGGTCTGAACTGGCCGCTCGACAACCTCGACGTCAGAGTCCTTAACCTCGTCGTCGAGCTCGATCGGATCTGCTGCTGAGCCCTGGCTCGCCTTTGGCGGTGGTTGAGGAGTCGGCTGCTTCGCTTTGCCGAACATGGCCTTGACAGCGTCCGCAGCAGACGCCTTCTTGTCGGCCTTCTTCTCACGCGTGACCGTGTGGTTCTTGCCAACGTCGCCGACGAGCGAGAGCAGGTTCGTCCCCGTGCGACGCCCAATCCCGGGGTACACCTCGAACACCTCCCAGCCGAGCTCGGTCGCGGCGGCATGCACGGCGGCAGACTTGCCCGTCCCGCTCGGCCCGCCGAGGAGGATCGTGTTTGAGACCCAGTTTCCAATGATCGGGTAGGCATCAGGCCGCACACCGAGCGGAAGGACAGGTTCCTCAACCGGTTCTGGTATCTCATCATCTTCGTACATCACGTCGCCGAGAGGGTCGCCGAACAGTCCGGCGTCGTCCACGATCCACGACAGTTCCGGGTTTACTGCCTTGCGTCGGTGCACCTTGCGGATCACGCGCTTGCTGTCGATTCCCCCGACCGACAGAGCCTTCAGCCAGTCACGCAGGTAGACCGCTTCGACTTCATTGCCGAGAACTGCAGCAGCCTCGCGAGGTCTATGCAGGTCGCACCATGATTGTTGGGTATCGTTCGATGTGCGCTCCACAGCGGCGATCGCGGGGTGGTCGAGTATGGGCGGAGGGGCCTCCGCAGCACCTGCAGCAGCCTGTCGCGTTGCCCGAGACGGTCCAGGCTGATCAGAGAGGTAGTGCCTCCAGAAGGCACCGTCGTCTTCGATTGCCGGAGCTGAGGCGTGATGCTGCGACCACGTCGCGGCGCCGTCGAAGCACGAACCGACATGACCCGCCCACTCTCCAAAAGGCAAGAACGCTTTCGGTTCGTCTCCCTCCTTGCAGTTTCCCCAGCCCTTCTTCGTCTGCCCGGGTTCTCCCTTCCCCGCAGTGGCGAAGAACGAGTGGACAGCTTTCTTCGCTGTCGGTGACGCCCCGCCGGCTCCAGCTCCAGTCAGCGTAGCGGCGCCAGAGGGTTGAGGTTCAGGGGCTGCTGGTGCCAGCTTGGAGAAGAAGCTGTGCGTTGTTGTCTTCTGATCGGCGGCGAACACAATCTTCTTCGGAAGCTTCGGGCTCTCGTCAACACGTACGGGATCCTCGCGTGCGCCAGAGCCTTTGTGCTTCCCTTCGCCGAGGACCTCGATCTCCGAGTCAGACAGTTCGGGGGCCTCAAACGCAGTGTCGGGAGAGAGGATTGAGCGTGCCGCAGCGCCGTTTGTCCTTGCCTTCCCTCGCCGCTTCTTGTTGCCTTCCTCGCCTGAAGTCAGCAACGGCTCAGCAGAAGTAACTTACCGTTCGTGTCGGCCGCAGTCGACTGTCGCTTCCCCTTCGCCTTGCCCTTCTTCTTGTTCTCGGTATCTGATACTGGTGGCGGGGAAGGCGCGCCGTACCCGACTCCGTTGGCGCCAAAGACGAGCTTGCCCTGTGGTGGGCCAGTCTCTTTCTTCTTTCGTTTGCGACTTTGCGAGGCGGCCGAGGCGTTAGAGCCAGTCTTGCTCATAGCCGGTGCGAGCGGAAGCTGGAGTGTGTTCCCCGGTACGGCGGAGGAGGTAGCGGCGTCCGGGTCTGTTGAGACGGCAGCCCATGTCGGTGCAGTCGGCTCTGGCGAAGGGGCTGGGACTGGTGCAGGCTTACCCCACATCGCGGCAAGCGTGCTCTGAGCCTTGCTGGGGCCGGTTCCGCCAACGCCGCCGTTGACCGAGGGTCCGGCGTCTGGCTGCTCTGCGGACATTCGGTGTGTTCCTCACAGCATCTGTTGGGAGAGTGGAGCCGGGAAGCTGGGTTGAGATTCGGCGGGTGCGGAGGGGCGAAAGTGGAGGTAAGTAAAGTCAAGACGCGTCAACCAGCATCTCATATGACGCGTCAAGTCAGCCAGGGTATGTCACGTGCTCTTTGCCTGATGAGCACCTTCCCTCGCCTTTCTCGTTTGCGCAATTCAAGTATTCCTCGCACGCATACGAAACCAGAACGTATCAAGGACAACAGGTGAATACATAGTCCGATACCCTCTATAAGCAAATGAATAGGAAAGAGACACAACAGACTGCTTGATCTGCGGGGTTGAAACATCTATATCATGCTCAACCGCGCCTAACTCCTCTTCGTCATGCTCAACATACCCGCGCCCCCGGCTCCGTAGCTCGATGACAGCGACGCAGTCCCGCTTCCAGGCTCGTCATCATCGTCCGAGTCGTCGTCCTCGGCAGCGGTACGGCGCTGGCGCTTGGGAATGGCCGCGCTCGGGCCAGCGGTGCGCTGAGCCTGCGGCGAGGACGCCTTGCTGTTGCGTCCTCGGCCCTTACGGCCGCTACCAGACTCCTTGGTGGGGGCAGCACGATTCCTGGTTGTCAGTTCCACCTCTCAACCATTTTACTCACCTCTTCTTGATGACATCCGTCTTCAGCGACAGAGGACGCACGACACCGTGCAGCTTGTAGAACAGGCCGCAAGCGTTGCACAACGGCTGGCCCTCGGGATCGCGGCGCCACAGCGGTGTGTTCGTCGTCTGACAGTTGGTGCACATCGTCGGGTTCTCGCCGCCCTCGCCATTGGGCTCCGTAGGTGTCGCGTGACCGGACCGCTTTCCACTTCCCTTAGCAGCCGATGAAGACTGCCGGCTGTGACCACGCGAGTTGCCTGCCTGGGCAGGAGCAGCCGGTGTGATCGGCTGCATCCTAAGGGCAGCAAGATTCGGGCTGCTGTTCGACCGCAAGGGAGGTCCAGAGATGCGCTGCTGGATGTGCGCATTGTTGCTCGACTCGCCCAAACCGTTTGTCTGCGGCGACTGCGCGGGAGTGTACTCGGAAACAGCTGTGGAGGTGGGGACAGAGCCGAGCACATCCGAAGGGTTAATGTGCGTGAACGGCGTGTTGTTCGAGCCATTTCCATCGCCGAGGTAAATGTGCATGAGCTGCTGGAAGTCGAACGGGCTCTCGTTCGACTGTTGGTGCACGGAGAGCTGAGGCTGGATCGTGTTGGGGAAGAGTGTCAACATGTCGAAAGCGTTTGCAGCGGGGTCCGACCCGTCGCTGTTCTCTGTCGCTGGCCACTCCGTCGTCGTCAACTGCGGTCCAGGTCCCGACGAGCTGCCTGGCTGGGCGCCGTTCGGCTGCGGCGCGCCTGTGTTCAGGTCGAAGAAGTTGTTGTACCCGTCATAGTTAAAGGTGAAGTCCGTCGAGGGGAAGGCGGCGCTTGTGCCGTCCGGCAGCGGCAGGTGGCTACCGTCGCGCGGCGAGCCCTCTGCCGGACGCTTGCGGGAGGTGATGGTGCTGGTACCGTCCAGATTCGGGCGCACAGTGTGGTCGAAACTAGTCTTACGAGCCGGTCGACGAGGAAGGAACCCGTACTGCGGGTGGAAGTTGTCGGGTGTCGGCTGGTACAGACCGGGCCCAGAGATGCCGGGGAGCTGGGGAATGTACTGATCCTTGCTCTCTCCAGTGCTGCCAGCGTCCGAAAGCTGCTGCTGCAACTGTTGCTTCTGCTGGGCGCTGAGGTGGTGGTGTAGCTGCCTGGCGAACTCGGCGTCGGGTGCGGAAGACGACAGCACGTCCTCGTTGACCTCGGGGATCGAGTTGGCCGCGCTGAAGGCGATCGTGTTCTTCGGGTCCTTGCCATTCGCGAACTGCTCCATGTTATAGTCCTTCGACAACGGCTGTGACATAGCCATCTCGGCTCCGGGTGCGGCCCACGGTGGGTAGTTGTTCGGCATGGATCGAGCGAAGGGCAACAGTGAGGCTGGCGACGGGTTCATACTCGCGCTCGTGTTAGAAGCGGGACCGCCTGAAGCCAGCAGATTGTGTGCGTGGTCCTCGTCGAACATTTGGCGCGCACCACGCTGGTATGTGGATCGCGATCGCGAGCGCGACGCCGCACGCCAGTCGACAGCCATGCGGGACCGCGATCGGGATGCCGCTCGCCAATCGATGTCCATAGCACTGAACAAGTTAGCATGTGCACGAAGAAAGGGTACAAGAAAGGGTACGATGTGAAGCACTCACCTGGAATCACGGTTCGCAGCACTGAATCCGACGACACGAGACTTGCCCTTCCGTCGTCCACGTTCGCCCTCCTCCTCTGCGGAACTGGGCGGCTGAGGCAAGCCAGGTTCACGCTCGGTTGACTGACTGAGCTGCAGTGGCGGGGGTTGGTGCGTGGGCGCGGTGGCGAACTGGGCATCACCTTGAGGTTGCTGCTGCGGTTGCTGTTGATGCTGGTCCTTCGAGTCACTCGCGTTCTTGTCGTCGGGCTTCTTCATGGTTAAATGCATCATGCGCCAGGTCAGGTTCTCCATCCGTGACGCATGGGGCATGGTGTACTTGGCCCGGGCATAGGCCTTCCACACTTGCGTCGCTAGTGGATCCTTCTGCGCCATCTGCTCCGGCGCCAGCAAATCCAAAGCAGAGGGGCTGGCCGGCCCGGAGGGATCACCCGAGGGACGGCGCCCTCCCAGTCCAGGCGACAGGAAGGGCAACCCTGCAGACTGAGGGCTGGTGCTGAGTGGCGAGCGCGAGCTGAAAAAGTCGTCGGCGAGGATCTCGGTCACGACATCGTTCGAACGTTGGCGTGATCCGGTCGTATCGGGAGAAGACGGCCCTGACGCCTTTGGAGTGACCGGTTTGCCGCTGCTTGCCATTGGCATAAGTAGGGGCTGCTGCACCTGAGGACTCTGCGCCTGCTGCTGGTGCTGCTGTCCCAAACTCATGCCGATGCCCATACCCATCCGGATCGCCATCTCCAATGCGTTGTCACCGTACTGGGACAAGTGGTCCATGGTGAGTCCGGGCGGGAGTGGTGGCAAACTGGCCAAGTCGACGTGAGGCCCAGGCGACCACGGTGTCTCAGAGTCCTTTGACGTCTGTCGTGAAGGGGGCATCTGTGTTGACGCAGAATACTTGTCTGCGGTCCGGGGCGACGGTGTGGGAGGCGCAGGGGGTTGAGGAGCTTCAGCACGACGGGGCTTGATCGGACGGAACTTGGACGACACCGACGATGACTGAGAATTAGCGCCGTTCTTTCCGCTAGTGGTTCGGATGTAACTCACGTCGGCAGCGGGGCTAGCAGCATCGCTACTGCCAGCCGGCGTTCCCGCTGGCGTCTCTCTATCTTGCCATGACGGACCAACGTTAGACTGTTTCCGAGACGAGAACTGATTCTGCGTGGGCATCGGTCCCGTTGTTCGCGGCGAAGGAACAGCGAAGCCACCAGCATCCCTACTCTGTCGCTGCTGACCGTCGCCGGATTGCTGCTGGAGGCGTCGTGTTAACAAGCTGGTCGCTTGTTGCTGTTGCTGCTGGTGTTGAAGCTGTTGCTGCGAGGACGAGGACTGGGGAGACTGAGCGGGAGCAAGTTGGCCCTGCAACAGCTGCATGATGAGCTGCTGAGCCTGCTGCGCCTGCTCCTGGGCTTGCTTTGCCTGAGCCTGCTGAGCTTGCTGGGTTTGCTGGGCCTGCAGCAGAAGCTGCGCCAACGACTGGCTCGCGGCAGCCTGAAGCATGGGCTGCTGCATCGGGGAAGGTGCCGATGGCTGCTGGGGAGACGAGTGCTGAGGCTGCTGCTGCTGAGTAGCCTGCATGGCCATCGTCAGCGCAGCGACGAGGTTCATCGGTAGTGGCGAGTTCGCGGGTGCAAGGTTGTTGTTGTTCAATTGCTGCTGCTGCTGCTGTTGCTGCTGTTGCTGAGCCTGCTGCTGTAGTCGTCGCTGATTCTGTTGCTGCTGTTGATGCTGCTGTTGCTGTTGCTGCTGGTTCAGCAGCTCGGCGAGGTTGGCGAGGAGGTTGTGATCGCCATCGTAGGAGGAAGGATTGCTCGTTGGGTTCATGCTATCGTTCTGGCGCTGCTGCGCGTTCCAGTTCTGATCAAGGCCTGGAACATCGAACTGCGGCTGCTGGTCACCGTTCAGCGGCCAGGGCGACTGTGGCGTGTCATTGTTGGCAGGCACTGAACCACGGTGCTGGCGGGCGGCAGCGTACTGTGCGGCAAAGCTTTGGGCGTTGGGCGTGAACGAGTTTGCAGACGTGCCTAGGACGGAGGCGACATCCGACGGCGAAGTCATATCTGCGAGGAATGAATCTGCACTGGCGAAGCTGTCGTACCGCTGCTGCTGCTGGAGCGGCCATCCCTGGGTTTGCTGGGACTGTGACGGCGACGCAGCAAACTGCGACGAGTTGTTCCTGTTCCCGTTGATGTTGGTGGGAATGGGGGTTGCTTGGGGGCTCCTACCACCGCCGCCGTCGACTGTGAACCTGCCCTTCTTGCTCCCACCTCCGCTTGACGTTCGCCAGGGTTTCACTGTCATCTTACTGCTCGAGCCGGCCGCGGCCTGAGAGCCGCTCGCCGACGAAGAACTCGCCTGCGCCGTCGCTTTCGGACGCGGGGCGATTGGTCGAGGTAAGATCGCTCTCCTTCGGGACGCGGACGAACTTGAGGTTGTCGTAGACTGAGGGCTGTCCTTCGAGGCGGTTGACCGTGGAGACAACGCACCGAAGGGAGAGGTATGATTTTCGGCAGAAATGGTGGCTGTAGATGAGGGCTAGATGGGCTAAAGACGTCAGCAATGTTACAGCGCGGGGAAATGAGCGCGACCCAGATGCCGCTGCCGGCGTCTCGATAGGATGATGAGTAACCGGCGACCTCGGCCAGATTCGTTCGAGTCGGTCAGCCGCAAGAGTGCGTCACCCAGAGCAGCAGATCACACGATTCCTTCTGAGGCAGACTCGCAGGCCAGACAGCGACGAAACGCGGGGCCAGGTGCCAAACGTGCAAAAGACTGTGTGTGCCAAAGGATCGTGGCTGTGACTGCCGGTTCTGAGCGCCATCCGCGTAACGCGTCCGGATGAAGGCGGCGGGGGCGGCTGGAAGACTGACCTGCGGTCGTTGGGGAGAGATGCAGTTGACGATGAGAGAGATGCGTCCCCAGTCTCAGTCGCGCTAGAGCGCTATGTTCATGCGACTGAGCGGCAAAAGTGTGGAAAGGGAGAAGTGTGTGGGAGTGAAGGCGAGGGGCCAGTGCAGGTTGTGGGCCGGGGCACTGGAACGAGAATCGGGAAAGGAAACACTAACAGAGAAGAGGCGGGAAGCAAAAGCTGCAAGCGTCGACGACCTTGCAAGCCTTGCTTGGCAGACTAGTGCTGCTTTAGCCCTCGTGGGAGGGAGGTCGAGCCTGGGTGAGGCAGGGCCTGGCGGATGTGGAATGGGATTACGCGCGGCGGGTGAGGGCCGGGGAAGACAGGCGGCTGGCGGTGTGCGGGCGGGTGCAGGGCCCAGTCTAAGGACGAGGACGGCGGCGGAGTGGCCGGGGTGGAGCGCTGGATCGCTGGAGGGGTGGTGGTGTGCGTGCGGGGTCGGTGGGTGGTGGATGCGGATCGTTATCTCTGACGAGTGTGGTGTGGATGGGAGCGTCGAATCGAGTCGCAGTTCCTGGTGGCCTGCTAGGTGTCGGCAGTTCGGGCGAGCGCGGGTGGCCGGTGAGATCGGGGGGAGGTCGGGCGTGGGAGCGTGCGTGTGTCCAGAGTGCCAGAGTGAGGAATTACCGATGGGATGGAAAAAGATTAGAGAGGATCAAGTATCGCATGGTGTGCTCAACGATCGAATCGGGCTGAGCCGCTGGCCGCTGGCCACTTGGGCTGCGCTGACTCGGCGAACAGGCTGCTCATGTCGCCCAGCCATGGCCAGCCAGCCAGCCAGCCAGCCAGTGCCAGGCCACCCAACCACGCTAAGCGGAGACAATTGAGCGCCCGCAGCAAAAGGTGGAGGCCGGGTGGGTCACCGTACGCCAGGCACTGAGTGGCGCATGCGCCCAGAGGACAGCAGGGCTCACAGGGCCAGAGCTAGAGAGTCTAAACCTGACCAGCCAGTACCATGCGCGAGCCAGAAATCGTGCGTGCCTCAGATCTGGCACCGGTACTGGCCCTTTGCTTCAACCTGACAAACCAGCGAGCCGGCCCAACGTACCAGTGTGCGTGTGCAGTAGAGTAAGCAAGCGTCCGTTAGACCAAGCTTGGCCCAGCGCCATGCATTCAGCCGGCTCCCTGCCCAGCGTCATTGCTGCTCACGAGCGCACACTCCCCAGTTAACGGGGGACACTGGGCGCCGGGCGTACGACCAAGCCAGAGGAGGCGCACTCTGCGCCGCTGCGAACCGTAAGCCCACAGCCGCCGGCCTCCCGGCTGGCATAATCTCTGGAGGTACCCGGGTCAGTCGCTTACTGTGCCTCTGTGCCTGCTCCTTCTGTCAACAGCATTTCAAAAGCAGGCGCACGGAGGAGCGGCAGCCATGCATTCGTGATTGGCGCTCATCGGAAGCCAAAAACAGGACATGTGACTGGCCCAAAGACAGATGGCTCCGTAATCTTCGCAGATCGACCGTGTAGCATCGTCTGTGGCTATGGTCCAACCTTCGCAGTCCCATGTCCGGCCACTTTCATGCACTGCTGGACTACTATAGGAACCCAACCCGCGTTTCCCGACTGACGGTGCGCTCGGTGTTCGTGCAATTGACATTCCGGACTCCCGAGAACCATGAAGAGCAAAAAAGGAGATTTCTTGCATGCTGGGCCTGTCGATGGTCTGACCTATGGAGCACGGTGTGCAGTGATCACACAGTGCACGGTGCTGACTGACGCACGGTTCTCTGCATCAAAGCCGTGTCAGTCGAAGTCGTAAGCGAAGGCACGCCACAGTCGTAGATGAGGGAGCTTGGACAACACTTTTCTGGGTTGGGAGCAGTCGACCCGACTTTGCGAACGCACGGTCTTGTCCAGAGCCTGCTGTCCAGAGTGCAGCATCGACCCAAGCCCGCTCTCAGACGCTTGGGCAGAGGAACGGGTACAGGATGACGGCAGGTGCGCCGCGGCGCCCCATCGGCGACCTGGGTCAGCCATTGAGAACGGGCACCAGCAGGCAGAGTGCGGCAAGCGACGGTAGACGCGGCAAGAGCCCTTGGATCTATCGGAGGTACTTCGGTGGTATACGACGGCGCACGGCATGCTAGGCGGTGCGGCGCGGACCGACGATTCCTATCTTGAGAGTTCTTATCTCTGTATCTCTGCCAGCCGGCCAATCGGGTGACAGGCAACATGGCCCTGGATGGGTTTCGGGTTGATTTTTCGTGCCGACGCACGCTCGCTCGGCCCAGCTGGGATGCTGCTTTCCGATCCGGCCTTCGTCGTTCCCCGTGCACTCTGGCTGACATCAATGACGTTGCGCGTATGCTCGGTCTTTCGTCGACTTATGCGAGAATGGTGGAGAAGAAGGAGGTTGAGGCGCTCGGGGGCCATGTCGAGAAAGGGGAACAAACAATACCCTGCCCTGACAAGATCTGCAGCTCTCGCCCGCAAATCAGCACCGGGCCTGACTGAGCTGTCCGCAAAGCAAGACCGCCGCTTAGCCACTCACACTCACGTAGCACAGCGGCGAGCGGCCAGGTGGCGTTCCGACGTCACCTGCCTGCTGCCTGCCCGTGCAAGCCTTCGCAAGGGCCAGTCGGCTTCCTCGGCTTAATTGCATTGGCTCATCATCAGTAGAACGCAGTCACGGTGGCGGACGCCGCAAGCCTCTCCGATATATCGTTGCGGACTGCTCGTCCTGTCACCCTGGACACCACTGACAAACAAACTGATCTGGTGTCGGCTGCCCGGCCAAAATCGTCTCGTGCTTTAGTCGCTCACGACAAGCCCGCTGGCATTTATGCTCTAGACTAGGGCGGGCGTATCATTAGATCCTGATAATACAACACATCCCAGCGCTCCGGCTGGGGATGACGACTCGAGTTGGCGGCTCGTCTTGCCACTTTTCGCAAACAGCCAGCGGAAGGCAGCTCAGCGGAACCGTGACACCGTCTCAGCCTCGGCACGGCGCCGCTCCGCTTTGTTTGTATTACCCATAGCAGCAGCGCCCGCGGAGAGCTTACCCAGCATCGTCGCGAGCCTCTGCGACTTGACGGCTCGGTACGAGAGCTCCCGCACTGATGGCTCCATATATGCGTTCACAGCCTCATCGAGGATCAACTTGATGCTCTGTCTGTCAGCTTGCCCCTTCGTTCCGCCGGTCCAGAATTCGTCTGGAGCGGGTGTTCCCTCGGCGGCTTGGGTGGTCGTTTTCGCCGTGCCAAGAGCCGCCTTCGGCGCCCCCACGGATGGCCAGTGGCGCCAGCTGGCCGAGGCGTCGGGCGTTCGCTTCGCTCACCACACCGCGGCGTACTCACCAGCTTAACCTCGTCGAACACATGATCCAGGCCTGGACGGTCGAGCCTCCCAATTTCGGTCTGAATGTACGTGACATCGTTGAAAACGTAAGCCAGAGCGGCCTCATTGTACCGCGGCACCTCGCGCCCGCACAGCGTGTCCTGCTAGTCAGCTCTGACGATGAAGTCAACTCACCATAAACCACTTGTTGATCAGGGCGAGGGCGTTGCCGTACACGTGCGTCTTGACAGACTCGTTCAGGCCGAACAACACTGAATCGACATTCGCCGTCAGGAACGTAATCATCTCGAACACATATGTGCTTGGCTCGTGCTGCGCCGGTGGCGGGCCGCGCGGCAGCCAAGTGTACTCCGCTAAATCGAAGAAAGAGTCCAGTTTGGACGCAATGTAGCTGTCGATCCGTCTCTGCGCCAACTTCAGAGTGTCTGCGAACGAGTGCGCGGACGACAGAGTCACGGGTCCGCCGCGTTGCGATGCACTGTTGTTAGCTTCCCATGGACAGAGTCAACTCACCGGAGATTCATCAGCACACTCTCTAGTTCGTCACAAGCCGTCGTGAAGTGCTCCAGGTTGATGACGACCTGGGCGAGCTGCGACAGGTTGCTCATGCTTTTGAGGCGACGAGCGATCTGCTTGCTGACGTTATCGGTAAGCAGGTCGTCGAGCGACTTGCGGAGCACCTCGTCGATGTCCACATGATGCTGCGCGACGCCGTCCGCGAACTGATAGAACTGCTCTACGAAGCTGCGGATGTTGATGCAGCACATAGGGTACGTCTGAGAAAAAGGCATCGCCTGCGGGAAGCCTTGCCTACGCGTTAGCCAGGGCCAAGAGTTGATGGACTCACATGGCAAGCTGCTCGACTTCACCCGCAGCAAACCAGCACACACCGGCAACCTGCTCGAACTCCTGTGTTGTATTCACCATCATCGGCATGTTGTCATCGTCAGATACGATGTGGTTGAAGTCGGCGCTGAACTTGCGCACGAGAAGCTCCGAGTAGCGCTCGAACAAGGTGATGAGCAGACCATTCAATTCCGTGACGTCGTAGCCATGGCCTTGCAGAGTCTGCACGAAGAGCAAGATGTTGCGCTTGCTCTCAAGGAAAATCTCGAGCTCACTGCACCCCTTCAGGCCCTGCCCAACGACATCCATGATGCGTCGGCACATCTCGTCCCACAGATCGTCCACGTCCCGTCGTGACCGGAAGTCCGGCGCAGAGCGCAGAACGTGCGCCTCGATGATAAAGAAGCCAACAAGTTCTTGAATCAGGTAGGGAAGGTTGGCCTTCAGCGTTTCTGGTGTCGTCGCAGCCCTGGACGACAGGATCAAATTGGCTTGTGTCTGCGGGTTAGTTTACAAGCTTTGACCCAACCTACCTTTCGATCCTCCTGGTAGTTCCTCTGTAATTCTGACTTGGCGTCCAGCGCCTCGTAGATGTGGATACACTGGTAGAGTGGTCTAAAGTCTATCTTGATCTGCTCGTTGTCGAGTGCATTGACTGCACGTTTAGCCTCACAGAGATCCAGCACGCAGCACTCACACTCCGTTCGTTCGTTGTTGACTAGCTCCAAAGCTCCTCCGATATTCGCTAACCGGATGTTGCCGTCTTTCTCTCTCCTTGCACGCCATCGCTTGATGCGGCTGTCCATATGCTTGAGAGCAAGCTTGCCAACTAAGGCGCTAGATTCCCGGATGTCGAAGAGCCACGACTTCGTGCCTGCCGTAACAGCATCCTTGATCGAGAGTCGCAGTGATGGCAAGGAAGAGATTAGGTGAAGGTAAAAGGGGGTGTTGGAGATGGATGGCGGCGGCAAATGGGACAGGTCCTCCAACATCTAGCCGTCAGCCCCATCTTCTTCGGAGAGACTCACCCTCAGCGCTCCCCAGTACTTCCCTTCCCTGGTCAGCTCTCCGACCCGGTGCACGAGGTCCAGGAGACGGAGACAAGTCTGGAGCGTCTCGATCGCATCATCCATGTTTCTCGCAACCTTCTTCTGCTCAATAAGAGCCCGCTTCTAAACGTCAGCGCAGCCAGAGGGAGAGTGCTAACTTTCTCGCCGAGGGCTCTTCCGACATCGCCCATCTGGCCATCCAGTTCGCCGATGCGCTTCCGCAAATGGCTAGTACCCTGCCTCACTGTCGACAGCGTGAGAACGGAGGAAACAAAGTCCTGCCCCAGTCAGCCTTTCGATCGCTACAGCTATTGCGCACCTCGTAGTTTGTCTCGCATATCTGCTCAATCTCGCGTTCCTTCTCCTCCACGAAGCGATCCAAGCTATTGAGGTACAGCTGTTCGCTTTCGCTCTCCTGGATAGTCTTAATCAACGGGGTAAGCGCCTCAAAGTTCTCTGTCGTCGCCGATGTCGGGTCTAGAGTGATCTGTCGAGTCAGCCTGAAAGTGAGCTGAGAAACGGACCTGCTGCAGCTGGAGTTCCAGCTCCGCACTTGTGAATGTCGGCCTTTGTTTTCGGTTCATGTTGACTCTCACGCTTGCGCGAGGCGGCAGTGCTGTGCTGAACGGCGCAATGAGGGTGTGGGTTCGTTGATATCGGCGTAGAGTAACGGTGCAGGTCAGTCTGGTGCAGAGTAGTGCAACGATGTGCCGCTACCGGCTGCGTCATGTGCGTGTGCAGGCGCGTCCCTGGCGCGCGCTGAGTGGACATGGCCACGTGTATTTGCCTCCGCATGTTGACAAGATCGCCTGGTGGCAAGGGCCTGGAATGCGCCCTAGCTCTGTCGACGATCAACCGTTTCCCACTCTCGAGCATGACACTCGTCTCCCACCGTCCTCACCGCAACAGCACGATCACGCATGCCTCCCTGGCGACCTTCTTCGCGTACCGGTTAACCATGGCAATGTCTTTAGCGCCCTGGTGCTACCACTCGTGTGCACCGCTGTGCGACACACTACGCCGCACGCCCTAGACGGATCGGCACCGTTTCGTGCAGACGACTGAAACACAGTACACACTCTACGTTCCACATTTCGCAGGTTCGCATCCGGTCTGTGCTGCGTGAACTCTGTACCATTGTACAACGCTCCCCGCCTGTCGTGATTAACTTCTTTCTAACGTATGCTCAACGCCCTCGCCATGTGTCTGGCAGGTCGTCCACGGGATCAGATCCAGTGTCGCATCGAGTGCGTCGGCAGGCGAGCAGGCGTACAGCGTGCAGGCGTGTCGCTCGGCATACCGGCATGCGAATGTGACAACGCACCAGTGACCCAGATGTCCCATGTCCCAGGCTCGCACCGTTGTTGTCTCTGGGCTCTGGATCGAACTGGATCCGCCGCTGATGCTCTGACGCCGACCCCAGTCCCCGGCCATCCACACTGATTTCCGTATCACCGCAATCTCATCACCACTCAATCTCCTCAACATCATCATTCTCGCACCCTCCATCCCCCTACCCCCGTCATCCCAGCCAGTCAAGCACGTCGACTGTCGTCTCATTCATTCGATCGCATCCTGGCCTCCTCACCTCGCATCCCGTTCACGCGCTCGCAGGACACGCGGCACGCCCGCTGCACTCGCGTGCCTTGCGTACCTTCTCTTGGAACCCCCAGCTCAGACGACCTTCCCCCAACGCCACTCGCTTCACGCCTCATTTCGCAACTTCATCAACCGGACTGTTCTTCACATGCTCTCTTAGCAATGAGTTCCTCTAGCAACTCGAGCCCTTCGTCGGTGAGTGTCGCGCGCCATTGTTCGGACATGGATTGCGCGGGAGCCTGCCTGCGACGATCGTTCACAAACGATCTTCGATGGTGTCCATTGCCTTTCATGCCGAAAGTGTGGTGGACACCTGCACTCACAATCTCGTCTTCCTCGGGTCGAGGTATGCGGCTTTGCTAACCTTGCCCCTCAGTGTACGCTCATGTTGACGACTCCTCCTGAGGAGAAATGCCCCGCGTTGCCCTCCGTCACATCGACTTCTCCGTACGTGCTGGATCGACTACTGGTGCGCTTCCACTGACACAACCAGCACTCCGCTCCTGCGTACTTCTCCGTCACCTGAAAGGCAGCAGTGTACTGTGGGGCCAAAGTGTGCCAAGAGCGACATTTCCAGGTCTCCTTCGAAGATTTCATTGTCCGCAGTACGTGCTTCTTGCTTTCCTTCCCACTGACCACAGTTGCAGCAGCAGCTGCCTGACCTGGTGCCCAATGACGAAATGAACGGCATCCATGGACATCAAGGG
Organism: Trichosporon faecale; assembly: GCA_039545375.1. NCBI lineage: Eukaryota > Fungi > Basidiomycota > Tremellomycetes > Trichosporonales > Trichosporonaceae > Trichosporon > Trichosporon faecale. The sequence goes on along the minus strand of BCLU01000005.1, from coordinate 1,324,154 downwards.
GTAAGCTAGACTATTGAAGTCCTTTCACTGATCGGTGTAGCCAAGTCGCAAGGAAGGCTTCCGCCGTCGCCGCCCTCCTTCTCCTCTGCAAGGCTTTGAGACGTACTCCACACAGGTCTTCCAACCTTGCAACAGCTCGATGAGCACGCCTGGATCTCACGCCTCAGCTGTGCCAGTGACACCGCATGCTCTCAATGGCGACGGCACCTGGCTCAGCACCGAGTTCACGCCCGCGACGACGTTCTCGCCATTCGACGACATGCAGTCGGAATTCCCCGACCTGGCGAGGAAGGTGAAGGAAATCGCCAGGTCGCCGCAGTTCGTCAATGAGGCTACCATCGGTCACCACCTCTTGGTCTGTCCAAGATTTGATCAGTACTGACAGCAGATCTCTGACATCCCTACGTCTGTGTCGAAGGAGGAGTTCCAGCTCTTCATTTCTGTGAGCGTCGTCACTCCCCAAAGAACCAGCTAACTGTGCAGGATCTCACACCTTACCGTGCGATTCTTGTCCGTCATCTCGAGACCCACGGCTTCGTTATCCTCTGCTTCCACGACTCCCGTGACACTATGAAAGTTTACAACAAGCTTCTCATTAGCTCTGTCCGCTTCAACAACGCCCTCGGTCCAGTTCCTCTTCAGTGCGCGGCAATTCACAAGGACGTCGTTCGAGCGGTGAGCCAGACTACCGCCCCCCCTCCCCGCCAATGCTGATACCAGATCGACGGAGGTGCGGATGACTTCTTTGAGAAAGTCTGGAAGGACTCGAACGCGTGCACCGATGTCACGGTGAGGGGCCCTGTTACCGTTGCCGGGGTCAAGGTGCGTTACGTGCGTAGCTGCAGCGCTGACTTCCAGACCATCCTCAGCCGCATGGGCGATCTTCGTCATTTCAAGGGGGACCCGGCTGGAACGGTACGTGCTCTGCCCAGCTGAGACTGACTGCAGATGTTCCGTGCGGAGTACTACGATGCTCGTGCGGCGGTGAAGGCTGTGCAGGTCCTCGATGGCGCTCAGATCGGTGACTTCAAGTTCACTGTCAGGATCACGACAGACAAGGAAGGCGACCCATTCCTGAGCCGACCCATCTCTCTCTCGACTTTGTCTCAGTCTTCGTCCGCTCCTCTGTACACCTTTGCGTCTGCCGCCTACGGAAACAATCATACCAGACAGGCTTTCTTGGACACGCCAAATCAACGCGCTGAGGCCTTCCGGCCGTCTGGTAGTGCCCCTCGCACCACTTCGCGATTTGCGCGCAGTTTCAGCAACAGCTTTGAGCTGTCGCAGACCCAGCCCCCTAGTCCGACTGTTCGATCGACCATTTCCCGAACTCACTCTGTGTCAGCGGGTACCGCAGACTGGGCTCGAATCACCCGCAACAGCGCACACGAGGAGCCACGCCTTCAAAACCAGACCCAAGCTTCTCGTTGGTCAGACCCCGTTCTGCTCCAGAGTATGCTTGACCATATGGGTTTGACCGCTCGCGCATACCAGCAGCAGAATTCCGCTCAACAGCCTGTGGCGCCCCACAACCCCCAGGCCATCCCGGTGGAGAATGTCATCCACAGGGACAGGATCATCAATGGTCTTGACAAGCGTACGACCGTCATGATCAAGGACGTACCCAACAAGCTTTCCCGGGAGGAGCTCGTTAATATCCTACGTGAGGTGGTGCCGAACGAGTTCGACTTTGTTTACCTCCGCTTCGACTTCAACAACCACTGCAATGTCGGTTACGCATTCGTCAACTTCACCTCAATCCAGGCGTTGCTCACCTTCGTGGAGCTTAAGGCCGGCAGGAAGTGGAATATGTTCGCGAGCGAGAAGGTGTTGCAGGTGCGCTTGCGGTGACATGCTGGTCGCTGACGTCCAGGTCTCGTATGCCAACATTCAGGGGAAGGCGAGCCTCATCACGAAGTTCAGGTGCGCATGCCGCCTGAAGACTTTGCTGACTGTTAGGAACTCGCATGTCATGGATGCCCTCGAGGAGTGGCGTCCCCAGATCTTCTACTCTGACGGAGCTTTGAAAGGCCAGCCAGTAAGTGACCTCTGCAGGACGTGGACTGACAACCAGGAGCCTTTTCCCGAGGCAGACAACCCGGCGAGGCACCAGCAGCGTGGCTCCTTCTCCCGTGCGCCCTTCGTGACCGGAGCTCCTGGTAGCAACGGCGGTAGCATCAGTGCCGCCCACAACCCCTATCGCCAGGCTGCTGCTTGAGAAATCTTCTCGATCACTGTATCGACTTCAAATCGCATACGACTCATCTCTCACACTTTGCAATTACCAACGGCAGTGTTGTTTCTTCTCAGTTGAACTTTGTTAGTGCTGTTGTCGCAGCTTATAGCCCCTCCGCGACCGTCTTCTTCCACCCTTGAGAATCCAAGTGTCTCTTTCTCCCTCACTCTTGAAACTCCTCGTATCGTCTCCCCACAAACGCTTCCCACCTTCGTCGTGTATCATACAACATTCCACACATAGGCCAACACAAGTGTCAGTGTGCTCGCATCATCACACTTGGGTAGATAATCTGTATGTGTACATTGCCCGAGAGATTAGAGACCAAAGAGCCCAAAAGCTGATGATGTATCTAGTTATAACAGTTGCTAATTACGATTGCTACTGATGCTACTAATGTTCTACTATGACTTAGATTTGTCTTTTAACACAACAGGACCTGAAGACCGAAGTCGTCACAGACGGGCTTCCAGTCTGCCCTGGGCAAACCGGCGTCGGAGCGCCTCCAGACCTCGTTGATGATGGTTGAGGCGGTGTCGACGTCGAAACAACACTGCGATTTGAACCCTTCAAAAAGTGTGAGAACCCACTGCCTCGAGTTGCCAGGAGCGAAGCACGAGCCAGCGACGATGGCAGGCCACATGAGGTCCAGGCTCATGCCGAGTGCGGCGGTGGAGAAGGAGCAGTTCTGAAGAACCTGCTCGGCAGCCTCCTGAATGATAGGACTGTCCTTGCTGATGCCGAAGGCAGTGGTGAGGATGAGGATCTTCATAGTGTAGGCGTACGCCTGGTTGCCGACCTGGACGCGCTCGTGGATCTCGTTGGGCGAGTTGGTGAGGTTGTCGATCCAAAGGTTGATGTCTGCGAGGAGCGACTTAGCAGTGCGCGCAAGCTCCTTGGTGTGGCTGCTCGAGACCGAACTGCTGCTGCTGGAAGGGGAGCGGTTGAAGTTCGGACGCTGGTCTCCGGGCAGTGGCGTCGGGCCGTTGCTGGACACGGTGCTCGAGGAAACGCTCGAGGGTCCCGAATTGAAGCCGAGGAAACCGGTCGGCATCGTGATGCTCGCCGCGAGGGGGTTGGTAGGCGAGGTCGTCGACGACGCCGAGAGCTCGGACAGGGGTTCGCCGCGGTTGTACTTCTCGATGCGGGCAAGGAGGCGGGCAACCCCGTTCATGAGGTGGACGATGACCTTGGAGACACCGAACTGGTTCTCGACGGAGTAGTGCTCAAAGTTGTGCGCCGTGGGCGACATAGGCGAATTGAGAGGCTTCTGGAACCACCACTCTGCGTTCTCCTCCGTGAGGAGCTCTGGCTCGCGGCCCGTCGTCAGGCAGCCGAGCGTCTCGTAAATGGTAAGCACCTCGAGGATGAGACGCGAGGGCGTAACAGTCATGCCCTCGGACAGCTGCGTCGGGGCCGACGTCTCGAGGAGCTTGGCCGGTCCGCCTCGCGACGAGACGATGAGCTTAGCGAGCTCAAAGTTATCCTGCCATCCCGTTCCTCCGAAGAGGATGTCGAGGCTCGCAAGCGAGGTGCACGCACTGAGCGCAGCTTCGCTCGTCGCACCAGGTGCAGAGCGTATCATGCTCTTGGCGACATCGCGCAGGTTGGCGGCGTACTGAAACATGGCGCTGGTCTGAGTTGCGTTGGCGTTGGAGCGGGCGAGGAGAAAAGCCTGGTGCACCGCTCCCGTGGCGAGGAGAGAGATGCGAAGAGCGTCCGTGGCAGCATCAGCGCCGCGGGGCATGTTGAGGGCCATCGGAAGGTTGATCGCCATCATCGGGTTGAAGGCCGTCGGGATCGCCATCATGAGGTCCGCCGCGTTCGCGCAGTAGTGAAGGATCAAGCTCTGCTCCTGCTGGGTTGGAAACCAAGGGGCAAGAAAGTTAGGGGTCGTGAAGATCGGGCTGCTGAGCCACGCCTCGCGGGCGGCAGCCTGCGCATTCTGGTCAGAGGCTGGCGGAACTGTCCGCGTGCGCAGGCTGTCCATCAGAGCAGCCTCGAGGAAGGTGCCGACCGCCGCGGCGGAGGATGCACGGTCCCATCCTAGCGGGGTGCCAGCGAAGTCGAAGCCCTCGGGGAAGGCAGAAGCAATGTCGAACTTGGCTGTCTGGCCCGAGCTCGACACCGAGCCGACCGAGGACGGAGGGCCGGGCTGGTAGGGGGGGCTGGCGCCCGCGTTGGACGAAGCATGCGAGGAGGCCGTTGAGGGAGGGGCAGCGGGGCCCTTGGAGTCCTTCGACTTGCCCTTGCGCGAGATCTCATCGGGATGCGTGAAAGTGCACTTGTGGGTCAGCACATGGTCGCGCGGCTATGAACGGATGGTTGGATCTCAGATGCGATGAATGGGAATGGGGTTTGAGTTTGACGTGATTGACATGGGTTGACACGGTCCCACCATCGGAGCGTTCACCGTCGGGGATGTGACGTCGGACGAGGAAGCGAGGGATCCACATTCCGCGACTCATTTCGTCACAGATCTCATCTCATCCACTGTTCCTGCAGTTCCTGTCACTCGGCAGGTCGGCACTCGCCCGACCAGCCCACGCAGACTGACCGACCCGACAGCCTACCGACGCGGCTAGGGGACCGTGTCAAACCATCCACACCATCCGCACATCACAACCTCTGTCAACCCCCGATCGCCCTCGCTTGAAACCATTAATCCACCAACTGGGGTCTGCATGACACCGCTGTGGGGAATGCTGGACCTCACTTAATAAAGAAAGGTCCTAAACGTATCCACTTGACGCTCGGGACGAGATCGCTCCGCAGCACCAGCCGAGGCCGAGCTGCGAGCAAACACCGCAAGGGTGGAGTGGCACGTAATAACGATGACACCGAGAGAGAGGGGACGAAAACAGGGGGGAAGCGGGAACCAAGACTCACCTCGCGCTTTGCAACGTTGCACTTACGACACGTTGGCCGGGCACCGTCGCACTTGATACGCCGGGCGCGGCACGTCAGGCACCCTGTTCGTGTGCGAGTGTACTTCTGCCTGCGCTTGACACCTAGCCGTCCCGAGGGCTTGGGCTGCTGAGGCTGATCGGCCGTAGGGGGAAGGCCCGCGAGCTGGTACGGGTCGGGCAGCACAGAGTGGACAGAAGGGTCAGCTAGCGGCGCAATGCCGGTCGGGCTGGTCAAGGGCGGCAGTATCGGGGCGGCAATGTAGGACGAGGACGAAGAGGCGGTGGAGGGAGGAGGGAGAGAGGTCGCGACACCAAAGTCGAGGGGAACGGCTGGGGGAGGGGACACTCCGTCAAGCGACGAGGCTGCCGGGTATGCGGCAGGCTGGTTGTTGGCACTACTAGGTCAGCAGAGTTCCGTGGGATTGGCTGGTGCACATGCCGACAAGACCGAGTTGCCCTCCCGTTGGTTGTGGGACCAAGAGAAAGAAGTCCTCGGTGTGCTTACAAGCCGGCTTACAAGCCGAATGCAGAACTTACTTAAATCCCCACTCAGGATACCCTGCTCGGTTGGGCCAGTACTGCCCGTCAGGTAGCATCCTGGCGAGCTCGGGCGAGGAGGAGTGACTGGAACCGGAGGAGTAGTGGTCGTAGAACTCGCCCATGGACATGGGTAAGGTTGCAGTTGCGAGAAGAGACGGGTCGTCCGGTCCCACACGCAGCACGCTCGTGCTGACAACGGCGATGCGGATTCCGATGGCCTCTGGGCAGTCACACCTAAGCGAGGCGCGACTTAAAGAGGAGGGGTTTGTGTGTGGCTGATCCACTTGGGTGGCTACTTTTTAGGGCGATCACTCGATTCCCTGACTGGCGCCCGTTGTTGTTGATATTTGCGTTTCGGATCCCTGGGTGGTGTAGGGGCGAACGCTGCTGATGATCATCAACGAGTTCAGGCAGAATCAACGGTTGATGTACGGCTGGCGTTGAACTGATATGTCGAACGCGGGGCAGCTGCGAGGGCGACGGAGGTCGGGGTTGATTGAAGCACTTGTAACGGCGTCTTACTGGGCGGCTCGGAGACGGTGGTCACGGTCGGTCCAGGTGTTGTCGCCGGTGACTTGGGACGTTGGGTCCGCTGACTTGAGCCGATACGCGGGTCGGGTGGGAGCGCCGGGTAGGTAGGAGGGGGTTGAACTCGCGGTAGAGGACGGGGAGTTTGCCGAGCGAGCGATGCAAGGGTCAAGTCCGAAGAGCGAGCCAACGACTGGACACGGTAGGGCGGGGGTCAATTGAGGTCGACAGGGGTGGAGGGTGGAAGGGTTGGGCAGCTGAGATTGAAGCGGCCAGATCTTCAGCGAGCGGGCGAGGCGGTACAGTGTGGGCTGGGGGTTAGATGGACGTTCTGGGAGGCGGTCCAGATGGAGTCACAGACAAGGGGACCAGGTGAGTGGTATCCATGCTGGCGACAGCGAGCTGGGTGGGTTAGACTGACTAGCTACACAACGACAGTGGGGTAGGTGGTAACGTGAACGGCGTGTGTGGAGTTATGTCAAGTGAGTGGAGTGTTTCAAGGCTTGCGACGGACGAAGATCCCTAGGGTGAGGTCGAGAAGCGAGGTCAAAGGGTAATCGATGGGGGGAGAAGATGGGCGGAGAAGAGCAGTGAAGAGTAGATATAGGATGTGAACGGCGCGGTGAGCGATCGCACCTGCTGGGAGGAGATGATATGGATAGCGGTCTTCGGGCAAGGAACCACTGCTCGATGACCCGACGGTCGAGGTGGGATGCATGGATGCCGTAGGCAGACAGGGTCGGCACGGAGAGAGGGAACAATCGCAGAATCAGTGAATGTTCCGCAGCTCATGTTCTCTGTTGTCGCGGCCTACGTGCGGCGCCTAACTAGCGTACCTTGGTGATGGATGGAGACTCGTAAGGAACAGCGCAGATGGAGTTTCGACCTCTCCAGAGGAGGCGCCGTTCCTGAGGCCCTGCTTTGGGAGTCCTACCTGAAGGCATTGGAGTGTGGGCATATGACACCTAAACCCTACTTGAGGTCCCTAAAGGGTAAAAGGTGGGGGTGGTGCGGGAGGGCCTGATGTTATGCAGATCGGAGCGCAATGGCGAGCCCATGGCCGGATGTCTGCTGACCAGTGGGCCCAGGCGGGTTCTAGTCTGGAAGAATGGATTCAAAACGCTCATTCATAGGTTAGGGGTGCAGAAAAGGGTACAAGCTCCAAGCCCAAGGGTACTCGCAGGTACATGCAGGTACGTGCAGGGGAAGGCCCGGCGGGCGACGTTACCCTCCACAGGCGTCGACTGGGCATCAGTTGGGACCTTTTCGTGGGGAAGACGAGGCGGGGCTGCTTGCAGGCGAGCCAACGATCACAGGAGAGGTACGGGAACAGCGACAAGCAGAGCAACACTCTGGCGTCGACGCAGGTGTGGCCGCCGTAACATGCAATCTCCTGGCTGACGATAGCAAAAGTTCCATTGAAAAGACCCGTGTCAGGCAGGCAGGCAGTGGCAGTGACTACTATTTTCCGAGAATAAACCGCCAACTCCAATCATATTCCTCCGCCTCCCGCCAGATCTCAGCGCTTCAACCCAGAGGCTGGACCGGCTGTCGCTGTCACATCTCTGATGAGGCTTATCTCCGCACCCCTGCAGTTCCATATCCAAAGTGATTCCTGTCCAACCGTTGAACAGTGGGGCCACGGACGGACCTGACTGTCTGATCAGCGCTCCCTGTCAGCGATGTCTGATGCTGACGCTATATTTGGTTGCACACAGGGACGTCGATCTTAGCAACACTTAAGCTACCTTAGACTGATCGAGATGTCCGTTCAGAAGGATACGTCGGTACATAGGTTGCAGGAAGCGGTGGAAATAGCCCGTGGTTGTGCCATGCAGCACGGTCCTCAGGCCTTTCAGGGAAGGTTACATCTGGTCGGCCAAGGGACCTGCGATCGCAGAAACGTCCCTGAGAATACCATCGGCTTTCGGACAGCTTTTACAAATTCGAAGAGAAGTTCCGAAAGCTCGAACGTCCGAAAGGCAGGAACACCAGACAACCCAGTGGTCGTCACATGACGGAGCCAACAGTGTGCAGTCGTGCATACTACTGGGGGGCATTGCAGCTCGCTGTCCCAGTATCGTCGTGACGCCACATGCGACGACGAGTGCCAGTATCCTGCCCTGCGATCCTGCGTTTGGTGCTGCTACTGGCGTCGACGTCAGACAATCGAACTGACATTGGCCACCAGCTCAGCTCGGCTCGAGCTCATGAACGCAAGCTACCCTGTTCGACCACCGCAGCCTAGTTCCGCAGCTCCATTACCAACCCATTACAAACACGATCTCGTTCGATTAGACCCGTGCCTAACGAAGGCAGAAGGCTCGGTCTATGTCTGGTGGAGCTTCGGCGGTGCACGAGATTGGAACGGCTTATTGTGCCTCAATCTCCTATTTCGTCTCCAGTCAACGTCCACGTAGAGAATTGATGCGATTGGTCTTGCCATGAGCAGGAATTTGTATTGTTGGAATTTGTATTTCTTGCAGCCAACTGTCGGCGATGCGGACGCGTCCCAGAGCCGGCGGTAATGTCGAACGGGGAACCCTGGGGTCTTGGTCGGCTGCTCATGTGCGGCACCGTCAACGCCGCCATCTGTTTGGCTGCTCACCGGGGCGGGCCTGCCATGCGGTAACCTGCCCCTTCACCACCCTTTAGGCTTGAATGCTCGAGCCGCATGAAGGCTCCTGAGTCCTCCTGAACACCATGTGTCGGCAAAGTCTCTCGGGTAAGGTTCAGGCGCCCTCCCTCACTCCGGAAACCTAGTGCAGTATCAGCTCTGCCTCAAGTACGGCTGAGGCGGATCCAACCTCCAACACGACCGTGTTCTCGATCACACAGCTGATCGACACATGGCGGCCCCGCACCTAGATTGGCCGTTTGGAAGGCTTTGCGCGTGATGTCGCTTACCGCTGCGAAGCGACATGCTTGCACTTTTCGCTCGACCCGTATTCAATCCCTCCACTCGAGAGCTTGCAAGGGTCGGGGTCGTGGGGGTAGCGATGGGGAATATGCGAACATGTAACCCCATGCTCCACTGTCATGTGGGGAGAGATAAGAGCACGGTGCTGGGCCAAGCGAAAGGCAGACTGTCCCCCTCAGACGTACCTGCGGTGACAGCGCGATCAACGAAGCTTCTGACGCAATGGTGGCTGCAGGTGTTACTGACTCACCATCCCTCCACGCGCGGCCATCAAGTTGTGGTGTAACAGGTCCGTCTCCCACGTCAGGCGCACAGCGGGCCTGGAAGGGACACACAGAGGGCATGCATCCTGGCTGGTGGGAACAGCCAGACCGAAACGGTAAGACCGAAGGTCTGGGCCGATGCCCGATGGCACTGTCCGAACCCGAAATCCAGGACGCTGGACAGGTGCTTCAGAAATCCTTTGTAATAAAATACTTGTTCACCATTCGTCACCTGGGTTCCGTGTCAAGCACGGTGCTACGGTGGGCCCTGTGTGCCTGGCGGACTTCCCCAGCTAAATTACCCCGACACAGCTCCTGTGCAGCCATGTCCGGGAGACCTCGCAGCCCTGCCATATTATTAAGCATGCACGGAGAAGAGCAGAGCGAGAAAGGTGCGGAGGGTGGGGGCTGACGTACCCCCGCACCTTACCCACTAGCTCCCTGCAGATCATCCCGATCACAGTGCTTGCTCGCTCCCCGTGCTTTGGGTTCGCCGCGGACTTCTTAACACCCGTATCCTGAGAACGAGCGATCTGCGGACAGAGGCACCGTCCTGAGACCTGGGTCCATCTCCTGGCGACGGGCCATCGAGTGGCCTCTGCAAGCGGCCATCATCAGTGTATGTGTGTGGCCTTGGTTGCTGTGCTCTCATCTCGTATGACATTCCGCAGCGGCTTACCTCGTTCAGCCCTGTACGAGAGCATGGTTTTCGTCTGTTCCTCCTCTGAAAGAAGACCAAGGTTAGGTGTCGAAGGCAGATCTGCCTCCTAGACAGAATTGACACCGTCCGCGACAGTCGAGGCACCAGGCCAAGGCTGACTCGCGAGGCGCTTCAACCCGAAACCGTGGAGTCGTGGAGTCCCGAGTCAACACCCGCGAGCAGATCGAGCAGAGGAACGGTGCCAGGGTTCGGCACATCGTCGGATGTTTGGTCCCTGGGCGGCAACGTAAAATGTGTCCACGACAGACACCTCAGATTCTGCACTGCGTTGAGCCTGTGGTTGATTTGGCCATACCCCGCCCCAGCTTATCTTTGCCGCAAGTCGCCGCGAATTTCATTGGCCAGTTTGAATGAGGGGCTTCATGCTCCATTCAGCCACAGATAAGGAATGGCTCCTGTTTCTCCAAACGCCCAGTCACAGCCCACTGTTGCGGCTGTAGACCGCTCGGAACTTGGCCGCTTTCAACGGCACCGTCCAACCAGAGCCGGCTTAGGGTAACAGATGATCGTCAGGCCCACTGTCGATCACTACCATCACATAAGCCAGCGTTCCAGAGCTCAAGAGTGCAAGCCAATGCTCCCGACTCGCCTCTCGGCTGTTGTCAGAACTCAGCCGACCGCCAGCTCCGGTTTCACCCGCGCACAAGTGACCACATGTCCACATGGTGGAGAGGATGTTATGCTGAGTGGTACGGCCGGCTGCGTGGTGTGCAGACGTCACGACGACGCACGTTCGCCTTAGAGTGACTCCGTCCACATGCCAGCAACGCACGCAGGCTGTTCGAGGTCTCGAAAGGACGGCAAGGAACGAGATCTGTCACGAAATTAACTAGTTGGGTGCTAACTGATCGTCGTCGCGTGGAAGAGATCTGTCCCGTTGGGTTGCGTGGGATCTGCACCCCGCGGCTCCACACTGCGCTAACCTTGTGCATCGCCCACTGTGGTGATTCGTGTTACCTGCTCGCATCCCATTGGCACGGTGGGAAGCATATGTGCCTCTGCCTGGCTTCGGTATCTCTCTCGGTCTCAACTTAAGGATCTCTCGATCAGGCCCGGGAGTGCCACCCAGTTCACGCCAAGCACGGAGAGTGCGCACCGTGCGGCCGAACAGCGGCCGACGCCTGCCAAACCCGATGCGGCCCCCACCCGAACCCGTGTCGGACTCGACAGTTCGGGTAGAACAAAGTCTGAGAGCGGTGTCAGGGGAGACAACCTATGGCGATTTGGCCTTCCGTTCCTTGGCACCTTTCAAGCTCTCCTTCCTCAAGCCTGAGCCCACCCTTGCACGTTCCCCAGTCCGCCCGTCTTTCCGCGGCTGGCAGGGTGCCGGAGGGATCGACAGAAGCACGACATCCCGCTGCACACCACCTCTGACCAAGCTCGCTCTCAGGTTTGCAGCACCGGTGCAACGGACGTTTCGGGACTGGTGCCTTCCCTGCTCTGAGATCTCTGCGCTTCTTACAAAGTGCCCACCGACGGTCTTCAACGAGGACCCTGTCCCTGTCAGGAACAGCAGGCACAAGAGGAACAGCTACCATTTGAGGTCGAGTGCTGGTCGCATGATGCATGAGGTAGTGGACGTTGTAGTGGGGGCCCAATTTGTAATAGAGATGCAGCGCGTTGGCTCTGCTGGTGACACCGGTTCGTATCATCTATGTACAGTGGCTCCACTCGCTTTATTGCATCTGCAGCCCTTCCGTCAGTCTACTTCAATGTGCACATATGTGATGACAACTTGCATTGCCAGCTCTCAGAATGCTTTCTTTGGGCTCAAGCCCTGCACTAGCTGCTGTCCATTGCTTCGTGATCAGGTGCCAAATGTCAGCCAGCAGTGATCGACCCGCACCGAGCCGGCAGACCTCTTGTGACTGACATTGCCAGCGGCCTGGCCAGCCCCGTAAACGATCGGAGCCCATCTGCCCAGCCTAGCTTCTCCCTGCAGATCAGGCTGACACAAGACCAGTCGCCAGGAACGCACGGCCGAGCTGGAGTCGCTGGAGCCTTATCACTCCAGACCCCTCCCCCACTCCCCTCCACCCTCACCTCGGCTACAACCAGCTCGTCCGCCTAATGCTCAGTGGAATGCGTGGACGCGCGAATGCGACGCATGCATGCGCGACTCATGAGACTGTGACGTGCAGGCACAGGCTCACCCATGCATAGTATTGTCTAGCCTGTCCGACGGCTTAATAAGTTAAGTGTCAGTCTGGTTGAGAACTGCGCAATGATCGGCGCGGAACCCGGCCCTGCCACCCCTGGGACTGTACGTAAGAAAGCCTTTCACTTTGTCGCAACCAGCTTGTAGTTGACATGGAGGTGACGAAGCGCAGAGCTCAGTAGAGCTCAGCACACCCGTCGCACCCGATCTATATCTTCTCTCCCGGTGATGTTCTCTGCTTCAGCGGGTCATTGCGGATGTGCTAACTCCCGTAATGTGGGTCTGAGGCGGGAATAGCGAAAAGAATGGGATCCGAATAGTGCGTGCGGAAAGGGGATGCAGATCTTCAAGTTCCAGAACTACGACATGTGCTCTACATCGCTGTTGGGGTGTGCGTAGGATTATTCAACGTCCGATTCTTCGGCATCGGTCTCTCGTCTGACGAGTCCCGCCCATCTTCCTCGCCAGCACCGCATGGTGCTCGGTGCGAGCTGTGAACTCTGAACCGAATTCTGGGCGCAAAAGTAACAAAGGATACTCAGCACTCACCGCGTTGCCAGTGCCTTTGCCCTTGTGGTCTGCGCAGTTCCCGCATCCCTGCCTGCTTCGCACACTCGACGATCACTTACCCCCCGCCGGTCCCGACCGCGCCCTGCTACGACCGGGGAGTTGCCCGCTGCTGACCGCCGCAGGCACTGCAGATGTGCCCGGAAGCCAGACGCCGTGAGATGCTGAAAACCAATCACCACTGAAAACAGTGGCAGCCGTAAGCGAGCATGGCGGGAGGAGCGTGGTTATCTCGCGACGGAAGAGTGTTGATCTCCGAGTGCGGTGTGGCACAGCCGCTGCATCTCTACGCTGAGGACACACCCTTCAAGGCTCTCAGAGCATCAGACTTCTGTTCTGCGATGCAACAACTGACTGCGCGCACTGTCGCTGATCGTCGCCTACACTCTTAGCGCAGCCGAGACGTGTATTGTGCCGAGCGTGCCAAACTCACCTGGCACCGCACAGGCCAATGACGGACTCGAAAATTGTCACCGTCAGAACACCGGAGCGGATGTCTAAGTGAGCCTGGCGTGGGCTGCCTGACACCACCGCCATTCATATCACTGCCCTCCCTCTTGAGCTGCTGGTGGTGGTCACTCAGGCCCCACGGGCGCTATGAGCACCATTGGGCTACTTGCAATCATACCTACGCCTCCTGCACTGCTGCGGAAGGGTTCCCGTCGCCACTGCTTACTGGTTGTTGCCTCGCACCCCCACTAGGATGGCAGGTTGGTGGCGCTCTGTGTGGCACAACCAGTGACAGTTGTCTCGCCCGGCAACGCTGTGGCGCTGGTGAGCTGTCGATGCCCTTGCAGCGGACAGAGAACAGGAGCGTAGCGCGGAAGGCTCTACCATGGCGTTCCGCGCTCTCGAGAACGTCTGGACTTTTGGCGTAGAGCAGCCCTTGAAGCTGTTACAGGGACGAAAGCAACATTCCTTGAAGCTACGAGCTTGCACTCCACATGTGCTACAGCGCTGGACTCAAGAATCTCTCCGAGACCGTCCGTTGCGGCGCAGCGGGCCGGTCCTGCGGTCCGTCTCGAAACTACTCGTTCCAGTTGCGGCTCTGCAATCGACGGCCATAGCTGGTCGTTGACCCGAGTCGAGCCTCGTCTCGGGCTCTGCTCTCTGCAGCTCTGTTGTGCCGCGGGACGCCGTCGAGACTTGCGTGCCGTTGCAAGAGTGGGGGAGGTTCTGGACGTCGAACGCGTCCAGAGTTTGGAACGCGCCTGGTCGGTTGCGCATGCACAGCTCGGTCAGTATGTGAGTGTGACTGATATCAGTCGCGAACACTAGTCGTCTTCTAGTACGGAATCTGGTAGCGACAGGTTCCAGCTTCCAGACATGACCCGGCTGACACTTGAACCACTGAAAGGTATGTGGGCAGCCTTTAGGCATCAGCAGTGGCGGTGGAGCATTCTGGGCCAAAGTCAGCGACACAAAACAGAGCGGGGTGTTCAGCATTCCGCACCAGCACCATGTTCTGGGCCGAGCTGGAGCGCACCTGGCCCAAACTCCCATAGCGGGACCTTCGTGCCAGGCTGTGCGACCCCACCGCGCTCTTTCCGCCCCGCAGGGGGATGCGCTATGTACTGCACATGGCCGCCTAATCAGTTAGCGTCCGTAGTCCTGGTAGTGGCAAACAAAAACAAAGCGTGGCATGCAAAGCGACATGCCAGGGAGATCTGTTCTGCACCGACGGAAACAGCAAACCCGGCCCGGTGACTGCCATCGGGGCCTTCACAGAGTGACGTCGTATCGACGCACCAGGCTGATACTCTACTCGGTCACACCCCTTCCTACCTGCTGCCCCCAGCACTGCAATCCAGACCCTCGACCGCGCCTGGCCTGGGCTCGTGCATTCATGTGCGCGTATCTGGCACGTCGAACGTTAGGCGTCAGAGACCAGGTCCCCAGCCCCACAAGCTCGACTGACCATATCGCTCCCTCACGGTCTTCCTCGCGTTTTGCCGCTCCCTTCCAACACGCTCCCGATCGACAAGACCGGTGCAGATCCATCCAGGTCCTCGAGCGCATATCGCGATATCCTTCCTGCCGAGAAGTGCACCGAGCGGTTAGCTGTTGAACATGGCATGAGGCATGCTATCGCTCTCGTGAGCTTGCCTGTGAGTGCGGAAGTGCTGAGGACAGGCCGGGGCTTGGTCGTCACTATCGACCGACCCCGTCGCCAGCAGCTGGTCGTGTCATCGAACCGGCCCGTTCGGCGACGGCTGGCCTGGTACGTTTCCGGTACTCCGAGCTTCGGACCCAGGAAGCAGTTCTTCCACTCGCCGGCGGCGATGAGAACATATACCCATCCACCAAAGCCGTGCCTTCTAAGTGATGCTCAGCGACGACGCATGATCGGAACAGTGCCCACCCCAGCGTCACCAACACTGGCCACGGATGCCTCATCGATGATATCAGAGATATCAGAGATAGCAGCTGGCACTTTCGCTCTCTGTTCGGGAGCGACTCGTGACCGACCGGGGTGGCGGGGGCGTGATCACTTGGGTGGTGGAGCTCCACCCAACGTGGGTGCAGGTGATCAAGATCCCCGATCTCGCAGGCGGTCACTACTTGCCACTGATCAGTCACTTGCTACACGTCCGTCCCAGGGAAAGTCGATCACCGCCGTAGAGGGTCGTTTTCAGCGAGCAGCCCCTTGTGCCCGAGATGCTCGTGAGGCTTGAGACTGTGTTGGAGGAGTATTGAGACCCATATCTAACGTCCACACAAGTCTGTAGTGCACAAGGGCACTTCAAGATGGTGAACGGAACGGGCGAAATCGATCGACCATAGGTGAATGGTCGCTACGGTGGGGAATCGTAATCGGGTCGGGCTGAGACCGACGTGCAAGTATGATCAGTCTTCGACTATCCCGCGGACAGCGATTCGCGAGACCGCAGAGATCTTCCCGTCGCCATGAGATGACTCAATGCAAGCAGCCGGGTCAGCGACCTAACCATAGAAAGGCAGACGGCACGTTGGCGTGGGTGCGATACGTGTTGTCGACACCAGCGTCGTGCAGCTGGCGCTGAGGCTGACGACTCGGATTGCGTTGACAACTACCAGGCGCCTGTGCGGCCCGTGTGCTCGATCTGAGCTCGGCGTAGAGACTGCTGGCCCTGCTGCGCGTCCCCGTCAGTAGAGAGTGCGAACTCCCTCTCCAGCTATTAGCAGCTCATGAGGCCTGCGGTGTGGGACGACGACAGTACGGCAACTGCGCAAACACATCCGTTTGGTTATTCGGAGCGGGGCGTCGTTGCTAGCCGACTCTTGACTTGCAAGCTCAAGCCATTGGCGGGAGCTTGTGGATGCTGACCCTCTCAACGTCATCTTCACGCACCAGCGCGAGAGTCGGCTGCATGTTCTCGTGTAGCGAGCGACACCACTGTATCGTTGCGTCAGTACTGTTAATACTGAGCATCAGCAGGGTCAGAAGATATCAGCTCTTTCCGTCCGACATCATCTGGCGTAAACTTGAATCCATCTTGGCGGTTGAAGTATGAAAGCTAGAGTAACTTGCGTAACTGCCTTGCAAGCTGTCTTGAATCCGGACTGAGCGCCTCCGCGATATATCCCTCTTCCTCATCCATGGGTCCAGGGTGGTAGTGCTCCTAAGAGAGTGATGGGCCGCGAGATGCTCACAGTTGTTCAGTTGTTCCGGAACAGTCTCGGCAGTCGAAAGCTTCAAGAGTCGCCGAGGCAGGCATGAAAACAAGGTCTGCCCAGCAACGGTCGAGCCAGCGGTCGATGACCAATGCTCGCTAGTCGCTCGCCATTGTCGTCGCTGGTAGTCCGGCAGCCAAGTGATGGTCGAGCGTTGAGGTCGTGGTCGAACTAGGTGACCAAGTTGTGTCGATGTCGCCTACTCCGCTCCGAGCCCGGTATTCGGTGTCAAGGTCATGCGTCAGTGGCGGCACATCAACCCCCGGGCTTGGCCGACAGCACGAGCTGTCCCCAAGCCACGTTCCCATGCTCCCACGAATGCAAGCACCGACGAGCGTGAAGATCATGGCACGAGCTCCGATGTCCACTGCGTCTACTCCGCGCCGAGCCCGGCGGAGTTCTGTAACCTGTGGTAAGCTTCCACTTCCAACGTCAGTTCTGTCGTCAATTGCCCTTCTCCTTCTCCTCCTTGTCCTCCGCTGCTCGGTCCTACAGCTCGGCACGATCCAGGCTCCACAATCCAAGGCTCCAGCTCCAGCACCGTCCAAAGCATTGCTCTCGCATCGTCACACTCGTACACGTCACGTTTTCTAATGCCGATTTTGCCATCCTTCTTCTTCTTGTTGAGTTGGGTGGGGATGGGTCAGGTGTGGGGTTGGGGTTGGATTCAGGAGAAGAAGAGAAAGAGAAAAGAATAAAGAGATCAGAGAGGAGAAGAGAGAAGAGGGGCGGGGATGAAAGGAGAAGTGATGGGAAGAGTCGAGGAGTCGGGTGATGCGAGATGAGAGCAGGTGAGATGCGTTCATTCGTATGAGCAACGAGGCGGAGGCCTTCCTCGCTCCTCTTCCTCTTCTTCTTCCCCTATCGACTCCCTCCCCCTCCCCCTTCATCTCCACATTCGCCGGAATCGTTCGATTCGCCGGACTCCTTCGCCCCGACGCCGCGCCGGTCGGGAACTTGAGGTCGGATGGCGAAGAAGTCGGAGGACGAGGCGAAAGTGTTGAAAAGAAGAAGAAAGGAAAAGGAAAAGATGGTATAGCGAATCGCATCCCCGACGAGGTCCCCGCGCCGCGCAGCTAACTCCTCAAATGCATGCCCATAGTCAATCCGTAAGAGTTCAGCGCGAACTCTTACTGACGCCGTCCACCGCCGTAGCCGTACTTGGGCGCCTTCTTCTCCGCGGGCTTCAGGATCTGTCACGAGTTAGTGATGGAAAGTGGGAGTCAACTCACCTGGAAGGAACACAGCAGGGTGTCGTCGACCGACATCATGGCACCAGCGTTGTCGAACTCGCCACAGTAATTAGGGGCAGAGAACAGGGTGACGAGTTGCCTCTTGGCGAAGAACTCGTATCCGTCCTCGACGACTTGGTGCGCACGACAGATGAGGTCCATGTCGTGCTTCTGCAGGAATCTCGACACAACGTCGGGGCCGAACGTGAATGACACTCCTCGGTCGTTCTCGCTCCATCCGGTGATGTCCTTGTCCGGGTCGGACCAGAGGAGGTCACAGAGGAGGCCAGTGTCGGGGACGTCGGTGGGGCGCATCACTCGCCTGATCTGCTCCATGCTCTGGAGGTCTGGGCTCAGGCCACCGTGCATGCAGAAGATCTTCTCGTCGATGATGGCAGCGATGGGGAGACAGTTGAAGCAGTCGGTGAACGTCTTCCAGAGCTTGATGTTATAGCGGCGCTTGCACTCGTCGTAGAATCCATAGATACGGTTGATCGACGCGCACTCGTGGTTACCACGGAGGATGAAGAAGTTCTCGGGGTACTTGATCTTGTACGCGAGGAGGAGACAGATGGTCTCGAGCGACTGCTTTCCACGGTCGACGTAGTCACCAAGGAAGAGGTAGTTGGCTTCTGGGGGGAAGCCTCCGTACTCGAACAGACGGAGGAGGTCGTAGTACTGGCCGTGAATGTCACCTGCGTCGTCAGTTTCCGCAGCCCCTTGGCAGAGAACTGGTAGCGCACTCTCCGAAGTCTGGAGAGTGCGCGCGCACACGATCGATCGAGCTCGCTGACGCTCGCGCGCTGTTTGTGCCTAGCCTACTCACCGCAAATCTTGATGGGCGCCTCAAGCTCGAGAAGGATAGGCTGGCTGATGAAGATCTCGCGAGCCTTCGTGCACAGGTGCTTGATCTCGTACTCCTGGAGCTGGACGGCCTTGCCGGGGCGGTTTCCGCGGACTGTAGCCTCGTCAGTTCTGTCTCTTTCGCTGGCGGGCGCCGCGGCAATTTTTCGGCCAGCCACGGGCGGCGGGCGGCCATGCATTAGTCACACGCACCCTCGAGAAGTCGGTCGATGACCGAATCAAGGTCAATGTCGTTGGCGGCGTCGGCCATGTTTAAGGATTAGGGATCGAGGGGGATATTAACCAGTTCTGGGCTAGTCAGCATGTTTGACGGACAAAACAGCGTGTTTTATGTCTGAGGGATGGGGATGAAGCGATTTGGGTGGAAGAAGCGGGGCGTGTGCGTCCGAGCATGACACAACACCAGCTGGGACGCGGCTGGGCTGTGCATCCTCCTTCAGCATGCAATTTTGCCCGCGGCGTGCAGCGAGCGAGTGCGTGCGCGCAACACCCAGCATGCTCAGTAGTGGTAGCACGAGACTTGTCAGTGCCATACACGAGGATACCTCGCAACAGCGGAGCGATGTGTCCGCGGAGAAGGGTTTGCTAGTTGTGATGTCGGAGGCGGTGGGGGTATTCGGGACGGGTAGGCCAGGGGAAAGAGAAACTAACAGGACTCTTGTCGGAGCGAATCTGGCAGTCGACCAGCTACGTTGTGCAGTGCAGCCGGCGATGGAGACTGCGCGTGCGACGGCGAGGGGGAGGTAGGAGCGGGAGAGCGCCGGTGCCGATCTGGGGTAGCCGAGCGGGATGGAAGGGTGTTTGGGCGTTGGCGCGTCTTCGTTGCTCGCTGACGACTGCGGTGTCGGTGGGCGAAGCGGTCGAGGCGACGGCAAACGGGAGGGTTGGAGTCGGGGCGGGTGTCAAGCGTGTGGTGCTCGCTTGAGGAGAGTGCAGGGATGGATGGTGGTGAATGTAATGGAGAAGATAAAAGATGATGGTGGGGTGTTGTTGCAAATTGACAAATGGCGAGAGAGCGTGCAGCGTATGGTGAGGGAGGGCTGAGTGCTGGGCGGGCGATAGGGGGCTGTCGTCGTGTTCCAACACACCACACGGTGCGCTCACTCGCGGCACACGGCCGGGCGGACGAAGGGGGCTATTTGATTTGACGCTATTCCTCGTATTTCGCCCACGCCCAGGGCTAATTGGGCTAATCCGACTCAAATCAAAGTGTAATCCTCCATGTGGTCCCGTCCCTAATCCTAACCCGCAATCGTCCCTGCCGCCTGGGTCTGTCCGATATCGCACGGCGATGCACACGGCTGCACAATTTCGCTAGTCCACTCTCTTCCGCTGCTCACGTGAGGTCTCTCAACGCGTGCACGGTCTCTTTCAGGTGTGGCATAGACAACAGCCATTGCATGCAAGACTACTGAGCGCCATCGTTCTTGATCGCCGCCCCGCTTGTCTATCATCGAGCAACTGCGCTGATTCTATATCCCGCCCTTCGGCGCCCAGGGATCCTATAGGACTACTTGCGCTCGACGCGAAACGCGCTCCAGGACGCGGGACCAGATGATAACCATCCAGCTGGCTGTCTCCACCTGATGCGCCGCCCGCCTAACCCCGAAACGCCGCCCAGAGGCACTCAGCACTCCACCCGCTGCGGAATGGGAAGTTGGACCTGAGCGTCATAGTCATCTCGCGAGCGGAGCGTCGCGAGCCGTCGCTTGGTGAGTCACCGCTGACACAGCGGTGCTGCGGGCTGCGGACTGACTTCGGACAGCACTGCCTGGAGCGGGGTCATGCATACCACCCCCTGACTACAAGACGAGTGTGTACTGAAGCCTCGTTGTGACGAGCGCAGAACGAATGGAGCTGAGGCGCACCCGTGCCTCGCGTTGCCCGAGAGACAAGCGCGGGCGTCGAACAATGCGACTCGAGATCGCTCGGCAGAGAACAGACGCCGAGGCCGATGCGGTGCTAATTGTCAAGCAATGCTTCCTGATGCTTCCATATTCCATTGCGCTTCGGGCTCGGGCTTCTTCTGCCCTGTCGCCCTGTCGCCCTGTCGCCCTGTCAGCACGAGTCGGCGAGTGCCACTCAGCTCTGTGGGCAAACGCAGTCCTTCCTCCCCTCCCTGGAGGCTGGAGGCGCAACTGATGAGCTCGATCACACGCTCAAACGTCAGCCACGCGCTCGTGCCGCGGTTCTGGGCCCCGCACGCGCACACGCTCACAATGATCGGCGCGGCACGCCTGCATCCTCGTCTCCAGTATTCTGGGCGTGTGACCTGAGCAGCATGGAGGTGTCCTTGCGCAAGGACTGTGAGGCGGAGAGCTCCCAGTCCTCCAACCCCATGAACCTGGCAACAATGGGCTTCGGCGCAGGGGATCGCCGTGGCTGAAGCTGTGCAAGCCTTGGTTCTTGGCACTCGTCTGTCGGTTCTCGGCGTCGGAAGGCGGCCGTGTGGCGCTAACCCAGCCGTCGGCCGCCTTGTCCGTCCAGCATTCGATCTCCCCTCTGGTCTCATTTCTCTCATATCCGCCTGTCGAGCCTGCAATTCAGGAGGTCAGTCGCACAGACCTCATCCACTCAAACAACCGCTGCCACGGCACGATCCTTGTCCGTCGAGCGAGGCGCTTCATCGCGAACGACGAGCGGAGACTGTCGTCAGTGCGTCCGTCAGTCCTTCCCTCCTCGCCCCGTTGATTGCTCCGATCTTTCCAAAACCTCCAGCAGGCGAACAGCAAGAATCATAATCCAGACAAGAAACAGGGAACACAACCGATCCAAACAACAATCAGGCCTCTTAAGCCTTAGGCGGCGCCGTGACGCTCTCGCCAGACGTAGTCGCCTCCTTCTCCTCGGTCTTCTGCGTCTGGGGCGCCGACTCGGCGTGCGGGATCGCGTTCGTCGTCGTCGTGATCGGGTGCGGGCCGTCGTTCAGGCTGCCCGCGACGGGGGCAGACCCTTCCTCAGCCGTCGTCAGGTTGGCCGTGCTGCCGGCGTGGTCCTGAGGTCAGCTCTGTCTCCGGGACGGAAGCAGCTTACCTTCGCGCCGACGGCTTTCTCGAGCTGCTCAACGCCAGAGTGGTACGCTGCTGAAGCGCGCGTGAGCAGGCCCGGCTGGTCGGCCGTCGCTGTGCGGTCGTCGATCTGCTTGCCGAGGGCTTGGAGCTGGGCCTAATGGTTAGCGCGAGCGGAGCGAGGGAGCGTAAGAGTGTCTGGGCATACACCGGACAGTCATATCAGCAGACTTACGAGTCCATAGCCAAGCGCCGACTTGGCCTTCTCGCCGAGATCCTGCGCCGTCTGGCCAGCCGTGGCAGCCAGACCTCCCTCGCCCGTGCCGGTGGTCGTGGTACGCTCGCCGGGCGCGGCGGCGGGGGTCGCGGAGGCGTCGTGCTTGCCCTGGACGTTAGCTTTCTGATCCAGCAGCACGGCTCTTGCTCTTGCTTCTCCCCGGTACTCCACCCTCCATCCCGTTGAGCCTCAATCCACCCACTGCGAGGGGGAAGGAAGGGATCCAGGAGAGGGGAGGCTGGGATGACAGGGCTGGGAGACAATGCTTCCCTCCCTTCGGTCACGGCTACTCACCTCAATGGAATCCTTCAGCTCACGACCCTTCTGCATCGCCGCGTCCGCGTACGGCTTCGCCGTTGCCGCCGCCTTGTCGAGGTACTGTCTGTCAGCGGTCGTTCCTTCTCTCTGCCCTCTCCTCTCTCCTCTGTTCTTCTCTTCCCTCTCCTCTGTTCTTCTCTTCCCTCTCCTCTTGCCGTCCAGTCCTTCCTCGCTGTGGAGCACTTAGGAAATGGTCACTTACAGGCTGGGCCATAGCCTGCGCCCGCTGCAGGAGTCCCTCCCCGCCGCTCGTGCCCGTGGCCTGTCCCGCCGTCGAACCCGGCACTTCGGGTCCGCTCGCGCCACCCGTGAGTGTTCCAGCAGGCGAGACAGCGACGGGCGTCAGATCCTCGCCGCCAGGATTCGGGACAGCCGAGCCAGGCTTAGAGATCGCGTTGTTCGTGGCTGCGCTCATCGTTTCTATTCCTCTGTAGTTGCAAGTCAATGAGTGAGTGGATGAGATAAAGAGAAAACGACGAGTGGGGTACGATCATGCTCCAGACTCCAGGTTTGCCGCTGGCCGCTGGACGCTGGCGCGCCCAACTGCGCCCAGCCCAGCTGACATCTGAGCACGCAAATAGACGCGGATCATTGAGTGCATTGAGTGCCTTACAACGCGAACTACAGACCGGAACTGGAAATCGAGCACAGGACAACGACGTCATACCCCCCGATTTCCAGGGTAGTCACTCCGCTTTCTGCGCTTGTTTCGATTGGCAGTCGTTGGAATGATGCAGTCGTTGGAATGATCGTCATCGCGGGTTATCTCGCACGGAGCGAAATGCTCGGGATGCGACGATGTGCTGGACGTCTCTCCTCGCCACAGCAGTCGATGTGCTGGAGCTCTCTCCCCGCCACGGCAGTCACGTCGTTCATGCTTGCAGAGCTGGCACTGACTTGCTTCTTACGCTCGAAGCTTGCTTCGCTCGCACTGGGAACTGCGCTGTCTTCGTTCTCTGCTCAACTTGCGGGCTCGTCGCTAATCTATCCTCGTACATTTCTATACTTGATAACTATAGTCTAGGTCTGACGTTGCACAACAATCACTTCCGTCGCTGCGCGCGCGACCTACTGCTGCGCCTTGAACTTGTTGAGGACCTCGCGGACGACCTTGGCGTTCTCGCCGTCGCCGCCGGTAGTCCAGTGCACGGGGGAGCGGTCGAAGCCGTTGAACGTGCTGGCCGCGCAGAGCGTGTACGCGCCCATCTCGGCCCATCCGAGCCAGTCGCCAACCTCAAGCGGGGGCAGGTTGACGACAGCACGCACGCAGTCGATGCTGTCGCACGTCGGGCCCCAGACGCTCGCGCGCTGAGTGCCCGTGTATCCGAGCTGGAGGGTCAGGTCCTTCTCGAGCTCGACGTTGGGGGGCGGCGGGAACGCGGGCCGGCCGGCAGAGTGCGAGCCCGCCACAGTGAGCGGGTACGGGTGCACGATCTGGTGGTCGAAGAGGATGCAGTTGAAGGAGCCGTACACGCCGTCGTTTATGTAGTACATGACGTCGGCGGAGCCCTCGCCCTCCGCGCCGGAGGGAATGTCCTCTACCTCGGCGGGAGCGGCCTCGGCGTTCTTCCTTCGCGCAATGACGTTGGTGGCGAGCGTGAAAGCCGACGAGACGAGGAAACGTCCCGGTTCGGCGATGACGCGCACACCCTCGCTGGCGGGGAAGTACATGTCGAGGTTGTCGGAGATGACGCGGGACATCTGCGCGAACGTCTCGCGCTCGAAGCCGCCGCCAATGTCGAGCAGCTCGAGCTTGTAGCCGGCCTCCTTGGCCATGTCGAACGCGCGGCGCGCCCGCCAGATGGCGTCCGCGAACTGCTCCGGGTCCTTGCAGCCGGAGCCGACGTGGAAGGAGACGCCGACGACGTCGAGGCCGAGCTCCTTCGCAGTCTGGAGGAGGGAGGGGCAGACGTCGAGGGGTGCGCCGAACTTGAGACCGAGGCGGCAGAGCGACTTTGAGTCGTCGGTCAGAATACGCAGCACGAGCTTGGCGCGCGGGTGCAGGGCCTTGATCTTGTGGAGCTCGTCGGCGTTGTCGAAGGTCATCATGTCGACGCCGCTGGCGTGCGCCTTGCGCACGAACGAGGCAGGCTTGCACGGGTTCGCGAAGATGATGCGGTCGGGCGAGGGACCCGCCGGCAGCGAGAGGACGTGGTTGATCTCGGACGACGAGGCGCAGTCGAAGTTAACGCCGAGGAGGGAGAGGAGGTGCAGCACCATGGGCGAGGGGTTGCACTTGACGGCGTAGAAGATCTCGACGCGGGAGCCGATGGGCGACGCACGCCACTGAGCGACAGCGTCGTAGACGGCAGAGAGGTCGCCGGCGAAGAAGGCGCTCTCGTCATCCATGCCGCCGTTCATGCGCGCCTCGACGACGGCGTCGACGAGGGCGTGCACATCCGCGTCGTGGACGTCCGCAGTCAGAGCGGAGTGAACCGCAGGGCGCGGGCGGAGGACGAGGGGAGGAGCAGGCAGGCGGCCACCCTCGACGTTGTCGTTGAGAGCGCGGCTGAGCTGAGCCACAGGGGCGGTAGGCGCAGAGGCCGGGCGGTTGTCCTCCCAGGCCTGGGCGCGGACGACGCCCACCTGGCGCGCGGCAGGGCGCATGGTCTCGGTCAGAGTCGTGCTCATGTTGTTGGGATTATTCAGACTTTTTGTGTATGCCGTCGAAACGGTTTATGTAGCCTCCCGGAGTTGAACCAGACGGGGCAAAGTAGTAAATCCAAGCTGTCCGTGCGGAGACGAATCAGCTTATTATCGGGTCGGCCGCCGTCTCAACAGAGGAGATCAGGCCACCTGTTGTGTCAGCTGAGGGAATATTGTGGTTGGGGAGGCCGCTAGCGCCGGTCGGAGATGACCCCGGAATGAAGAGACGTTCAACAGATGAGGCGAGAGGAGATCGGGGGAGCACGAGGTGGCAACGTCCGTGTTGGTGTTGGTCGTGTGGGTATACCGACATTCCAGCGAGGGATTTTGTTTCGAGAAAGACACTCACAGTCAGGGTGCAGTGGGGAGGAGATGCCCACTAGCGACGCGAGAGAGGGTAGAGACGACGGCGGGGCAGTTGGAGCCCTACGCAGGTGCGTAACACGGATACCAGAGTCTTGCTGTAAGAAAGGTGGTATGGGAGAAAGGAAGGGCGACCCTCGCCGTTGATTTTGGTCAGACTCGGGTTCCAGTGTCGGGTGCCCTACAGTGGCCCTACGCTGCCTGCACGACCGCAGACAGCGGCGCAGCGGTGGCGGTCGTCGTCCAGGCCCGCAAGGCCTGGGTCGCATGGCACATACCCAGGTGAGTCCCTGACTCAGTGCGTGGATCCATTAGCGGGATCAAAGTTGGCTTAATACGATTTGACCGCGCATTAGCACCCCACGCTGCCCCATTTAGCCCAAATGTCGGCCCCTGCGCTCGTGTGCACCCTGACCAACCACGAGTCAAAATTTCACCACCCTGCCGCTGCGAGCAGCCGAACCAGCGAGGCTATTCGTGGCACAGCCCATCGTCATCGGTGACCATCGCGGACCGTCGTAGATGCCGTCGTCATCACCGCTAGCATCGATCTCTCTGCGCGAATAATATGAGGGGTATATGCATATGCGATAGACCGATTAACTCTCCCTTCGATCGCCCTTGGTTATAAGATCGTTGCCAATGATGTACTGTCTATATTATTGATGGTTGAGGTTTCTGCGCTACACTCTAGTCTGCACGAGTTGCGCGATCGCGGTTCCACCGGAACTCCGCTGCGAATAGAACAAAGGCCGCCGCCGGTCCATGGCGGACTCCCCTGGCGGGCTCCCCTCCGCTGCGCCTGCGGCGCTGCGTCTAGCACCTTTTAATCCCTCGTTGAGGGACATTCTCTCCGGGACATCCACGCTGAGGCCGTTTTACAGCTCGGATCCGTCCTTGGACGTGAGAGCCTGCGCGGCCGCGTGGTTCTTGAGCTGGAGAGCGCCCTCGAGCGAGTACTTGCCCTTGCCGATGTGGGGGTTGGGGACGGGCAGCTTGCCGGACGCGACAATGTCGAACTGGGCCTTAGCGTTCGCGTTGTCCCCGCGGCGGGCGAAGAAGCGGCCGAACTCGTAGTGGTTGTGGAAAAGGATGTAGTGGTCGAGCTCGACCTTGGGGGCGTTCTCGATGACGGCGCGGAAGTCGCGCTCGGCGCCAGCGTCCAGCTCCTCGTCCGTCGGCTGGCCGGGCAGGCGCTGCCTGGCGTTCTCGCTCGCGTCCTTCGGCTGGTAGCAAGCGACGCTCTGCACCATGGCACGGAGGAAGTGGCCCAGCGCAAAGTCGTCCCAGTACCCTGTGCCGTTGCCCCAGGTTTCGGGCGTGGACGCCTCGAGCGCGGCGAGCTCCTCGTTGATCCGCGGGAGCCACTTGGACAGCAGGAGTCGCCGCGGCGTAGCGCCGAGCGAGCCGAAGACGTACGCCATCTCCATGGCCGGGAGGAACAGCCGCTTGCCTTGCGACACGTACTTGCGCGCCTTGCGGTTGGCGAGCTTCTCGATAGGAAGCGACTTGCCTGCAATCTTCTTCGCGAGCTTGGGCAGCTGCAGCACGAGCTGGTACGCGTGCTCCTGCGTCGCCTCGGGCACAGACGGGTCGTCGATGAGCTCCATGACGTTGACGGCGGTGGCGTACGTGTACACGGCGCGCGACCAGTTCGACTCCTTGCGCAGGATCTCGAAGCACTGGTACGAGCCCTGCCAGTCGTTGAGCTGGAAGAAGTTGCAGCCGTAGTCCCACAGACACATGTGCTGCAGCTGCACGTACTCAAGCTCGAGGTCGAGCGCACGCTGCAAACTCGCGTTGGCGAGTTCCGGCTCGCACTCGTTCGTGTGCAGGCGCGCCTGGAAGTAGAGGAAGAAGATGCCGTCCGGGTACCGGCGCATGTTGTACGCGAGGATCTTGCGCGCCGTCGGGATGTCGACACCGGCGACAGGCATGAGCACGGAGATGACGAGGTGGAACGTGAGGAGGATCATGTCGCAGATCGGTCGGCGGATACCCTCGTTCGTCTCGTCATATGTCGGCCTCGGCGAGTCGACGGACCAGCCGCCGGCAGCCATCAGGGTCTCGAGAGCAACCTTGCGGTCGCCGGCGTAGCCGAACACCTCAGCGATCTTCAGCACCTTGCCGGGCAGCAGGGAGAGCATGAGCGAACTCGTGCCCGTCCCGAGCAGCACGCCGGAGCGGAAGTCCATGTCGATGTCCTCGTCGAAACCGTCCTTGTCCGCCTCGTCCAGGTACATCTGCAGGGTCCGGTAGATGCCGTGGGCCGAGCGCATGTTGAGTGCCTCGCGGATAAGGCCGACCCAGTCTCCACCGGCAACGATGGCGAGTTGCGCCTTGACCAGGATCGTCTCGGCGTACGTGAGCTCGGCGTGACGCTCCAGAGGCGTCATCTGGCGAACACGGGCCAGCGCCTGGCCGTGAGAGACTAGTCCTCCGATCTTCGAAAAGACACCTCCGGTCGGGCGGCGCAGCATCGTAGCTGTGTGCGCAGTGGCTTTCGTAATGTCGAGAGCCGCGTTAAGGTCGACAGAGTCGAAAGTCATGAGGCCCTTCAAGCTCTGGATAAGCCCGTGGCCGCTCTGCAGATACAGATGGTTGTTCTTCGGATCCTTCCGCGCAAGCAGATCCTCCGACTCCTTCATCTTGGACGACAGGAAGAGACTGAGTGCCTCGCGACAGGTGTCGAGATCGGTTGCGAGCACGGCCGCCTGGTCGACATCCTTCGGGTTGCCGTACTCCATCTTCGGCGGGTTAACCTTGGCGCCCGTGGCCTGGTAGCGGCGGAGCTTCGGGATGCCAAGCGAGGTCATGCTCGCTGTAGACGCCTTCCTGCCACCCGCTGGGGCACCCTTGGCCTGAGTGCCGTTTGCTGCCACACCATTCACGGGGACAGCAGCAGCGTCATTGGCCGAGGCGTTCCGCTCGATGGCGTGAACCTCGTCCTCGTCCTCCTCCTCAACCTCTGACAGGCCCTCCTCGGGGGTGGCCCAGAAGGCGTCGTCCTCGTCGGAGCTCTCGTCCTCCTCGCCCCATTGCGAGTACATGCTGATCGACCGGGTCATCGACGGGGCGACCGACACGGCAGGAGAGCCGTTCTCGACAGCCGCGGCGGGAGCGCGCACAGGAGTGGAGTCGACGGGGCCGTTTGCCGATCCATTCGGGGCCGAGGTCTGTGATGCCTTCGTAGGCGTTGCAGGTGCAGGCGCAGTCGTCGACGCAGGTACACTGGAAACAGAGGGCGCCTTCGGCGCGGTCGAGGCGGGCTCTCCAATGCCAAGGTTCGCAAGCTGGGCGTTCACAGCCTCGTTGGGAACCGCAGGCAGCGTTTTGCTGTTGTCGACCTCGACACTGGAGACCTCCTTCGAGGGAGTCGCGGATCCAGACGACACATACTTGGCGGGGATGGGCGGGACGGGGGCAGCGTCTTCCTTGTCCCGGTGGTTGTTGAACAGCGATGACAGGCGGCGTTTTGACTTGGATCTGAGACGTCAGCGATGGAGCGGCAGGTATGCTGTTCGAAACAATAACAAACCCACCCGAACAGGCTGTTCCTCCTTGCGGAGCGGTTACTGATGCTACCAGAGTTGTTTGCGCTGTCGGCGTCCCCATTCGTCGAGGACTGGGAGGAGGCAGCAGCCGCAGCGGCGGCGGCGCCTGATGAGCGGGAGACGGGGGGCGTGTCTCCACGAACTCCGCGAATGTCGTTTGAAGACGATTTGCGCGAGAGGGAGAATTTCCTCATCGGCATGATGGCGGATAGGGTGGTGAGATGGAAGTGATCGAGACGTGGATTTTTGATCGATGAGTCGCCGATGCCAGGATGGGAGGAGGGTGGGAGTGAAGTGTGACTTGCAAGGAGGGACGGACGCGGATCGCTGGGTGAGCGTTGAGCGAGCCGACTTTGTGGACGGTGGACTGGCTGCGAGTGCTGGCTGGGTCCTTGGCGGGCATGGCGGGGCTGTATGCTACGTTGGCGCTAGCACTAGTTACATTGCCCCACTAACGCCAGGGCGTAGGGCCAGGCAGCCCAGGCAGGCCAGTCATGCCAGTCAGGCTAGGGCCAGCGACCCCGATGCGTGAGTCCGCCAGCACTCGTACTCCAAACGCCTCCCGGTGCTTCAGCATCTGTCGCATGTCGGGACCTTGGCCACCTTGGGTTCTGGGCCAAAAGCCTATCCTTCACAGAGCCCCGCTCCAGCAGCCGTCAGAGCCGAGGAAGGAGGGCTGAGAGGGAGGAGGAACAGGGAAGGAGGGCCTGAGACGCGCGCGCACCGCGCATTCGCGGCAGTTGCCCTGCGCCGTGCCCCTGCCATGCCTTGTCTCGTCTTGCTGCGCCCCTGACACCGAGGAATATCCACCGTCTTTGCGTCTTTGATTCCGCCGACGTCGCCGACGCCAGACACGCTCTGGCCCAATCCAATCAGTCACCCCTGCAACGTGCAACATCTTATTAGTCTATCCCTAATCCCTCTTGATGCATTAAACAACCGACTAAGCCTCCATTATCTGCGGCTGCGTGCGGCATCTCACGTGGGCGCCATCAACCAGCGCTCTCCGCTGTCCGCTGATTACGACTCGGACACAGGCAATCAGAAAAACCCGACATACTCAGCCGCTCCTGACCGCGAGCTTGCTTGCCCGCCCGTGTCCATCAGTCCGCCTTCCTTCCTCCTTCTTTGTCCTCACCCTCCCTTCCTTATTCTTCCTCACCCCGACGTTTGACGCCCTGCACAGGTGCGACAACAAGAGGTTGCGGCCCACCATGTCCGACCTCGCAGACGTCCTCAAGATCTCCATCCTCGGAAATGAGTCGATCCACGCCGGTTTCCACCTCGTTGATTACATCTTCCACACTGTCCTCACCACCCTTCCCTCCACCACCTATGCCCTGATCACCGACACCAACCTCGCCAAGCTCTACCTCCCTCAGCTGGAGGAGGCTTTCGCCAAGGCCGCTAAGGAGACTGGCTCCAAGGCGCGCTTCATCGTCCACCAGGTCGCTCCTGGTGAGGGAGCCAAGTCCCGCGCTGTCAAGGCGGAGATCGAGGACTGGCTCCTTAGCGAGAAGTGCACTCGTGACACCGTCGTCCTTGCCTTTGGCGGTGGTGTTATTGGAGACCTTACTGGCTTCGTTGCTGCCACTTTGTGAGCAACCTTAGTCTTCGAGAAGCTGACAAACAGCATGCGTGGCGTCAAGTTCGTCCAGATTCCGACGACGCTCCTCGCCATGGTCGACTCTGCCGTCGGCGGAAAGACCGCCATTGACACTCCCCACGGCAAGAACCTCATCGGAGCTTTCTGGCAGCCGAGCTACATCTTCGTCGACCTTTCGTTCCTGTCGACCCTCCCTATGCGCGAGTTCTCGAATGGTATGGCTGAGGTCGTTAAGACTGCCGCCATCTGGAAGGCCGATGACTTCGCTTCCCTGGAGTCTCGCGCGGCCGAGATCACTTCTGCCATCTCGACCAAGGCTGAGGGTCAGGCCGGCCGCTTCGAGAAGGACCGCTCCGTTCCCCAGTCGCTTCTCCTCCAGGTCGTGACCGGCTCGATCTACGTTAAGGCGCACATTGTCACCATTGATGAGCGCGAGACTGGCTTGCGTAACCTCGTCAACTTCGGCCACACCATCGGCCACGCCATCGAGGCTGTCCTTACCCCGACCATCCTCCACGGAGAGTGCGTCTCGATTGGTATGATCCTGGAGGCCGAGGTCGCTCGCCAGCTCGGCATTCTCTCTCAGGTCGCCGTTGGTCGCCTGACCCGCTGCCTGTCGGCGTACAACCTCCCTGTCTCCATGTCGGACCGCCGCATTGCTTCGCTTCCCGCTGCCTCGCAGCTCGGCGTCGACCGTCTCCTCGACATCATGCGCATTGACAAGAAGAACTCTGGACCTGCTAAGAAAATTGTTCTCCTCGACCGTATCGGTAAAACTTACGAGGAGAAGGCCACCGTCGTCGCCGACGAGGTTATCCGCAAGGTTCTCTGCGAGTCTGCCACCGTCATCTCTGGCGTCCCTAAGAACTCCCCGGTCGTCATGTCGACTCCGGGATCCAAGTCGATCTCTAACCGCGCTCTCGTCCTCGCTGCCCTCGGTAAGGGCAACTGCCGTATCCGCAACCTTCTCCACTCGGACGACACTGCAGTTATGATGAACGCTCTCGCCGAGCTCAAGGGCGCTGTCTTCTCGTGGGAGGACGGAGGCGAGACCATTGTCGTCGAGGGGGGTGAAGGTAAGCTCACCCCTCCTCCCAGAGGTAAGGAGCTGTATCTTGGCAACGCTGGAACCGCTGCTCGCTTCCTCACCACGGTCTGCACCATTGTCCAGCCTACTGCCGACCTCAAGTCCACCAAGATCACGGGCAACGCCCGCATGAAGCAGCGCCCCATTGGCCCCCTTGTTGACGCTCTCCGCGACGACGGTGCCAAGGTCGAGTACCTCGAGGGCCAGGGATGCCTCCCTCTCGACATCGGCGCCGATGGCCTCGCTGGCGGACACATCAAGCTTGCTGCAACCGTGTCCAGCCAGTACGTCTCGTCGATCCTGCTCTGCGCTCCCTACGCTCGCGAGCAGGTCACCCTCGAGCTCATCGGTGGCCAGGTCATCTCGCAGCTTTACATCGACATGACCATCGCCATGATGGCTCAGTTCGGCGTTCAGGTCGAGCGCCAGAAGGATGCCAGCGGCAAGCTCCTTGACGTCTACGTCATCCCCAAGACGACCTACAAGAACCCCGCCGAGTACGACGTCGAGTCGGACGCTTCCAGCGCCACCTACCCCCTCGCCATTGCCGCTATCACCGGCACGACCTGCACGATCTCGAACATTGGTTCCAGCTCTCTTCAGGGCGACGCCCGATTCGCCAAGGAGGTCCTTGAGCCAATGGGCTGCACCGTCGAGCAGACTGCCACATCGACCACAGTCACTGGTCCTCCCATCGGCGAGCTCCGCGCCCTTGGCAACGTCGACATGGAGCCTATGACCGACGCCTTCCTGACGGCCGCCGTTCTCGCCGCCGTTGCCACCAAGCCTTGTCTGCCTGAGCGTGAGGTCAAGGGCCTCGGCCCTAACGCTTCGCGCATCTACGGCATCGCCAACCAGCGTGTCAAGGAGTGCAACCGTATCAAGGCTATGCGGGACGAGCTTGCCAAGTTCGGCGTTGAGACCGACGAGTTCGACGACGGCATCATCGTTTTCGGCAAGCCCTACACCCAGCTGAAGAAGGGTGTTCAGGTCCACACCTACGACGACCACCGTGTCGCCATGGCCCACGCCGTTCTCGCTACTGTTGTTCCGGAGACCGTTCTCGAGGAGAAGCGCTGCGTCGAGAAGACCTGGCCCAACTTCTGGGACGACCTCCAGAACAAGATCGGCGTCGAGTTCGACGGTGTCGAGCTGGACCAGAGCAAGCAGGCATCTACTTCCGGCACCAGTGGTGTCCGTGACACCCCTGTCCTGCTCATTGGCATGCGCGGTGCCGGCAAGTCGTACATCGGCCAGCTCGCTGCCGAGGTTCTTGGCTCTGAGCACGTTGACGCCGACGAGGTGTTCGTGCAGCAGGCGGGCATGAAGGTCTCCGACTTTGTTGCCCAGAACGGCTGGCCCGCGTTCCGTGAGACCGAGACCAAGATCCTGGCCTCGTTCCTTAAGGAGAAGTCCGGCAGCCACGTCATCTCCCTGGGCGGTGGCATTGTCGAGACCGAGGAGGCCAGGAAGATGCTGGCCGCGTACGTCGCCGACGGCGGTGTCGTTGTCCACATCCACCGTGACCTCGAAGACCTCGAGGCTTTCCTCGACAACATCGGCGGAACTGCCCAGCGTCCCAAGTGGGGCGAGGACTTTGCCGACGTTTACCGTCGCCGTGAGCCCTGGTACGAGCAGTGCTCGAGCCATGAGTTCATCAACACCCTCGAGCCGATCGCGTCGCAGACGGAGAAGGACCACCACCGCGCCATGCGCGCCGAGTGCGAGCGTTTCTTCAACTTCGTCACGGGCCGCAACGCGAACCGCCCGATCGTCTCTGGACCGAACGCCCAGCCGACCGCCTTCCTCTCGCTCACCTTCCCCGACATCACTCCCGCTCTCGCCAACCTCTCCACGCTGACCGAGGGTGCTGACGCCATTGAGCTGCGTGTCGACCTCCTGTCGCCCGACGGCCAAGCTCCTTCGACGCCCAAGCTCCCTCCTACATCGTACGTCTCGAAGCAGCTCGCTTCGCTGCGCCTCGCATCCAACCTCCCCGTCGTCTTCTCCGTCCGTTCGAAGAACCAGGGCGGCTGGGCTCCCTCGGACGACGTTGCCGGTTACGCTGCTCTCGTGAAGCTTGGCCTGCGTAGCGCCGCTGAGTACGTCGACGTCGAGCTCGCGTGGCCCGGGGACGTCCTCGCCGCCATCCACGCCGCTAAGCGTGAGACTGCTCTCATCGCTTCGTGGCACGACTGGACCGGTAAAATGAAGTGGGACGGCCCCGAGGTTGCGGGCAAGTACGCCGAGGGCTCAAAGCTAGGCGACATCGTCAAGATTGTCGGCACCGCCACCTCGACGGCGGACAACGCCCAGCTTGCTCTCTTTGCCGAGCGCAAGAAGGAGGACCCGACTGCCAAGCCTCTTCTTGCCATCAACATGGGCGCCGTCGGTCAGCTCTCGCGTGTCCTGAACCCGGTCCTGACGCCGGTCACACACGCGGACATGCCGTCTCGCGCTGCTCCCGGCCAGCTCACGGCCAAGGAGGTTATGAAGGCGCGCACCCTTGTCGGCCTGTGCCAGCCGAAGAAGTTCTTCCTGTTCGGTTCGCCTATTGCCGCCTCCGTCTCGCCGACGCTTCACAACACTGGCTTCCAGGCCCTGGGTTTCCCGCACCACTATGACCGCTGCGAGGCGTCCGAGATCAACGCGACCGTGCGCCGCGTGCTCGCCGACGACACTTTCGGCGGCGCGAGTGTCACCATTCCCCTCAAGCTTGAGATCATGTCCGAGCTCTCCGCCGTCAGCGAGCACGCCAAGGTCATAGGCGCCGTGAACACTGTCATCGTGCGCCAGGGCACCAAGGGCCGCGAGCTGCACGGTGACAACACGGACTGGGCTGCGATCCACGAGGCTGCCCTCCGCAACCTGACTCCCGTCTCTGAGCTCACGACCCTCGTCATCGGCGCGGGCGGCACCTGTCGCGCTGCCATCTACGCGATGCACAAGCTGGGCGCGGCGCGCATTCTACTCTTCAACCGCACGCGCGAGAACGCCGACAAGGTCGCCGCCTCCTTCCCGAAGGAGTACAAGATCGAAGTCGTCACGTCGCTCGACAAGCTGCCCGCGCAGCCGGCCGTCATTGTCTCCACTGTTCCGGGTGCGTCGCTCACCATGACGCCCGGAGAGGGCATCGTCCTCCCGCCCTCGCTCATGGGACACCCGAACGGTGTCGCGATCGACATGGCGTACAAGCCATACAAGACGGCGCTGCTCGAGGCCGCCGAGGCCGCGTCCTGGACCTCCGTCACGGGCATCGAGATCCTGTGCCTCCAGGGATTCCGCCAGTTCACGCTGTGGACGGGCAAGGCCGCGCCGGAGCAGAAGATGCGCAAGGCCGCCATGGACAAGTACTTCGAGGCCTAGACGTTAGTAGACATTCAGTAGTATCAAAAGCATTCATCAGCATATGCATTTTAGTGGTAACAGCGGTAGCCGGCCAGTCGGGACGGTGACGTCGCGCCGAGGTCGAAGTCGCAATCCGAGATCGATTATGGACGATCGTCGTGATCGAAGTGATCGTCTCAGCTTGAGACACCGGCGACTGGGGATTGGGTTCGGTCAAACCAGTGCAGAGCTTGCAGCGGTCGTTATCGGCTCGCCTTCTTCCATTCCGTGGCTTGGAGCAGAGTGGGTCCACCTGATGTTCCTGTCGAACCTGTCGTTATCAGCAGGATGCGTCGCGTGTCGAGGGCGGTTCAGAGGTGTGATTGAACGCCCGTGAAACGGAGGTGGAACGGGTGGAACGGAGGCGGTGGCAAGCCGAAAGGCGGTGCTGCGCCAGTGCGAGCTGCACTGGATGCGCACCGCTTCTGACTGATTAACACGGAACTCTAATGGCCATTACCGTGATTTCAAGCTTGCATTCAAGCTTGCTTCAGACGTCCTTTGACCGTACGACAGCAGGTCTGGATAACGAGATGCATGCTGAAACGCGGAGCAGTCGCCGACGCAGCGCGAATGCCTTGGTCAGAATCCTCGTCCATCTGTCCTGATCACCCAACGTGGTCTCCTCTCAACCCAACCCCCATAATCTCGTAATGCCTTGTTCGCGGATAAACCCCTGCTCTGTGACAATTGGCAGGCCTCGCTGCAATGTGCGACGGTCAGGACGGCGGGATATGAGTTACACGAGGTTCGGCGGGCATCGCCCCATGGCCGTCTTCCAGAGAACGCGAGATCGGTTGCAGAACACTCCCCAGGCCGCTGTCAGCCAAGCAGAGCTCTGTTTCATGCCGGCTCGGCTTATCGAGCTGTGCGTGGTTTCATGAATGAAGAAGACGGAGGCACGCTTTCTGACCACTCAGTCCATCTGTCGTAGGTCGCACAGCGCTCAGCGGAGAGGGTCAATAAAGCAAGAAGCACAAGTTGTATTGGAAGGGAGAGGTAGAAGCTAATCGCATGGAGGTGCAGCGAACGAGTAGAGAAGGATCCGGGAGGTGTCCGGGAGGAAGCAAGTAGGTTGCAGGGATGAAGCTGTGCCTGGTCTGAAATCAGGGAAGGTTGCCTGCGGTGCTCCTGGTGCGTTTATCGCGCCGCTGCCCCGCCTCGGCGCCTCGGCTCAGCCCAGCGCGCCCAGTTGCCCAGCGCTCAGCTTAACACGCCTTGCACCTGCCAGTCTGTCTGGTTCACGCGGCGAGTCGCGAGTTAGACGCCTCAGGACTCGGACGCCCCGTACATCGCTCTAGGGCAACCACAGGGCCAGCTTGACCCCGAGTGTGTCATCCCCAAGCCACTCAATACACCTGACTCTCACAGGCCACAGACCACCACATCACCTACCATACCCCTTCCTCGACATTACCCCGACCCATCCATTGTCCTCCTGTCTCTATTTTCGATCCGTATATATCTCCATCACCGCCTCCCACTCCCATTGTCGCCCTCCCCTCCCCCATCCACGTTACCTCGCCCTCACTTCTGATCGCCATCGCCGACGACCTCGCCTACGCCGCAGCTCATCGCCCCGCACCCCGCGCTCACTGCGCCTTCCTCTCTCGCTGACGACACCGCCGATCCCCTCCTTCCGACCAGACACACGCAGCTAGAATCCCTCGCGGCCCCTCCCCCCCCCGTCCAGATATGACAATGGACCAGACACCGAGACAGGTATTCCAGACGCCCAACAACGTCTACGTCCTCCAGCAGCCCTGGCAGCTCGTCAAGGAGCTCGGGCAGGGAGCGTACGGGTGAGTATCCAGAGTTGTTGTTCGCAGTCGCTGCGGAGCACGACAACAATGGAACGGCGGCTGACACTCGACCCAGATGCGTCTCCTCCGCGCGTCACGCCCAGACCGGCGAGACCTGCGCCGTCAAGAAGGTCACGAACGTCTTCACCAAGAGGGTGGGTGCTGCGAGGGTCCCGGGCACAGCTGACAACAGATCCTCACGAAGCGCTGTCTGCGTGAGCTCCGCCTGCTGCACCACTTCCGCGGACACAAGAACATCACCTGCCTGTACGACATGGACATCGTGTTCGACCACGCGGGCAAGTTCAACGAGGTGTACCTGTACGAGGAGCTGATGGAGGCGGACCTGCACGCGATCATCCGCTCGGGCCAGCCTCTGTCCGACGCGCACTTCCAGTCGTTCCTGTACCAGACGCTGTGCGGGCTGAAGTACATCCACTCTGCGAACGTGCTGCACCGCGACCTGAAGCCGGGCAATCTTCTCGTGAACGCCGACTGCGAGCTGAAGATCTGCGACTTCGGCCTGGCGCGCGGTTTCCAGCCGGGGCAGGTGCAGACGGAGCAGGGGACCGCGGGCTTCATGACCGAGTACGTCGCGACGCGCTGGTACCGGGCGCCGGAGATCATGCTGTCGTTTGCGAACTACACGTCGTCGATCGACATGTGGAGCGTCGGGTGCATCCTCGCCGAGCTGCTCGGCGGAAAGCCCATCTTTAAGGGAGAGGACTATGTCGACCAGCTGAACCGCATCCTGAACCTGCTCGGGACGCCGACAGAGGACACGCTGCGCCGCGTCGGCTCCCCGCGCGCGCAGGACTACATCCGCAGCCTGCCCATCAAGCCGCGCGTCAAGTTCAAGACGCTGTACCCGAACGCGCAGCCGCAGGCGCTCGACCTGCTCGAGAAGCTCCTGTGCTTCGACCCCGCCAAGCGTATCGGGTGCCAGGCCGCCCTCGAGCACCCCTACCTGCAGGTCTGGCACGACCCGCTCGACGAGCCAGAGTGCGAGGTGCCCTTCGACTTCAGCTTCGAGAAGGAGAACAGCGAGGAGGGCATGCGCAACCTGATCGTGGGGGAGGTGGCGAGCTTCCGCGCCCTGGTGCGACAGCACGCGATGCCGCAGGCGGCGCAGGACGTCCACAACAACGGGCACGGGCACAACGGACACAGTGGGCACAATGGGCACCACGACTTGCCCCCCGCGCCGAACGCGACGAAGGACACGGGCGCCGGCCAGGGCGTCGGGCCCGCGTTCTCCGAGGCCGAGCAGAAACCCCCCGCGGCCCTCGTTGAGGAGCACCCCTCGTCTGCCCTCGAAAGGGAACTCGAGGGCCTCCACCGCCGCTGAGCTGAACTTTAGGACAAATCTGTATATCGCTGCAACAAAACTTAGTCGAAGCCATCCTGTCTCACCTAGTATACCTTATGAATGCATAGTTGATCCGCGAGACGCGAGTGCGAGCGAAGCGAGCACGGCGCACACGAGCGAAGCGAGTGTGGGCGAGGCGAGTGCGACGAGTGTGAGTGCGACGAGTGTGAGTGCGACAGAGAGCGGCGCGAGGGCAGTGGTGCGAGCAAGCGAGATAAGCTGCCGGTGGAACGAACGTCATGCATATCTAGCTATCTATCGCCGCCTCCTCGCATTGTAGTACGCCAGGAAGCTCGCCTTCTCGACCCACCCCATGCCCGGCACCCGGCGGACTTTACCCGTCTCAGCGAGCGCAACGGCACAGGCGTCGCGCCACGCCGCGTCCTCCTTGACGCCCTGCAGGCCGTTCAGGACCTCACTCGGCAAGAAAGACGGCGAGCTCGGCGCCGCACTCGGGTGGAGGGTACGCACCGCCATCTCCCTCGGGAGGGGGAGGCCAGAGAGGAGGCGGAACAAGGAGGAAGGGCCGGGGACGGACACGGAGGCGCTGGGGGTGAGAGCCGTGGGGGCGGGGTGGCTGGGGTCAGCTCCGCTTCGGACCCTCATAGCTTGCCGCAACATCTCGGACGCAGCGTCCCGAGGGATGCATTTCGAGGAGGGGGACTCACCGGATATACTTGCACCACACCATGCCGTCCTTCCCGACCTCTTCGTTGATGACGCCCTCTCCGAAGCGCAGCAAAGCGCGGCCATTACTAGTCGTGCCCTCCGGGAACAGGACGACGGGGCCCGACGCCGCGCGCCTAGCTTCGGCCAGAGTCTTATAGATCTCTTGGCCCTTCACGTCTGCCGCGACGGGGGGCAGCTCGCCCGAGCGCAGGATGAGACTGAGCGGCGAGACGGAGACGTATCCGACGCAACGACTGTCGGACGACGGAGGCAGGATGGAGGCAGAGCCGGTGCCGGAGCCGCGACCGAAGGCGCTGTCCACTAGCGCGGGGGAGGAGAAGACGGGCACAAGGAAGGTCGGGTTGTACCTGATGTCAGCTGATCGTTTCTCAACACTTAAGCTTGAGATCAAGGCGAAGGAGGTGAGCGAGACCCACCTGAAGGCATAGTACAGCACGTCCACGGGCGAAGTCCAGTTCGCGACGATGAGGTCCCCGCGCTTCACGGCCGGAATCGCCTGCTTGACGCCGCGCATGCCCCGCTTGGCCGAGACGGTCTCGGTGCGGATCCAGAAGTATCCGAGCACACCCAGCGCCGCGCGCGCGAGCACAGCGGTGAGGAGCGAGGCTAAAGGGCGGCCGACGGCGCCGAGCGGGGTCAAGAGCAGCTGCACGAGGAGGAAGTACAGCAGCCCCAGCAAAGCAAGCAGGATACCGCGCGCGAGGCCGAAGAGCCAGCTGAAGGGCAGCAGCGCGGAGATGATTGGCGACGCGGACGGCGCCTGGATCGGGAGGAAGGGCTGGAGGCCCGTAGAGGGGTCCTGAGGTTAGCTGGAGGAGATTAGTAAGCTTACCCTCCACTTGGAGAACTTCTCCATCTTGTTGTTGTCAAGGAAGGTGGTTTGAGATTACTGGACATGACGAGGCGACAGCCAGCCAGATGTCATAACCCCCGCCAGGCAGGCAGGGCAGGCAGGGCAGTCAGTCGCCAGCCAGGCGAGCGGAAGGGACCGAAATCTCCAGCCTATCACGTGCCAGCGGGCAGCATCCGCATTCAAACCGCCGCATTTACCCCCGTCTACGGCTCTTGAGTCGTAACCTGTCCGATAGCGAGTCGGACAAGGTTCGACTTTCGGGACGTCTTGCTTTGCTACCTTCCTCACCATCCCTACGAGGAGACCAGCAACCATGGGCTTCACCCTCGTCATCGACAACTACGACTCGTTCACGTGGAACGTGTACGCCGACCTCAGCGTGCTCGGCGGCAACCCCCTCGTCGTCCGTAATGACAAGATCACCCTCGACGAGATCAAGGCCATGTACGACAACGGCGAGATCGACCGCGTCGTCATCTCCCCCGGCCCCGGACACCCGAGGACCGACTCTGGTATCTCCCGCGATGTAATTCAGTGGGCACTCGGAAAGCTGCCCCTCATGGGCGTCTGCATGGGTCTCGAGTGTCTCGTCGACGTCCTCGGCGGAGAGGTGAGTTGGGCTGAACGTACCGACGACTGACAAGCAGATTGCCTACGCCGGTGAGATCAAACACGGCAAGACGTCGCTCGTGAAGCACGACGCCGTCGGCTGCTTCCACGGCCTCCCGCCCCTGCTCGCATCGACGCGCTACCACTCGCTCTCGGCCAAGCTCCTCTCTCTCCCCCCTACGCTGAGGGTGACTTCGACGAGCGAGGAGTCCGACGTCATCATGGGCGTCCGCCACGTCAAGTACACGGCCGAAGCGGTCCAGTATCACCCCGAGTCGTGTATGAGCGAGGGCGGCCGTGGGCTGTTCGCCAACTTCCTCAAGCTGAAGGGCGGTACCTGGGGCGGCGAGAACGCCTGGTGCGGCGTCCCCGCCGACGGCGAGGGGGAGGCGAAGCCCGCCGCTGTTCCTCAGCCCCCCGAGGCCGTCAAGGCGAAGAGCGCGCCCTCGATCCTGAACAAGATCTATGCGCAGCGCCAGGCCGACGTCGAGCTCGCCGAGCGCACTCTCGCCACGACTCCTGCCAACCTCCGTAACGCTATCCACCTGCACACCGCGCCGCCGCTCATCTCCTTCGTCGACCGCATCAAGGCCACGCCCCACACCGCCGTCATGGCCGAGATCAAGCGCGCGTCTCCCTCCAAGGGCGACATTGCGCCGAACGCTTCCGCCCCCGCCCAGGCGCTGCGATATGCCATCGCCGGCGCCAGTGTTATTTCGGTGCTTACCGAGCCGACCTGGTTCAAGGGCACGCTGAACGACATGCTCTCCGTCCGAAGGGCTGTCGACTCGATGCCGAACCGCCCTGCGATCCTGCGCAAGGACTTCATTCTGGCCAAGTACCAGATCGACGAGGCGCGCCTGCACGGTGCGGACACTGTGCTCCTCATCGTCGCGATGCTGGACGACGCCAAGCTGAAGGAGCTGTACGACTACTCGGTCAGCCTTGGCATGGAGCCGCTGGTGGAGGTGAACAGCCCCGCGGAGCTCGAGCGTGCGCTCGTGATCGGCTCCAAGGTCATCGGCGTGAACAACCGCAACCTGCACGACTTCAACGTCGACATGTCGACGACGAGCCGCGTCAACGACGCCCTCAAGGGCCGCGACGTCATCCTCTGCGCGCTCTCGGGCATTGCAGGCCACGACGACGTGGCCAAGTACGTCGCTGAGGGCGTGCGCGCGGTCCTCGTCGGTGAGAGCCTGATGCGCGCGAAGGACGCGGGCGCGTTCCTGCGTGAGCTCATCGGATTGCCCAAGGCCCCGGAGCCTGTGGCCGAGAAGCCGCTCGTGAAGATCTGCGGCGTGCGGTCCGCGAAGGACGCGCAGCTCGCCGTCGACGCGGGCGCCGACCTCGTCGGCATCATCTGCGTGCCCGGTACGAAGCGCTTCGTCGCGCCCGAAGTCGCGCGCGACATCGCCGACACGGTGCGCCGGGGCCTCAAGGCCGGCTCGGGGGCCAAGGTCGTGAGCCCGCTGTGGTTCGGCGCGAACGCGCAGCGTCTCCGCGCCCGCCGGCGTCCCCTGTCCGTGGGCGTGTTCCGCAACCAGCCGCTGGAGGAGATCATTGCCGCCGTTGACGAGATTGGGCTGGACGTCGTCCAGCTCCACGGCGACGAGCCGCAGCAGTGGGCTTCTCAGATCCCCGTGCCGGTCATCAAGGTCTTCCGCGTCTCCGGCGAGGTGATCAAGGGCGGCGAGGTCGCCAGGCCGGGACTGAACGACTTCGTGCTCCTCGACGCTGCTGGCGCCTCCGGAGGCGCAGGGGGCGGCGACGGCATTGCGTTCGACTGGGGCGTGGCCAAGCGTGTCGCGGACGAGGGCGAGGTCGGGTCCGAGGGCAAGTCTAGGCTTCCGATCATCCTTGCAGGAGGACTCACGCCCGATACCGTCGCCCAGGCGGTCAAAGAGGTTGGCCCGCTCTGCGTCGACGTCAGCACGGGCGTCGAGGCCGAGGACGGCACGAAGGACCCGGCCAAGGTCAGCGCGTTCGTCAAGGCCGTCAAGGGGTAAAAGTCATATAGTACATAGGTCTGTTATGCTACACTACACTAGCTTGTCGTACCGTCTCTTCGCGCCTTGGAGCGCGAGGCGCAGCGCAGTGTCGCTCACGTCCTCGAGCATCTCGTCGATCTCAGGCCACCCCTCGTCGGCGGGACGTATCCGGCCCAAGTCGGCAATCAGGCGCGTCGCAATGACAGAGCCCACGTCGTCCGCGCCGCGCGCGAGCTTGAGCGCATAGTCCACCGTCGGCGGGCCCCACTCCCCCTTCTCGAAACCCTTGTGCGTCCCCTTCTTCCGGTTCTCTGAGAGGCGTAACCTGGTTCCCGCGCGCTCCTCAAGCGCCAACGCGAGGACATGCGCCTCTGCGGCCGAGTCGATGGAGGAGATGACGAAGAGCGCGCGCAGCTGGTCCTTCTCGAGCCGACGGAGCAAAGCCACGAGAGATACAACAAGCGAGTGCGGGTGGAAGCTCGGTTCTGGGCCAGAGGCGAGCTCGACGAGCAGCGACAGGATGGAGGAGGCGATCCGGCCCCGCTGTTGCTTGATCAGGAACGGGGCGGGGTCCAGCGCCCCACGCACCACGAGCAGAGGTAGCGAGGCGTCGTCGAGCAGGTCGGTGTACTGCGGGAGCGAGCGCTCGAAGCTGGCTGCGTCTTGCGCCCACAACCGCGTGAGCCAGGGGAGGAGCCGCCACCCGCCTTCCGAGACGCGCTTCTCTGGTTCCTCGAGCTCCTCCTCCTCCTCTTCTTCCTCTTCCTCTTCGAAACCCTCTAGTCCCATGTCCTTCTCCTTTCCCTCACTTTGACTTCCTCCCTCCACCTTCTCCTCTTTGACGGCCTTCCGCTTCCCCTTCTTAAGGCTGTCAGCGGTACCCGTCGTGCGCCGCCGCTTCCGGTCCGGCGTCTCGAGGATGAGGTCCCAAACACTCCGAGCGTGCTTGAACCGGCGCTCGATACTGCGTGCAAGTTTCCCATCGGAGCGCAGAATCTCTCGCCCCTCGGGGGGCAGGTATCGGCCCATGGTCTGAGGGCCGTACTCGTCTAGCATCCGGTTCAGAATCGCCATGGGAGAGGGCACCTCGTCGCTCGTTCCGCGGACTGAGCGCGTAGAGATCTTCTCCTCGGGCACTACGAGGAGGTAGAACAGGAGCTGGACGTGTTCCCTGCTGTCAGCTGAGCTCAATCGTGCGGATAGCTGTAGGCGCACGCTAGACATTGCACGCAGAGGGAGAAGATTCGAGGTGAATGGCTGGCAACACTCACATGGCTGGCGGGTAGCTCGGCGTGATGAAGTTGTTGATACTGATAAGCGCGAGGTCGACTGTGTGTCAGCTACTCTCCACTGGACTGGCTCACTGAGCCCCTCGCTGATAGCAGCGCCAACAGTGTTCGTCCAATGCAGCGGCTGCCGCCGCTTTGTCGTCGTCATTGTGTCGTCCCTGTCGCTCTTCTTCCTCTCAACCTTTCCTTCCTTTGTCCAGCCGACCGTACGGGAAAGGACTTGAGGAGGCAGAAGAGGTGGAGGCAACAGCAAAGTCGCGTCACCTGTACTCACGCGTCAACATTCACCTCAGCCTGGTGGAGGTCAGGCACCGATCGCATCGAGGGGTTGTGGAAAGTGTGAGTATCGTCTAAGGCCGCTTAGCTCAGCTGGTTAGAGCATTGTACTAATTCTCCGAGTTGAGAATTAGCCCATGCAAAGGTCGGCAGTTCGATCCTGTCAGTGGTCATTTTTTGCATGCTATTTGCTCTCCCGACTGGCAGGAGTACGCTTTTGGACTTTGTTTTGCTTCAACGCATCGGAAACCGTCGAAAAACGCGGCAGAAGTCACGGCCGGCTGGTCGACGTGTGGCTGCCACGTAGAGTGGGACCTGGCTAGCGCTGGGTGATAGTGTCTCACCCTTTGTCAGATAACGATCAGTAAAGTGCTCGCAACTCCGTTGCTCGCATTGCTCGCGAAACACAAATGGACACGACATGCATGTCTTCCACAGAGTATAGCCGTCTAGTGGGTGTAGTTCAAAAAATCCTGGTCGAGAAAAACGTAGAAAACCTATGAAAAATGAGAATACGGTCGAACAATGCTTTGCTTTGCTGTTTAGGTGTCGACTGCGTGCTGCTGCTGCTGCTGCTGCGTGCTGTTTTGCGTGTTCCGAGAGAGAATCATGAT
The DNA here is from genome assembly GCA_039545375.1 of Trichosporon faecale. Taxonomy (NCBI): domain Eukaryota; kingdom Fungi; phylum Basidiomycota; class Tremellomycetes; order Trichosporonales; family Trichosporonaceae; genus Trichosporon; species Trichosporon faecale. Next base: position 1,279,823 of record BCLU01000005.1, on the reverse strand, counting down.
TGCTGATGCGAGTGTTGGCGTATGCAGAACAGAGGACAGGACGGGACACAGGAAACCCCCACACATGTGACTACTCCTCCTACGCTCATCCCTGCTTGCTGAGACGCGCCTGGACGTTGGCGTTGTGCGCCTTGTTCTTCAGGTGCAGCTCGAAATTCTCCAGCGTCTCGCCGGGGCCCAGCTTGTAGATCTTGCCGGGGCAGTCGAGGCACTTGACCCTCCAGATCTCGCCGTCCTCGCCGACGACCTGCTTCGGCACCACTGCCCACCGGCTCGCGGGGTATTTGCTCTGCATGGCCGACTTGACCGGCTCAAGCCAGGCCGGCGGGGTGGGCATCGTCGGGCCAGGTGGCGGCAGAGGAGTCGCGGGCGTGGCGGGCGTCGTCGTGCTTGCTCGCGCAGGTGTCGGCGGAGCGGCGCTGGCGGACATGCTCGTCGTTCGCGGCTTGGGCGTCGGCGCAGGCTTCGCGCGCTTGACACCGTAGTCGTCGTCGGAGCTGTCTGAGTCCGAGCTGCTCGAAGACTCCTCGTCGTCGTAATTGCGCTGCGGGGGAGCGGGTACCGGCAGCTCGAAGGCAGGTTGCGGCGGCTCGTCGTCGTCGTCCTTCGCCTGTTGCTGGCGGTGGTACTCCTCGTCTTCGTTGTACTGTACCGAACGCTTGCGGCCGTTGCGCTGCAGGAACTCGCCGCACTTGACGCACAGGTCCATCACGCCGTTGAGGTCCGGTCGCTTGCCGCCAGAGAGGTGCTCGGGGACACCGCACGTCTTGCAGTGCCACATCTTGGGCTCCTCCTTCGGCACAGGCGGCGCCTCCTGCTCGGGACTCTCAATCCGTCCGTTGAAGCGTTTCTTGGACGGGTGGGGCGAGGCGCCTTCGGGCTCCGAGTCATCGAGCAATGTCCGCTTTAAGCTGGGGTTGGGAGTATGATCGCCGTTGACCACAGAGCCTTCCCGAGTTGAAGCCTGGGACGCACCACGGGAGGAGCGGGGAACGTGACGCTTCGGTTGATGCTTGAGGGCGTGAGCCGCAGCAGCTGGAGGTGACGGAGGTCGCTCGATCGGCAGGTCCTGAAGTGCAAGGTTGATGTTAGCCTGCGCGGCAATGGCTGCCGCGCGGCGCGTGCTGCTGACAGGAGCCGGTGTCGGGTCGACCACGACGACGTTGCCGTTGGCGTCCGTGAGCGGATGAAGAAGTGTGCGGAACGTCTTGAGCGGCTCCCGGTCGGGGAGGACGATACCACGACGACCACGGGTGGCTCGCTTTTTGCGCTTGCTCTCGCGCTCGCGGTCCTTCTCGATTGCCGCAACGTCGGCCTCGGTGAAGTTGGCGAGGACCGGCGTATAAGTGGACATTGCGACATCCTCCTTGCGCAGGGCAGTCGTGACTGGCGGAAGAAAGGCGGCACGGACGTCGTCGTTCATGATGAAACCAGATCCAGGCGTGTGGCCGACGATGAAGAGCGAACGCTGGTGCGTGATGATCTGCTCACGAATGTCGTGCGCGATGGCGGTGATGAACTCGCCAGTGAGGCCGAGGTCGGTGCAGTACGAAGCTGCGAACTCCTCCGGGGTCACTGTCGAGTTCAGGTCCCACTCGAATGTGTCCGACAGATTCTGCGTGCCAACAATGATGTCAATCTTGACCAGGAATCGGAGCTCGTCGTCGTCCTTACCGGGCTCAAGCCCAGCCATGGCCTCGTCCACAGTCATGATCTTGTCGTCAACTTCGTCGTCGAAGGAAACGATGCGGATGTGAGAGTCATCCTGGTCGGCACCCTCGTCCGTCCGAACTTCCTCGTCTTGGTCGTGAGCACGGCGAAGAACTTCCATGAACGAGCGAGACTCGGGATCGTCCTCGTCGATGACACCACGGCAGTTCTGGCCGGCCTCGCTCTTCTGCTGGATTGGCTGGACCTGGTCCTGGTATTCCCGCACGCGCTCCTTGATGGCAGCCACAATCTTCGGGACGAACTGTCCAGCGGGAAGCTTGAAATCGTCGCAGATCGTCTGTGCGAACATCTCGGGTGTGACGACCGTATCGGAGCAATTCCACATGAACGTGTCGCTGAATCGCTGGTGGTCATGCTCCAGCTCCAGGCGCACTGGAACGAGATGGTCCTCGACATCCGCCATGGACTTCATTTGGGCGGGAGTGAAGCGGATCTCCTTGCGCTTGCGAGTACGAAGTCGCTGAGCGGCCTTGTCCGCCGGGTAGAGGACATTGACTCCCGAAGCTGTTCGTCGCGGTGCGGGCTCATTACGTCGCAGCATCCACCACGGTGTAGCCTTTTCTTCGTTTTCCATCCAACGCTGAATCTTGACTCCGGAGGTCTTCTTCCGCTTCTCCTGGAACGTCTCGGCAAAGTTGATGTCGGCCGCGAGCCACTGTTTGACGTCCTCCTTCTCCCGGTCTGTCATTGCTGGCAGCTTACCACCGAAAGTCGGGTCCTCGCTCTCGTCGATCTCGCTGACCGGCAAGGGCATGATTCCCGTAACGGGAATTTCGGTGCGAAGCTTGCCCTCCCACTCTTTCACCGGCAGGGCATTGGGCGCAGGTTGAGGTGGCGGCGCCTGTTCAGCTGGAGGTGGCCGAACCGCGCCGTGCGATGGGATGAACGTCGGAGGAGGCATGTTACGCTTCTCCGGCTTATTCGACTGTCGGCGGGCGAGAATTCCAGAGCTGGCTGGGCTCGGTGAGTCAGGAGCACCTTGGGGCCCAGGCATCGGCGGACGGACTGGCGGTGCACCAACAGGTGATGAGGCTGCCTGCTCAGACCACGCCCGCTGCTGCTGAGCAGGAGGCATACCGCCTGGAGGCGCGCCGTCAGGCTGGGGAGGACGGATCCCAGGCATAGGCTGACCAGGCATGGGCGGCATGCCCGGTTGAGGGCCCTGCGGCGGCTGGCCTGGGGGTCCCTGCCCTCGGCTTTGCCCGAGTCGCTGCATGTACAGCACGAACTGCTGCATCCGCTGCACCATGTCGGGTCGGATCTGCCCAGACTGTATCCGCTGCGCGATCGACTGGACCTCCTGAACGAGTCGAGGATTCCGCTGCTGCCATTCTTCTCGCCAACGGGGGTCGTTAACGTGCTGCAGGTGAGGTAATAATCGGGCATCGAAGGGGAACTCGTTCGGGTTAATCCCCGGCGGTGGTCGGATGCCAGGAGGTAGCGGCGGCATGCCTGGACGCATCTGCGGAGGACCTGGCTGATTGCCGCCCTGCTGCTGTTGCTGTTGCTGCTGTTGCTGCTGCTGCTGTTGTTGCTGCTGTTGCTGCTGCTGTTGGAACATCATCGCCTGCGCCATCTGCATTTGTTGCTGAGGCGTCATATTCTGCATGGCCCCGGGAGGAATGCCGGGCGGCAGGCTCATGCCTGGAGGGAAGCCAGGTGGTCCTGGGGGAGTCGGACCACCCTGCATCATCTGAGCATTCTGCGCCTGCGCCTGAAGGGCAGCAATAGCAGCAGCCTGCGGCGACTGTCCCGGAGGCATCTGACCCATCGGCGGACCCTGGGGCCCGTTCAGACCGAACTGAGGCGGAGGAGGGGGCGGTCCAGACCCATCTTGAGACGGGGTCTGGTGCATCGGTGACGGGGCCATGCCGGGCGCGGGCTGGGGAGCGGCCATCGAGTGGTGTGAGTGATTCGAATGGGCCGGGGAGGGAGCTTGCTGAGGGGTCCCCATGAACGGAGCAGGGGCGGTAGACGGAGGGGTAGCGGCAGACATTGGACGGTTCGCAGGCGATCCCGGAGGTAATGAAGGATGAGGCGAGCTGGCACGCTGCGATGCCGCAGATCCTGGTCGCTGCATGTGCTGCGGGAGTCCGGACATCGGCTGGGGCACAGGGCTTTGCTGAGGGCCGGGCTGCTGGGACTGCTGCGGTGTTCCGGGTGCTTGAGGAGTTCCCGGCTGTTGCTGTTGCGGCGTCTGTGGAGGTTGCGACTGCTGACCCTGCCCCTGTCCTTGTCCTTGCCCTTGACCCGCACCTTGGCTCAGCATCATGCGGATCAAGTGCTGCTGCATGCCTTGCAGCTGCGCTTGCTGCTGTGCTGGCGGCAAGGCCTTGTACTGGGGACTTCCCACCAACGCGTTACGTTGAGCGGTAATGAACTGCTGCTGCTGGGGGGTTAAGGAGAGGACAGGGCGTTGCTGGCCAGGAGTAGGCGGTGGAGCCATGTTACTGGGCCGCGGAGACGCTCCTGTCGGAAGCGCCGGTGGGAGCATGGATCCGGGAAGCTGCTGCATGCCTTGAGGGCGGACTGGTGATCCACCGGCGGGCGATGCTCGACCTTGCATCTGTAGCCGCGCCATCTCCGGAGTCATGACGCCGCCTTGCTGTTGTTGCTGTGGCGGCATCTGTGGTGATTGGGATTGCTGAGGTGACGCAGCTGCTTGCTGAGCCTGCATAAGCTGCTGCAGACGCTGGGCCTGCAACTGCTGAAGCGGGTTCTGCTGACCGCCCTGCTGGCCCTGCATGCCACCCATGTTTTGCATCTGCCCAACAGCAGCCAATTGAGCGAGCTGCTGAGGGTTCAGCTGCTGGCCGAGCTGGCTGAGCTGAGCAGGAGGAACTCCCGCGCGCATCGCTGCGGCGAGCATCTGCGGGTTCAGCCCACCGAGGCCCTGCGGTAGTTGCTGTTGCTGTGGCTGCTGTTGCGGTTGCTGTTGTTGCTGCTGTTGAGCGAGACTGGCCATAGCCATCTGGATTTGCTGAGGGTTCAGTCCGTTCGGACCGCCCTGCTGGGCCATCCGCTGCAGCATCGCAAGCTGCTGAGGCGCAAGATTGCCTGGGTTGAACGGAGGGCGAATGCCTTGCTGTTGTTGACCTTGAGCCATTTGCAATTGCTGTTGCAGCTGCTGCTGAAGCTGCTGGTGGATTTGCGTGTTGGCCATAGATGATGGTCCGGGGTCGCCAGGTCGCACCATGCCGGGCATGCCGTTCTGTCCGCCGCCCATCGGAAACTGCTGTTGCCCCTGCGGCTGTTGCTGTTGGAACATTCGAGGATCCATTGCGCCGTTGAGTTGCTGGGGTAGAAACGCGCCGTTGATACCTATTGGAGCACTTTGTTGCGGTGTCGTCATATCCGGGCGAGAGCTTCGAACGTCAGACGCGCTCTAGCGAAGTGACCTACGCGACACGGAGCGCAATGAAGACGCGCGAGGGCCGGCCTCAAGGCCGGCCGCGAGCTGAACGGGACGGAGCCGACGCCGCGCCAACGATGGACGCGGGGTGGTGGCTAGTGAGCCGAGGAGGAGTGATCCCGCCTGTCGATGGTAAAAGAAACGAGTGATGGTGAAGGCGGCGTGGATGCAAACAAGGATGGTCAGCACAGAGTGGTTCACGTGAAATGGAGGTTGTACTTAAGCCACGAGATGGACATATGTACAGCGGGACGGGTGTGCACGCGTAGGAGCGCGATGATGTGAGGGAGGAGACACGTACGAAAAGCGCCGGGCTGGCAGAGTTGTAAACGGCGGGTTCGACCAGACGAGCGATGTGGCCGGATGCTCGACGGAGGAAGGGATGGTTGTTGGTCTCGAGTCGGATGCGAGCTGGATGGTGATGAGAGATGGTAGAATGGTAGAATGCAGCACTGAGAGTGAGGCGGGAGTGCACGCGTGGTGGGACGTCGATGTTTGGACTGGCGCATTAGGAAAAGTTGTAATGTCGATCGAACCGATTAGTATGGAAAAATGCTGATTAGAGATTCATATTGACCGGGCGGGGCTGCGGCTGTACAGTGACGAAAGGGGTGGGGGGGGCTGGCTGATATAATGGCAGAGGTGGGCTAGACACCCATACGAGTGAGAAGAGCAGGTGCATCGAGTGATTAACTGATTACGCGCAGGGCAAGGCTAAGACACGAGCCATGGCTCGTGTTCTGGTTCTCGGCACGGCAGGCGAGATAGATTAGATAAAAGGCAGGTGGTTGGGTGGGGTGACTCGGGTAGACCTTGTTCGGGATGATGCGATTGCGGCGTCGGTGGACAAGGGTGAACGGCGGCCCGCGGTTATTGGCGAGGCCCGTCGCATCAGCTGCTCTTTAGTCTCTGGGTCTCTGAGTTCCTGGGTCTCTGCCCAGCAATAAGCTGCACACGCATGGACCGTCGGCCCCGTGCGATGCGGGAGGCGCGAGGCGAGGCGCGGTGCGTATGCACATGAGCAAGGGCGAGTTACGTCTGCCTCGCCAATGCGCCTATCCTGTATTTCAGCACCCCCTTCTGCGCCGCCATGGGACCCTCGTACCCTCCTCTTCCCTCGATCAATGCGCTCCAACCCTCCGCTAGGAACCAAAATGGCAGAAGGTTCGCCGGATCGCTCATGGATCCATGGATATCCATGCTTCCAATGCTCTCACATGTCCAACGGTCCGGCTAGCCGAGCGCATCTTTCCGCTTCTTGTCGCTTGTCCTAGCAGACAGGATCCTGGACGGCTAGGGGCTTGCTTGGCGTGCCGCGCCATTCGACTGAGCCACCCAGCCTGAGTAGCCTGAACAGCCCAGGCAGTACGTCGGATACGACAGGAGATATTCAGATCCATATCTCCGGACCCCCCTTTCCCTTTCGCAATCGGGTCGGGTTGATCTTATCACCCCGCACTCGGAACAGCTGACACCTGGACGCCGGCGAGTCGGCTGTCTAGATCTATCTCGGACCGTGCGGCATTCCCGGCTTCCCACAACGTCGTTTCGATCTCCAGGCTACCAGCGTGCCAGCGTCACTACAGCCATCACGGGACGCGCGACTTGATCCACCACCGAGCCCAATCGTGTCCGAGTCAGCCCTGCCGGCTGCATACGTAATACACGCGTCCCCTTCGTGTCGCCACATCCGTCAGCGTCGCCTAGACCCGTGAATCTCCAGGGTGATCGAGGCTTTTCACGTGGCATTGCTTCCGCATTCCAGTCCTTGGCTGGCTGGCTCACCTCACCACCCAAACGCGCGCGAGAAGCAGTTATTGTTGACCACCCTTGTCTTGACTTATCATCAGCACCTCTTCTCCGCCGTCGACGAGAAGAGCTCCATCCATCCTTGACCCCACCTTCTCCGCCCCCTCGTTACCTGTCAAAAATGGCCCCTCCCCCCGCTGAGGACCCCGAAGAGCTCGTCGACTACGACGACGAGGCCGAGGAGCCCTACGTTGCTCCTACCACCGCCGCGCCGGCCGCTGCTGGTGTCGACGGTGGCGACGCTGACAAGAAGGGAAGCTACGTCGGTATCCACTCAACTGGCTTCCGCGACTTCCTGCTCAAGCCTGAGATTCTCCGTGCCATTTCTGACCTTGGTTTCGAGCACCCGTCCGAAGGTTTGTTCCATCTAACGCCAACACGCGTAGCTGACATCCAGTCCAGCAGGAGTGCATTCCCCAGGCCATTCTTGGCACCGATGTTCTCTGTCAGGCCAAGTCGGGTATGGGTAAGACGGCGGTGTTCGTCCTTGCCAGTCTGCAGCAGCTGTGAGTGGCAACATTGTTTTGTTTGTTTGTCTGAGCATGTGGCTGACTGATCAGTGAGCCTGTCGACGGCGAGGTCAGCATTATTGTCCTCTGTCACACCCGTGAACTCGCGTACCAGATCCGCAACGAGTTCACGCGTTTCTCGAAGTACATGCCGGAGGTCCGCACCTCCGTCTTCTACGGTGGAACCCCTATCTCTGCCGACCAGGAGATCCTTGCCTCCAAGGAGAAGTGCCCTCACATCGTTGTCGGCACCCCCGGTCGTATGATGGCGCTCGTCCGCGACAAGAAGCTCAACGCCTCGAAGGTCAAGCACTTTGTTCTCGACGAGTGTGACAAGATGCTGGAACAACTCGGTTAGTCTTTTCTTCCTCCATTCGACAACCACCTTAATTAGTGTTCGCTTCGCCGACCGAGCCATCGAGCATCAACCCGAAGGACTTGGACTGGGCACAGAGAAAACCAATGCCCTCCGGTTCTGTCGCAGCCGTACAGGCGTGGGGTGAATCGACCACTTCACGTTGAGTACGGCACTTGTAACCAAGACCGATTCGACAGCAACGTCGAAATGAAGGGGCCTGTCTGTGCAAGCGTGCCAGACGAATAGGTTTGCGAAAGCAACGCGCGTGGAAGCGCGACGCATGTGGAGCATCCGCTCGTCACATATTGGTTTGTCAAGGTGTTCGCCCAGTCCACCGCACGCTGTCTGCCGATGACCGGTTGCGAGGTGACAGCGAGGTTCATTCCGGATGTCCTCGGTAGTAGCAATCTTCTCGGCTCGCTCGAATCAGTACACATACTCACGCTTCTTCCCTTCCTTCAACGTCGAATGCCTCGGAACGACCACATTCTAACAATCTACAGACATGCGCCGTGATGTTCAGGAAGTCTTCCGCGCCACCCCCCACCACAAGCAGGTCATGATGTTCTCCGCCACCCTCTCCAAGGACATCCGTGCCACTTGCAAGAAGTTCATGCAGAGCGTGGGTCAAAGGCAGCGCTTCGAGCTGACGTATAGCCGCTTGAGATCTACGTCGACGACGAGACCAAGCTCACTCTCCACGGTCTTCAGCAGTACTACCTCAAGCTCGAGGAGAAGGAGAAGAACCGCAAGCTCAACGACCTCCTCGACAACCTGGAGTTCAACCAGGTCTGTATCTTCGTCAAGTCGGTCGCCCGTGCCACGCAGCTCGACGCTCTCCTCCAGGAGTGCAACTTCCCCTCCATCTGTATCCACTCCGCCCTTCCCCAGCCTGAGCGGTAAGTTGCAATGGCTCTCACCCAGCTAATGGCCAGTATCTCGCGATTCCAGCAGTTCAAGGCTTTCGAGAAGCGTATTCTCGTCGCCACCGACATCTTCGGCCGTGGTATCGACGTCGAGCGTGTCAACGTCGTCATCAACTACGACGCCCCCGCCGACGCCGACTCGTACCTCCACCGTGTCGGCCGTGCTGGTCGTTTCGGTACCAAGGGTCTTGCGATCACCTTCGTCTCGTCTGAGGCCGACCAGGAGGTCCTCCAGAAGATCCAGGAGCGGTTCACTGTCGCTATCCCCACGCTCCCCGACACTGTCGACCCCGCGACCTACATGACCTCGTAAAAAGGATAGCCCGTGTGATCGTTGTTACAGGATGCAGCAGTTGTGACTCTATGGTGAAGCGGAGCGGACGAAAGTGCAACTAATGATGCTAACGACCACCACTGACTTGGTCGTTGATGCAGGTGTAAAGCTGGACGGAGCGAAATGATTCCGCGCGCCGATCATACACTCAACCAAGCGCTGCTACGCCAGTTGACTCATCTCACCCGCATCACCTCACAATTTTTCTCTCAAAGCTGTCGTCTGCGCTGAGATACAGCAACGGCATCTGAGCCGAACGTGAGCGCCCCGCAACCGCTGGACTGATACGCCAGATCTCCGACTGCCAGCGTTCCCTCGTCGACGTGCCCCACCGCCCGCCATGTACTTACCGTCTCTCCGCAAGCGCTGCAACTCAGGAGGGAACACCACTCGCCGCCCGGCAGAGCAGTACAACTGTGTCACCGCAGACCCAGCCGACGTAGACGACAGGCTGCGGTACTTCGCCCTGTACAAGTCGTCCGCATCTCTGAAGCCCGTCACAATTTACGATCTGGGGCCGCTTGTCACCGTCTTGATTCGCTTCAAGCCCAGATGAACTCGGAGAGCGAGTGGACTCCGATGAGGGTTGAGACGTACGCGGCCGCCCTGCTCTTGATGGAGCGCTACGATGCCGCTTCGGCACCCCTCGAACAGGAGATGGACCGCATCGCCGCAGGTGGCGCGGGCCGTGCAGCCGTCGCGGAGCTGTACGACATCGTCGTCCGCACCGGGACATCGCACACGCAACGGGAGATCATACGTCGCCTGCTCGTGTTCGTGACGGTTCTGGAGTGCACAACCTTGGACAGTCGCGATATCGCGGCACTCGGCCAGGCGCTCATTCCTGGAGGAGGCTCTGAGTCAGACTGGATGAAGCGCTGCTCTTCCCCGGAGGAGATTCTGAATCAGACGCGGACGAACCGGCACGCAAGAAGAGGAGGACAGAGTAGGTCGCCGCTCGCACGCCTTTAGGACAATAGATGCGGCATGTACGCTCGCCAAGCCAATAAGAAAAGATCATGTATATGTGTAACGCTGTACAGTGAGCGCTTCGTGAGCTTGAAGCCGTGGGCTGTGCTTGGTTTGGCATGGCATGGGGAGAAATAACTCCGCGAGGATGGTCGTGGACCGCGCACCACACACTGCGCTGGCACTGCTACGCCTCCTTTCTCTTCCTTTCATACACTTCAACGATTGTTCAGCATCAGCGTAACTGCAGGAAGCTTCTGAGCTTCAGCTAGTTGGTGAGCCTTTACACTGACCTCGCTAACGCAAGCTCCTCGCCACCGACTTGGGCCCACCCGGCCATGACTGGCGATATGTACATCCCCTCCTGCGGCCGCCCCCGTCACTCGGTGACTGAAAGGTCGGAGGTCGAAACCTACACCTCGACCGTCGTCGACCCGACGAAGCAAGCGGACAACACGCGCTTCTACGAGATCTACCGCGCGACCGCCGCCGAGCAGCCCGTCTCCGTCGCCGACCTGTATCGCATCAACATCCGCCTCGCGCAGCTGGAGGCGCGCCGCTTCCATCTCACCGGGTGGGGAGTCGCGAACGTGGTCCTCATCGCGGACATTTTCGCGACAGCAGACAAGTTTAAGCGCGCCTTGGAGCCCGTCTTCGCCGCCCTCAGGTCCGGCGACCTCTTCGACTCCGACCGTGCGCGGCGCAAGCTGTACCCCCTCCTGGCTGGGTCGAGCATGGCGTGGGCCAAGGTGCGCAGCGTCCGCCGCAAGGTCGTCGCGTCCCTTATGCTCGAGACGGGGCACCTGGGCGAGCAGGACGGACGCGCGTTCGTGAGGGCGCTCGTGCCTGGGGCGAGGGTCGTTGTTGTCACTATGGACGCGAGGGAGTACGAGAGGAGGAGGCGTGAGTGGATGTGAGCAGGCGAACGGAGGTGCTTCGTGGGAACAAGGGTATATAGGCTATCTCAAAAATGTGGAACAAAGGGTATAGGTGATCTCAGCAATATGCATTCGATATACAAAGGGGTAGCCGGAAGAGAGGCAAGTGCGGGAACGATCGAGGCTCACAAGCTGTAACGACAGGTGGACTGGGGGTTGATGGTGGAGGCCGTTTCGCCGGGTGCAACAACAACCATTAACCCTCTTCCAACAGGATAGCAGTTCGTTGCGGCAAGAGGACCCACAGACAGACGGAACTTGGTAGTCATTTCAAGTGGCCGGGTGCAATCACGAGTCGTATGCCTGCATTGTCAGCTACACGAGGGTGGCGACTCAGCTCACCAGGCTTTCTCCTGTCAAGGCGCAACGCTGCCCGGTTCGCCAGGCTAGGACAACAACAGCTTACTGTTAGCTCGGAGCCCATTCGCTTAGCTTGCAATGCAATGCAATCTGCCTGTCAGCTGTCAGCTTCAGGGGCGCACCTTGGGAAGCTCACAGAGTATCAGGGCGCCTGGTGAACGGCCCTCGGATCTGACTGGAGCTCGGAGCATCGTTTGGCGAGCTCACACGTGGGGTTCGATGAAAAGCAGCCCAGGACATCCTGCAAAATAGCTGTTGTCAGCTACCGCTCAGCAGCTCCACAGCTTACCTGATGCAGCTACCGCTTGACTTCTTACGGTGGAGTTCTGGCATCAGCTTCAAACGGCGAATGGAAGGCGTACCCTTGGTGCTGGGACATCAGCTAAGTCATGGGAATAGGAAGCTCACCTCGTGCTTCCTGGTCTTACTGCTGGCACTGCTCGCTGGAGTTAGCTCATAGCGCCTTGAACAGCTTACAATCACTGATTCAGCGGGGTGCTGTGTGTCAGCTGGATCTTGGGCGGTATACGCAGCTTCCTACACCCACCTGCCGTAAGAACCCCAGTAAATCTTGCCTGACTTGAGCTTGCGCTATCAGCTCGGCGCTTTCGCTACAGCTTACTGGTCTCCAGGGTCTGCACCCTCATAACCTTGAAGTCAGCTATCGAAGTGATGTTGACAGCTCAATCAAGCTGGCTTCCCTGGACAGTGTGATTGCGGTTAGCTCAAGCTGGCTATCCCAGAGCTGCAAGACGCACCACTTGCATAGAAGGACATTGCGCGGGGAGCCATCCTCGAAGCGAAGCACGGCCTAGACGTGTGCTTGCCTCTTGGGCAGAAGATGACCTAGGCGACACCGCATTGGTCTGGTGTCAGCTGATGTGCTGTACGAGTCACTGGTAGCTTACCTGAGCCAACAGGGGATCTTCCGGAGCAAGCGACGCCTGAAGGCAGCTTAGAACGCCTCTCGACGAGAAAGTTAATCGCCTTCACTCCCGGCTAGCCAAACAATGTTCACGTTACAACCCTCACACTGGCTCATTCAACGATGCAGGAAGGTGAGCTTGCGAAGAGATCGGCCTGATGTCAGCTACCGGAAAGAGGATCGCCACTGAGCTTACCGCATTGCTGATTCTCAGTTGAGGATGGAGGTACGAACGCTCACGCTCGAACAGAAGATCTGGCAGTCAGCTTCACCTCCTCAATGAGCAAGCATACGTCTGACCCAACGGTCTTCAAGAGAGTCGATGACAACGTGGAGGTCTTACCCCTGCTGATCAGCTTCAGTTGTGGGCGTTTGGAAGCTGATGGTGTCACAGGCCCCCCCCCCCCCGGAGCTTGAACTGGCCAAGCGAGTTTTGCTCACCGTGCGGCTGCATGTGAGCTTGTGGAGCGTACCGGAAGCTCGCCTAGTGTTTCAATGCTTGCCCGTAATACTCGGCGCCGATTTCAGATATGGCATGGCTCCGAAGTAGACCCGGGTAATCGCTGTCGTCAGCTGTCGTCAGCTCCACGCAGTTGATGTACATAGCTCACCTTCACAGTGTTCACAGTGGCCTGAGGGTCGTCAGCATCATGGTTGGCTAGAGAGGCTACAACTTCTGGTAAATTGCAGGTGAAACGGTCTGGAGTGGGCTACAATGGGCTGTACAATCCAGCTCACCTCTCAAGCACTGTCTGCGGTGGCCGCTGCGCGTCAGCTTCATAGTAGAGAAAGGCTCACTTTGCTCCGCGTTCTGATGAACAGCTCCCGGCAAGAGCGGACAGCTCACGACCGGCCACTGTCAGCGACAGAGGTGTTCAAACAAGCCTCATCTGCCGTTGGCTCAAAGGTGGGAAGGACACCAGCTTACCGTGGCGGCTCCAGAGATCAGCTGCGCGTCCGCTGATGCAGTTCCTCCCGCGCGACAACGTCTGAGATCAGCTACCTATCCCCAGTACCACTGTAGCCTAACCCACGGTCCGAGAAGCGCTGCCATGAGCAGACGAGGGCACAGTCTGTCTCGAACGTGAACGAGCTGACGTCAGCTTCACGAAGGCCAGGCAGCCTCACGGCAGTATCTGAATTTCAGCTTGTGATCAACAATCCCTAAGCTTACGTTGCACAGTGTTGCAGAGTCTGAGTGTGAGCTTGTCTTGAAGAGTCAGCATAACTAGCTCACTTATCGTGAACTGAGTCGTTCTGGTGTCAGCTCATGGACAAGACGAGTTGGCTCACTAGCGTCACAGCTGCTTGTCAGCTTTCGCACAGGTTCATCAACTCACTCAATGCAAGGCGGAAGCTCCCCCGGCCGAGCATTTAACTCCCGTTCCCGCTGACCTGAAGTCGGCTTCGTAGTTAGAGACATCATAGCTCACAGCTCGTGCTGCGTGTCAGCTTCAAGCGTCCCCAAAGCTCACTTTGTTTCTGACTCCCGAAGGCATAGCCCGCCGTCGGGGGTGCTGGAGTCGGTTGCAGCAGTCGCGAAATCCCAGCTCACATGACGCTGCTTGTCAGCTGCAGAGTACGCTGCTGCCAACTGGCCATTCCGACTGTCATCGGCTGACTGCGTATCGATGGGAGCTTGCACAGCCAGCTGTCTGTTAGCTAACGGGGGAGCCTCCTTACAGTAGCTTACCTCGTCATGGGTGCAGGTTCTGGTCTCAGCTGGGCAGACACGTCGGAGCTCACTAATGGAGACGGCGATGACTGGGGTTAGCTGAATCGTTCTGCCCAGCCGCTTACAGAACGCGTGCTGGCCTTGCCGCTCCATCACGTCTACAGTGCGGTACGCGGGGCCTGGCGTCAGCTTTGATAGAATCCAGTTCGAAGCTCCTTGTAGCTCACCGCCACTCTCGCTTGGACAAATGTGGGGCATCGTAGAAAGCCGGTGGAATAGTCGTGGATGCAACGATGAGAGAAGAATTGGACGAGAGGAGTATTCAGTGTGCGTTGACGGAGCCTCGAGGGGCGCTGAGTTGTCGACGTGGATCTGAGACACACGATCTGCCTTCCCCAGACGCAACAGCGACGTCACAAGGACAAGCTTCCATCAGCGGCCAAGGTCACACTCTGCACTAAAACGTATCGCGGCAACAGATGCATACACTTTCAAATCACTGCTCAACAAGACCGCGCGCCCGCTCGGACATACAGTTATACGGGGCACGACCGAAAAAATACGTATGTAAGAGGAGTGAGGTTGGGGGATAGGGGATGTGGTTGTGGGGTTGGGATCTCATGTCTCTACACTACTACACCGGTCGGGAAGGAAACTGGTATACGAGGAGTAAACTGGTGCACCGGAAGGCCAGTTATGCAGTTACAGGTTGGTAGGAGACGTTTGATTGAGGTCGAGGACCACGAGAAAGAAAGGGGTATGATGTGGGTTGTGGTTTAGGAGTTTGTGAGTTTTTCTATTGGGGTTCCTCGTTGACGTGGTGGTTTTTGCGGGGTTTTCTTGAGATTCTTTCGGTTTTCCTCCTCATAATTCAGATATAGAGATTCTTAAAACGGACAAAGATGTGTGTACACGGGAGCGAAAGAGAGCGCATGGTACAGGTGGGGGTTGTTGGTTTCTTCAAAGATAGCCTAGCGTACAGCATTACAGCCGCGTCGGTGTCGCAGGTTTTGCAAAATCGGAATAGATGTCGCCCCGAAAATTACTACCGTTACATGAGCGGCGGGAGGTGGCCGCCATTAGTCGTCGCGTACATGTAGCCTCCAGAGGGGTCCTGCCAGAGAGGCAGTCCCGGCTGACCCTGGCCGTTGCGGTCGGTCACCGCAGCAGCGGCAGCAGCCGCGGCCAGCGCGGGGTCGGCGTCCGAGGGGGCGGTCGCCGGCAGAGGGTCGATGCCGGCGTGGTTGGAGCCGCTGGGAGGCGTGTTCCAGTTGGGGGCAGGCTGGCCTGCGGGGCCACGAAGGTGGAGCCAGGGCTGGCCGTCGGGACCGGGGGCGTGGTAGCTCATGCCGGAGTGGTTGTGGATCTCACGACCGTGGAAGGGAGCACCACCACCGGCACCACCGCTGTGGGGACCGTGGCCGCCGTGCTGGCCAGGACCACCGCCGCGGCCGTAGCCACCAGGGCCCATGAAGGGAGCGCCGGCAGCGCCGTAGACCTCAGTGAGAGCGTTGATGTGCTGGAGCTGAGGACGGCCAAGGTGACGAGGGTGGTAGCCACCACCGCCAGCACGGTTGCCGCCGTAGCCGCCACGACCACCGCCGTAGCCACCACCGGCACCAGCGCCGCCGCCGCCGTACGAGAAGGAGGCGTCCTCGCGCTGGAGCTTGGACTGGATACGCTTGCCGTACGGGGTGTTGCGGATGGAGGGCAGGATGGGGCGGATGCACTCGACGAGGACCATGCGCTGACCAATCTCGCAGTAGTCGAGGATGGTCTGGATGACGTAGTTGCCGTAGCTGTCGCGGAGAAGCTTCTCAAGACGAGACCTGTTGAGGACCTCGGCAACAAGCACCTTTCGGATTTCGGGGTCGGCCACGCGAATACACTTTTCTACAACATTGGACGAGAATCTGATGTCAGTTAATGAACTCAAAATCGTAACTCACTTTTGCACAGACAGACTGCAAACGTTACCGATAAAGGTGCGGATGAGAGGTTCAGAGAAACGAGCGTCGTTGAGGTCGAGAATGTACTGAATAACGTAGTTTCCGAACGGGTCCTGGACCAGGTACAGCGAGTTGAAGATGATCTCCGTGACAAGCTGTAAGCGCTGGGCAGGCGAAGCGTGGTCGATGGAACGCTGGAGCACGCAGCAACCGTGACGGTGGGTGGCGACCTCGATGAGGTTCGTCGCGATGGCGTTGTAGATGAACTGGTTGTCCTCAGGGATTAACTTGTTCAAGCACTTCTGGATGACGTGGTTGCCATTCAAGTCCTTGATGAGGGCGACAACGTTGACCGACAGGGCGTAGATGAGCGTGCGAATCTGCTTGGGCTGACGAGGCTGCGCGAGGAAGTCGACCATCTTCTGTACGGCACGGGTTCCGTGCATGTTCAGGCTGATACCGACAAGGTCGTTGGAGACCGAGTCGATGATCGCAGAACGCTGCTCCTCCGTGGCATGCTCGAGCAGCTTCTGGCACAGGTAGTTGCCGAAGGGGTCGATCATGAGCTCGGGGAAGTGGCCGTAGGTCTCGCGGAAGATCATGTCGCGGTGGGCAGGGTCGCCCTCCTCGAGCTTCTTCTGCAGGTAGCGGCATCCGTGCTGGTCCTTACAGAGCGACAGAATCTCGCCCTGCAGATCCTCGAGACGCATACCAGAAAAGCGGTTAAACTCGCGGTCAGCCTCGGCGCGCTTCGTCTTGAGGCCCATCATGCCAGCAGGGTAGAGAGCGCCAGAGCCAAAGTTGTCGTCCTCGAAGCCGTAGTCGTTGTAGCCCTGCTGCATGAAGGCGTTGGACGAGTTGGGCATTCCCATGGACGAGTACAGCGGGTCGGAGCCGTACGGGCGGGGAGTGTCGTTGAGACCGCTTCCGAAACCACCGTTGCCTCCGCTGCCGCCGTTGCCACCGCTCTTGGAGCTGAACGCACGGGCAAGGTCAGGGTTGGAGAAGCCACGCTGCGCCTGGGTGAAGCCATCGTTCAGGCCAGGGCTGGTGCCAGTGCGCTTAGGGGGCATGCCCGCAGCACTGGGACCAAGGCCGAACGGCGTGGCAGGAACCGACTTGCTCGGCATAGCGGGCAGAGAAGCGATGCTGTCAGCAAGGCCGTTGGGCGACGGCTTGCGCGAGCCAAGCAGGGGGTCACGAGGGGTCTCGTCACCGGCACCAGCACCCATCAGGGCGTTGCTGCCCAGCGGTGAGGTGAGACCACGCGTCGAGTTGGGGAAGGTCGACCAGTCGGAGCTCTTGAGCGAGTTGTCGAATGGACGCGATCCGAACGCGCGCGTCGACGCCTGAGGAAGGGGCGCAAGGTCAAGGGCAGCAGAAGCCGCCGAGAGGTGCTTGTCCTTCGGAAGTCCAGGGAACGGGTCGTCGTCATTCATGAGGTAGCTGACCGACTCTGTCGAGGGTTAGCGCGCGCTCTTTCAAACATGAGACTGTGACTCACTCTGGGCTCCTTCAGCGTCAACGTCATCCTCGTTCTGCCAGTCCTTCTGGTGCTCGTTGTCAAGCGCGCTAAGGCTCAGCTTCTCCATGCCGAAGGTGCCGCCGTAGCCGCTCGTTCGCCTGGAAGCGGGCATGCTCTTCGCGCCATTCACCTCCCGGCCCTGTCCGATGGGGGCAGGAGTGCCGGATCCAGGGGCGCGGTCGGCAGCACCAAGGGGAGAGGTCGGCGCAGAGGCGGCCTCAATGTTGACCGAGGCACCACCGTGGAGCAGGAGGTCGTCCGCACGCTGGTCGGCCTCGAGCTGCTTCATCTGGGCCTCGAGCCTGGCGCGCTGCTCCTCGCGCTCGAGCCTCTTCTGCTCAAGGCGCTGCTTGTCGGCCACCGCATCGGGAGTGGTAGCCGTAGAAGCGTCAGCGGCCTCGGCCTTGCCAGCCTGGTGATAGCGTCAGCACAGCGCTCAGTAGGGAAGATTGCGCGAAGGTGGATACCATGGCCATGCCGAACGAGATGACTGATCGGGAGTGGAGAAAAGGGTGGTTTCAAGTCATGAAATGAAACCATCCCGTGTCAGGCCATCCAGCGGGCCTTGGTTCCACCTTCGGCGCAGAAGACTCACGTCTCGAGACGCGTGACCGTTGAGCTCGAGGGCGTCAGCCGCCCTTCGCAACTCGGAGTCGGTGCCGTTCAACTTGGTCGGCGAGGCAGACATGCTCTGTTCAATCGGGAAGCGATGGGGATCCTTCGAGCTGAAGGAAGGTCAGCACAGATGTCTCTTTCACGTTGCACGATGAGGCGGATGCGAAGCGGAAAAAAGAGGAGGCTCAAGCACACAGAATTAAGCGCCTGTGGAAGAAAAAAAGCGAGACCGGGCGGCGGCGGCGCAGGTTGCGTCGTTTGCGGTTTGAGGGTGATGACAGGACGCTGGACGAAAACGCACACAGTACCTCGGTTGGATCCTTGTATCGATTCGCTTGGGGGATTGCTTCGGGCAAGGAAGGTGTGGCCAGGCGGACAGCGCTGCTGTGTGGCCAGTGTAGTGTTACAAGGGACGGGTTGGTGAGGGAAGAAGAGAATGGAAAAAGGGACGCGTGGTGCCGGTGTGAGATAACGGTACAGTGAATTAGGACGTTGATCGAGTTGGTTGGATGAAAGATTTAGACGAGGTAGGAGCGTGTGTGGGCGTGGGCGGAGGCAGTCGGCGGCGGGTCCGGGTGGTACGCGGTGTGTCAGCACGAGCGGCGGGACCGTTGGTCAGCGTGGCAGGCTCACACCTGTTTTTGACAGTTGGGTCAGTCAAAGAGACTGTCGGGGGGTGTTGTTGGTTGAGGGGTGGGTTTGGAGCGAGGAGAAGAAGGTCGAGATGTCGGCCGGGCTGGTGGTGGTGGTCCCAGGCGGAGGTGTGGTAGGACGAGCGACAGTTTGGACCGCAGTGCAGGTGAAAAAAAGATCCGTGCAGCCAACGAGCCAGCGGCCATAGAGAGCTCGATTCGTTCGCCCTCGTCAGTAGATTCGTTCTCGCTCTGCAACCTCTGTGCGCTGATGCTTCTGTATCGCTTTGCGCTGTGCAACCTGGGCGAGGCCCCGTGCTGCGTGATGCATGCGGGTTGCGGGACGAGGCTCGATGCGACGATGCCGTGGCTAGCTAAGCTCCACACAGCGGCGTCTGGCTTTTGGCGCTCACAGTGCTCGCTCGCTCGCATAGCTCGCGTACGCGCGAGCATAACGCACCACAGGGTGTCGTGCGGCGAACCGGCTGTCGAGTTACCCACATACCCTCACCCACTCTGAGCCTCTGTGGTCACTGTCCCCACTACTAATTAACCTGCTCTCCGCTCATTCGTTTATCTAGTGTTTAGTCTTTGCGCTGAGCTTGTCCTGGTCACGGGGCCAAATTTTTCATGCTCATCTGCCTGCGCTACCCTGCTGACACTGTCGTGCCTGATTCGAAGAGCTTCTAGCCTGAATAACGCCGATTTCCCGTTTGAGTAGGTGGCACATGGCCACATGGCAAAACGCTCATGGCCGCGACATCGGGCAGAGGAAGACGAGGTGGCATGGGGTCCGCTCGGCGCACGAGAATGATCGACGATCGAGAAGAACGGGGTTGCAGCTGCTGACAGGAAGCACACGGTCTGACTCTCGGGAAACAATGCGAACAGAAGGCAGTCAAGCTCCGGGCGTGAACATTGCCCAGAGCCAACGGGCCGGGAGATGGTATGCCATCACATATACAGATGCTAGGACCTCAGGAAACCTCGTCGAGACACTTCTTAGTTGTACTTGACGAAGCCCATAGCCTTGGACTTCTCACGGAAGCACTGGCGGCACATGTCAAGGCCCCTGGGATGTCAGCTGGGTCCGCAGGCAGGTAGGGTTGGTTCAACTCACCACTTGCGGATGAGACCGGCGCGGTGGGCGCAGACGCGGCACTGGCGGGAGCCCTTGCCGAAGTTGCGGGGGCCTGAATGTTAGCGAAGGTCCACAACACCTTGTGAGCTGGATCCGCGCAGCGAGAGCTCCGGGAGAGGACTGGGCAAAGGAACGGGCGGAACGGGCAAGAACGGGCATTCGGGCAGAGGCTGGACAATCGACAGTCTTGCGACGGAGCGGCGACAGATCGAGATGACTGAGCTGAACACTTCGAATCTACGCAGAGTGGAATGGCGGCAGAGCGACACGCAAGCGCTGTCGAAAAGTTTGCACGACAACTGTCGACGAACGGGTGGCCGAACATTTGGTCGACATCTGAAGTTGGTCGAATCTTCCTCCCGACATGGCTTCCGAACCGCATTCAATCGATTCAGTACAGCGCGATCGCAGTGCTCAAAGTCGTACAGAGCGTCGCTCGCAGTCGTGCCAAAACCGAGAGTCCTTCACACTTTGTCGAAATCTTCCTCAAGCCTAGTTCTGCCTGTCCGAGTGCCTGTCCTTCCTGTCCTCTAATCCGTGTTCCAGCAGTATTCGCTTCTTTCGCGCGCCTCGCAGCGCAGATCCAGCCGTCGTCGCAACTCACGAGAGAACCAAACGTTGGAGTGAGCCCTGGTCTGTCAGCACACGATCCCTCTTGCCACCAGGCATGTCGAAAGCACTCACATCTTGAATGAAGTCGCGGTAAGGACGCGGTTTCTGGGGAAAGGGTCAGCACGTCGGTCCAGTCGTATCGTCGCGGGTGTCGTGCTCGTCGTCGGGGCAGTCGGGCCCGCTGCTGCCGTCGCTACTTACTTCGTTTACGTTGGTTTTGACGGACGAAGAGGAAGCCTCTCTGGCTGCTCGGCCTGCTGTAGACTTCTGGCCTGGCCTGGCATCAATTTCGAGCCTTGAGGCCAAATTCCCGGCGTTAATGCCGCGTGTGGCACTCACCCTGGCGCGTTTTGGCTGACCTCACTTTCCGCTTCTGCATTTCGACATCTACGACGGCGAGGACGTGCATGTGTGCATATGAGTACGAACTAGGAGTGTGCCCATGCATGCGTGCTCGAGCGATCTTGTTGCGCGGCGTAATCCAGAGTTGAAAGTTGGAGCGAAATCAGGCAGTCCACACCCTGTCATGGTTCAGTCCATTTGTTTACAGGTTTCCGCCGTGACTGGAAGTGTCGCCATGTTCTGCCAGAGCCGCTCACTCCCCTGCGAGCTCAAGGTCTCTTCCCTATGTATGACGTGCAGAGCGAGGGCACGCGTCCAGCGTCAGAGAGCTGAGCGGGTCATCTTCCTGCACTACCAGACTCGTGGTGCAATCCCGCCCATCGCATTGAGTGTTCCTGGAGTGGAGGTCCACCGTTGCACACCTGCGCCAGCGTGTCTGCTGCAACGCCGATGTTCCAACAGAGTGATAAATGCATACATGAGATGAACCGGAACGTGTCATGATTGTCGTGCAGTCTATGCCTTCTCCTGCGCTTGCGCCTGGGACTTGAGCGGCTTCTCGAGGCCCATAATGTTGCGCTCCTTTTCCGAGAGCGTGAACATGTCGTTCGTGAGCTTGTGCCATTGTCTGCGAGGCTGGACATCAGCTGAGTCCCATCGGCATCGCAGCCAGCAAGGCCCAGAAGCTCTTCCACAACCGCTGACCGAGAAAGCAGCTCCAGGGCCAAAGAGAACTCACCTCGCTGAAGACGTGCTCCTTGTCTCCGAAGTCCGCGTAACAGATCATGTAGAACACAGCGACTGCCTGTCAGTTATCCACAGCATGACTCCAACTTACATCCACTGAGCACCCAGCCTCCAATTCCCGTCAGCCGTCCGAAGCGCGGCAGCGGCGGACCCTCAACGGCGCGCACACGCTTCCAGTACTGCTCGGCCTGCTCCGGCGTACGCGTGGCGGACAGGTGGTCCGGGTTCGGTCCGCCGTACGCGCGCTCCGGGTGCCGCTTGTAGGTCTGTAGGCTTGGTCCTGGGCCGGTCTCGGAGTACTGAGGCTTCCAGCTCGATGCGGCCTTCGAGGGGCCGGCCTGAGGCTGCGGCGGGTTCGAGGGGCCGGCCTGGCTGGGGGTGTCGGACATGAGGGGCTGCTGGGGATCGGGTCGAGCGCGGGCGAATCAGAAGAGCGGGAACGGCGAGTCGGCGAGATTCAAGGTCGAGAGCAGGTGATCAAAGAGAGTCACGGAGAAGGGAAGGACGGTGCGGGAGATAAGATGGACGGAGCAGTCTGTGCAACGCGCTCTCAGTCACCTCCGTTCAGCCCGCCAGCCAAAAGTCAAGCGTGCCTGAAAGCATCTGACCTCCACCTCGTCTGCCGTCTCCTCTACGCAGGCGACCAACCGTACGCAAGTGGCCACCCGCCGGTCCAGTCCGGGCAAGCCCAGCAGTCATACGCCATCAATTCGGGCAGACCGGCAGCAGGACCACAAGCGAGTCGTAATGTGTCGAGTCTGACTTTTCTCGGCGACTACCGAGTCCTCAGATGAATCTCCTCTACCCACCATGCTGCTCCCCCGACCAACCCTGCGGCCGCCGCTATCGCTCCTGCGCCCGGCGCTGCATGCGTGCAGCGTGCGCGGCGTGCATATGCTCCGCGACCTGCCGCCCGTGACGCACGCCCAGCTCGCCGAGTGAGTAGAACCGCAGCCCTGGAATCTGCAGATCACGAGAGCACCGCTGACAGACAATAGGAAGCCGCGCCTGCTACCCGTCGACGGGTCGCCGCGCAGTGCGCCAGCGTCCTTTTCGCCCTCCCACCACCTGTGCCAGTGGACGCGACCGCCGGAGAGCGTCCTCCTCGTCCAGAAGAAGGACGACAGCAGGGTGCAGGCTGCGATGGCTGAGATCCTCGGCTTCCTGTCCACGCATTACCCGCACCTGCGGCTTATCGTTGAGCCGCACACTGCACGAGAACAGAGCCAGTTTCCCAACCTCACCGTCTTCAATGAGATCACCGACAGCCCCGTCAAGCTCCTCGACAACACGGACCTGGTCATCACCCTCGGCGGAGACGGGACGGTGCTGCATGCGAGCCAATTGTTCTCCAGAACAGAGTGCCCGCCAGTGCTCTGTTTCTCGCTGGGCAGTCTCGGCTTCCTCCTCCCGTTCAAGGTGCAGGATATCGATCGCGCACTCCACTACATCCTCGGCGATGGCGAGGTCGAAATTCTCAACCGCATGCGTCTCAATGCCCTCGCGGTCGACAGCCAGGGACGGACACTCAGCCGCATGCCCGAGTCGGGATGGCAGGTCATGAATGAGGTCTGCCTCCATCGAGGACGGTATCCCCACCTTCCCAGCGTCGATGTGTACTACAACAACCAGCATCTGACAAAGGGTCTTGTGAGCTTGGCAATGTTCTTCGAGTGAGCTGACCCCAGGCCGATGGCTTCCTCCTCTCCACTCCGACTGGATCCACGGCTTACTCGTTATCGGCGGGAGGATCACCGATGCACCCAGAGACCGACGCGGTTATGCTGACCCCGATCGCTCCCCGGTCACTGTCTTTCCGACCGCTCGTTTTGCCTGGAGGAGGACGAGTGAAGCTGGCCGTGAGTTTCGTATACCTTGCTGGTAGCTGACCTCAGATTTCGGCAAACTCGCGATGTCCCGTCGAGGTGTCACTGGACGGTCGAGACGTGTGCGAGCTGCATGCCGAGGAGTCGGTCCTCATCCGCAAGTCAATATACCCCATCCCATGTGTCGACCAGCCCGGAGGCGGAACCGGCTGGGTCAGAGACATCAAGTGAGTTGCGAGCACCGTATCGGTAACTGACAACCAGCTCCCTTCTTCAGTTCAACGCAGGCTTCATCAACAGCAGCACGAAACACTGAATATTACAAGCAACTACCTTTTGTATGCATATACTGGCTGACACAGAGTGTCGGGATGCTTTCTAAAATGCGGGGTTATCAAGTCTCCAAATGAGAGTGTAAAAACTATGCGAGTGCGTAAGGGTGCGACGAGAGGCGAATGGGCCCATCTCTCAAATCTCGAGGTCGTCGGGAATGTCGCGCAGATCGAGGGCTGAGCACCAGCCGTCGCCGATCCATTGCCACGCATCAAAGCGGTGGTTCAGGTCCCTGCGGGAGTGGACTCCGTAGCTTCCCTCGAGGCCACCGGAACGCTTGCGAGGGTAGATGAAGTAAACCTCCTTCACTCGCGAGTGGAGAAGGGCCATCGAACACATGACGCAGGGCTCGTGCGTAATGAACAGCGTCAGCGATGTGAGCAGGTAGTCGGCTCCGTTGCGGGTGGGCTGAAGCTCCGAGAACGGCGGCACCGTGCGCAGGCGGGCAACACGGGCGATGCAGTTGAGAACAGCGTGGCGCAGAGGGTGCTTCTCCGAGTTGCGCGTGTCGTGAGCATCGGCCTGCAGTCCGGGCGTTGGCGGAATAAACGACTCGGTCGTGGGCCAAAGACTCTCGGGGGCGGCAGCGCAGTAGACAGCAATAGGCATCTCGCCCCTCTCTTTCGCCGCACGGGCATCGGTAATGACGCGGTCGATACCCGCCCGGATCCAGGCGAGCTTCGCGGGAGTGATACCACGGGCGTCGTAGGGTCGCTGAGTAGTCGGAGAGTAGAGAACGGGCCAGATCTTGTTGCGCGCCTTCAGCTGATCGGCGGTGCGAGCCGCAGCACGGGGAACGGGCAAAAGGTAAGGAACCAGGTCGAGGTCGGCCTCCTCCTTCAGCTTCGCCTTGAGCTTCTCAGGGTCAGCGTCGTGCATCGCCAGCGCGACCGCGGTGTGCGCTCCCGTGTTGTCCTTCCAGCGCTTGACACGCTTGAGGTGGCGCATGCGAGGGTCCGGGTCCATGTTCTTCGTGAACGTTAAAAGAAGAGGGGTCTGCTGAGGGTCGGTGGCTTGGACAACCCAGACATTAACTGCTGTCAGCATTCACTGCCGGTCGGCGACTCACCGGTTGCCGAATCATCAGCCTCAGCTTCTTCCTCCCTCTCGACAGGACCCTTGGCGCGAGTCAAGACTCCCCATTCCTCCTCCGGAAGCTTGTCGCCCTCAACGAACTCCCACTCGAGTTCGCTCGCGGGCTCGACGTGCTCGTTGTGGCGTGAGGGCCCGCCGACGTTGCCGTGCAGAGGAGGGGGAAGGTCAGCGCGGCGCTCGCCGCGACGCTGGCGGGCTGCAGTACGAGCGGCGGCAGACTGAGGAGCGACAACGTCAGGGGGGCCGGTGAAGGGTTTGCTGGACTCTGAGCCGTTGACAGAGGTGGGTGGCGTGGTCGACTGCTGGGAGGGGCTGTGACCATCGACAGAGGTGCCCTTGGTGCTGGGCGCCGAGCTTGACGCAGCATCGGTAGACGGCTCAGCCTTGGGCTTCGAATCGCCATTGGGAAGCTTAGCACCGTTCGCCTGAGGAGACTTCGGAGAAGCGGCCTCAGTCTTCTGGGCCTCAGCCTCCTTGGTGGCAGCCTCCTCGGCCGCAGCCTGCTCGACCTTAGCCGCCGCTTTCTTCGCTTTCCGTTCCGCAGCCCGTGCGCGGCGCTTCTCCTTAGCGACGTGAGTCTTTCCGCCCATCTCTCTTCGTGTTGCTCGGGCTTCTTCCTTCTTCCGAACTTCGATGGCTACCTCGTCTCCAAGGGCGAGGTCAGAGAAGAGTCCTGTTCCGTCGCCTTCGTCTTCTGAGAGAGCGACGTTGACGCCACCAGAAGGAACGAACCAAAGCTTGCTCTCGTCGGCAGAGTAGCAGATACAGAGCTCGTCGCCTTTAGAGACTGAGCGCGATGTCGTGAACGTGATGGTTCCCTCGGCCGTGTTCCGAACGAAGTTGACGTTGGGCTGCGAGGAGTGGTTGAAGAGCGAAGCTGTGGGTGTGAGGAATGGAAAGGAAAAGCGAAGAAGAAGCGGGTGTCAAGTGATGGGAGTGGTGTGTGTTGGAAAGACGAGTGGTCGTGTGCGCCCGTGCGCAGGGGATAGACGGAGCGCTGATCAGAGAGATGGGAGTGGAATGAAGGGGAAGAGGGTGATGGCTTGTGTGAAAGGAGTTGAGTCCAAGACGTCAACGGCTCTGTGGAGGGGTGGTAGGGGAGTTGAGAAGGGCGGGAGGGGAGGAGAGAAGAGTAATGGAGAGTCGAGCGTGGATAGAGTAGTTCAGAGAGATGTCGGGTCGACGATGAAGATGACTGGCAGAGGAATCGGAGGAAGACAGCGAGCATTCCGGATGAGCCGCAAGGAAGCATCCGGCGGTGCCGGGGGACGATGCGCGGCGGCGCGCAGCGAGGAGGGACTCGAGGGAAGACGAGGCGAGGGCAGCGAAGGGGGCAAGGGGAAGCAAGGGAGAGTCGAGGGCACACTAAGGTGTCACCGGCGCAGGCAGGCATGGCAGCAGGCATGCAGAGCGCGGTGCGTGCACGGCGCATGGCTGCATGGCGGACCGGCGCGCGGGGCGCAGCGCCAGAGCACGCCAGAGCACAGCCAGACCACAGCGACAGGCGCGCCAGCGAGAGCGAGCACAGAGCCATGGCTGGCACACAGACGCACATGCACACGCCCATGCGCCCCATTCCCTCCCAGCCCCGCAGCCCCCACCGCCCTGCACCAAACCGATCCACGATCCACCCTCTCCTTCGCAACGCACCGACCTAACGACCTTCCTTGACCTCTCATCCGCGTGCTGTGGCACTTTAACACTGCACAGTCTCTCATCGCTCCCATTCCAACGCCGACCTCTTACTCTTCACAGTCTTCCCGCTCACACTAACACGCGACGAGCTGCTACTCACCTATTCCAAGTCCAATCGCCATTCCTCCGTTTGACCAGCAGAACCCGTATTCGCCTAGGATCGAGTCGTTCATGTTACCGTCCTCCCAGTACTCCTTCGTGATCACCAGCACGGGGGCATCCTCAAGTTTCGTTCCGGCTCGTAAGTCCTTGTTCGCGAACACCCCTCGTCCTCGTCCTGGCACCTGGCGGACCTCCAGGTGCTGGGGGTTGATCGTTTCGTACGGCTTTGTCTCCCATGGCGGCGGGTCGCCTCTTCGTTTCGGGTAGTACCATCCCGCGGGAAGCCCCTTCACCCTCGTCGACGGTGACGAGGGGACGTTGCTCGCCGGTCGTGAGATCGCGATCCCCATCTGCGAGTGGGATGTGCGAGATTGAAATTTCAGTGGAACGCCGACTTGCGAGTCTTATTGTTCGCCGTGCCTGGTTTGACTTTTAGCGGGCTTGGGTGGCGAAAATATTTGGTCCGGAGCCCAGAGTCCGGCGTCCAACAGACCCTGACTGACCTGCGCACACTCGCGCGACCTGCGGACCCCTTCTTGAGACATTAGCGGCGAGCTAACGGCAGTCGTCGACAAACAGCTTACGCAGCACCGATCTGCCAGCGGCATGGGCTGCAGGGAGGCTTAAGCCACGACGTGTTTGTCTCCGATCAAGGAGTTCGCGAAGCACTCCTGGAACACTGACTGGGTCGATCCTGACTCAGGAATGTCTCAACACGCAGCCTCGTCGCTTGGAATCACAACGTCGCAGTGGGCCTTTCTCAGACGGGCGAATCACGTATCGGTAGGTTGTGCATTATGGTACATATTAACATAGGTGTCTATTAACAGAGTGAATCAAGGTCCGTCTGCGCACACTCAATCTACTTGTCGGTCGTGTAGTTGCCGGTGACCTGGAGCCTGATGCGGCCGTCCTTCTCGCCGAGCTTCTGGCGCTTCGTCGGCCTGTCCTCGGGGTCCACCGCGTCGGCGAGGTCCTTCACGACCTGGATGAAGTCCTCGACAGCCTGCGGCGAGGTCTGGTGGTGGAGAACGAGGCGGTTCGCGCCGATCGTAATCGGATCAGGGAGGGCGGCAAGGGCGGCGGCGACCTGCTCGAGGTTGATACCAGCCGGGGCGGGGTCGAAGAAGACCATGCTCGTGTCAACGGGCGCGACGATGTCGCAGCCCGCCTCCTTCAGGCCATCGGCAAGCCTTCGGGCAAGAGCGTGAGTGCCAGCCAGACGAGGGAAGTGATGCGTCAAGGCGTAGTCGGCCTGGGCAGCGAGCGAGCCAGACTGACGCCAGCCACCACCGAACATCTTGCGGAACCACTTGGCGCGCTCGATGAACTCCTTCGAACCGACAATGGCGGAACCGATCGGGGCACCGATACCCTTCGACAAACAGAGGGATGCAGTGTCGAACGGGGCAAGGATGTCGGTGAGAACGGTCGTCCTGTCCTCCTCGCTGTTGGGGTCGAGGCCACGGCGCTCAAGCTCGGCGGCGGCGACGTTCCAGGCGCGAGCACCGTCGAGGTGCATGGCGACGTTGTGCTTCTTCGCCAGCTCGCCGATTCGCACAACCTCCTCCTGAGGGAACACGATGCCAGAGAGGGTGTTCTCGAGACAGATGAGCTTCGTCGGGGCGATATGAATGTTGGTGCCGAGCTGGAGGGCGGGCTCAATGTCCTCAACGGTGAGGTGGAGACCGTTGGAGGGAGCGAGGGCGTGCGTCGTGGCCTGGGAGAAGACGGCGATACCACCCGCCTCCATGAGGTGGACGTGGGCGCGGTTGTCGGTGATGATCGAGTGCGGGGGCTGCTTCATGTGTGTCCTGATGGCGAGCTGATTCGTCATCGTGCCCGACGCACCGAAGAGGGCAGCCTCCTTGCCGGCCATTTTGGCGATGCGCTCCTCCAGCGCCGCCGTCGCGCTGTCCTCCATGTAAACGTCGTCGCCGCGGGAGGCGCGAACACCCTCCATCATCTGAGCGTCGGACGGCATCGTGAAGGTGTCACTGCGGAAATCTCGCGCAGTGCGGTGCAGGCGCTCAACGTTGGCCTTGCCGCCGATCTCCTCGGTGATATCCGTGACGCAGGGGTGGCCCTCGTCGAGCTTGGACGGCGGCGGGAGGGAGGCAGTCATTTTCGGGCTGGAGGCGGCGCTGCTGGCGGGTGAGGCGGTTGAGGGGGTGACGGATTTTGTGAAGCCGGTGTAGGAGTTGAAGGCGTGGGAGGGCTTGACCTGCTTCGGCTTGAAATTCGGGAGCAGGAGAGACGACAACGGGGTGCCGTAACCAGCGCTTGGGTTTCTTGTTGTTGAGGGAATGGAAGGACGAGAAGTGGACGCGGTGGACATTTCTGGCTGTGGCTTTGTGGGCGTCTAGCACGTCAGAATCTGGGCGGTCGGAGTCGGCCGATGTGGGTGGGAGAGATAAGGGGCAAGATCCGAAGATTGTGCGGTGACACTTGATGCGACTGGGATAGTTGGAGGGCGCTTTTCTTCATCGCCGCCAGGTTAAGTACTCTGGCGCTACATGGAGCGGAGCACGACTAGCCACGTCGTTGCTGAGCGAAGCATGCAGCATCGCAGCAGGTGACCGACGTTGGTTTGCGCGATGGCCAAAATCCCCTCCAGCCTTTCGTCGCGGTTGTGGGGTAGATTGGCCATGGAGTCGAAATTCAAATTGTTTAGTCACCGTGTTGCCCGGGTTCCCAGTCCCAGCATCACAGCCTAAACCTGAGGCAAGCGCCGCCCGCCCCGCGGTTTCGCGACGTTGACGCAGATCTTAAGACCGAATCCTGACTTTACCGCGCACTTGGAGCGCTCCAGATGGAGCGCACCGCTGAGTCCGCCGACGAGCTGGCTAGGGCAAGTGTGGGGAACAGGGTTGGGCATTGGCCATGCCACCAGTGCGTTCGAAATTCGGTCAGGTCGCCGTCCCTATACCTGAAGCTCCTACCATGCATGCCGGGCGGCACTGTTGCGCGACTCCCCAACGTACCGCGAAATGACAAGGTTCCCCGCCCCCACTTGCACGACGCCCTTCCGTCCTTTCGGGATGGCGTTCAGGAGCTGTTCGACGTACGCAAAGCGTACGGCCGCTGCAGAGATCGGACGCGCCGAGCGTAAAGCATGCATAGGGGTTGTCATGGTGTTCTGACTCGAAGACGAGTCGAAAAGCAGCGCCGCACGGTGGCGCCGAGGCCTGGTTGCCAGGTTCGCACCGCTCCGCAGACGCTGATCCCGTCGCAGCGACACCGTTGAGGTCTGGGCACTCCGATCCGGGAGGAGGTTACGTCGCGTCGTGCTATGCATACCGCAGGACCTGATAGGTTTAGGTTGGGGAGAAGCCGTCGCAGAATGCTTCCAGCCGTGCTTCCAGAACGCTGGTTGCGCCACGCTGGAGCAGAGCTAAACCGAATCGGGCGGGATGTCGCCTCGACGATCTGACTCGAAATCGGAAGCAGCTGACGCCTCGATACCAGTCGACGCGTCGTCCGCTAGCCCCCCCACACTCCAGCTACCCCAGCCCGCCAATGCATTCCAGTCGATCTCGAACGATACACCACATTGCGTCAAACAAAGCACTCGCGCTATGCGCTGGTGACAGATCTCGGGGTTCACCGACATCGAGGCCGATTTGGGACGACCTCAATCCCAGATTCTGACGTATGGCCAATCTGTGCCTCTCCGGGACGCTATGGCCAAAATACAGATGCCTACAGGCGCCAGCCTACACGCGACGATTCATTATGGCCAAAATCCAGCTGATTCCAGCTCGTGACAATGGCCAAACCGACGTTGACGCGAGAGCATGGCCAAAACGCACCATGCGCGTGCGGGGCCCAGTGCTATGGCCAATCTGTTCTGGCCAAAAACACCCAGCTATGGCCAAACGGGCCCAGGTATGGCCAAACTTCAGTCCTGATGGCCAATCTCTCTAGCCTGGCACGACGACAGGACGCCGAGACGCGAGGAATGTTAATCAATGACGGTCGGAACTTCCAGGCACCCGGACTCCTGCCTCTAGTGGTATCGCGGTTACTACCCTGGAGCTACGCGCCGTCCGAATATAAGATGATCCACCACTGTGGCTGCCCTCCACGGGGCTCTTGCTTCGACACTACTGATGAACCGATCGTCACTGACGGGACGCTGTGGGGTGCTGAATACAAATGTGGAGCCGCGGTCCAAGCTGGGGAGTTGTCTGGAGATCCGGAGTGACGGCTACCAAACACCAGGAGCGATACTGACGGTCGGCTGACGAGAATACCGAACAGGAGAGTTGATCAAGCTTTGACAACAAAGCAAGAACCACCGTCATCAGCTGACCTCAACGGTGATCAAACGAGAAGCATGAAGCTGTTCCGAGACAGATCCGGATGCTTGGCAACTCCACAAGAAGCATGATCCATCGGCCGCCGTCCGCGGGCACTTACCCGTCGCTGTCGCGATGGCTGACCAAAGCAAGGGCCAGGCGCTCATGTCAACGTTGCTCCGAAGCTGTCACTCCTTTGGGCAACTCTTGTGTTGCTCCGCTTCCCCTTATGTGCTCCTCGTGCAACTTTCGATGACGGAACTCATGCATGTTGTCTAAATGTCTATGGCGTGTTTTTATTTTGGCTCACACCGCTTCTCACACTCCCGCTCCAATCTTCGACGACAATGCTGCTGACGACAGCGTCGTTCCCGCGGCTTCGCTTTCTCTGATGTAGTCGGGGACTAGATCACTGCCTCAGTTGCGGTGCCCGACTGCTCGCCTCGCCGACAGCCGCAGATTCACTTCTCGCGCCTCGAGTCGAACAGCAGCGCTGCGTCCATGAGCACCTGTGCTCCGTTCGCACAAGCCTCGGGGCTGGCGTACTCGACGGGCGTGTGGGAAGCTCCATCCTTGCAGGGCACGAACACCATGCCAGTCGGGCAGTGCTTGCTGGTCGAGCAAGAGTCGTGACCAGCACCGCTAACGAGCTCACGGACCTTGCTCTCACCCACGCTCGCGACAGCAGCCTCGCGGATCGCGTCCCGACACTCCTTCGCGAAGATGGCAGCCGGGGCGTCGAACATAACCTCGAAGTTGACGTTGCACTCCCACTTGTTGCCAGTCTTCAGGAGCGAAGAGGAAAGAGTGCGGATGTCCTCCTCCATCGCGCGCACGACCGTGGGGTCCGGGTGCCGAATGTCGATGGTGAACTCGACAGTGTGCGGGATCGTGTTGATCGAGCCCGGCTCGAGGCTCAGAATGCCCGTGGTAGCGACGCCGGAGTGCTTGGAGGCCACATCGTGACAGGCGGCAATGATACGCGCGGCACCCAGCATTGCGTCGGCGCGGTACGCGAGCGGGGTCGTGCCGGCGTGGCTGTCGCGGCCGGAGATCTTGCACCGGAGCCACTTGTAAGCCTGACCTCCGCTCACCACACCGATGGCGGCATCTTCGCCCTCTAGAATCGGTCCCTGCTCAATGTGCAGTTCGAAGTGCGCTGCGAGGGGGTTCGCCTTCGCATCAGCAGGAAGGGCACCCTTGTACCCTATGCGCTCGAGCTCAGCGCCGGCCGTCTTGCTCGCGTCCGCGACGTCCCTCATCGCATACGCCGCCTCGAGGCTAAGGTCCCCGGCCCAGACGCTGCTACCGTGCAGACTCTTCGGGAAGCGGGCGCCCTCCTCGTTCGTCCAGTTCACGACTGCGAGGGGGTACTTCGTCTCGTACCCTGCGTCGCGGATCGTGCGCATCGCCTCGACCGCGGCGTGGATGCCGAGGATGCCGTCGTACCGTCCTCCAGTCGGCTGGGTGTCGAGGTGGGATCCCATGGCAGTCGGCGGACCAGAGTTATGCCCCGGGCGCACCGCGAAGGTGTTTCCCATTGCATCGACCTTGACGTCGCATCCCAGACTTGACATCTCATCACAGAACCAGTCCCGAGCCTTCTTGTCATCGTCGCCTAAGGCGAGGCGCGCCATTCCCGTCTCGGTTGCGCCGCTGGCGTTAGCTCTGCCAGCTGGCAGGTGACCAGTCGGGTCTGGTGACCGTCACGGTCCCGAGTCACTCACCGGCCCCAGCGGTGGGCCGCGCCCCACTTGCACGTCTCGTGGAGCGTGTCGGCCAGCCGGCGCGGATTGATCAGCAGCGAGCGCGCACGGTAGGCCATCTTGTCTGCTTGCTTGTCTAGCTGCTGTGAGCACTTGTCTGTTGTCGCTGCTTAAGATTTCTGAGGAGTCTCTCCGCAACTGGAGGCCGTTGCGTCAAGTGGATCTCTTGGGTGGAGGCGCAGGTGCAGTCGTATAGAGCCTGGCGTCTCGTTTAGAGCGGTCAGCCTCGTTACGACGCCTCACGTGGTCCGTAACGAGCCATGTCCCGTGACAAGAGACTCGCTCACAACAGGAGAAGCCCGAGAGCTGCCCGAGAGCGCCTAAGTGCCGGCGGATGAGCTCACGTGGTGGCCAAGTTTGGTCCAATAATACTGCGGCGTTTGCTGACTCGAGGGTCGGCTTGTTCCGAATTTGGGCACGCGCGCTGGGTGGCAGCCTGTGCGTGCCGAGGAATTCACCGTAGCGGCACCGCATCCGACGACTCATACGGTGAGGATATCGGTCAACTGCGAGGGTTAGTCGAGGGCAGACGAGGGTGCGACGCGCTACGAGTCGAGACAGGTTGGAAAAAGTTGCGAGTTAGAACACCGCACGCATTCAGTTCCATTGGCTGCCCGCTGCTTGCCCGCGCCCGCGTGTCCCGCGGACGTCCTCGCGGGGTGCCCGGGGTGCGGGGGCGGGGTGGTGGGCGCCAGCGAGATGCTTATGAAGCAACGGCGGTCAGAGAGTTGTCGTTCTTCTCCATTCTCTACACACCCAAAAACGACGAAACGAACGTACGAAAGAAACGATGTTTGCGCCGAGGAAGACACGGAACACACGAGAAGCAGTGTGGCACTCCGCCAACGGCTGACGTCGCTGACGGCTTACGTCCCCTTTCAACCACGTACTGAGCACCGCCAAGTCTCAAGTCCTGATAACATGTGCTCTTCTCCGGTCTCCGGTCTCGACGCTCGACATTCCACGACGAGATTCGAACGAATGCCCCAAGACTGCGCCTCACGACCGTGCAGCGACCGCCTGTCTTAGACGTGCTGATGCCAGCGACAGTCAAGCCAATGGTCATGTGAGCGCTATCTCTTCAAACTGGGACCTGGCTTTACCCCTGTATGTCCGCCTGCGCAGCCGCGAATCGCCCGCCCGCCGCCCGCGCAACGTTATCAAGTCTTGGCATCCTCTTGCATCAAGAAATCGCACTACGGTTGTCGTCGTATCTCTGCGGATCCAGTGATACGATATGCTTGCTCTCGCGATAAGCGCTTCGACCAATGCATGCGCCACTGTGCTCCAAGACGCCCAGCCTCGGTTCTCATCACACAGTCACGGCGTCACCGGCCAAGTCCGTCGTACCTCGCCTTGTCTCGGTGCATCCGTGTCCAGTCGAGCACACTCGCCGCGCTCAAGTCGCCGCAATGACTATCGGCAGGAACGCCGCCCATGTGGTGCCATTCGTGACGCTCGTGACCAGATCTGAATGTGAATGAAGGCACGTACACGGGGACTGGCGTGCGACACCAAGACGGACGGACATACCGCGTACCCTTCACCCCACCCTCCCCCGTGACCACCACCGTGGGAGCGCGTCGCGGACATGCAATGGTGTCCGTCCATAACCGTCCCCCACCCAACCGACACGCAAGCCCTCTTGCCGGATGCTCTGCCGGTCAGCACGGTTCAGCCAGTCACAAGCCGCTCGGCAGGCGACCCGGTAGGCATGTCAACCGGTACGCGACCTTTTCCGCCATTCCTTGATTGTCCGGCGACAGTCTGGCCCAGACTTCTCTTACGACAGACTCGCCAGCAACAATGCAGGTTCCGAAACGAGCACGGTGTGTCGCAGAAGGAGGAGGAATGCAGAGCACGGAGTGCTACGCATGCTGCTGTGCGCTCGGACTGTCTCACCCCGACACGCGCATGCTCGAGCATCGCAAACGTCGCATGCACAGGGGCATTCCCCCCTTTTGCTCTGCGCCTCCCTTCTGGAAGCTCCGTGCACCGTGCACATGCGCATAAGGCTGCGATGAGATCCGCAATCCTCCGGTGATACTCCGACCCGGTCGGCCTCGCTCGGCTTGCGTCGCTCGGGCCTGCTCGGGCTCGCCGACGACGGGTAGCGGGGTCGCGCGGGGCCGTCGGCCACGGTCGCTATTCTCGGACGGAGACGCTGGGGAGGGTAGTGGTTGTGCCACGCCGACATCCTCAGTGGCAACCCCTTTGGGCTCCTTTGGCGCCCCCGTTCGTGCACCCGCCCCGCCCTCCGCCGTTGCTCGGTTCCCTTGTGTGCCACTCTGGCCCTGCTGTGCCCTGCTGGGTGGACACAAGTGTCCTTGTGTCCGCCCCGTGTGTATTTCTGGCACCGGAGTTCTCACAGCATGGGTTTCGCTCCGTGGCAGCACGCCATGGATACCTACGAGCCTGCCTTATGCTTGGACAGAGTTTGACGGAGTATCGACACACTTTCGATCGATAAGCGAGGCACGACGAATGATAGCCAACCGCCAGATAGCCAACCGCGCTAAGCGAAAGGAGGCCTGTTGGAGTGGGTGTTAAGCGCGATAAGCGCTCATCGCATCCAACTTTTTGTGATGGGGCAGTAATGTCTGCTGCGCTGCGAGGGGAATGTGTCTGAGAGGAGTCTAGATCTCGTCGCTTGCTGCAGCAGCCCCGGGTCAGACGAGATCTCGGGGCGAGGCGGGGGCATGTGAGTTTGTCGGCGACGTTACTCGACGAATCATGCTGAGCGTCCAACGGCCTGCCCGATCGCGAGCTTGCGACGTCGACGTCGACCTGACCTCCTACGATCACGACCTGACGAACCGGCGGCCCCGTGTGGCCCGGGGAACTTGGTCTACGGCTGCCTGGATATATTCCTGTTCTCCTGCTGCGTCGTGTTGAGGCGGGGCCACCGCACATCCCTAGCGCCATGTCCCCTATCCTGCCCCGCCATGCCTGCGCAGCACGCGATGCCACCAAGATCCCCCAAGATCGCCGGCCGTCACCGCACCCGTCCTTGGCGCAGTGTCTCCGCCAATCGCAGCCGCGGCGCGGCCGGTGTCCTCCCGTCATCATCGCCCGACATCTCGCTCAGCCAACAACATCGCTCGCTCCGGGATTACACTTCCGTTTTGAGCGGCCCCGCGGCGTCTTCGTTGCTCCGCGCCCTGGGGCCCATACCACCCCCGTCTTGCTCCCTGTTCCATGACGGCTGCGGCGCGAAGGAGTCGAGGACGATGTGGGGGAGCTGGGGAAGAAGGGAGGGATGGAGGGAGAACGCCGGTCCGGACCGAATGCGGGGTCAAGAGTGGGGAAGCCAGGAGCACCAGTAAGGGAGAAGTGTATCCGGGGATTCGCCTGGGAATCGCCGGGGATAATCCAGGATCGCACCCGGAGTCCCAGGATCGCAGATACCTTCGCATCGCTGTCTGCGACGTCGGACCGAGCGACGGCCGCCTCAGCACTCACGATTCTAGGACTCTTTCGCTTTTTCCTGGGCGTCTTTTCCTGGTCGTGACCAAGATCCGACCTTATAACTGGTCGCCAGACCAGGGAGGAGGTGTGAGGCGTTGAGCCCGCGCGGAGTCACGTGGGGCACACCGTCATCCCTGTGCAGCCCCTTGCCGCCAAGACCAGGTCCTGGCCGGATCCTGTCCGGCAGGTCATGTTCAGGTCAATGTTCAGGTGTTCGTTGCTCATGTCCGACCTGTGATCTGTCCGGCCTGTCTGGGCATGTTGGTTCATTGAACTCGAGAATCGAGGAACG
This sequence comes from Trichosporon faecale, assembly GCA_039545375.1. Taxonomy (NCBI): domain Eukaryota; kingdom Fungi; phylum Basidiomycota; class Tremellomycetes; order Trichosporonales; family Trichosporonaceae; genus Trichosporon; species Trichosporon faecale. The sequence continues at coordinate 1,243,436 of BCLU01000005.1, read as the reverse complement.
AGAGGAACGATTTCAGACATTTTCCATGTTTCCACGCCTCTGCACTTCCACGGCAGCGCGGCTCGGTAGCGACGGTTCCGCCGGGGCCATCAGTCGTCGGAACCGATGGGCACTTGTCTCTGTGTCAATGTGGACCAGCGTGGTGGTGCGGCGTTCTACGAAGCCAAGACGCGAGCCAAGATATTTCTGGTGGGCAGCTGGAGAACGCCAACGCTCGGCGCCAGGCAGGACACAGGTTGACGGCCATCGACGGGCGATCGCGGGCACCAGGGGGCACCAGGTCCAGGACCCAGGGCCGCCAGGTGAACAGGGCCGGATCACCTGTCAAGAAAGGTGCTAAATGCACCAGGTCATTATGCCTCCACTCCTTCGGGCGAGCACTCCAGCGTACCTGCTGTACCTGCCTTATGCGCTTGCACCGGCGCAGCAGGACGACAACGTTAACGGGGACGCGATGGCCGGATCAAACCTAAACGTGTGCGTGAGCAAAGGAGCCCAGGGGCGCGAGTATCCAAAGCTCTCAAAGCTGGCAAAGCTCTCCAACAAGGTCTGAAGGGCGTGAGGGGCACCGTTCAGGGACGAGGGGGACGGCAGGGTCCGCAGGAGTGGGCAGGGTCCAGGCGGACCTGGGTCTGGGGCCACAGACAAATCTCAGGGACTCCACATAACGGCGCAGGCGACTGTGGCAACTGCGGAAGTACGCATGTTGCGACGGCTCAGGGCTCGAGCAGCAGACACCAAGACACCTCGCAAGAACAAGCTTCGGGATGCCATCATGCGATCAGGCATGTTATCCTCTTACTCGGGATAGATCCTGCGACCTGTGTCCTGTGGCCTGCGTACCTCCGGACCTGCTGCGATCGCTAGCTACCCACCTGGCCACCTGCCTTTGGGCTCCAGAGGTGCCCCGGACCTCCACTTTTGCTACCCCAGCAAATCGCCGGCCGGATCCAACAGAATCCCCTCATCCCAAGCCTGGAGGCCCAGAGCGTACGTAATTCATGGGTCGCATGCCCGCGACATGCGCGACAAAAAACGCGCATCTGCGCTCGCCAGGGCTCGCAGAGGACGGAATCCGGTATGCACAACAGCCAAACGTTAGCGAACAAGCGACCTGTTGATCGGCGTCCAGGCCTAGCCCCTGCTGCGGTGGACGTCTGGGCCAATCACGCCGCTCGTCCGACCGGGACAACAATGCGACGGGCAGCATGCCGGGATATATTATTAGCGCGCTCTGCCTGGCGTGCTCTGGCGAGGCTGCAGGACGGAACGGCCTCAGGAACAAAGGGCAGACGGAGGAAGGAGGAGGGAGGAAGGATGCAAGGATGCCAGACGGCGCCTGCGCTCGTTGCCTTGCTGGGATTACACCGGCAGCGATTGAAAGCGTGAGCTCGACGCTCGGGGCCGTGTGTCCTGTGTGTCCTGCGTGATTCCTTGAATCCCTCGCTGGATTCTCTTGGGTCCGGCTTAGGATGCTTAGGAGTTACTGGGCGCTCGGCCTCGAGCACGCCGGTGTCGCATGCGGTTTCACAGGTCCTTGCGCCAGCGCCGCCTACTCTGCTCCTGGTTCGACAGACGCCCCGCCGGCGATTCCGGCTGGGCTGTGAAGAATCACCGGGTAGCGAGCACTACGGCACAGGATCTGGGTGGTGGACACGGGCTGTACGGGCAGAACTCATGACTTGTCAGCCTGGTCAGGTGGGACGGACAGGCACGGGCGCGACGGCGTGATGGGAAGGCAGGAGGGCTAAGAGGGCTAGGAGGGACCAGGCTCGTTCTGGATGCATGCAGCAAGGCAGGTGAATGATTGCACCATAGCCGAACCGAGCGCTGGCGCGTAGGACAGCGCGGACAGCACTGGACATGCAGAATCGCTGATAGAGGCAGCGAATGGCAGTGGACTGATAGTGGGGCTAACAAACGGACGCCACAGGCTGAAGAGATGGTTGCTCAGGCGGACGAACGAAGGCCCGGCTAACGAAGGCCGTTTGCAGGGTGCACTGGAGGCATCAGGCCAGAGGCTGACCCGACTGGACTGATGGAACGCTGATACCTCCCGTGCCTGGGCCTTTAGTGTGTTCTTGGCAGATACCCCACTCCGCCATCCAGGCACGTCCTCACCACTTTATCGCTCATCTCGGACGGTCCGCCTCGCCCGGCAGCCTGCCCTTGGCCGTCCAACGAGCTGTCCCGATGGATTCCCCGTCCTCGCGTCTTGCCCCTTGGGCTCACCACATCCTGTCGCTATCCGCACTACCACTGAGCCTTGACGCCTCGACCCAACCGCCTAGATTGCAATGCAAGGGAGCGAACGAGCGGACGACCACCCATCAAGGGTAAACGAAACCCAGCGCACTGCACTCTGTCGAAGGCTGCAAGCAAAGGGACAGAGGGACAGAGGGACGAGTCGTGGCCCGAGGACGAGAGATCCCCTCCTGTCTCCTGCATCTCCTGCCTAGCCCCTCAGCTCCGACCGCCTGACCTGGGCCAAGCCTGTTCACCTACTCACTCGGTCCAGCACAGCCAGCTCAGCCAGCTCGACACCTCCCGCAGCCTTTATTAGAACGCATCACGCGCGCTCTTGTTTCTTTCTCCCCACTGCTGCTGCCAGCACGGCGCTTCCCTCTACCCAACCAAGCGCTAGCACCTAGTCACCACCGACCACACGCCTCCTCGTACAGCGACGGCACCGTTACCTGTCTTTCTTTCTTTCCCTTCAAGTAGAGACAACCGCAACTCCCACTTTCACCACCACCCACCATCATGTCCTCGTCCGATATCGAAAAGGACGTCATCAAGGGCGACACCGGCAAGGTGTTCGTCACGTCGCCCGCCGACGCCGAAGACTACTATGACCCCTCCAAGGAGTCCGTCTGGACGCGTGCTGGTCTCAACTTCGAGTCCTTCAAGCGCGCTCCCGGTTCGACTCGGTGAGTGACCGTTTCAGCGTTACACGCTGGCAGTTGGGCGGGTGCGATGGCCAGCTGCGCCGCAACCGCTGCAACCAGCCTGACGGCCCATGTGGCCTGATCGCTCATCCTGATCGGCGGCGGCATGCAGACTCTGATAGTCGCCGCGCCGATCCCAGCCACCGCCCACCAAAACCTCCTGGATCTCCGGCTGACGCCCCCACAGTGGTCTCGTCACTCACGGTGACGTTCCTCTCGAGCTTGTCGCCCATGACAACCCGCTCCTCCAGCAGAAGATGAAGCCCCGTCACCTGCAGATGATTGCTGTCGGTGGCTCCATCGGTACGGGTCTCTTCGTGAGTATCACTTTCCCCTCCCACCCAACACCGCCACGGCGAAATGGGTCCAAGCGCCAAGCGCGCCTAGCTCGGGCCAAGTGGCGATTCAGCCGCCCTTATTTTTAGCCCTCACCGAGATCCATAACACCCGTCTCACACACCCTCCCTCATGCTTAACCTGTGCTAACATGACAAGGTTGGTTCTGGTAAATCGCTCGCTACCGGTGGTCCCGCCGGTATCCTGATTGCATGGATTATCATGGGTGTCATGTTGATCAACGTCACTCAAGCTCTCGGTGAAATGGCTATTCTCTACCCTGTCTCTGGTGGTTTCTACACTCTGGCTGCTCGTATGCTCGACCAGTCCTTCGCTTTCGCTTTCGGTTGGAACTGTAAGTACACAAACAGCCTTTGCCGAGGCCCAGGGCGAGCCGCGGCTCACGGTGGGCTGGCGGCGGATCCACCCCACCCCGTCTGCCGGAGACTCCATTCGGCTCCGCCCGTCCGCCCTGGTCTCGGCCCGGCTCCGTGTTATGAGGAGCCCCATCACTGACTCTTCCACAGACGTTCTCCAGTGGGCTGTCGTCCTGCCGCTCGAGATTACAGTAGCAGGCGCAACAATGGGTTACTGGACCAAGTCCGTGAACATCGGTGTCTGGGTCACAGTATTCTGGGCAGTAATCATGTTTGTCACCCTCCTGGGTACTCTTGGTTACGCTGAGGAGGAGTTCTGGTCCTCTGCCCTGAAGCTCACTGTTGTCATCATCTTCATCATCATCGGTATCGTGTGTATTTGTGGTGGCGGCCCCAGCGACGGCGCCTACAACAAGTACCTCGGTGCTCACCACTTCTACGACCCCGGAGCCTTCGCCAACGGCTTCAAGGGTGTCTGCTCGGTGTTCGTCACTGCCGCGTTCTCGTTCGCCGGTACCGAGCTCGTCGGTCTCGCCGCGACTGAGACCCCCAACCCCCGCAAGTCTCTTCCCTCCGCCATTAAGAACACCTTCTGGCGTATCACTCTCATCTACATCACTTCGCTCCTCATCATCGGCCTCGCGGTCCCCTACAACGAGCCCAAGCTTGTTGACCCCAACGCCACCGGAGCCCAGCTTTCTCCCTTCGTCATCATGCTGGACAGGGCCAAGATCAACGGTGTCAACCACCTGCTGAACGTCACCATCTGTGTCTCCGTCCTCTCCATCGGTCTGTCGTGTGTCTACGCTGGTTCGCGTACCCTTACCGCTCTCGCTGAGACCGGCTACGCTCCCCGCTGCTTCACCTTCATCGACAAGGCGGGTCGCCCCACCTACTCGCTCGCCTTCATCTGCGCCTTCGCGCCCCTCGCCTACATCAACTGCTCCGATGTCGGCACCAAGGTCTTCGACTGGCTCGTCGCTCTGTCCGGCCTTTCCACACTCTTCACTTGGCTCGCCATCTGTATCACCCACATTCGTTTCCGCCAGGCCTGGAAGTTCCAGGGTCACTCCGTCGAGGAGCTCCCCTTCCGCGCTCTCGGTGGTGTTTACGGCTCCATCTGCGGTGCCACGCTTATTGTCCTTGTTCTTATTGCTCAGTTCTACATCGCCGTCTGGCCCATTGGCGGCAACGTCGGTGGTGCCAAGGCCGCTGAGGGCTTCTTCCTGTCCTACATCGCCCTCCCCATTGTTCTTGCTTTCTGGATCGTCGGATACATCTGGAAGCGCACGACCCCCAAGAAGGTCCACGAGATCGACCTCGACACCGGCCGCAAGGTCTGGCTCACCGTCGAGGAGATGCGCGCTTGGCGTGCCGAGCGCGCGAGGGCGCCCCTTTACGTCCGCATCTACCGCATGCTCTTCTCCAACTAAATTTAGTAATCTCCTTAGCCACCTGTCTATTCAGGTACCTACCCCAGCAAACGTATCTCCTCTTAGTTTTCAAGTCTCTTAGTCTAGTTAGTAGGGCCCCCTCTCATCATCATCTTGGCCACCAGTCTGAAGGGTAATCCTTTGTAATAGGCATGAAATGTTAATCCCGTGAAGAAGAAGAACTTTGTTGCGCGCAGTAGCACCTCCGTTACTCTCGAGTGCCACTCTTAAGAACGGCCAGTTACTAACCAGTGACGTGATGCTTCGTCGTAATAAGACTAGTACATGACCGAGGACCGAAGTGAGAAGAAACGGAAGTTATGCGTATCGTCTTCTAACACCAATGCACTCGGATGAGCTTGGATGCTGATGTCAAGTGTCCGTCTGCGGTGCAAGTAGCTTGTCGCCGACGAGAACGGACAGTCTGGCCAACTGGACGCAAGCCTGCGGGCAGATAGGTGCGGGTTTGTGCGGAAAACGTGGAATGGGTGGAAAGCTCGTACGCCAATTCGTCAGCAGATCCGCTCAGCAATCAGCGATCAGGGCGGAACCCCCGATCACCGAGCGGGTGATGGACTGGGGCACGAAGCATGTGAACCGACGTCAGTCGGCCAGTCGGCCAGTTTGGTCATGTCGGTCAGGCATTCGGGATGGGTGCAAGACGCCGGCCACTGCCCCGGTGCCCACCCTGTCATGTGTGCAGCTGTACGGGTATCGGTGAGCCGCTCCAGGCTTCCAGAACATAAATACCATCCGTGGCTGCGGGTGCCCCACCTCCTTTCATATTCGCTCCCACCCATCCACACACTCCGAACAACGATGCCGAACCCCTGCACCTTCGACGAGCTGAAGCAGCGCCCAGGCCCGCCTCTCAACTCCTGGGGCCTGTGGGGCGAGGAGAACGAGCTCGGCCAGCTGAACAACATCACGCCCGAGTCGATCAAGCGCGGCAACGCGGCCGTCAAGCGGGGCGTCCGCGTCGGCCTCAACCTCCCCATCAACACGTACCCGGCCATCAACGAGCACCGCGCCGGCCTTACGCACAAGGTCTGCGACAACGGGTACTTCCTCGACGACGAGATCCACATGAACACGCAGTGCGCGACGCAGTGGGACGGATTCGTCCACGTTCCGTACCAGAACTACCCCGAGGAGGGCAAGTACGCCTACCACGGCGGCCTCACGCATGGGCAGGCCGCCGACCCCAAGGTCACCAAGTTCAAGGTCCAAAGTGAGTCTTCGCCGGCAAGTGTCGGCGGTCGATTGCGAAACTGCGTAGGCCCCAGCCGACCGCGGCCAGAATCGAACCTCGGAGAAGGTTGAGAATATTACTGACAGCAGACTTCGCAACGCACCCGATCACCTCGCGCGCCCATCTGCTGGATGTGGTAGAGTACCGCAAGTCGCAGGGCAAGGAGGCGCCGAAGTGCTTGGAGCGCACTGGTATTGAGCTGGACGAGCTCCTGGCGGCCGCGAAGTGGAAGAACATCGAGTTTGCATCTGGCGACATCATCCTCGTCCGCACCGGCTTCACGGAGCAATTCGAGGGCTGCGGCCCCGACGGCCGCAAGGGCTTCGACCCCATGAAGGGTGCCGTCGGCATCGAGGCCAGCGAGGACTTCATGCGCTGGGTGTGGGAGAACGAGTTCCCCGCCGTCGCGACTGACACTTTCGCTTTTGAGGCTTGGCCTCCCACGTTCAAGACCCCCGCGATCCACGAGGTCTTCCTCGCCGGATGGGGACTGCCGCTCGGCGAGCTGTTCGACCTGCGCGAACTCTCGAGGAAGTGCAAGGAGTTCGACCAGTACACCTTCCTCTTCACTAGCTGTGGCTTGAACATTGTGGGCGGCATCGCGACGCCGCCGAACGCCCAGGCCATCCTCTAGCCTGTCTCTATAGTCTGAAGTAATGCACGAATGAGCTCTTGACTCGCATGACTCGTGTTGCACTATGCACTAGTGTGTCCGTGGTCGGAGGGTGAAACGAGGGCGCTGATGTGGGGAAGGGAGGTCGGTAACTAACGGCTTCGGCAACTGTGACTGGCGGAGGGAAGGCGGCTACGTCAGATGACGCCCCGGAATCGCACACTCGCACTTGACCGCGGTCCGCAGTCCGCTCGTGCTGTCAACGCACCATCCACCATGACCTCCCACTGGGCCGACGACGCTGCCCAGCTCCCCCTCGACTACCTCCGCGGCCTGGCTTGCGCCGACTCGACGGTCAGCGTCGATGAGGAGTACCGCAGTGAGTAGCCCGTCTTCCCTCCCACGGTCTCACACGTTCACACCGGCATCGATGAGTCTTCCTCCCCCCGGCGAGGAAGACCACACTGTTCCCTCCCTTCCTTCGCTCATTACTGTCACCAGCTCCTCAAAGCCTCGTGATTAGCTGACACCCAGTCCTTCACATTGCGTCGCCGGACAAGAGCAAGGTCGCGCTGATCTCTGGCGGCGGTTCGGGCCACGAGCCCTCCCACGCCGGCATGGTGGGCACGAACTCGCTCACCGCCGCCGTGGGGGGTAACATCTTCGCGTCTCCGAATGCGAACCAGGTGCGGCGTGCGCTCTCGCTCGTCGAGAACGAGAAGGGGTAAGTTACCTCTACACCCGGCTGAACTGACATCAGCACCCTCGTCATCGTGAAGCGGTACACGGGCGATGTGCTGCACTTCGGCATGGCGGGCGAGAGCGCAGCGAGCAACGTCGAGTTCCTCGTTGTTGGTGACGACGTAGCCGTCCCGCGCTCGCAGGGCGAGCTTGTCGGTCGTCGCGGCCTCGCAGGTACGACGCTCGTATACAAGGTCGCCGGACACTTGGCCGCAGAGGGCGCCTCGCTGGCGGACGTGAAGAAGCTAGCCCAGACGGTCGCCGACAACGTGGCGACGATCGGGGCTTCGTTCGCACACTGTCACGTACCGGGCACGAAGCCAGACAGTAGCGAGAAGATGGCGATGGGCGAGTTCGAGCTGGGAATGGGCATCCACAACGAGCCGGGGCTGAAGCGCTACCCACAGCAGAAGAAGAAGGAGCTCATCGATAACATGGTCAAGCTCCTCACCGACACGGGGGACAAGGAGCGCGCCTTCGTGCCCTGGAAGAAGGGCGACGAGGCAGTCGTCATGCTCAACAACCTGGGCGGGATGAGCGAGCTCGAGCTCGTCGGCCTCGTGCCCTTCGTCCTTGCCTCTGTTGAGGCGGCGGGCATCAAGGCCGTCCGCCTCTTCGTGGGCACGTTCATGACCTCGCTCGACATGCCCGGATTCAGCATCACGCTCCTCCGCCTGGCCGAGGCGAAGGACCAGATTCTGGCCGGCGTTGACGCCGAGTCAAGCGCCCCCGGGTGGAAGAAGCCGACCGTGCCCCGCACCAAGCCGGGAGTCACGCCCAAGTCCGCCGGAGCGGAACAGCGCCCCGCGTCGAACCTGAAGGCCGGGGACCAGTTCATCCCCGCCATCGAGCGTGCGTGTCAGGCCGTGATTGAGGCCGAGCCCGAGATCACGCGCCTGGACACGATCGCAGGCGACGGCGACTGCGGCCTGACTTTGAAAGCGGGCGCCGAAGCGATCCTGCGCGACATCAAGTCCGGCAAGGTGAAGCCGGAAGACGTGGTAAACTCCGTGCGCACCGTCTCAGACACGATCGAGCGCGACATGGGCGGCACGAGCGGCGCGCTGTACGCCATCTTCTTCTCTGCGCTTGCGAAAGCTCTGGATTCGGGCGACGGCCAAGTCGACGCGAAGCAGTGGGCCGACGCGACCCAGAAGGCCACAGACACGCTGCTCGGATACACGAAGGCCAGGCCCCCGAGCAGGACGCTCGTCGACCCCCTTGTCGCGTTCACTGAGGCGCTGAACAGTGGTAAGAGCGCGAAGGACGCGGCGGGCAAAGCCAAGAACGCGGCGGAGAACACGAAGAACCTGGCTGCGACGTCGGGGCGCGCGGCGTACGTTGATCAGGAACAGCTCAAGAAGGAGAACGTCCCGGACCCCGGAGCGTACGGCCTGGCTCTCATCTTCGAGGGTCTCGCTGGGAACTAGGTAGTGGAGAACTAGTTCTTCACGACCGATCTCAGTCACTCCGGTCACCCAGTATCAGTAGAAGAACGAATGCAGCTCAGAAGATATGTGCCAATGCAATTCCTAGCATGAGAAGTCTAGATGATCACGTCTGGATCGGATCCTATGTTCACTTAAAATTTGTTGTCTATGGTGTTGTGTAGAAGGGAAGTGTATACAACTGAAATTTACAACTGGCAGTCCTAGCCCCAGAGCCCGCGGCGCCGGCTCGGGCTGTCCTGCGACATGGGCTCGAGCCCGTACCCCTGCGCCTCGAGGAGGTCCTGCTCGTCGTCGTCGCCTGCGAAGAGCGTGTCGCCGCGCGCCGGCGGGCGCGGGCCGCGCATGCCGAAGAACCCGCGCTGGATCTCGCGCGCACCGTTCAGCGCCTGCGTGACTGCGGCCGTGTAGTAGGCCAGCTGGGTCGGACCGACCTGGCCCCGGGTGGGAATGTCTCCGTCGTCATCGCTGGGGTGGGGCTCGAGCTCGTCCTCCCCGCGCGCTGCGCGCTGAGCTGCCTCGCTCTCCCGCTGCGCCGCTTGGAGCTTGTACTCGAACCGCTTGACGCGGAGCCAGCCACCGATGCTCGCGAGGATGAGGAACCATCCGATGATCATGAGCATGAAGGAGAACCACTCGTTGGCACGCCCGACCTCGGGCGCGCTCTGACCCACGACGTCGAGCAGCGTGTGGTTGTACTTGTGCACGATCTGCTCGGCCTCCTCGAGCGAGTGGATGATGTACGTCTCGTTGCCCCCGCCCCACTCCGCCGGCGGCGACCAGGGCTGCGGGAACTCGATCGTCGAGCCGAAGTTCTTCAGCATGTCCTCCGCCTGCTTGTCGCCGGCCAGCTTGCCGGTGACGGGGTCGATGACCTCCATCTCGCCCGGGAAGTGGCCCGCCTTCAGCAGCTCCTGCGCGACAGAGCGGAGGTGGAACGCGTACCGCAGTAACGTAACGCCGAGACCGGCGCGGGAACCGTGCTTAGCGGCGTGCGTCGTGTGCAGGACGTATGTGAGCAGGAAGCCTGGCAGCCAGAACGCGGCAGAAACGACCAGGTTCCACACGAAGCCGAACAGGTTGCCGGCGGGCATGCCGTCGATGAGGATCTCGTCGCCAGAGATAGAGGACGAGAGGGGGCCGAACGGCGAGGTCGAGGAGGGGAGCACGACGGTTGTGTCCCAGTAGGGCGGGACGGCATCTCGGAGCGCGGTCTGGTACGACGGAGGGGCGTCCTTGAGCTCGTTCTCGTTCGCCCATTCGGAGCCCTCCTCGCCCTCACCGCCGTGCTGTCCATCAGGGCGGGCAGACAGGTTGGCGAACACTCCAGATTGTCCACCACCGACGCCCGGTCCGTGGGCGTGCTCGTCCTGTCCTCGTTGTCTCGGCAGGAACGAAAGCGGGAGGATGCCACCGAGGAAGTGCCGGGGCGGCTTCGGGCGGCGCACATCACTCGATGACGGGACAATGCCGTTGCTGTTTCCCGGGGCGGGATTCGTGGCCGAGTAGTCCTCGAACGGCGGCGGCGAGCCCGGCGGCGGGAGGAAGTAGTCACGGTCGAAGTCGTAGTCGCCAGGCATACGCGGGTTGGCGCTGGATGTCGGCTGCGATGGCTGAGCGGGGCCTCCGAGGAGACGAGCGCCCTCGTGCGAATCGTGCTCATCATCGTCGTCGTCAGCGTCGAAAGCCCGGTCCATCTCCTCGGGGTCTGGAACCATGCTCTGGCGCCGGCTGTGGCTGGATGATCCGGGTAGTCGGAAGGAAACGGATCGTCGTGGTGAGCCCGAGGGCAGCTCAGAATATGGTGTCGAAGGCATGGTAGAGAATAAAGGATGGAGGGAGGATGGAGGATGAAGAATGCAAAGGAGGGAACTGTTGTCGTCAGCGCCTGGATGCAATGCAGGATTGGGGAAGGCCAAGCCATGGCGTGCAGGTGCGAGCCATGTTATTGAGCCCGTTCTGGAAGGGCCGGTGGCGGGCCATCTGCCCTTCGGCCAACGCGGGGCCAACGGCCATCACACAACAGCGTGACATGCGATGCGATCAGAGGGTGGTGCATGAAGTCTAGCACATGTTGTCGCCTTGCTCTGCTGGCCCCAACCCGTAGGATGGGGTCGGCACGCTTGGCTGTCGCGACTTCTGAGTATCTTCATATCGCATCGCATTTTTGCTGGTAGTGTGCCAGCGGTGCACGGTGATTCCCGGGAACCACGCAGTTCGCAGACGCTGGCTTGGCGAGCCCTGCTCGGGAGCGTCTGGTGAGCCTGTGGGCGCACTGCTTTGCGGATGCAAATCGTCCGCCGTACGATGGGCAAAGATACTCACAGAGATGTCGAGGATCACAGATGGGACGGAGTGATCGAAGGCTGAGCGCCGGAGGCGGCGTCGCCGCCTCGGAAAAGCGAGCGGGAGCTTAGAGGGATGAGCCTCTTGCGCTGTTGAGAAGGGGCGGAGGGAAGAAGATGATGGGCCCGGCGGTGCGCGCGGCGCCTTAAATGTCGAAGCTGAGAGCGGGGGGAGAAGGGCAGAACTGGGAGGAAGGAAAGGAAAAGCAAGTCTGGGTGCGAAGGCGAGTGAATGCAAGAGTGCGAGATCGAAGTGTTGCCCAACCACACGACGACAGGACGCAGGTAAAGCTTACTCACCGCCGCCCCCGTGGCCATGCCCGAGGCAAGCGCAGGCAGCGGTGAGGGTCACAGGGATCGGGGCCCGTGTGCAGCAAAGTCGTCGTCCCATAGGCTCCCCGTCCCTGACCCGCGCGCCTACTCCACCACCCAGCCAGCACAGCATAGTCACGTGTTCACAGGCCTATCCTCGATATCAGATATCACCGCTGCAGCGAGATATCGGCGGCCTTCTTCCGCAAGTGCAAGCATCGCCGAGGGGGACTCCATGCGCTGCAGACAGCGTCGAGTGTGCGCAGATGTCCCAGAGCCAGAGACGGCACCGGAAACGCCTGGAAGGAAGATTTTCATCTACGCCGAGACTGCAGCGCTCAACGCCCATCAGCCAGCGTGGCGACGCACAGGCTCGGCGCTGCCGTAAGCGTCCACCGAGGTCGCCGAGGGTGCCATGCCAGACGGCTTTTCTGCGTGGCGAGTGTCCGGTTCGTTGGCAGATCTTCCCGGTGTGCCACGCATTGCATTCTGCCAGCTCGTGGTGAACACATGCAGACTCCGAAGTGCGATGGCGCACGTTCGGTGTCAGCGTGAACCATCCGCAATCTCAGTTGGAGGCGACTTCAGTCCCGACGTCTCAGCCTGGACCTGTACGGTCATTGGTCAGGCTGATGTGGGCCACCGCACACATGTCACAGAGGCTGTGTATGGCCAGACCCTCGTGACATGTGCATGACGCAAGGAGGCTTTGTTGTTTGTGTCTGACAGTAGTGGCGTCTGTGCTGACTACTTGGTGTTATGTCTGGCTTCTGGTATCACCTGTTTGCGAGGTCTGGAGCGACCTCGGCCCTGTTGGTGCTTGGCACTGCTCATTAGAAGCGGCAGAGGCCTCGTGCACCTTCAGCGCTGCTATCTAGGAAAGATCTGGTTCGGAAGAAGGACGTGCTGCGCATCAAACGTGTTTCTTGGTTGTCGTTTGCGGCATACAACCCAGGCCGTATCAGCCTGGTGCCTCGTTTTCAGTTGATTCTCGGGCCCAGCCAAGGCATGCAAGACAAGACTGTGCCACTGTGATACGGCTGATGGCGTGCTGCAGAACTGAGATACTGCTGATGTGAGGTGATGCGAATGAGACTGGACGGGAAGGGGAACGAAAAGAATTGACCAGCAGCCGAGATGGACCAGTCACAGCGGCCAGAACGGCAACGGGCCAAGCATTGCGGCAGAAGTAGATGGTGACAGATATCTCGTACCTTGCCGTGATGCCAGATACGGAATTCAGGGCTGATGTGGTGGTTTATAACGGTCTGTATCGGCAGTCACGAGCGAGATACTGGGGTTGATGCGAGCGAAGGCGATAACGATAGCCCTAGCAGATGATTACAACCTATAGGACTCCTTCATGCCCACCACGGCCACCACATGAATCCAGTAGCTTCCAGTCATGATGCGAGCGAGACACGACGCGCGACGGGGCCCTGTATGATGATCGCCGGCACCGGAAGCTGTCACCATGTAACGCTTCCTCCACTCACGCATATCACCCCAGCAGCGAGCGCAGCGACCGGCATCTCGCATCACGCCGTATTCAGGTGGCCGGGCTGCCTCCCTGAGGACAGTGAACGGGCTAGTGCTGCGTTGCGGCATGGAGACGGTATGCATTGTGCACTAGTGCAGCTAGTGGACGAGGAACCCGGGTCTGCGCGCGTCTGCGGGTGGGTTTCATCCGGTGGTGATGCTACCCCTAATGTCTTGTCGTCTTAGCATGGCTCAGCATACCGTCGTTGCATGACTTAGCATGACGGCTAATGGGCAACGGCCCGTGCACTCCGTCGGACGTGTCGGGTTGGATTCCCGGCGCAGACGCTGGCTACGCTGGCTGACGCCGCAGATAACCAGAAACAACACTGAATGAGACTGGGGTCTCGGGTCTGCGGTGAGCAGGTATGCGTGGGTGGCGTCGCGGCGTCATTGATCTGGCGCTGGCGCGACGCTAGCCACACGTGTGATGGCGGCCTATGGCGGGCGAGTGACATGGAGCGGTAATGGGCGCTCTACGCTGCGCTCAGGTTGTTCGAAAGCAGTAACTGCCATGACAGCACGCGGTCCAGAGTAGTTGCCGGCAGACGACGCCAGCTTAACGAGCCGGGTGCAAAAAGTTGTCATTCGAAGGTAGCGAAGGCATGCGGAGCGAATATAATGTCGAGAGCCTAAAACCGGTTGGCTTGGCTGACGGCGGTCTGGGCGGCGAAGGCGTAGAAGGAGAGGTGGTGACGTACTTTGTGATCGGAGGGGGATCGGCTCGCTCCCACTTTTTTCACAAGCTTCAGCTTCACACGGCGCGCGAAGAAGACAAGATCTTTGGGCAGAAGCGCGGATCCGCGTGAGCTGGCCAGGCTGCGTACTACGCAAGCTACGGCGGTCGACGGCGCTACGGGTGACTGAATCAATGGTCGAGGGCTCTCGGCGTACGGATATGTCGCTGCGGCGGTGACCGGTTGCGGCGAGCAAGGAGTATGTGAGGTTGAATAGCGATATACAGATATGGCTATTCGGGCTCTGAGGATTGGAATACAGTACTCGCATTAGCGCGATTAAGGAATTGGTGACTGGAGCGGGGACCCTGAGCGTGGGCTCTGTGCATGGCACGCCCAAGCTACGGCTGCAGGCTAGGCCCGGTCCCTAGGCTCACGGCTCACGACTCCAGACTCTGCTCACTAAACCAAATAACATCGTCCACCCACTGCCCGCCCCGCGCCGCACCCTTCATTCCATCTCTCTTCTCTTCGCGACTAGACTCATCTTGCATCACTTCACTCACACTCGACATTACGCCGCCACCGTCTTTGCTCAACACACACCGACGCACCACTTCCACCACTGCCCGCACATCACCTGTCCCTGTCCATCCGTCCGCCCAAACCCACCCAGCCAGCCCTCCTTCCCCTTTCAGCTTTAAGGCCGCGATTGTTATCATCAGCTGTTCCAGAAACGTGGGATCACCACGTTCGTCCCTCCTTCGCGACTCCCTCCATCCACAACGCAAAATTCACTCAAGCCCAGCACCCAGTCCGACACCTCCCCCTCGTCATAGCTGGAAACAGCCCTTGGAATGACTCTGACTGCTTGCACCACCGTGGTGTTTGGTGAGTTCGGCTCTGCCCGGCACGTCCACTCGGTCCCTTTCGGATGGACTCAGTGGCAACGGCAAGCGCGTCCGTAAACATTTTCCGTCCGCTGACCTACGCCTCTATATACAGCTCCAACGCCTTAACCCCCTCTTGAACCATGCCCTCCGTCACCGAGCAAGCGGAGGACCATCGTCGACGACCTCCACAACCCCACTCCCCAACCTCCCCGCCGCCTTCCTCTTCCTCCCTCAAGCGCCCACCTCTTCCCGCCGCAACGCCCTCCACAAAGATTGTCACTTCTCCCTCCTCACCGCCTGAAGCTTCTTCCTCACGAACAGCGCAGATGGGCGACCTCGCCTCCCCGTACTCGCCGCCGTCCCCGACGAACCGGGCCAACCTGTCCCCGACGATGATTTCCCGGACACGCAAGGGAAAGATGAAGGCGGTCGACCAGGATCCCGAAGTCGGCAGTGTCACCGTCTCACTTCGCTCCAAGTCTAGGGCCCGCCGCGGTACCATGGCTCCAGCCGAGGACGAAGTCGATGAGGAGCCAGAGGAAGACGACGAGGTCGAGGACGTCAACGGCCCTTCTTCCTCACGCTCCCCACTTCGACCGAAGACGTTCCGTGCGCGCGCCAACTCGCTACGCCTCCCGAACCAGCAGGCCACCACGAGCGCCAGCGTCGGTAACAAGTTCTACCTTCCGCACTACTCGACAGACTCAAAGTTCTCGCTTGCTAGGAGCAAGTCGAAGGAGCCGAGTCTCGACGTTCGGCTAGGTGGACGGCACTTTGACAACAGCCTAGGCGATGCCATCCGACGCGGCGCCAGCGGTGGAGGAGAAGTCGCTCTACCAAAGTCTGCTCTTCGCGTTTTGTCTGAAGCGAAGGAGGACATGGACCACTGCGCGCAGGTGAAGCAGACTCGAAAGGGCAGCATCGGTATGGGTCTGTTCAAGGAGACACGTAAGCCACAGGAACGTCGCTCGACCGTCGAACGAGATCGAGAAGTCGACTTGAGGGAAGAACCTGAGCCGCCTGCGGACTGGAGTCACCTGAAGGAGCCGGTATGGACTGCGACGGAGGATGCCATAACCGACAGCCCGGCCCTGACGCCGTCCGAACTCGTGCCGCTTGATCGACGACTCGAGGATATCCAGTCTGAGCAAGACATCACCTCCCCGCGCCGTTCATTGTCGCTAGCCCGAGACGAGCAGCCAACGTCCTCCTTCGAAGAGGACGACGAGTGGTCGACTTCGAGCTCCTCCGACCTCGACTCGATCCTGTCCAACTGGGGCAGCGAGACGGACACGGACGAGGAGCACATCGCCGTGCCACTGCAGCCGTACGGCCACAAGGTCGGCGGTCACAGCAGCATCTACCAGTTCACCCGTGCTGCCATCTGCAAGCCCCTCGTTGGCCGCGAGAACATCATCTATGAGGACATCGAACGACTGGCCCCAGCGCTGCTGCCCTTCATCCCGCGATACCTTGGGGTCATGCTCGTTAATTATCGACGTTCGTGTCGCACGGTCACTGAGGGCTCGGGTACCCCAGCAGCTGAGCGCGATCAGACGCTGTCCCCGTACGCATCTGTGCCCCCCACACCAGCCGGACGGCCCGCGACGATCAGGTCTGAAGTTTCCGACACGGAAGTGGAGGAGGTCCCGGAAGTCATGCTCGACGTCAACCGACATGTCGTGCCAGACTGGCTGTTCAGGTCCACGGGGTCTGAGAGTCGCGGGCGTCGATCGCGGCGAAGCGGGGGCGAGGACGAGGTCGGGCCGCGCGGGTCCTCGGCCAGATCGTTCGGGTCCCATCACGGCTCATTCTCGCCCTCGAGCTCGTTCAGCCGCCTGTCCCTGCACGACCAAGACGGACCGACATCTTCTTATCACGGCACGGCCATCCCCGCCCGACTTGGCCGAGACGACCCGTGGACACCCGCGCACTCACCCGCCAGCCCGCAGTCTCGCTTCAAGGTGCCGCAGTTGCACCACACCAGTTCGACGCCCGCCCTGAACCGACACAACCGACTGTACGCCAGCATGGACGGCTTACCCGGCACCGCCGGCGGTGGCGTCAACTCGCCGCACCCTCCGTTCTGCGGCACCGGCTCGACCACGGTCAACAATAAGCTGAAGGACCACGTGTTCGCATCGATCCTGAAGCGGCTGAAGAAGAGCCGGTCGCACTCGCACAAGCACCTGGACGACGACGCCGACGACGAGCACGAAAACGACGGGCTCAGTGTCGAGTCGACGCCGCGACGACGTGCGCAAGGCAGCGGTGACTCTGGGGACAGCAAGCCGGATGTCCGACGGTCACGGAGCGACGTCGTTGTCGGCGGTGACGCCTACCACACCGGACGGAAGACGGGCGGCGACGGCAGACGGGACGACAGCTCGGAGCGCGGGGTCTTCGCTATGGACGACGACCACCTCTCGATGGGCCCTCCCCGCGGCACTCAGCGGCGTGTCGCGTCCTCACGGTCCGAGGATGACCGGCTGGAGATGCTGTCCGTCAAGGGCAACGACTCTGCCCGTGCCGAGTCGCTGAAGAGCAGCGGGTCGCCCCTCCCGAACGGCGGCTCCTTCCCGCCCTCGCCTTCGATTCCGCCATCGATCGTCAACGACTCGAGCCGGCAGGAGCTGTTCATCTTCATGGAGGACCTGACGGGCCGGCTGAAGAAGCCGTGCGTGCTCGACCTCAAGATGGGCACGCGCCAGTACGGCTACGACGCGACGCCGCTGAAGAAGCAGAGCCAGCGCAAGAAGTGCGACGCGACGACGTCCCGAACGTTAGGCGTGCGCATGTGCGGCATGCAGGTCTGGAACAACGCCACCCAAGAGTACATGGCCAAGAACAAGTACAAGGGGCGCTCACTTAAGACGGAGGACTTCCCGCGCGTCATGAAGGCCTTCCTGTCTGACGGCGGGCGCATGCTCGTGGACCAGGTGCCGGTCCTGATGCAGAAGCTGTACACGCTTGCGGCTATCCTGCTGAAGTTGAACGGGTTCCGTTTTTACGGCTGCTCCCTGCTGCTGATCTACGACGGCGACGCCGAGGTCCAGGAGCACTTCACGAAGCACGTGCGCTACCTGTCGGACCGGGGCGAGTTCCCGCAACGTACCACCTCGCGCCCCGCGCAGTCGCGGGAGCAGGGCCGGCGGTCGCGGTCCGTCGACGTGTCGCAGCCGAAGGACGGGCGCAAGATCCGGGGCGAGATCGTCGTGCGCATAGTTGACTTTGCGCACACGACGACAGGCCAGGACATCGAGTTTCCCTACCCGCCGAACATCAAGGATCCGCCGAACCTCGGCAAGGGCTACCTGGCGATCACGGACCCGGCGACGGGGCTGCAGCTCGCGCGGTTCCCGCCCAAGTCGCCGACCAAGCCGGACCTCGGCTTCATCTTTGGTGTGTACAATGTCATCCGCAGCTTGCGCGCCATCTATGAGGTCGAGTACGAGCAGCGCCAGGCCGCGGGAGAGGTCAGCATGCGCCCCCTGCCGCAGTTTGCGCACGGGGACGTCTTTGACCACCTCTTCACGGACGACTTTGACGTGGGCTGTCTCTCCACCTGAGCGGCGTGGCGTCGAGCAGTGGCGGAGCAAGAGTAGACCGACGACGCATAGACTAGTTGTGACAACATGCATAATACATTGTATCTACATCCTCACTTCCACTTGATGAGCTTCTTGACGGCCTCCATCTCCTTGGTCCTCTTCTCCTCCCACCCTTCCTCTCGCTCAGACGCATGCTCAAAGTCGAAAAGCACGACCTCATCGCCAAGCATGCGGACATATCGCCACCCGACACTCCCGTGCGTGATACCCAGCCCGTGCAGTTCCTCGTACAACTTCACGATCTCCCCTTGAATGCGTTTGTCATGTCTCTCGATCTTCGTCAACTCCCTAGCCCCCTCATACACCATCATCACCGGCTGACTCCGGTCCGGCTGCAAACTCCCGTACATCCCCATAAACTCTGGCGCCACGTTCATGGCCCCGAGTTTGTGTCCCAGGGCGATCTCGCACTCAATGACAGAGAGCAGGTGAGAAAGCTCAGAGGGCTCGAACGTGGCGAGGTTGGTGAGTTTCACGAGAACGGGGTGAGGGCCAAGGAAGGCGGCGTACACGTCGAAAACGTGGGCCGAGTAGAGGTATTGATGCAGCGTGAGTGTTCCGCGGGCGTAGGGCGATGCAGCCCTGCGAGGAGCGGGGGGCGGAGCGGCGGGTGGAGCAGCTGGCGGCGTAGGTGTGCCCGCCTGGCTGGATAGGGGGACATATCCAGCAGGCGAGTTCAGACATCCCAGCGTCCTATGTCCCTGGCTGCCTCCGTTATCGACGTTGCCGGAGTTGGCGGAATGAGAGGAGTGAGTGGGAGGATACCCAGTAACAGACCAGGGAACCAACTCTCCCACCTCTGTCTGAGGCCAAATCAATGGGCAGGAGGGATGATGTGGAGGGCAAGTCGGGGAAGTCGGCGAGTGTTTCGAGATGTTGCAGAGGGAAGGTCTGAGCCGATTTGGGAGGGAGGGAGCGCGCGAGGTCACCGGGGAAGTAGCGGAGCCAGGCGGTGGGGAAGACGGAGGTTGGGGCTGAGAAGTTGAGTCTCTGCGGGATTGGCGGCATTGTGCAGCCTCCTTGGTGGTGAGGATGAGGGAGGTGTTGTGGTGAGTGATGAAGTGATGAGAGGTGGGGTTGAGAGAAGAGTTGTGAGTGATGGTGGGAAGCAGGGGAGGAGAAGCAGAGAGGAAGAGACACGGCCTTATTGTTCCACGTCGCCGACTGACACCTCGCATCCTCGCATCCTTGCATCCTCGCATTCTTGCATCCTCGCAGTCTTGCGCTCTCCGCCCTGTACGCACCTCGGTGTCCGTAAGATGGATGGTGGGAACGAACGGACAGAGTACGAGGGTGAGGATGTGTGCCACACCGCCCCTCTTCCGCCCCATCCGCCCTGCCAGCACCACTGCGCCCCTCGCATCCTCGCCTCCTCGCGTCTTCCCCGATCAGACGAGCCGGTCCCTTCTGGGAGGGTATATAACCACCCCTACTTCGTCTTCTCTTCTCCCTGCCTCCCATCCTCTCATCATCAACGAAAGGTGAGCTACATTCGTTTCAAGAGCTGACAACAGTGATGTGGCGCCAGCTCTCGACGGAAAACTGAGAGAATGAGGTGAGCTGACCACGATAATGTGAAGCTGACTCGCAGGTCGTGAGCTGATTGAAGCGCCAGAAAGCTGACTCCAGACTATCCAGCTCACGAAGTGGTGAGCTTCGTAGTCACTCATGTAGCTGACGCTCAGTCTTCAGTGTGGGTAGCCGACCGCGTTGCAGCCCGGAGCAGGTGAGCTACCCGCCTTCAGAACTTAGCTCATCGCAGCGTTGACCAGAACGTAATTGGCCTGTGAGCTAGTGGCGTTGTTCGAAGCTGACATTGAGAGTGACGGAGGAAAGAGGTGAGAGCTTCGAGCTCTAGTGGAAGCTGACCCGCAGTTGATCGCAGACTCGCAGACGGCGTCGTAGCCTTGCGCCGAGGAGAGGAGGATGTGTGCCACTTCGCCCCGCCCGCCCCGATTTCACCCACCCCTGCCGCTTGGCCGCACCCTCGCCCAACGACTGCGCCCCTCGCTCCTTCGCCCAAAGTCCCTCCACCATCAGTCTATAAGGGGGCATCATGTCGTCTGAGCATCTCTGATCTTCCCATGCTCTCATCGACTATGAAGGGTGAGCTGTCATCACCCAAGAGTCAAGCTGACAACAGTGATGTGGCACCCCCTCTCACCATCGAATTTTAGAGGAACGAGTAAGCTATCATGTATTTGTCGTTAGCTGACGTGCAGTCCAACAGTGAGCTGTCCGCAGGTTTGGCGTAGCTGACCCCAGTCATTCCGACGTGAGCTGTCCAATTTGCGAATGCAGCTGACCATACTGTTGGAAGCTGACCCGCAGCTCGTGAGCTCTCCTTCGCTTCAGCCCTAGCTCATTGCAGTGTGGCACTCGTCCAAATGGTGCGCTGATGGATGGACACCCAAGCTGACGGCAGACGCGACACGAAGTGGGAACGGTAGGAGCTGGAAACTGAGAGGTGCCAGCTGACCTGCAGTTGATTGTGAGCTGTCAGGCATCTCGTAAAGGTCATCTCAGCCCGGTTAGGAGAGCACAGTAAGCTGCAGGTTAACGATGCGCATCTGACATCGCCAGGACAAGCCGGGAGGGCACAGGGCCAGTAAGCTAAATAACCACCTGGAAGCTGACTTCGCCAGTATACCCTGGAGGAGAAGACATGGTGAGCTTCGTATTCGTCATTGGAGAAGCTGACAACACCAGTGCTAGACTGCAAGGCGATGGGATCTTGAGCTGTTGAGACGAGGCAGTAAACTGACTACAGCCTGTGGAGACACTCTGCGGGGATAACTAGAAGGTAAGCTTGGTCAACTGCTGCGTTCAAGCTGACTCCCAGTGTGACGAGAAAAACCACGCCGCGAGAGCCTCAGTAGGGAGCCTCGTCGACTGCGGCATTCGAGCTGACCTTGCAGAACGGCGGTGTTAGGGATTGGGACGGTGAACTTTGTCCACCGCGGCTTTGAAGCTGACTGCAGCGTAGTGCAGTGCACTCGGAGAAGACAGGAGGGTGAGCTTGGTCTCCAAGGATAACGAAGCTGACATTGTCAGTACATGCAAGTGAATGTGAGACTGAGAGCGAGATGTGGGCCTCAAACTAACAATCAACAGTGCGGGGCTGGTAAGTAGCTTCAGCTGCGTCGGCCTCATAGCTAACCTGCAGGTTGCTATCTCGGTTGAGCGTCTTAGAGGAGGGCTCACTGCGTAGCTGCCTGAATGCAGGTAAGCTTTCAACTCGTCCTTAGTACCAGCTGACAAACAGTCCTTCGTCCAGAGGTAGCGAGAGCTTCGTACTCCGCACCTCAGCTCACTTCAGACTTCAAGCGAGGTCCGAACAAGCATGGTAAGCTGTAACAAGCCAGGACCAAGCTGACATGCACAGTGTTCTTCTGTGTGCTTAGAATGGGAACAAAGGCGACCTGGCCGTAACCTTTCGTGAGCTGAAGAGTGACGGGCGGTGTTGTAAGCTAGAGCGGTCTCCAGGTTAGCTGACGACCAGACCATGTGTGGCCACAGAACGCGACCTGACAGGGTGAATGAGCTGTAAGGGCGGCGCGCATCAGCTGACATGACCACTTTGCGGAGGACGAAGCTGATCTGGCACTGGACGAAGGGCAGGTAGACTTCGGTGCCCGTTTCTCAGGCTGACGTTCAGCGTGGCGGACGGTGAGTTGCCGCAGCTTCTAGCCTCTCATACTTAGACCTACATATCAGCATCGCCAACCGAGGACAAAAGGGTGAGCTTGGTGGATGTCTAGACTCAGCTGATACACACAGCCTGAGCACGCCGAGACGGATGAAGGCGAGAATGGTATCCAGTGTGCTCAGCGACTTGCCACCATAGCTAACCTTCAGACTCACAAAGAAACGCTCTAGGGGACTAGGCTTCTAGTGAGCTTGAAGCACCCGGGAGGCAAGCTGACAGGCGCAGACTTGGGCGCACAGTGAGCAGTGAGATCGGCTGGGAGAGATAGTAGGGCAGAGGGGGAGGGGCGCAGATTATGTGTGTCAGATGCGGGTCCACGTCAACCGCCGTACAAGCCAGCACGTCGCAGCCAGTCTTCTCTGCCTGCTTTTCACTCCCCAACCAACAACCGAGCAACATCCCACAGCCGAATGAAGGTAGTTGCATGTCCGATTGAGTAAGTGATTCAGCATCGCAATGGCTCCCGTTAGAAAGTTAATCATCAGTCTCGGCCAGCAGCGTTCAGTGGCTCAAATCTGACGAAATTAGCGAAGTCTGCTGCTTTCCTCCAGCTTCACAGGACTGTGTGCGTGCGCTCGCCAATTGTACAGCTCCAGCTGACTCCAGTTCAATCTTCAGCCTGGTGCGCAAGTTCTGCAGGTGAGCTTCACAAGTCCTCTTCATAAGCTGAGTGCACCAGAGTTAGAGGAGCACGGTAGGTGGTCCGTGGTTCGGCTGCACAGTCTCCAAGTTTGGCTGATGCCAGCTCACCTCTGTCTATCAGGAGTAAGCTAGACAATTGCCATCACCTAGCTAACTCTCAGCGTGAGCTGGGTCAACTTAGGACCAGCTGGCGCTGAACTCGCTTTGTGAGCCGGTGTCAGAAAGGTGAGTGAAACGTGACGAGCTAACCACGACCCCCTGTGACTGAGCTGACCCACCAGACATCTGGTCTTCAGCAGGCTGGCGATCAGGTGGGCAAGTGGCTCCAACACTGACTCGGCTTCAACGCGGACTCGAGCAGGCTACTCCGTTTTGGGAGACGTAAAGACGTCGGTTGCGACGGGATCGTGAGCTGGCGACCTCTGCTACCAGCTAAACGATCAGCGTTATCGTCAGGATCTGCACTCTGAGTTGGACGGTGGTTCGCAGAAATGATACTCATGTCACCAGGTCTCCGACCACAATCTATGATGGTTGTGTCTGAATCTCGTGAGCTATATGCCCTCCGGATTGCAGCTGACGCGCAGTCTCCGTCGGCGCTAAGCGCAAACTGGGTACGGAGGCATGGAGCTGATTTGCAGCTGGTGTTGAGCGACGAAGTTGCATTGCCTGTGCAGGTTCGTTCTTCTCCAGCTGTCTGGCGGCCTGAATCGAGCTGAAATCAGAGCGTGTCAGTTCCTCTACAGTGAGCTATACAGTTCCCATCCTCAGCTGACCGCAGAAGACCATTCCAGTCCTCTTCAAGTCCAACGCGCAGTCTGAGGCGTAAGCTATCCACAGCTCTTTGAATCCTAAGCTAACTTCAGATTGTGAACTCGGTGAGTCTACTCTGTAGTCAGTATGCAATAAGTGCAACGTCAAGGATCTGTGCGATCTGTGCATTGTCGAGAAGCGTGCATCGGTCATCTCATATCCGCCTACGTCATGAGCCGGCGATGTCCGACACCCGCGCCCTGGAAATCCCAGTTGCTCAGTCAGCACTCCAAATATCTCGGGCCCAGCTCTGTTTGTTTTCGCCCAGTCGCCCACACGTTCATCTTCTTCCAAAACGATGCCGGGCGCCAGCGAACGAACACTCCTCGTCGCCAACGGGAACGGAAGGGCTAATGGGAATGGAACGGTAGCGAGGGGCCCAAAAGCTGCTGTCGGCAACCGGCCGCCGCCGTTGAAGTATGAGCTGTCGACGCCGAGATTCGTCGCGATCCTGTGAGTGGTCCGGAGGAAGCCGATACCACCCCTCGAGTCTTCCGCCCGTGGCTTCGTGTTCCTGGGCGTGGAGGAAGTGTCTCGCAGGGCTTGCAAGCTTCGCCGATGCCAAGTTCAAGCTGACCCGCAGCGCCGGCATCTGGTCCTCGAACTTCGTGTTCGCCTTACAGTCGACCGCCATCCCAGTGCTTGCGCCAACACTGGCCTCGCAGTTCGCTCACTCCGAGTTAACGTCTTATCTCGGCTTCTCCTTCTCTCTGACGAACACGCTCGGCATCCCCGTCTATGGCGTGCTCCTCGACAGTCTCGGGAGGCGAGACGCAATGACGCTCGCCGCGACGCTCTTCGGCCTCGGGTCGTTAATGTGCGGCTTGTCGCGGAGCATCTGGTCTCTGATCGCCTGGCGTGCCGTCTCCGGACTCGGCGGCGGGGGCCTGCTCGCGTGCTCGGCCGTCATCTTGACCGACTTGGTGGAACTGCAAGAAAGAGGTTTCTACCAAGGCATCATGATGAGCATCTTCGGCCTCGGCGCGCTCCTGGGAGGACCAGTGAGCGGCTGGATCATGGACAGGGGAGAATGGCCGTGGGCATTCTACCTCCAGCTTCCTATCGTGCTCTTCTGCATCGTGACGGTGCGCTCGTTCCTGCCTGACCGGAAGCTGCCCTCCTCAACAACGGCGGCGGAGATGGTCCGCGCGCAGCCCATCCCGCTGAAGACGGCATTGAAGGGGCTCGACTTTGCAGGCATCGCGACCCTGTTCGTGAGCTTCTCGTCGCTCATCGTTGGATTAAGCTTCCACACGGCATTCTTCCTCCCCTGGTCTGACATCCGGGTTGCTGGCCTACTGGGAATTGCGGCGGTGACGTTCGTGCTCTTCCTCCGCGCCGAGCTCAAGGCGGAGAACCCGATTATTCCGCTCGGCATGTTCGCGCGCGGCCAGCTGAGGGCCATCTGGCTCAGTGGATTCCTCCTCCTCTGCTCGAGCCAGATGTTCCTCTTCTACGTCCCGCTGTACTTCTCCCTCATCGGCGCTAGTGGCTCGGCCTCCGGCCTGGTCGTGAGCATTTGTTCCGGCGTCGGACTGGCGCTCGGCAGCCTGATCGGGGGATGGTACATCCGCCGCGGCATCGGCTCGTACACGCGTTTGGGCAAACTGGCGCTCATCCCCCCGATCCTGACGTGCGCCATAGCCGCTTCTGAGTGGACGTCCTCCTGGCCCCAGTGGGCGTACTATGCCACCGTCCTCCCCAGTAATCTGGGTTACGCGATCTTTCTTGTCGTGTCTCTCGTGTCCACGATCGCCAGTGTCGACGCTCAGACAATGCCCAAGGCGACAGCGCTGCTGTACACCGTGCGCAGTCTCGGCGCAACGCTGGGCATTTCGCTCGGCGGCTGCGTGCAGATCTGGGCGCTCGTCCGACAACTGAGGAAGCGGTTCTATGGCCCCGGCAGCCGCAAGCTGATCAACAACATCGTCCGCCAGAAGAGCTTCATGTACACTCTGCCCGAGGAGCAGAAACAGCAAGCTGTCGAGGCGTACCTCGCCAGTCTTAGGGCGACTTGGGCCGTGGCCGCCGTGCTGGCGTGCTGCACGCTGATGGCGAGTACGTTCATCAAGGAGAAGAGGCTGCCTGGCAAGCAGCAAGTCCAGGTGCAGGATGAGCAGGCCGTCGGTAACGGCAGGGTCGGAGCGGAGCGCACGGAGAACGGCGCCCCTGCGTAGGCCTCTGCACAGCACGTCGCAGCGTAGAGAGCCGAGGGCTACGCCCCCTCGTCATAGTCAAGATGCCGCAGCAGGCAACAAATAGAAACACACATGTAGCCCATAACCCATGCACAGAGAGCACTTGTTACTGGTCCGTGAGGATGCGCAGATCGCGGCGTTCTGTGCCCACACACAAACGAGATACGACTGGCCAACCCCGGATCCGAAGCCTGACTCGCTCTTCTGGGCGAGAGGTGATTGGTCCCGCTCCGATCGCAGCGTCATTGTCCGCTGCTTCGACGTCAGATGCCACCCCCGCACTCGTCGTCCGTCGTGCGAGCTCGCTCGTCGCTGTCAGTGATGCCAACGATGTCATCGTGCTGGAAGGTAGATGCGCCTGCCTGCGTGACAAGGGGATGGTGCAGGGGTATTCATGCATAGTTTCTTCTGACTCTACTTCTGGCGGTTGCTACATGTAGTTCTCCTGTCGTCGATCGGCGGCGTTCCGTGCGGGCGTTGCCGGGCTTGGCGCGGCATCCTCGGCAGCCTGCGGGGCATTTACCTGCCGGGCTGGTTGGCGCCGACCTTGACCTCACCGCCGCCGCGCGAGGGGTTCAGGTCAGACTGGCCGTCGACCTTGAACTGCTTCTTCTGCGGGGTTCCGTTCTGGAGGATGATCTTGATGGCGGCCCTGGATGTCAGCTGTGAAGGCCTTGCTAGCAGCGAGCTTGGACTGAGTCGGAGGTCGGACCGATGGGGGCGGGGCGTCCAGATCCGCAGCGGATGCGTGCCCACCACCCCGTCCGCCGAGTCAAACTGATCGTGGGCGGACAGAGGGTTGATGGCGGTCGCAGCCCGATCGACTGTCGCTTCCCACCCAGCTCCGCTCGCTGCAGCTTCGCTACTCACTCCTGAGACTTGTCCTTGACGTTCTTGTTGTTTCCGCCGAAGAACGCGTTCTCGTACTCCTGCTTAGAGACCGGGGCGAGCATGCCAGTGTGTCCAGACATGTTGGACTTGTACTGTGGGGTCAGCTAACAGTCTACCACCATTAGCTGGCAGGCTCAGCCTGCTGTCAGTCGACTCACGATGTTGAAGTTGCCGATGAAGCGGGCGAGGGCGATCGACTTCTGTCCCTCGGGCTGCTCCCTCCACTGCTTGAACTCGTCCTCGTCCGAGATGAAGACGATGTACTGGTCCTCGTGCTCCGAGGGGCGGTAGATGACGGCGAGAAGGTCCTGGGTCATGGTTGGTTGATGGATCGAAGTTGTGTTGGGTGGTGAGTGAATGGGAAGTGTGATCTTGGCTGAGCGGCTGGTTATATAGTGTTCCTTTGGGCTGTGAAGACGCCGGGTGTACGGTGATAGCTTCTGCGTGCTACGTGGTGTTCTGCAGCCTGGCTGACCGACGGTTCCGGCATTCAACGCCCAGCGTACGCCATTGACACTCACCGCAGCGTCTGATTGATGCCTGCTCACCTGACGTCATGCGGCATGGCAACGACATGCGGGTCTTGCCGGCTGTCAGGCACTGCTTGCCTACGAGGCCTGGGCTTTCTTGGCATGCCTAAGGGCGCCGCTTGCCTACTTGGCGTGCCTACAAGGCCTGGCCATTCACGTGATTGTTCGGAAGCAGAATGTTCTCTCGTGTGAGCCGGCTCAGGGACCAGCACGTGCCCGGGTGTACCTGATCCCTCCACTTTACGAGCGCGCAGGCTTGCTGGCTCGCGCCCAGTGTCGCGGGCAGAGCGGCGCGAGATCGAGGGCAATCGAGCGAGGGACATGAGCGAGCGCGTAGACGCGTAGCAACATCGTACGACGAAAACGAGAAAAAAGGGTAACCGCCTTACATCCCATCAAATCATCGTAAGCTCAACGCACAACGCCAGAGACCCAGCAGACGCACTGCAGAGACGCGTGGCGCCATCCCTGCCCCCTCCTTGTCCCTCGACCGTCCCTCCCTCCCATCTGTGCCCAGGCTCGAGAGCCTCAAGGGCTGAACATCGTCCGGCAGGTCTCATCGGCCCTGGCCGTCTAACGACCCAACGGCGAGCAATGAACCGTGATGGGGCAGGCAAGGGGAGGCGAAGGGCAAGGGAGAGCAAGGGCGACGGGCAAGGGAAGAGGCAGGATGGGTCGATGCCCAAGATAATGCACATCAGTAGCGCCCTGATTCGACCTGAGCAAGGTGGTGCCATGTACCTGTGGGCCGGTGTCGAGGCTGTGGGCTGATGCCATGGGCTGAGCGAGAGCCAAAAGCAGCGCAAGACCAGCTGAAGATCGTGCCATAGGCAGGTGGCCCGCATGCGCTGCATGGTCAACAGACGGTAGAGGGTGGGGGCCACCGTGTGCTGTCGTGTCGCGCAGGCCCGGCTGATTAAAAAAAGTTAGTACGCGATAGATCGTATCGGATTAACAGCAATCTCGTCCCGGACTAACACCCAGCCGCACCCAACGCCCAACCACCGCGTCAGGTATCAGACCACCACCCTCAGCTGCCAGCAATCGTATCATACCGCACCGCCAGCCTACCACCTTCCACCTCGCTCACTCACCGCCTGCATTGTCCTAACCGTACATATTCCGTCCCTGTTCTTCTCCCTCTCTTCCTCTTCCCTTCAACCCCCTACCCCGCAACACCACATTCAACATGGTTGCCGCCTTCGACATTCCCCAGCGCCCTACCAACGTCGGCATCAAGGCCATCGAGATGTACTTCCCCAAGAGGTGCATCTCCGAGGAGGCTCTTGAGGAGTTCGACGGCGTCTCGAAGGGCAAGTACACCATCGGTCTCGGCCAGAAGTTCATGGCCTTCACCGACGACAAGTGAGTTGGCACTCTAGCGGCTCGACATTGTTTTTAAGCTCTCCCCCATCGCAAATGTTTGGTGGGGGAAGAGTTACCTTGCTGTCCCAGCTAGTCGTTGGAGGAACATAGCTGACGTTCGCAGGGAGGACATCAACTCCATCGCCCTGACTGGTGAGTAGAGAGCTCGCGGGGAGCCGCGCGGTGCCGGCGGCTCGAGTCGTGTGGCCTGGACGCTTTCCCCAGCCATGCCGAGCTAGTTTTCGCGCGAAGCGTCATCGGCGTGTTTCTAGCAGCCTAGCTGCAGCATTAGGACGTTCCAGCGAACAGGAGAGCTGACGGTGTACAGTCGTCTCGGGCCTTCTTGAGAAGTACAACATCGACCCGAAGTCGATCGGTCGCCTCGACGTCGGCACTGAGACGATCATTGACAAGTCCAAGTCGACCAAGACCCTTCTCATGGACCTCTTCGCCGAGCACGGCAACCACGACATTGAGGGCATTGACTCGAAGAACGCGTGCTACGGCTCGACCGCTGCCCTCTTCAACTGTGTCAACTGGATCCAGTCCGAGTCCTGGGACGGCCGCGACGCCATTGTTATGTGCGGTGACATTGCCATCTACAAGGAGGGCTCTGCCCGCCCCGTCGGCGGCATGGGTGCTTGCGCCATGCTCATCGGCCCCAACGCCCCCATTGTCATGGAGCGTGAGTAGTCTTGTGACCTGCAGCACAATAGCTGCTTGCCCGGGATCACCAGCTGACATTCCAGCCGTTCACGGCACCTACATTGCCAACACCTGGGACTTCTACAAGCCCGACCTGACGGCTGAGTACGTGAGTATCGATCATCTGATTTGTTTTTCTGCGCCGCCGGAGTCCGGAAAGTGGCATGTGGAGGTATGGGAGGGTGGAGGTCTGTGCGGCTCTGCCCGCGTCCCCCTCCGCCATTCTTCCTCTGAGCGGCGCCGCCACACCCCACAATGTGCATAGCTGACGGGCAGCCCACCGTCGACGGCCCCTGGACGATCAAGGCGTACCTCGGCGCTCTCGACAACGCCTACTCGACCTACATCGACAAGGCCAACGCCTCGCGCGCCCGCGCCGCCAAGAAGGCCGCCGCCTCTGGCCAGGCCAACGGCACCGCGAACGGCACCACCAACTACGATGGCATCAACCAGTTCGACTACGTCTGCCTGCACTCGCCGTACGGCAAGCTCGTGCAGAAGGGCCACGCCCGCCTCTTCTACAACGACTACCTCCGCGACCCGTCCAACCCCGAGTTCGCCTCGATCCCCGCCGAGCTCAAGGACAGCGAGAAGGAGAAGACGTACACGGACAAGACGGTCGAGAAGGCCTTCATGGCCCACGCCGGCGAGCACTACAAGCGCGCCACCGACCCTGCTTCGTCGTGCGTGAAGCGCTGCGGAAACATGTACACCGCCTCGCTGTACGGTGCCCTCTCGTCGCTCGTCAACAACATCCCCGCCGGCGAGCTCAAGGGCAAGCGCATCGGCATGTTCGCGTTCGGCTCCGGCTGCGCCGCGTCGTTCTACGGCCTCCGCGTCGACGGCGACGTCTCCGAGATCCAGAAGAAGATGGACCTCTCCAAGCGCCTCGAGAGCATGGACGTCGTCCCCTGCCAGGAGTACGTCGACGCCCTCAAGCTCCGCGAGGAGAACCACAACGCCATCGAGTACGTCCCCAAGGGCTCGATCGACAACATCTGGCCCGGCGCGTACTACCTCGACAACATCGACGGCCTCTTCCGCCGCACCTACAAGAAGAAGCCTGTTGCCTAAGTGCCCAGAGCGCGACGCGCGGAGGGTGCCAGCAGCAGTGACGAGGACGATCTTGGCTTGATCTGGACAGATCACGGACAGTGTCGACAGGGGACGAGTTTAGACTAGAGCGCTCAGCGCAGACGATTATAACACACTCCATATGGTTTTGGCATTTTTATCATACAGTGAGAACAGACATATACCCCGCAAAAATGCATACATCACGCTACGCAATCGTCTTCGCACTGCCCAGAGAGAGAATGTGCATGCTTACGTGATTCCTACGTGTGGTTACTGATGAGATTGTGTCGTGAGATCGTGGCTTATGTGATGCTGAGGCCCGAGATGGGTCGTGGGAGATTGGAGATGTAGCGAGCTCGAGGGCCAGAGGTTATGAGGCAAGGCGGGTACGACACTTGCCCTGTCCCTCTGTGGGCGGGTTGAACTTCTCGAGCTGGCACGTGTTGTCGGCATTCGCCGCCGCGATCTTCTTCATGCTCGCGTCCATCTGTTCGAGCAGGTATCTCGCGCGCTGGTTAATGGGCGAGCTCTCGCCCCACCAGGCCGTGAGCCATCCTCTGCTCTTATCCGACAGCCTGAGCCCGTCACCCTCGCCGATCAGCGCCTTGAGCTTGTTCAGCTCCTCCTCGTATCCCTTTATCGAAGCCTCGGCGGCAGAGATGACACTATTGTTGTACGCGATCTGGGCTGCGGCCGCGAACGTCGTGTCGTCCTCGAGCTGCTTGAACGCCTCGCGGAACACGGGCTTTCCGGGGCGCACGGCGTATGGCCGGCCGTCGCGGTACACGATCGTCACGATGTCCCGCTCCTCCATCGCCTTCAGCGCCATGTCGGCGCCCTTGAAGGGGTAGTACTGCAGCAGCTTCTCGTAGGACAGCTCCGGCGCCTTGGCCAGCTCGGTCACGAGCTTCCACGCCTGCGCCCTGTTCCACGGCAGTGAGGCCGCGTCCTCGCTGTCGTCGCCGAAGGCCTGTTTCCTCAGCTCGACCTCGTTGCGCAGCACAATGTCCGAGACGGCTTGCGTGATGCTCTGCCCGCCGCGCACCTTGTACACGAGGAGCTCGAGGTCGACCATCCGCCCGCCGAGCTTGGCAATGGCGTCCTTCTCCTTCTCGGAAAGGATGTACGCCTTCGGGTTGCCGTCCTTGTCCTTCTCCTGCGGGGAGAGCTTCTCACGCACAAACTCGAGCGAGTTGTACGTGTCCGCATCAGACAGCGTGACGTGGTTCAGCGGCTTGCTCGGCAGAGCGTGCGTCAGCGTCTTCGTTGTGAGACTGCCCTCGCCGACGACGATGACGTGCGCGATCTTGTTGTCCAGCAGGCCCGCGCCCCACTCGGCCAGCACCTTCCAGAGGTCGCCGCGCGCCGGCTTCGCGCTGAAGTTGCGCAACACCACGATCGGGAGCGTGCTGATCGTCTCCGCGTTCGTGTCGAGGACAGGAGAGGCATCTTCCTCCGCTGTCGTGTCCCGCTGTTCGGGCGGGGGCTGGTCCGCGATCGCCGCCTCGGCGCGGGCTACGAGGTGCTCCGTGCTCTCCTTCGGCTTCGGAGCGCGGGCGTCCTTGGCCGTCATCGGCTCCTGCCCGAACCCAAGCTCGGACATGACGCCATTGCCCGCGATGCAGTCGAGGCGTCCGTCATGATAAGTTCCGTTGTTGATCGACTCGCGCGCCGCCTCGTGCATCACGCGCGACTTCTTCTCACGCTCGAGGTGCCGTGCCGCCTCGATGCGGTCCTTCTGTTCGTCCTCAGTCACCCCTTTCAGTGCGCCAGTCACGACGTCCAGCATGTTACGCATTTGCTCATCGATCGGCGTGCTGAAGCCGGCCTTCTGGCCGATCAGACCCTGGGACGCCAGGTCGATCAAACTGTTCACGCTCTGCAGGAACGAGAACACGGGCCAGTACGACGTCTGGTCGGCCAGGTTCTTCACGAGGTCACTGTCCGTCTTTGCCTTGGCGACTTGCGCGCAGTCGATCTCGAGAGAAGGCCGGTGCGAGCTCTCGATCATGCGGTGCACGAGCTCGTGCTTGCCGCTGCCTGGAGGACCAGTGACCACAATGAAGGTGGAGGGGAACTCGCGGATCCACTTCTCAATGTTCGCCTCGGCCTCCATCCTGTCCTGCCATGACGCGCGGCCAAGGTCGTCGACGTTCTTCTTGCGCTGGGGGCGGTTGCGCTGCCCCGTAACAGTGTTGTAGACGGGGAGCCAGACGTTGTCGCGCAAGAACTTGACGGTCTGGTACTTCTCGAGGTCCCATGTGCCCTCGATGTCGTTGCGAACGAAAAAGGAGCGAATAGGGTCAAAGAAGCTGTATGACAGACCGCCGAGGAGGAACGCCAGGATCGGGATCGCAATCTTCGGGTGGTCCTTGACCCAGTCACGGAAGTAGTGGCCCTTCAGCGGCTGCTCGTAGCAGATCTTCAGCGTGGACCGCGTTACGTCCTTCTCCGGCTCACGCTTCACGAGGTCGTAGTCGATCTGGCTTGTCGGTGTTGAGTACGAGTGCAGACAGTTGCTCGCCGCAACCGCCGTCGAGATGCGAGAGAACTTGAGGATGCTGTACCGCAGCGCTCCTGCCGGCACCGGTGACGGCGGCACAATCTCGATGATTCGTCCATAGGGTCGGAACAGAGAGTAGAGCACCTCCTGCCCGACATCGGGGCCGGCGAACTCGACCTTGAGCTGTGAAGACGGGTATCGCGACAGGTCCTCGGTCCACTGGCGACCTTTGACGACCCAGGCGCGGCCGGCGCCTGCGTCCCGTTGCCACCCGCGCAGCTCCGGCTCGCGGACTGGCACCGCGCCGCCGCGGTAGTACTCGTGTCCGCTCTCGGTCTTGGGTGCGTTGTGCCTATCCGTAAAGTTGCTCCACCACTTGCCGAGCCAGGAGGGCCATCCGCCGTGCTTTTGGGCACTCTCGAGCAATGGCGGGAGGAAGAGGGCAGCCGGGCTGGTCGGCTCCGGCGCCTCGTCCTCGGGTGCGTGCTCGTGCGTCCAGCCGTGGTGTTTGCGCGGCAGTTGCTGCAGCTTCGGCTTCAGGTAGGTGAAGTGGAAGAACACGCCGCCGTCCTTGCGCGCAATCTCATACGACTCGAGGCGAAACGCGTGCCGCCCCTTCAAGCCGCTGACGATCTGATTCAGCTGCTCCATAATCGTCTGTTCGCGGATCTCGGCCAGCTTGGGGCGAATATCGAACCCGCTGAGCTTTATCGGGAGCACGTTCGAGATATAGAACGACGCGTGTTCCCTCGCGGCCTCGACGGCCTCCGGGTCGGACGCGTCGAGCTCTGCCCCCTCTGCCTTCTTCTCCTCGGGCTTCGCCTTGGACTCAGCGTCTTCCTTCTTGGCCGCCTCTTCCTCCTTTGGGGGAGGCTGCGCATCGTCGGTGTAGAACCGAATACTCGGGGCGAGCAGGCGTGACAGGGAGCCGGTGGCAACTGTCGGTCGCATGAGCGACGGTGTCGAATACTGCGGCCGCAGCAGGGAAGACGCGCTGCCCATCAGCGGCTGGCGCCGCATGAGTGACAGCGATCCCCTTCCTCTCGGGATCATTGCTGGAGCGTTCTGTCTGAGAGTCGGGCGTGTAGAGTGTAATGAGAAGGAAGAGAAGACAACACGAGTTACCTGGACCTCGCCGGACGCGGTCCGGATTTGAGTGTTTCACCCCGACGTCATACGCAGCTGATAGGCTCCTGGGTGGCGCGATCGGGCCAGGCTCACTTCCTGAGTGCCTTAGTAGTGGGATCGACACAAGTGGTAGCGACCATGGCGGCACAGACATTGAGGATCATGGCAATGCATATGCAATTGAATGGGGAGAGTATAGTATGCTGTATATGCTGGAAATGCTTTGGAATGATGATGCTAGTATCTGTTCTGCCCACTACTCACGGCTTGCCTCTTACACTGTGCTTCGCTCCATCCTCAGCTTCCTCCGCTGCTGCTTCCGTCGGTGCAGCATGACAAGTCCCACCGTCTTCGCGTAGAACCGGTTCAGCCGAGCCAGGAGCAGCGTAGGCGAGCGCTTGCTCACCGTACTGTCCTCGTTCTTGACAGCCACGTTGTTGAACTCGGGCAGCCTGACTGGCTGGTCGTCGCCTTCTTCGTCTGCGCCCACGCCAACCCAGGCACGGTACTCGCGCTGCTCCTCCAGCTGGCGGTAAGCCTGATCGAGAATCGCGAGAGTCTGCTTCGATGGGCGCCACATGACGTCCGTCGGCCTCCAGTGCCGAATCAGAGTGAGGTCATTCGCCCTCCAGTCGTCTTCCTCGCCAGGCTCCTGGTACTCAGCCGGCGCATAAGCCTTGATCTCAGAGCGGCGGTTGGGCCGCCGCATGTCTGTCGCGATGTCGGTCGAGGTGAGGTGCGTTCCGTCAGTCGGCACAGGCTCAGGCTCCTCGACCTCGCTCTTGAGACCGAACTCAGGCTTCTTGCGCTCCGGAACATCGGCGTGTCTTTCGACCTCGGCATCTGAGAGCTCAGTCGTGTTGCCGTCCACGTTGGCCGCGGCGTCGACTGCCGGGAGCTGATCGTCGGAACGCATAGCGCGGTACCTGCGTCTCCGGACCTCGTCAAAGCGAGGGATGAGAACTCGCTCGACAACGCGGAACGCTGACTCTACGTCTCCGGTGAGCGCGAGGGCGCGGACCAGGTGGTTGTAGTTGTGCGCGTCGAATCCGAACCCTGACGACCTTACGGCGGTCCAGAGCTGCTGGATACGGGCGTGAAGGCCGGCCGCCGTGAACGTCTGGATCGTGACAGAGAGGGGAATGCAGAGCAAGTTGTTGCGCGAACGGACCGCGTCCATGGCCGAGGAGTCCGGGGTCTTTTGGGGGACGGCGCGGCGAGCGTCGCGGAACAGCTTGGACCAAAGACGGTACACCATCTTCGTGTGCCCAGTTCGTCGGTACGCATCCATGAGGACAGTCGTCAGGTAGATCGAATTGCCACCCTTCTCCTTCACGATGTCAAAGTACCGCCGCGCCAGTTCCATGTCACCGTTACGGCCGGCTGCCGCAATCAGGGGTGAGAAGATGTTGGCCGCAACGACACCCTCCGATTCCGTGTGGTTCGTGGACGTGATGTGCTTGTAAACCGTCTTGGCAAAGTTGTCGCCCTGCTCGAAAGAGCTGTTTCCAGGGGCGTCGGCGAATGACTTTGTCAACAAACCGTAGGTGACACTGCTTGGTATAACCTTCCGTGAGACCATGGCGTCGTACGTGTCCTTCGCCCTCACTCGGTCGCCTGCTCGAATGAAGGCCGAAAGGAGGATCGAAAACGTGTAGACGTTCGGAGCCGGCGAAAGGAAATCGAGTTTGCTGCGGGCGTCCATCTCCTCGAAGAGAGCTTGAACCATCAGGAGGTCACCGTGGTCTGCGGCAGCTTGCATGGCCAAAGCCCACAGGCGCTCTCCGGGGATGGTGACCTGCCTGAATTGACGCAGGGTGACTTCGAGCGGCGCGTTGATCAGTACGAAAGTCTTCATGATGATACCAGTGAGGACCTCGCTGCTCAGAAGATGCTGTGGTACTCGGTCGCACCAGTCGGCCGCATGGTCCCATTCTCCGGCCTCGAGGGCGGCATTGATCACGGCCGAGTACGAGATGGCGTCCGGCGTACGTCCCGCCCTCACCATGCCCTCGAACATCAGGTCGGCGTTCACGTAATCACCCGTCTTGGCGAAGGCGGAAATGAGCGAGGTGTAACTCTGCACTGTTGGCTGAACGCCGCTGGCGATCATCTCGTCAAACAGGCGCACGGCAGCGTCGGAATCGCCTCGGTCGGCATAATGCGAAAGCAAACTCAGGTAGGGTCCCAATTTCGGAGCGATGCGAGAAGCTCGCTTCAGGTACTCGTGCGAGCCGTCCAGGTCTCCAGCGGCGGCGTGAGCGCGCTGCATGACGAAAAGAGCGTCAGCGCTTTGGAGCGCTGTGCTTCCGATGAGGTGTCGAAGAGCTTCCTCGGTTGCCTCCACGTCGCCCCTGGCAGCGAAAGCGTTGGCGAGGGCCATTTTGTCCTCACGCGTAGGGCCATAGCGAGCGGTGAGATGGTTCCAGATGTCCCGGGCTTCCTCCGTCAGTCCCGCATTGGCGTAGATGCGGAGCTCGATAGAGAGTGATGAGTGGGGTAGATTCGCCCACTTCTCGCGCATACGGGCGAACACCTCCACAGCAGCCGTCATATGTCCTTGGGCCGATAATCGTTGGGCAAGCTCCGCAGCCAGATGCGCGGGCACGAACGTCGAGTTGAAAACCTGGGTGATGCTGCGCCACACACTGTAGACTTCGCCAACACTGCGGTTAGGGCTGGCGAGGAAAGAAGCGATAAACGTGTTGCCAAGCATGTAGACTTGCTGAGGCTTCGGGTTCTGGCCCTTCTCGAGTTTCCAGCTAAGCCAACCGACGGGATCGGAAATCAGGCTCAGCCCAGACTGGAGGGCTACTCGGAGCTCGCGGACCTCTGAAGTGTCATGACGCGTACTGTCGATACCGGTGAGGATCTTCATAAGCTTCGGCGACGACCGCAACACGACTTCTGGTACGTCGGCTGCTCGGTCCGCATTCCGCAAGAGATCGACGTAGGCTTGCACGACTCGAGCCGTTCCTTCCGGTAGTCCGTCGATTACGGTCTGGTCAGCCGAGAGCTTCTCAGCATCGACCATCGACATTTTGAGTCCGTAAGCCATCGAACGGATGGCGCCAGCCCACTCGCCGGTGTGAGCCAAAGCGAGGCCGAGCAAGCAGCGAAAGAGTCCAAGGGACAGCGGGAGCTCGTCCCAACTCTTCTTCTCCAGTTTCTTGACCTGAGTCAAAGTGGCTGTAAGCCACTCCCAATCCTCCGGTGTCGTTTGTGAAGATCTGCAGAAGAGCTTGGTGACGGCGAGCAGTCTCCTATAAGGCAAAATCATTCGTGGCTCGTAGTTTCCTTCCTTAAAGCGTCGAACAAACTCTCCCGGCGTCTGGGACTGCAGGAAGAGCGAGTGCTCTTCGGCTGGCGGTAGCCGCACCTGCTCTGGCACCGGCACCTTCGACGGTCGAACCTTGACTCGTGGCGGTTTTCTCGGCGTGAACACAACCGGGAGTTCCGATTCCATTCCCTGCTCGAGAGCCGAAGCCGAAGAAGCAAACCGCCGCAGAGGGACCGAAGAGCGACGCTGAACCGTTAGCCGACCAGCAAGTCGAGCTGAGCTCGGAACACTCACCGAGGAAGCCTGCTTCGCCAGTCTTCTGTACGCCTGCGTGGACGGCCCGGCTCCATCGAGATAGGATGTCGTGACGAGCCTCAGAACATGAGCGCCGGCACTGGACACCAGACGCGACATGGCGATGGCCTGTTGATTTCTTCCGGCCATCGCCTTCGTAGGGAATGCGTCTCAGCTAACTCAAAAGTTGGAAGAGAGCATAGCACGGGTGGGCTGTGGGTCGGAGAGTCGAGGCGGGGTTCTCGGGCGTGTCGGCGGCGCTTCGGTCGTCGCAGAGCACGCGCTGGGGTGGTATATGAGATTGGGCAGTCGACGGAAAATCGCGGAGGCCAGACTTTTGGTGGTGGTCTCGGACGGAAATGCTGATACGGTGAAGTCAGGCGTCGTTTTGATCCCGCCCAGCTGCCACCTCGAAATCAACGCCTTCCTCTTGGTCCGTTGCTGATCGCTGGAATCGACAACTCGTGTGCGGTCGTCGAAGATGATCTTTGTGATGAACGATGCAGTTGCAACAGACAGACGCAGCCGGATTCGGGTTGCTCAGGTCGCTTCGGGGTCGGGAGGGGGAGCTTCCCATGCATAAGCCTTCTCGGATTCAGAGACCGTTCTTTCGTAGTGAAGGGGGCTGAAATTCGGAGTCCGGCAAAGGTGGAGGTCTCACTGACGCAGCCCCACGTGGCCTTCCTATACATCAAGAACTTATCCGTCCCCCCCCCCCTCTATCCCCACGACCGCGACTTGCAATGTTGCCACCTGCAACGAACAAGTTGGTCGGTCAGTCACAACAAAATTCCATCCGACCATGTCTCTCGCGGACCGACTGCTTGCGGACCTTGATGGCCTTTCAGACGGAGAGGAGGAGGCCCCTCAGGCCTCGTCGTCCTCGATGCCGCCGCCTTCCCTCAACGCCAACGGCAAACGCTCACTTCTCGACGACCTCGAGGATGACGTCGAGCAGGACGGCGACCTGAAGATGGAGGACGGAACTGATGCCGTCGGCTTTGTGCCTGAAGGCGGAGTTCGACCGGCAGATGAGCTCGATCAGGAGGAGGTGGACGCGACGGACATGACGGACTACGGAGACGTGACCAAGGTAGCGAAGTTGATGACGGGCAAGAAGCTGAAGGAGGTGCTCGCCGACATCGAGCGGTATACTGCCTCGCCGACCGACATGTCGACAGCAGCTGGAGCGCTCGAGGAGAACCCGGAGTACCATCTCGTGGTCACGGCGAACAACATGAGTGTCGAAGTCGATAACGAGATTATGCTAGTGCACAAGTTTATCCGCGACCACTACGGCGTACGCTTCCCCGAGCTCGAGCAACTCATCAACGACCCGTGGACGTACATCGCCGCCGTCCAGGCGATTGGCAACATCGATGACCTGACGAAGGCGACGCTCCCGTCATCACTCCCAGCAGCTACCGTGCTCTCGATCACGCTGACGGCGACGAGCTCACGCGGCAAACCGATCACCGAGGCGCAGTGGCAGACGACGCTGAAGGCGATCGACGTCGCGAACCAACTCAAATCAGCCCGTGAGGAGATTTTCCGCTTCGTCGAGAGCCGCATGTCCGCTGTCGCCCCGAACATCAGTGCGATTGTCGGAACGAACATCGCGGCGAAGCTGCTGGGTCTCGCCGGTGGTCTTAACGCCTTCTCTCGCGCTCCCTCGTGCAACGTCATGCTGTATGGTGCGCTGAAGAAGTCGCTTGCGACCACGCATCTGAGTGCGGCGGGACAGCAGCGACACACGGGCTTCATCTTCCAGTCTGGTCTCGTCCAGAGCGCGCAGCCCGAGGACCGGCGGCGAGCGCAGCGTGCTGTCGCTGCCAAGGTCGCTCTCGCAGCCCGCATCGACGCGGGCAAGTCGTCCCGCGATGGGAGCTACGGGCGCAAGCTTCTGCGGGATTTGGAGAAGAAGATTGGCAAGATGTCCGAGCCGCCACCCAACAAGATGATCAAGGCGCTCCCCGTGCCGCAAGAGACGGCGAGGAAGAAGCGTGGTGGACGCCGCGCGCGCGCCCTGAAGGAGCGGTATGCGCAGACAGAGCTGCAGAAGCTGCAGAACAGGATGGAGTTTGGCAAGCCAGAGGAGGAGACGGGCGTCGACGACGAGACAGTCGGCCTGGGTATGATCGGCAGCGGCAAGGTGCGCGCTCAGGTCGTCGACCAGCGGAGTCGTGCACGCCTGTCCCGTGCCAACAAGCTGCGTACCCAGATGCTTGGCCGCAGTGCACTCTCCTCCGACTCCGCCATCGGTACTTCTACCTCGCTCTCGTTCACTCCTGTCCAGGGTATCGAGATTGTCACGCCGAGTCTCAACGCGGCACAGAAGGTCCAGGAGGCGAACGATCGGTGGTTCGCGAGTGGAACGTTCACGCACGTCAAGAAAGACAAGAACACGCTTCCGGGTGGGATGCAGCAGTAGGCGATATAGGAGTGTATCTAGACATCGCACAAATGCATACAGCAGCATAGACATTGTACAGTATAATGACCAACAGTCAGGACTCAATGGATGGCATGTCTGCCACCGCGGGAGATAGGTCGAGCCAAGTGGCTCTCCAAGCTAGCGCCTGTGAGAAGCGGTTCATTGCCGTTTCAGGAACGGTCTCCACTCTGAGGTCCATCCTCAAACCCAACTATTCCACAGCCGTTCCACATGCACACATCCTTTGTCTGTTATCAACAATCGCAATGGACAACCGATCATCAGCAATCGCGGTCAAGGACGGTCCCTTCATCGCACCAAAGCTTCCAGTAGAGCTATGGCGGATGATTTGCGACAGACTTGGACGCGACGACCTAGCACAGTTGCGCGGTGTGTCCAAGTTCTTCCTCGTGTTCACACGCCCATTCTTCTACCGTTTCGGCACTTTCTCCCAGTACGGCGTGTCTTTTCCACACGCACCAAACCCATTTCCGAGTTTGGATCTGCCGGCACTGGGTAACATCAAATTCCAGGGCGAAGAGCGGCAGCGCTTGCTCGATGGTATCCGCCGGCTCGAACTCAAGAAGCACACGACGCACGCATGCAACGCGTTCTACGGACTAGGGGGCCACAAGCTGATATGGAAGACCAAAGTGGACGTACTCTACATCGAGCTATACAAGTGTCTGCATCACGAAGACTTCGAGGGCACGCTCATCGGTGCGTTCACACACGATGATGAAAACGGTGGATTCTGTCAAGACCCGGTCACGGTGGAGGATGCGAACAACGAACCTCATCCGCGGCCCGAGTGCCGGACTGTATGCCACATGCTCTTAAGCCTCGGAGGTCGTGGAGCTCTGAGTGTGCGCCCGCGCAAGGTTGTGATCCGCAACGC
Organism: Trichosporon faecale; assembly: GCA_039545375.1. Lineage (NCBI taxonomy): Eukaryota > Fungi > Basidiomycota > Tremellomycetes > Trichosporonales > Trichosporonaceae > Trichosporon > Trichosporon faecale. The sequence continues at coordinate 1,202,444 of BCLU01000005.1, read as the reverse complement.
GCCAGTGCGATGGATCGAGCCCGACCAGCCCGAACGCGACAGGTTTCGTCGGTGGCCCCGCGGCGAGGAATTCACGGTCGTGCTCGACTCGGCGGACAGGTGGCACTGGCACGATGCTTATAACGATGACTTGCCCAGACGCTACGACTGTCGTCTTTTGCCGCATTGGGGCTTCCGACCCAAACCGCCCACCACGGCAAGCAGGCTCACAGTGGTGTTCTGGCAGCCGCTGGCCGAGGCCGAGTTCCCGTGGCTGCCGCCGTGCGGACACTTCTTCGGAACCTGCAACCACCGTTCCCGCGCGCATTCCAGGTGCCACGCTGTCCTAAAGATTCTTGCGGGTTTGGCCAGTACCTTGGCTGGATCGAAGATCCGACAGGTCACCATTGTCGGTGCGGACAGGATCGGCGCCCTGAGATTCGGCAACCTCCTCAGAGACAGGACCGACCCGGATCTCGTTTGCATTCCCGTCGAAGATACCAGGAGCTGCATCGCTGAGGCCGTGGATACCATGTGCCGCAGAGCCAACTTCAGCCCATGGAGGGGCAAGATCGACTACGTTAGCTTCGCAGACTGGGTTAAGAAAGGGGAGTGGGAGGACGTCTTCAAGCGTAAGGAGGTTGAGCCGTGGCTCAGAGTGTCCGCGAACAGTTCAGGCGATGCAGTTCAAGTGCAGCGAGCCCAGCACCCCAAGATTTAAGCTCAACCCCATGATCTTTTCAGCCAACCAACGTAGCGTTTGTTCCCCTCCGGGACTGATAAGGGCTACAACGACATCCAGCCTTGGTGATAGCCATTTAAACGGGCACTGAGATGCATAGTAGTCTCGCTTCTGAGCTAGCCTAGCACGAAGCAATGTTCGTGGATGCGGGCACATACAGTAATGCTACATGGTAAAACCTTCTGACTGGCACATACAGTAATGCTACATGGTAAAACCTTCTGACTATGATGATCGCAGAAAAGTGCCGGGATTGCAAGGTCGACCAGCATTAACCAGTCGAGCGTCTTCTAACGCGGCATCGCTTGAACGTGTGGTGTCTCATACGTCGAAAAGTGACCGACGTTGATGGACCCCTTTGGCACGTACCGTGCCCTCGTCTGCGCAGTCGAGCGACAGCAAATCCACCCTCTCCTCGAGCTCGGCGGCCTTCGTAGGTGACATAGGCTCGTCCCTTTTCGTCTCCTTCTCCCGATCACTCTCTGGAGATGACGAGGAGACTGAGCTCGTTCTCACCAGTTCGGGAACCATCCGCTCGCTCACAGGAGCAGTCTCCTCTACGGCCCCCTCGTTCTTGGCCGGTCGAGGCGCTATGTTGGAGGGCCAGGGCTGCTGCCCAGAAGAGGTGTCGTCCGAGATGGGGATGCGGATGACTTTCCCGCCTCTTGAGGCGAGCACGTAAGGTTCCTGGGCACCTGTGCTGAGCGAGGATACCTTCCTCGTCGTAGCTTCGTGGACATTTCCGTACGGCGCGAGGTCGAAAGGCACAGAGCGCGGTCGATCCAACCACGCCGAGCGCGCGTCTTCATGACGCTCGTAGAGAAGTTCGACGGCACTGACGACCTTGCCCTCGATCACCTGCAGCTCCGGCAAGTTTGAGCGCTTCCTCGCAGCCTGATGTGAGCTGATTGCGCTAGTACTCGGTACGATTTACTCACGTCTTCGTAAGCTTGGCGGGCCAAGGCGGGCAGACTCGCGCGCCACTCGTGCACGTCGGCGGGCATGTAACCGTCGTATCGCTTACGCCGCGACACCCAGAGGTTCCTGCGGTCAGCCCTGCCACAACGTACAACTCACAGCTCGATCGCCTTGTCGGCGATGGCCAGGGTGACGGTGGTGTCGCACAGCTGGTCGACAGCGCCTTGCCCTTGCGCTTCAGCCCTCGCCCACGCTCTGCTGGCGGCGTGACAGGCGAGACCGACTTGGAGTTCGGGAGAGCCGAGATCGCCGCGTCCATCCGGGAAGCGCCAGCTCTGGCAGGGAAAGTCTTGAGGCGGCTTCGGGCCAGGGTCAGGTCCGCGAAAACGATGCTTGGCCTGAGGATTGCTCGCGACCGTTTCCAACGCATGGAACTTGCGGAGAGCTTTAGTCCTCGGCTTCTTCCCTCGACTCTCGGCGGATCCCGAACCAGGTGAGATCATGTCGAAATGAGCAGTGATGGAATGAGTGATTGGGGAATGGCAAAGCTGGTACCTGGACGTAGATCGCAACTTCGCTCCCGTGAGGGGGGTGGCAAAAGCAGTCAACCGATTCGCGGGGCCCCATGACGCGCCTGCCTTTTTCGCTCGTTTCACGTTTGCACAGTTACGTCAGTGAGCCTTCAACTAGCCCGACGATCCGACCAACGAACGCGCGACTCGACTGGCATATCAGCCGCTGCCCATGCACTGGCCACTGCTGCTGGTGCAGCTAGGCAGCCTGCTGCCGTCATTTCATCTGCCCGATCCATTCCCAGCCGATCTCCCACACGTTCCTCCTGACGGCGCGGAGAAGAAGCTCAATCAACCCAAGCCCGTCACCTGTCAGATCTTTGACCGCGAGGTGGTCAGATACGACGACGCACTTGGTGCCCACCTGAAGATTGTCGGGAAACAGGCAGGCGAGGTTGACGAGATGCTTGCACGTGCCATGGACGCTTTGGAGAATTGCAGTTGCGACCACGTTCATGATGCTGTCAGGCTGCTCGCACGACAGTATCTGATCGACTTCGAGAACAAAAGCATGTGCAACGAGGTTTGTACCCGCGCCTCTTGTCGCTGACGACAGTACGATGTCTCAGAGGCGCTTGCTTCGCATTGTATGCCCATAATCTCCGCTCTGATTGCCGCTGCGCCATTTAGGGGCTGGAAGCACAACAATCGCTCCCCGTATTACCGCACACAGCTGCCACTCGATTGCGAGTACGACTCAGACGAGGGGCTCGAACCCCTGGATATTCGACTAGATAACGCCATCGCATATCTTCATCGCCTGGGGTCCAAGGCAGCCATGAAGCACGTCCTGTCCTCTGGGGAGCACAAGTTTTACAAGCGTCTCCATGACGCCGCCCTCGACGACCTCGACAGCTTTGCGCAGTCTGAATCTGAAGTCAAGATCTACCGCACCGAAGAAGGCGAACTGCGTTACGTTCACTCCGCCGACTTTGGACCGCATTTCGATGTGGCGCTGGGTTTCGTCATGGAGTCCGTGGCTTTGAGCTTCGAGACGAACACTGGCGCTACCCCATTGACAAATGGCATGCGCCATATTGCGCCCTACATCAACTTTGACAAGGACAACGAGCCTGTAGTGGTGTGCACCCCATCCTACGGTCTTCGCCGAAACGGTCAACCCGTTCGTGACGATCCTGATGGAGCGGCTGGCTATCCTGGTCACGGTGTCCTGCTTTTTGCGCTCGCTCTTCACAATCAGTCCAGGAAAGCTTTGCAGATGGAACAGTCGGAAGTAGGGGACACCGAGCTGGAGGAGACGGCATGAAATCATGAATGTGACGTGATTGCTATAGCGACGTTTCGTATCTAATTCAGCACTCGTGTTCTGTTGTAAACATGTCAATATTCCCTTCGATGACCTAACAATCTGATCTGCGCTGCAAATACTGTACATCTCCCACAGTCTGGCTGCCTCCTCGGAAACTCGCCGAAGCTCATCTTATCCCATCGCAGGGTACACTGGGCATCAGGCTCAGTTTCTCACATTCCATACGGGAAAACCCTGACGAGGCTTGCTTGACTGATGCATGATCATGCTTCTGAACACAGTTGCACCGTCGCCACTCGCGCGCTACATATAGCGATTCGCTTCCTTGTCCGCTCCGGGATCCTGAGCTTGCTCTGATGTTGGAGCTTCTGGAAGGGGGAGGCGGACCATCTTGCCATCCCTGAACGCATGAACGTACGGCTCCTGGATGCAGCTGCCACCCCGAAAAGCGTAGACATACTCAACGGCGGCCTCGTGAGCATCGGCGTATGGTCCCAGGTCGAGCGGTACGGAGCGGGGGCATTCCAGCCAAAGAGACTTCGCATCCTCGTGACGCGTGTAGAGAAGCTCGATGGCGGCGACGATCCCGGACTCGACATCCTTCAGGGCTGGCAGAGTCGCCCGCTTCGCCAACGCCTGGGGTGAGCTACGCAGCGGAGCCAAGGATGACTCATACTAACCAAGTTGTACGCCTGCTGGACCAACGCGGGGAGCCCCGCCCGCCACTCCTGCACATCCTCCGGAACGCTGTTGTCATACTGCCGTCGGGCTGAAACCCAGTAATTCCTGCTGTCAGCCTTCGGCCCATCAACGCACTCCCACAGTTCAATCGCCTTGTCGGCGATGGCTAGTGTTACTGTGGCGTTGCACAGCTGGTCTACCGCTTCTTGTCCTTGAACTTCAGCCGCCGCCCAGGCTCGACTCGCCGCATGACAGGCCATCTCCACCTGGAGCTCTGCCGAGCCCAGGTTGCCCCGACCCTGGGGGCATTTCCAGCTCTGACAGGGGAACTCTGTCGACGGCTCGGTACCGGGGTCAGGGCCGCGGAAGCCAAAGTCGTTGTCCGGTCTCAGGTTGACGATATTGTGGGTTCGCATCTTTGATCGAGGCCTTCCGGCTTTCTGTGAACGACTGTGAGCGGCATTGTCGTCAGCTGAGCTCATGGTCGTCGTGTGTGTGGTGGGGAGAGTAGTGGGAACTAATAGCGTAGTGTTGACGACTGACCTCCAATCTAGCGCAATCACAGTATGAAGCAGCCTCGGCTTTCTCCGCGTCAGGGTCGAGGGCCATGGCTCCCATCGGACAATGTTGTGCGCCGCGGTGTAACACCTCTGACGCCAGCAGGCTCTCGTCCCCCAGTCCTCTCGGGCCGGTTTCCTGTACGTCAGTTCTTCTGCGTTCTATCCAGCTTCCTCCGTTCTATCCAGGCTTCCCACTTGCCGCTAAACTGAAGAGAGCGTAAGTGTAAGGGGAGAGGGCTGCATGTCAGGTCTACGAACCACTAGGAGAACCCACTTGATCTCTGGAAGCCTGGCTGTTACAGCATCTTGAAGCCGTCCACAGCCACGTCTTCCTGACTAGCAGCCCTGGATGGCCCCTGCTTGAAGCTGAGATCGAAAGCACTTCCAGCTATGTCGTTTTCCTCCATACAAGCCAACTCCTCCTCCCCTTTCGAGTCTGATTGTCAGCTCGCAACAGCAGATCAAACGTCACGCCCCAACCCTAGGCATCGGGCACTGTGAGTCAGTTCATGCGGGGCAAACGAACTCACCACCACCCCCCTCTAGGTCTGATCGTTCGCTGCCTACAACTTGCACAGCTCGCCCCAGCTTCTTTCCAGAGAAGACTGGGTATCAGTTCTTCACCGCACAAGGTAACTCAACTCACCACAGTCTAGCGCTGATGTCAACTAGAAAGCCTCGTATTCCTCTCATGATAGACTGGACGGCAGTTTCCGTTTCAAGTCAACTCGCCCTTCAGTGTTCTCATCACCTACGGCCTGGTTGTGAGCTTTACACAAAGGCAACAGCTCCTCGTAACGTTCATAGATACTAATCGTCAGTTCAACTGGCCTGCTGGTAACTCACTCACCGTGAGTTCTAATCACCGATGGCCTGGCAGTCAGCTTCGCGAACACCAACTCAGCTCACCCTCCCGTCCTTGAACTGGAAGTCAGTTCCCACAAGGTGTAAATAACTCATCCCCGGCTCAAGGTCTGATTGTCAGCTCTGGACTCCATCCTTAAAGCTCACCCGCACAGTTTGAGCTGGATGCCAGTTCTCAGAAACCGCATCAACTCACCACTACGTCGGCTTGGGGTTTGATTGTCTGATGGTCGGCTTCACACGAACTAAAAAGCTCACCCTCTCATGCTCAGCCTGCATGTCAGTTACAACAGGGACAATCCTAACTCACTAACTTCGCCCAGGCGACTGGATCTCAGTTCGCTGGTACGAATACAACTCACTCCCCACCCAAGGTCTGGTGGTCAGCTCTTATGCACGTCCCTCAAAGCTCACCTCGCATACGCTGTGGCAAACGTTGGATGCCATCGTCAAGCTGGATGTCAGTTGCAAGCGGTCAATTCTTAACTCACTCTCGTGAACTGGGCACTGGTCTGGATATCAGTTGACAAGTCGAGACTCTCAACTCACCCTTTCCGACTACACTGGATGTCAGTTCTCAGAAGCAGCAACAACTCACCACTACTCCGGCTCAAGGCCTTATTGTCAGCTTGTTCATTCAACCCGCAAAGCTCACCGCATAGACTGAGCTGGATGTCGGTGATCAAACGCGGGTTTAACTCACCCCTCCATTCCTCGATCTCATTATCAGCTGCAGCAAACGCGCCTGAGCTCAGCACTCATTTTCAGCCTGGCCGTCAGTTTGGAACCCTTCATTCCTAACTCACTCTTGTCATTTGGGCACTGGAGTGGATATCAGTTGAAGTCGAGACTCTCAACTCACCCTTCCCACCCAGAGGCTGGATGTGAGTTCGGTGAAGGGCTGCAGTCAACTCACCTAGGCTCAAGGTCTGACAGTCAGCTGACATGTACAGCCCTCCAAGCTCACCTCGCATACGCTGTGGCAAACGTTGATGCCATCGTCAAGCTGGACGTCAGTTGAAAGTGGTCTATTGCTTACTTACTCTTGCCAGCTGGACTAAACTGGATGTCAGTTGTCCAGGTGAAACGTCTAACTCACTCTTCCAGACTACTCTGGATATCAGTTCTGTGATACTCAGACAACTCACCCCGGCTCTCGAGTCAGCTTTCCGGCACAGATTTCGAAGCTCACCTCGCATACTCTGGATGTCACCGCGGATCTAGATGCCATCGTCAAGCTGGTTGTCAGTTACAAAGCAGTCATCAACTTACTCTCGTCAAACTGAGCACTGGACTGGATATCAGTTGACCAGTCGTGGCGTCTAACTCACCCTTCCCTACTTGACCAGACTGAGTACTGGATGTCAGTTGCGAACCGCAGATGCTCAACTCACCCTCCCCGTCCAGCTGGCTGTCAGTTATGGAACGCTTCACAACTCACTAGGCTGGTTGTCAGTTTTCAAACACAAGAGCCCAACTCACCCCTGCCGCTCAGAGGCTGGATGTCAGCTGTCGAGTGTCGGGCTTCTCCCAGCTCACCACTGCTCGCGCTGAGCTTCTCTGTCAGCTCGAAAGATGGCGTTGTAGCTCACTCTCTGTCCTCAGGCTGGGTGTCAGTTGTCGATTCGAGGCGGTTAACTCACCCTTCCCGCCCCGCTGGATGTCAGTTATGGAACGCAGCGTACAACTCACCAGGCTGGTTGTCAGTTACTCAAACCGCGCCTCCAACTCACTCTGCAGCTCAGAGGCTGGATGTCAGCTGTCGTGCTTCTCCCAGCTCACCCCTACTCGCGCTGAGCGTCTGACTGTCAGCTCGAAAGATGGCGTTGTAGCTCACTCTCTGTCCTTATGCTGGATGTCAGTTGTCGAACGCGCGTCAAACTCACTAGGCTGGATGTCAGTTCACCAAGACAGCAGTTAAACTCACCCGTCCCGCCCCGCTGGATGTCAGTTGTCGAACGCGCGTCAAACTCACTGGGCTGGATGTCAGTTCACCAAGACACAGTTCAACTCACCCTTCCTACCCAGCTGGATACTAGCTATCGAACGCTGTGTTCAACTCACTAGGCTGGTTGTCAGTTCACCAAGACAGCAGTCAAACTCACGCTTCCCGCCCCGCTGGGTGTCAGCTAGGAAGCAGAAGGCCAACTCACTGTCGCCTCAGCTGGATGTCAGTTGTTCGCAGTCTACCCAAAACTCACCTCCCCGATGTGTGTCGATGGGCGGATGGTGAATGTGAGAACGTCGAGATGTCCGAACACCTTCCTTCACATCCTGTAGTGACAGCGGGATTATCCCGTACGTCGTGCAGCATGCCGTGTCAGAGAGCGAGGGCGCAACGTCGCAACGATGCAAGAGGGCGCAGCTGACTCAGATCCCGAAGCACCAGAGGCGAGGGCGCAACTGGTCCAACTTCCCCCTCCACACCCCACACGATCCTCACGGGGTAATGCAGTCTCGAGGTCGCGACAATGTTCATGCAGTCATGCGGGTACTATGAGATTGGTATAAGATGCAATCGATGCAAGGAGGATGCTAGGAAATGCTACATGTCGGAAAGGAACTGATGTGCCACATTGTGGGCAAGTTTTGAAAGTCGCGTCTTCCCTCCCCGTCTTAGTCTGGTCTCTGGGAATTATGGGACGGACGGGCGAGCTTCGCTCGCTACGCTCGCCGCTCACACGCCCAACAAGGTGCCAATGGCCCACCCATAAACCGGCAGAATCAGATTATCGTTTTGCGCTGAGAACGCTTCGAGGAGCGTGCTGAGCGCCGTCGTGATGGTGAACGCTGCCATGTCGAACGCCTCCACGGCGCCGACCAACCACAACACCGCCGCCACGCCTACCACAGACACCGTAAACCCTAAGCTTCCCTCGGCCGTCTTCCCGCTCGCCGGGGACCAGCGCGTCGATCCCAGCTTCCGTCCAACTATACTCGCCAAGGAATCGCCAATGCCGAGGAACAGGACGCCGAGCAGCGAGAGCAGGCGAGAACTGCCTTCGAACCACAAGGGACACGCGGACCCTGCGAGGAGGTAGAAGTGGGACAGGATGGCCGTACCACTGTCTTTGTGGTCGATGAACTCATTCAGGAAGAGATGGATTGAGCGGCCGAAAGGCCACAGGGCGAAGTAGCGCACGTACTCGACGAATGTGAAGGCTGCGAACGCGACGGAGAACGCCAGGTGCGTGAAGGCGGGGTCGACCGCGATGCCGGGGATGAACATGGCAACTGCCAGGGCGTGGAACGACTTTCGGCGGGCGTTAATCGAGAGCGTCGGGATGCGCTGGTCCGCTGCGTCCATCATCTGCGTCGCTACTCTCACTGCCTCGCTGCCTGAGTCACGGCCACTCCCGGCCGAGGGCTTCTTGGGGTTCACGTCGTAAGTCCTGTGCCTCCTAGCGCGGTTCAGCTGTCTCTGCCATGCGGCCACTGAAAAGAGAGCGAGTAGGCCCCAGTAGCTGATTAGGGCGGGGCGGGTCCACGCATGCGTGCCGAGGAGTAGGAAGCGGAGCGTCCAGAGCCAAGGGTCGCGGCGGCCCAGACACCACCAGGCCCAAGACCCCACGACGCCGGTGACGATGAGGACGGCGCCGGCGTAGAAGCCCAGAGCTAGGAGGCGGCGGTGCTGCACCTTCTCGTGCGGGAAGCGGAGCCTGTGCACGGGGCGCTGGGCGAGTTGTCGGCTGAGGTAGAGCAAGGGGCTGAGGAGGAAGCCCGTCAGCAGTGACCCGGGGATGAGGGACAGCTGGAAGATGAGCAGAGGCGTCGGGAGGCGGTACGTCTTGATGTACTCTGTGCGGAAGAGAGGGATCTGTCGTCAGCTTACGACGGAATCCGAGGAGCTGGCCCGCCATTGGCCTGTGGCCTCTGTCCCGCTACTCACTTTCGTCCTCGTCATGTTCACCGTCTCCATGAAGAGCGCCGTGCCCGCGTGCGTGACGATACCCATCTCGCCGAGCGTGAACCCGCGCCTGGCGAGTCGGACACACACGTAGATGCAGAACTGGTAGAACAGTGTCGCAATGACGATGTCCGACGGGGACATGTCGCTCCAGACACCTCGCCCGATCCTCGCCGTGACAGCTTTAACCACGAGACAGCACGCTGTCACGAAAAACGCGAACCCGATCACGGAGACGTTGCGCCGTAACTCGCCCCGCTTCAGCCAGTACGTTCCCGAGGGCTCCTCGCCCGCGGCGATCGAGGCCTTGGCGCGCTTGACCTCGTACCGCAGCGACCAGGACAGCTGCACGAGCAGCACAAACGAGCACAGCGTGAACAGCTGCACGGCGTTACGTCTCGAGATCGCCAGTGCCGAGAGCGCCTTCGTCGCGTCGCCGATCTTGTCGCCCATACTCGCGGAGATTCCGGTTATGTGTCGAATGGGAGTCGAGGGGTTGACCAGCGGCGGCTCAATAACCCATGCCGGCGGGACGGCGGTCTCGGGCTCGGAGCTCAACCGCGTAAGCGCAGCGTGCAGCATCGCCGCCGCCGTCAGCGGCGCAAGCAAGAGGGCGAACAGCGCCCCATCGTCGAGGCATTCCCTGTCGTCAGCTATGACTCTGCCAGCGTAGGGCTCTACTAGCTCACCGGTATTCCCTCTCCTCCGTGCCCCAGACACAGCCGCGGGACCCGACGCACGCGGGGTCCTCCCCGTCCAGCGTCGAGGCGACGCTCATGGTCGAGCTCCGGCTGTCGCCCCGGGAGTGCAGGGACGCAGAGGGCATTGCGCTGGCAAACTGCCCCGAGCGCCGGTTAGTCTTGTCCCGGGTGCCCGTGGTTGTGACTGGAGATTGCGGGCGGGACAGCTCGACGTCGCCTCTTGGGATGGTGCGCACGCGGAGAGTGACGTACACGACGCTGATTAACAGCAGCGTCAGGAGTTCTGATGTCAGCTAGAAGTCAAGAACGAGCTTACCTCCTGCAACGGCCCACTCGCCCCAGCCGTACGCCAGCTTGTAGATCGCAAACACGACCGCGGAGAGGAGGATCGCGTCCTCACATCGCTTCCTGTTCAGTCGGACGCCGAACACTGTCGATGGGAGCAGCGTCACGCGCGCCTGGACAGGGTGCGCGGTGACGTCTGGTGGGAGCTTCTTCGGCGGCCCCGTTCGCACATGTGTGCCGTTCGCTGAGGCTGGTCTTCCTTCGTTCGGAGAGCTAGACGACCGTCGTTTCTGCTGGTGCTCGACCTCGGTGTCGTCCGCCTTGACGAAGACGAACCCGTCGCCGTCTACAGATTCCGGCAACCAGCCGCCCGCGCTGGACGCCGAGCCGAGATAATGGCTCATCCAGCCTGGTCCGTCTGGCCTGAGTGGTGGACGGGAGGGGACGCCGTTTGACTGGGACTGCCGCCGGTACGAGGAGCGGGAGGAGGAGCGCTTCTTCTCTCTTGGGCCGTGGCCGTTAGACACGGGTGGGAGGGAGGCGAAGGCGGAGCGCGGTGTGCCGCGCAGAGAGGGGGGTTCTGGGGAAGGCGAGGAGGAGCTGCGGGAGACGGAGCGTGGGCGCGGGCCGTGGGCGTGCTGGTGGATTGAGCCCGGGGCCCGCGATGGGCGGGTGGAGGGGTTGGCTGAGGTGGACAGTTTGGTAAGGATCGTATCGGGATAAAGAGAAATGCGATGGTGGAAAGAATGTGGTGTGCAAGTAATTATGATAGCGGCATGGGCGCGGTGTCTAGCAGAACAGTGTCCGGTGTCTTGATGAGAGCTAAGGAAGCGAGTAGCGGTGAGACCGATGAGAGTGTCGATGGGCTGCGGCTATGGTGGACAGACAGCTGGAACGCTCAGACCCGACGACCGATGCGTGCCTGGTCCTGGCTGACCCTGCGCGCCTGGCCCTGCGTCGGAGAGCGACGTGGTCGGAACGCTGCGACGTTTTCCTGAACAAGCCGCCCGTTTTAGCCTCAAAACGTCAACAAAAGATGGCGTCACGTGCACCCTCCCTTGCACCAGCCTCAGTCAGTGCACCCAGCCAAGAGTTCCCAGCTGCCCAAGACGCCAAAGCGGCGCACTCAACGGCCGCCGAGACGTCACACTCGGCATCTCACTCCGCCGTCGTGGACAAAGGACTCAGAGTTGCAACTCTATTCCCCGACTGCTCCATCTTCTCGGTCTGCTCTCGGTCATGTCTGCCTTCCAATCGGAGCTCAAGTATCCGTCATGTTTGTGCGTCTCCGTCGAGGCCAATGTCGATGTGATGCATACAAGTCTAATGTGGCTCTCCTCCCAGCTATCGCCTCCTGAAGGCGTTCTTGCTCGCCGAACGCTCGATGTGTCTCCTCTTCGTCCTTCCGTTGCGGCCCTGCATCTCGTCCTCCTCCTCGTGTCCTCCCTTCTCGAGACCCGCTCCAAACGTCTCGACCTTCGAGCGGCGGCGGTAACCACCACCTCCGTACTCGTCGTCCTCGTCCTCGAGCTTGCCCCTGCCGCCACTCTTGGGAATGAAGGACATCTCCATTCCGCCGTCGGCACTGCGGCGCATCGCAAGCACGCCCTCGGGCTTCTCGTCCTTCTCGGGCTTGCGCGAGGCGTGCAGCCGCTGGCCGAAGGTTTGCGGCTTGGCCTGGGTGGCGCCCTGGAGTTTCGGCTTCGCGCCCTTGGCGAGTGGGAACGCAGATTTGGCGGGCTGAGCGACTTCGTCGTCGGAGACAGAGGCGTCCGAGTACTCCTCGCCGTCGCCTGAGTCCTCCTCCTCCTCTTGCTCGTCCTCGTCCATCTCTTCGTCGGAATCGTCTTCAGGCTCGGACTCCTGCTCGGGTTCGCTCTCGGGCTCGCTCTCCTCGTCGGACAGACCGGCCGAGGAGCGGTCGCTGTCGTCCTCCTCCTCCTCGACGGCCGTGCGCAGGCGCGCATTGTGACTGGTCGCAGGGTTGAGGAGCTGGAACGTCTTGGACTCCTCGTCGATCTCGAAGTCGGGGTTGGAGAACATCTCCGCGAATCGCGGGTCGAGCAGCACCGCGTCCTTCCTGCTCTTCTCCTTCTTGCCTTCTCCCTCTCCCTCCTCCTCTCCCTCGGCCTCGGCGGGCTCGACAGCCTCGCCATTGGCAGCGGCGCGCTCGGCGCGCTTGGCCGCCTTGCGCGCCTCGACCGCATCGAGGCGCTCCTGCTCCTTGCGCAGGCGCTCCGCCAGCGCCTTGTTGACCTTGGGCTGCTCGCGCTTGGCGCGGATGCGGCTCTCGGCCTTCTTCGCCAGGCGCTCCTCCACAATCTTCTCGCGGTGCTCGGCGTACGACTGTGGGTTCGCAATGAGGCGCGCGGTCTGGTACAGCTTGAGCGCGAGGAAGAAGCCGTGCATGTACGGCCTGAGCGCGGGGGTGCCGATGAGGTGCGTGAGGCCGAGCGTCTCGAGCTCCTGGCGGTCGACGAACTTGTAGTCCTGGTACGCGGTCGAGGAGGTCGGGTCGTCGGCCATCTCCTCCGTGACGTTGTCGAGGAAGGACGCCCAGCGCGGCGCGGGGCCGAATTCCGGGATGTAGTACGTGCTCAGAGGCGAGGCGTCGCAGGCTGCGAAGAGGAGGCCGGAGTTGGGCACGCAGTGCAGGTCCACTAGCGGGTTGGGCGGGTGGAGCGACAGGTGGTTGCGCGCGGGCTGGGGTCAGCTTAAACTGGAGCACAAGTTGGCTGTTTTGGAGAGATCGCAGCACGAGCAAAGCGAGTGCAGCTCTCCAGTACTCACCTCGTTCTTGTCCCACACCTTGATGACCTTGCTGTCCGCCGAGATGACTCGTCCGCTGTCCTCGTGCTGCCCTCCACCACGCAGCCAGTCGACGCACCGCACGCTCTCGCCGTATCCTTGGTCCTTGACCGCGAATGGGCTCGGCGATCGCAAATCGTAGAGCAGCGTGTGGCCCGTACTCGTTCCGACGGCGATGCTGAGTCCGTCGGTTGGGTGGCTCTTGAGGCTCGTGACGCTGAGTCGCGTGCCGGCCGAGTAGAGCGCGTTGTGGTCCGCCTCGGCGGGCAGGAGGGCAGTAGCCGGGAGATTCAGACGAGTGAGGGCAGTACGCGAGCGCGGGTCCCAGAACTCGACGACGCCGCCGCCTCCGTCCAGACCGAAGGACCACAGTCCGTGGACTGGGTTGACGTCCAGTGCGTTCACTCCCTCGACCGTGTCCTCCATGCCGTTGCCCCAGCCGGTCGCGACGTTCAAAGGGGTCATGTATCGTCCCTCCTCGAGGTTGAAGCGGAACACTTCGGTACCCGTACAGGCAACGAGAGCATCAGCCGACGGGGAGTGGTACCCCAGCGCGCGTCCGTAAATCGGCAGTCGGATCGTGTGGTGCAGACCGCCCTGGGTGTGGAGCTGCAGACTCCTGTCTCTCTGCAGATGAAGCGACTTCGTCCAGTCGGTAGAAAGCATGACGAAGTCAACGTTCTCGGCGTCTGTGACGCGCGTGAACTTCTCAGTCAGCTCGCCAAGGTCCCAGCATTTGATCATCGGCTTGTACGTTCCGGTGCCGAGGGCGTGGTGTCCGTCGGCGGTCGTGCGGATCTTGATCGCGGCAGAGGGGAAGGAGAAGTCCTGGATCAGCTCTAGCTGACCCAGCTCGCGCTGCGTCTTGACGCGCTTCTTGTGTCCGGAGCTCGTTCGTGTCGGCCGCGCCTTGATCGTGACCCAGGAGGGGAGGGAGGCGGAGCTCGTCGAGCTCGGCCCGTTCACCGTGTACACCTTGGGGAAGGACATGTCGCCTGCTCTTCTGTGTGGCGAGGAGTCGTTCCGTAGAGTGTCTCGCGATGCAGTGTAGGTCGAATGTAGTTCGGTGCGATGCAGTAGTACCTTCCTTGTTGTTGCCCGCGTCATGTCCGAAATCTTTCTGAAGCGAGAGCGGCAACGGGCGCAATCCCACGTGACCTCGTTGGAGCCCCGCCTCCTTTGAGTAACTTTCCCACGACACCCGGCAAACGCTGACGTCCGTGCTCCCCCGTATTCGATGCCTTGCTCGCAGATCGCCGCCGAACAATGAATCGCTCGCTCCCAAGACCAAAACTAGAGCCCTAGACAACTAGACCACAATGTCGCTGCGGCTCTTCCCCGGCCTTCTGGGCCGGCTATCTGCCGCCCGTCCGCAGGCCTCGCCCATCGCGCGCAGCGTGCGCCACTTCACGGCTCGCTCGAACGGACCCCGCCTCGACGGCAAGCAGTTCTTCACGCCGCTGCGCCGGCCAACCCCTGCTGCTCCTGCGGGAGGAGCGGGAAGCTCTGCAGCCGGGTGGAAGGGGCTCGGAGTCGGTGGCCTGTTCAAGCGCGCGTTCGGCACGACTCGGCCGACGCAGATCATCCGCACGCAGTGGACGCAGAACCAGCGCCGAGGTTCCGGTCCCGGGCCGAGCTGGTGGCGGAGGATGAAGTACAAGCTCGACCTTATCCCGGCAAAGAACGTGGTACGTCGCAGAGTGACGGGCTTCGGCGGTTGCGCTGCTGGAGCAGAATGAGAGAGCTGACATCAGACCATCGCCCTCATCCTCATGAACGTCTGCGTCTTCCTCGCGTGGCAGTATGCCATCAGCTCCTACGTGAGTGTGCTTCGCTCTGCCTGATTGAGTCTATCGACGTGGCAGAGCTCAGAATGGGCCGGACGAGGAGGTGGCTGAGCGCCACTCGCTCCTCTGCTATCTAGCGCAAACTCGAGCTGACAAACAGCAACGTTTCGGCGACCCCTCAGCGTACTACACGATGCTGAAGAACTTCATCCTGAACGTTCCCAACATGCAGGCGGGCCGTATCTGGGTCCTGATCACGTCCTGTTTCTCGCACCAGGGGCCGGCGCACATCCTCTTCAACTCGATCGGACTGTACTTCGCGGGCCCCGCCGTCGCGTACGTGCTGGGCACCTCGGGCTTCCTCGCCCTCTACCTCGGCGCCGGCATCTTCTCTGCTCTGACCTCGCTGTGGTGGCAGAACCGCAAGCGGGGCCGGACCATGGGCTCGGAGGGTGCCTCGGGCGCGATCTACGGCTGCATGGCCTTCTTCGGCGCCATGTTCCCCTCGGCCAAGTTCCTGCTCTTCTACGTCATCCCCGTGCCCGCCTGGGTGCTGCTGCCGGGCGTGTTTGCGTGGGACCTGTGGCAGACGCTGTACAACCCCGGATACATGATTGACGGCATGGGACACATCGGCGGTATCATTGCCGGCGTCGCTACGGCGCTCGTCACCAAGAGGCGCATGCGCACCGGCAGGTGGTACAGGTAGGCGTCGCCGCGGAGCGGAGCGCAGCGCGTGAGCCCCGGCAAGCGCAGCCGATGTAGAAAAACAAGTAGACAAATCAATGCACGCATCTCACATACTCCCTCATCTGTGGCACCCGTCCTGGCTGAAGATCAATCGTGGGAGAGGAGGATTCTAGAGAAGGCTGTCTCCGACCTGGCGCGAGATCCATCATATGCATCACACGAAGTTCATCACATGCGTCACACAACAACTCCTGAGGCATGCTAGTCTGAAAGCTTTTTTGACTGCAAGCGCCACGTCCTCCTTGTCCATATCTTTGTCCCTATCACTGGCCTGGTCACTGCCCTGATCACTGTGGACCGAGTCGCCTCCTGTCCCCCCATCCGTGTGCCACTTGCCTTTTCCTTCGGAGGAACGCTAGTGCTCGTCCACTCGTTCTGCTCGTTAATCTACTTCACTTGCTCGCTCGCTGCGCTCGCTCGTGCTCGCGTACGTGCAATCTATTCATCTCGGGTAACTCAACGTGGGGATCGGCGTGCAGGGTGGCGTTTGAATGCGGGTAACACTTTGTTTTGATGTGGGTGTGTGGGTGTGGGGTGTGGGGTGTGGATGTTGGAATGGGGTGGGGATGGGGGGTATGTGTGGGATTTTGGTGGTGGGAGATATCTAGCTACTACGTTGTTTTCTGATTGTCCGAGATTACTCTTCCTCTCTCTCTTTCTTGACACTCGCTCCACTCTCTGCTCTACTTTCACTCCTTTCCGGCTCCTCTGCAGGTCTCTCGACTCGCTCCTCGGGTGAACCAGAACAAAAGCAGGAGCTCAGCGCCTTCGGCGCTTCGCTCAGCTGTGATTAATGTTCACATTGCCCAGGCCCTGCGTGATGCCCTCCGTCCGGTCGCCGGAGTTGTACCGCTGCTGTCCTCCGGGGAAGTAGTTACCCGTGAACGTGTTCGGGCTACTAGTCGTGGTGGGCGAGGGGGGCATGGGCGCGAACGGCGCCTGGGGTCCGGAGCCGGGGCCACCCAGCGCGCGGGCAAAGTTGAGATGCGTAATGTCCAGGCTCTGGGTGCGCGCACCAACGGCGCGGGGCGGGTGTGCGTGGCTGTGGGACAGCGTGTGCGCATGTCCCGGAACGTGCTGGTGCGAGTGCGCGAGCCCGCTGTGGCTCTGGTGGCTCTGGTGAGACGGATGACCCGAGTGGGAAGCGTGAGGCGCGTGGCCGGGCGCATGCGACATGCGCAGCTTCTCCTCGAGCGCCGTGTCCGAGCCGCGCTTCTCGACAGAGCCCTGCCAGTACTCCGGGACGTTAAAGGCGAGGGGCGAGTTGAAGGTGCGCGAGGCGGGCGTGGGGGGTTGCTGACCTGGCGCCCCAGAGCCTGGCGCACCGCCGTCGAACAGCGCCTTCACGTTCGTCGGGCTGGGGCGGGAGCGGCCGCCCGAACCGGAGCGCTCCTCGCGCTCGCCCTCCGCCTTGGCCGTCGAGAGCAGCTTGGAGTCGAAGTGGCTGAATGCGTCCGCGAAGGAATCGACCCGCTTCGCCGCGTTCGCGGGGTACACTTGGATGTTGTGCCCGGCGAGGAACTCGACGAGCGCATCGTGCACCGTGCTCAGGAAATCGACGCTCGACCGCTGGCACCGGAACTTGAAGATCGCCTCGTCGCCCTGTCCGAACCGCGCCGAGGGCGCGATCGCGATCCGGTGGTCGCGCTTCATGCGCTCCGTGAAGAGCACAAAGTCGGTCGAGGAGACCAAGCGGGTCAGCTCCGCCGAGGGCGGGACGTGCAGGTCGGCCTCGAAGGGGACGTGGTCGAGCAGCATCGCGATCGCAATGTGCACCTGGCTCTCGGGGCCGAAGATCGTGACCGTGTCAGAGGCAGTCTCCTTGTTCGGGAACCAGATCGTCGAGTTCGTCTTGCGTTCAATGTCGTGGATGAAGATGCTCTTCTCGCCGAGCAGGGTGCGGTGGTACCGGCGCGGAATATTGACAGAGTCAATCGTGTAGTCCTTGTCCTTGGGCGAGACGAGCTCCATGACGGCGCTCTTTAACGACTCGAGAGCGATCGCGTTCTTCGCCGGCGTGCGAGCGACGACGTTGTCCTCGTTGTCGAGGTAGCCGCCGAGCTGGGCGAACTCCTCCGCGTTCGAGAACTTGACGTACACGCCGTACATCTTCATGATGCGCTGGATGTTCTTACCGCCGACGCCGATGATGCGCTTGTGGTAGCCCTCGGGAACGTGGAACGACACCTCAGCCGGCAGCTCCTCCTGCAGCATGCTGAGACCCTGGAGGGCGGACACATCCTGGCCCGAGATGTCCATGAGGAAGTTGTAGTCGTTGAACGTCTCAAACTTGATGCGGACGCCGCACACCTTCATGATCTTGTTGATCTTGCCGTTCTTCTTGCCGGAGATGAACTCGCGGTGCTCGTTCGCGAGCTCGATCTGGAACCGGATCTCGTGGTGGAAGCTCTTGATGACGTCGAGCTCGAGGACCTTGACGACAGCGTCGCGAACTTCCTTCTCGAGACCGTGCATCTCGAAGCAGTTGCTCTTGAACACGACCTCGGCGCCCGTCTCATGCGCAATGCGCTTCAGCGCTGGCTGCATCTGGGGCGGGTTCAGCGTCGCCTGCGGCATGAGCACGTCAAACGACACGGGGAGCAGCCAGAAGCTCGCGACGTAGAACTGGCACGCGAGGGCCATGACGCTGCGGATCGTGCGCTCAATGTTGACTCGGTGGTCGCCGAACACGGTGATCAAGCTCGCCTGCGACCCAACGCTGGGCACCTGGATGTACGTGCCGTTGTCGCACATGATGTTGCGGATGTCATCGATGCGCTCGGTCAGGAGCCAGTCGAGCTTGCGCGGCAGAATGGCCGTGTCGCGGGAGATGACGAGCTTGCTCTTCTGCACGGCGACGGTGAGGAGCATGTCGCGCGCGCGCTGCACGCCGAAGAACTCGCCCGTGATCCAGATCTGGTTCGCCTTGCCGAGCATGCCCTGCTCGCCCGAGTGCACCGAGAGACCGGGGTGCGGGCCCTGGCCAAACTGGCCCATGCCCATGTCGCCCGGATTCATCGGCATCCCGGCCATGGGCGCGGTGCCCATTCCGACGTGCATGTGCGACTGTCCGAAGGCCATGGGCGACATGCCCATCATCGGCTGGCCCATCGGCTGGTTGTGCGCCATGGGCGTGCCCATGGTGCGACCGCCGAAGCCTCCGGGTCCATGCCCGTTGGACATCTGGTTCATACCCGACATGCCGGTGGGGGTCATCTGGACGGGGGCCTGCTGGTGCGGGGGCGCGTGAGGACCCGGGTGGACGGGAGGGCCGCCGTGCGGGCCGGGGCCAGCGTGCATCGACCACTGCTGCACGCCAGGGCCGGTGTACGGCATGCCCCGCGTCGTCTGAGGGTTGATGTGCAGGGGCTGGGGCGAGTACGGGTAGTGAACATGCTGCTGCGGGTTGTACACGGGCTGGTTCGTGTTGCGCGAGTGCGGGTTGTGGTGCGGAGGCGGCACAGGCGACATGCCCATGCTCATGTTGCTCGCGTAGCTCATACCCGTCATCTGGGGCGACATGGTCGCAGCGCCGTAGGCCATGTTGACGCGGTTGTACCCGACACCCTGCTGGGATCCGGGCTGGGGCGAGTCGAGCACGCCAACAAGGGGAGTCGGGAAGTAGATGTTCGTGGCGGTCTCCTCCTGGATCGACTGGATCACGCAGCGCTTGCGGCCGGCGATGATCGCATGCAGCTTGTAGTCAATGTCGCACACCTCCGAGTGCAGGCCCGACAGCTCGTCGAGCATGACGAGGATGCGGACCTTGGCGAGCTCGACGCTCTCGACGGAACCCGAGATAAGGAGCTCGCACATGCGCTCAGTCTCGAGGCCGTAGGTGGGCTGCTGCTGCTGCTGCTGGTTTTGGCTCTGCTGGCTCTGGGCCTGGCTCTGCTGGGTGGAAGACGAGTCTGTGGACGCCTGCTTGCTCTCAGTCGGGGGCGAGGCGCTTGCGTCCGTCTGCTCCTTCGCGGACGAATTAGGTTCAGACGTTGCGAGGACGGAGGGCTGGGAGGCACCGGCCGCGACCTCGGTGTTGAGGACTGCGATGCGAGCGCGGGTGTCGTTTGCGATTTCGTCGAGTCTGTGCTTGACGTCGGGCTTGACGACGGAGACGGGGGCAAGAGGCCGCTCGAGAATGTCACTCCGGGGCACCTTGAGCGCGGTGCGGTTGTCGCGCGGCGTGTCGCGGAGCAGCGCACCACGTGCACTCATCACGGCCTGGTAGGCACCAGAGATGTGAAAGTTCCACATGCTGGCCTGGGCGTCGCCGGGGTTCTTCTGTGATGCGCCTGCGCCAGCGTCGCCCGCATCCGTTGCGGCGCCGGAGCCGTGGCCGGGTGGCGCCTCGCGTGTGACGGTGACGAGGCAGCCCTCGCGCGACGTGATGTCGTTGCAGAGCTTCTGCACGGCGTCCCACTCGCGCTCGGCCTGGGCGGCGTCCGCTGCCGGCTGTTGCGGGCTGGCCGAGGCCTGCGCACCGCTCTTGGGCACCGACAGCGTCGTGCGTAGCGGGGACGACTTGTGGACGCCGGACGCCGGGCGCTGGAACGTGAACGAGGTCGTGTACAGGTCCATCGCGGTGGAACGTGAAGCGGGTTGAGCCGAGGACGGTAGGTTGGTGGGAGAGTGGGTGCGGGTAGAGGTACCGGGGTGCGGTGACGGGCGAGCAGCAACGCACGCAAGTCACAGGTAAACGGAAAAGGTATCTGTCACCGCCTCCTGGTGAGTGGTATCGTTGAACGGTGCTGTCAATCTGTGCAGGAGGTGGTCAGCGAAAGCAGGAAAAGAGAGTTGACGAAAGGGGGGGAATGAGACGTGAGATGGTGAGATCGGTTCCTTTTGGAGCGCGGTTCACACACGGATGACCAGTTGAGCCATGAGCCACTGGGAAAGCGGACCGGTCGGCGTGGGACTCTGTGTGGCCTGGCCGTGTGCGAGTGCGAGTTCTGCAGAGTGCTCTCGCACCTGCGGCTTATGTGGGACTGGGAGTCTTCACTCACTTAGTGGTGTCACAGCAAGCGGTAGGCGGATCGATCCGTGGTGGCTGTGGGAGGAGGCGATGAATTTACACAAGAGCTATCTATCAGTTGCAGGCGCTGCGGGGGTTGCGGCGCGAGCGGAAAAGAAACGCGGCGAGGCCCGTGGGGGATGCCGGAGAAGCGAAGGGGAGGGGGGGAAGAGAAGAAGAAGGGGGGATGGCTATGCTTAGAGGCAGGCAAGCATAGGATGATGGATGGTAGGAGTGGTGAGCAAGGGGAGGGGTGCAGCGAGTGAAGCAGGTGCAGGTGAGGAGCAGCGATGTCTGGATGACTGGAATGATGCCGCGCTGAGTCTGAGACTGTAGCAAAGGGTCAGAGCCAGCAGAGCCAGCAGAGCCGAGAGCGCGAGAGGGGGACGCCCTGGCCGTTTCTCCCTGAGTTGACGGCTGCACCCAGCCTGGGCCAGCTGAAGCAAGCTCTCTCTCTTTGGAGTCGCACATCGCGCGAGTACAGACGTCGTGATCGCTTAATCGCTTCCTGCGAATCCAATCGCGCTTAGCCACTGCCAAAACCTAATGACACCGTATCTTCCCATTACCATTCTTAGGGCCATTCTGTAATCAGATCCGAGTCGGTAGCCCACTTCAGGTCCTTGAGACGCCCGACGCGTCCGTGAGAGATCGACCTCCACCTCCTGACATGAGTGGGTGGAATGTCGGGAGTAAATTTCAGTCCTGCCTGGCCAGACAAAGTCACGAGTGAGTGAGGGACGACTCAGCGGCGAGTCGATAACAACTCCGCTCCGCATCGACTAGGGCGAGTCTGCGATAAGCCAAAAGTTGGGCCCGTACATAAACTTGGTTGTTGTTTCTCCCTACACCCCATCACACAACCATGTCCCTCTATCGCGCCACCCGCGCGGTTCCCCGTGCGACCCGCCTCGCCCTGGCGCGCACCTACGCCACCGACCTCACGCCGAACACCAAGTTCACCTCCGTCACGCACCCCGACACCGAGGCGCCGCAGGCGACGCACGACCTGATCGCCGAGCACTCCCACTACCTCCTGAACACTTATGCGCGCCCCCCGATTCTGTTCGAGAAGGGCAAGGGCCTGAAGCTGACCGACTCCTCGGGGCGGGAATACCTCGACTTCAGCGCGGGTATCGCCGTCCTGGCCCTGGGGCACTCTGACCCGGAGGTCGCCAAGATCATGGCCGAGCAGGCGGGCGAGCTCTCGCACGTCAGCAACGTGTACTGGAACCGCTGGGCCGGCGAGCTGGCCAAGTCCCTAGTCGAGGGCACGCGGGAGGCTGGTGGCCTCGGCCTCAAGGCTGGAGAAAAGGGCGGCGCCAAGGTCTTCTTCGCGAACAGCGGGACGGAGGCGAACGAGGGCGCGCTCAAGTTCGCGCGCAAGGTCGGCAAGGACCGCGGGGGGCCGACCAAGACGGGCCTCGTGTGCTTCAACAACGCCTTCCACGGGCGCTCCATGGGCGCGCTGTCCGTCACCCCGAACCCGAAGTACCAGGACCCGTTCGCGCCCCTGATCCCCAACGTCAAGGTCGGCACGTACAACGACGCGAACCCGAAGGCGCTCGCGGCCCTGATCGACCAGAACACGGCCGGCGTGATTCTGGAGCCGGTGCAGGGCGAGGGCGGCCTGGCGACTGCCACGCCCGAATTCATCTCCGCCGTCGCGAAGCGTGCCCGTGAGGTTGGCGCTGTTCTTATTTATGATGAGATCCAGTGCGGCCTCTTCCGCACAGGAGACATGTGGGCGCACTGCGCCTTCCCCGCCGAGGCGTACCCGGACATTGTGACGATGGCGAAGCCGCTCGCGAACGGCTTCCCCATCGGCGCGATCATGGTGCGCGACGACGTGGCCGACGCCATCGGTCAAGGGTCGCACGGAACCACGTTCGGCGGCCAGCCGCTCGCGGCCCGCCTGGGCGCGCACGTCGTCGGCCGCCTCCGTGACCCGACCTTCCAGAAGCACATCAAGGAGGTTTCGGCTCATCTGGATGAGCAGATTGAGCGCCTGCCCAAGCTCTTCCCCCAGCTCGTCAAGGACGAGAAGCGTGGTCGCGGCCTCATCCGCGGTATCGCGTTCAAGGACGAGAGCATGCCGGGACAGCTCGTCAAGCTCGCGCGCGAGCGTGGCGTGCTCCTCCTCACCGCGGGCAAGGACTGCGTCCGCCTCATTCCCGCGCTTACGGTCAGCAACGAGGAGGCCGACCACGCCATGGCCGTGATTGAGAGCTGCCTCTCGATCCTGCAGAAGGAGCACAAGTAGATGTCCGTAGATACCCAAAACATAGTCATAGTAAGGCGACATGACATGCATGCTAGCATTGATCCACTTTTAATTCCACTTTCTGCTCGCCTCGTCAGAGGCGGGCAGCCTATTCCCCTCAGCAGCGTTGGCTGCCTCGAGGACAGAGCTCTGCTGCTCGTCGGCTGACGCCGACTCACAACTTGGACGGCTCAGCTAGTCACTTCTCCTCGACGGCGATGACCTCAATCTCGACGAGGACGTCCTTGGGCAGGCGCGCGACCTCGACGCACGAGCGCGCAGGCTTGTTCTCGCCCCAGTACTCGGCGTAGACACCGTTGAAGTCGTTGAAGTGGTTCATGTCCTTGAGGAAGCAGGTCGCCTTGAGGACCGACTTCTTCGACGAGCCGGCGCCGGCGAGGAGGCCGTCGACGTTCTTGAGGACCTGGGCCTGGGCGTTAGCAAGGCTGAGCGAAGCGAAGTTGAGCGTTCACGAGTGGGAGTGATGAGTAAGGAGGGTCAGCGGAGCGGAGTGCGGACAGCGCAATCCTGGCGCATTCCGCATGGCAGCGGAATGAGCAGCCAGACTGTCCGCCGCATGATAAGCATTCTGAAGCATGCACGCACCACCAGTAGTGCATGCATGCAGCGCGGTGACGAGCTTCACGCTGTGTTCACAGTGTTCGTCGCTGCCTGCTGTGCTGGACGCCAGCGCTGCGCGCCGTCGCCCGGAGCGCCGCGTCCGCGGCTAGCACCTGGCACTCGGAGAATGCGCCGTATCGGGAATTACGCCATCTCCCACTGCATGCCAACTCACAGTCTGCTCCTTGATGCCACCCTCGACGATCTGCATGCTCTTGGGGTCGAGGGGAATGCAGCCGGAGCCGTAGATGATCTGGTGTGTCAGTTACGCTCCGCTGTCAAGAAACTCACGCCGTTGTACTTGGTGGCCTGGACGTAGGGGCCGATAGCGGCGGGGGCCTCTGAATCATCAGCGGAGAACTCGGGGGGCGGACGCACTGTCAGTGGAGACGACGGTGTAGGGGGCGGACATCCTTGCTGTTGTGGAGAAGGTGCGGGCGATGTGGGCGAGACGGGTGGGAGCACGGAGCATGGTTGAAAGTCAAGAGGAGTTGCGAGCGCGGCGTCGACGGCGGGCCAGTGGGAGCGTACAGCCTGTGGTGGAGGGTGAGGTTAGACACCGAGTCGAGACGGCCCGGGCAACGTTGATGTCACTGGCTGGCCGATTTGGTCCCGCCGCTCGCTCATGAGCCAGCCGCCAGACTTGGCCGCATGCACGCAGGCTTGCAGCTGGTCGTTGGTTGCTCGGCGCGATCCGGTTCTCAAGCATCCTTTCGTCACGACCCCAGATCTCCGTCGCCTCCACACCAGCTTATCACCATGGCACTCCGGACGCTCGCCCGCAGCGCCCTGCGCTTCACCCCTCCCACCGCTGCTGTCCGCCCGCCGACGCTGACGCTGACCCCGCCGCCGTCAAGGACACTCCAGCTCCTCGGCAGGAGAAGCTTCTCGTCCTCGTCCAAGACGCTCCGCGCACCCGCCCCCAATGCGACCGGCACGCACGCGCACTCGCCCCTCGTGCCCAAGAATGGGCAGAGCATCAACAGGCCAGCGAAGAACAACCACCAGTTCTGGTACCGCGAGGTGTTCCCTTGTAAGTGTTGCGCTTGGGTCGTTTGATGGGGATGTTGTCGGATGAGCTCGGCATCAGCCGCCTCTTACGCCGATGAGCATCTGTATTGTTATCCGGACCGCCGAGCACGATGGAAAGGTGGCGAGCAACAGCTGGCTGCAGTGCGGACACCGAGATCAGTGGTCTACGCAGGCGTCGTCAGCCTCTCCTCTTGGCCCCCTCCCCATCTCAGAGCCCATCACCGACCCGCCTGGCTCCGCCCGGCCGCGCACCGCGCCCGTTCGCATATTGACTGACGCCAGCAGCGATGATTCCGATCTTCGTCCTGTCCACTGCCATCTTCCTGGCCCTGTCTCTGATCCGGACACACCTGTCGCACAACAAGTCGCTGGAGGAGAGCCGGGAGAAGATTGAGCAGCTCGAGAGCCAGCTTGCGCGTGCGCGTCTCGAGCTCAAGCGCAGGCAGGAGCGCGAGCGTCGCGAGCGGGAACGCATGCTGCCCCTCGTCGTTGAGCGGGTTCTGCAGCGTGTCGGAGCCATGGAGGTCGAGCAGGAGGAGCCCGAGGTGGAGGAGGACGTGCGTCTTGTTGTTTAAGCCTGCACGGCTGCTGTCGTCTGCGACGATTGTACATCCCCACTCATGAGCTTGACTGCTCACTAACGACCTCCCACCCCATCTCCGCCCATGCTCACCCATGCCACCCCATCGCATTAACGTACTAGCTTCTTCACACCTTGTACATCACAATTTATGCTATAAAATCTACTCTACGCCCGTCTGCCAGTCTAGGCCCGTCTAGGCCATCTCGACGTCGTCCTGCGGTTGCGCAGCAGCGTCGCCCTGCTGCTCGCCCTCACCCTCGGCCTCAGGCTCGTCCTCGGGCTCGCCGCGCGACCGGCGCCACGCGCGGAGGATGGGCTCGACGTCGTCATTCTCAATCACCCGGAAGTACCCGCGCTGCGCGGCTCCGGACACCTTGCCCTCCTCGGCGCGGTCGACGGCCTCGGTCGACGGCCCAATGATGCCGATACTCGTGTTGCGCTTGGTCAGGTTCTTGTCCTGCTGCAGCGTGTCGGCCAGCGCGTTCAGTCCGTGGCGCACCAGCTCCTCCAGCGACGCGTTCTCGAACGCCTCGTAGTTCTGCTCAAGGTACGTCTTGGCAGACTGCGAGCGCGCGCCGATCGAGTGGGCGTAGTACTCGAACGCTGTTCCCGCGGGAGAGAACTCGAACAGGTGCGGGCCGGTCTCCTGTCTGTCAGCTAAGTCGAGGCAATGACTAGCTCACGTCCTGGCCAATAACGAGGAAGCCGACTCCGTACGGCCTCCTACCGTAGATCTGCGTGTTGTTCTGGGCCTCTGTGATTGTTAGCTGACCGCGAGACTGACAATAGCTGTACTCACTGTCGGCGATGGTCTGGACAAGACGGGCGACGGGGATGGGACGTCCGTACAGCATCCTGGACTGCATGGCCTGCTGCCTCATCGAGTTGCTGGGACTGTCAGCTTTCGAGCACCGTCAAAGCTCCAAATCCGCTCACCTGAGCACACGGGCGTCCGACGTCAGACCGGCGATGGCGATACCGACGTGGTCGTCGATGGTGATCATCTTCTTCTGGTACGTCGCGAGCTCGCCGGTCGAGCGCTTGAGGGTGAGCAGCACGGCGTGCGTCTTGGAGCGCATTCCGATAGCCGCCGAACCCTGCTTCACGGCCTCGAGAGCATACTCGACCTGGTGGAGCTTGCCTTGAGGCGACTGATGGGTCAGCTATCCGGTCCCGAAAGGAAGAGCTGGGGAACGCACGAAGGTGGTGTTATCCGAGTCGTAAGAGTTGCGGAACTGTCATGTCAGCTCAATACACAGCCTGGACAAAGCTCACCATGATGGCCCGCTTCGGTGTCGACTCGAGGAGCTTGGAAGAGAGTACCGATGGCAAGGAAGGTCTCGAGGTCGATGATGACACTTCGTCACCAGTTCGCAACTGCTCTCGCTCACGCGTCCTCGCCACGTGGGAATTCACTCATCCCAGGCCTAGGCTAGATTTGTTTTGCACCCGTTTCCTCGTAATAATCCAATCTCACTGTTCTTGTCACGTGACTATCAGAGATTTCTGAATCTTGCAGATCCACCCCGCGCACGAGATCGAGCACTCATGTAGCCGGGGCAGTCAGCAACGACACAACATCCACCAAGATGCGCCCCCTCACCGAAGAGGAGACCAAGGCGGTCTTCGAGAGTGAGTGAAGCTTTCGGCGCTTCGGGAACAATAGCTAACCTGCAGAGCTCTCGAACTACGTCGGGAAGAACCTGGCGCACTTCATCGACCGCGACGATGACGACGAGTACTGCTTCCGCCTGCACAAGGACCGGTGGGTATCAGAGCCGCGTAAGCAGGCAGAACGCTCGACGTCCTGCTCTGCATGTGTTGCGGTAGTTCTTTAGAGCTACGTTCCTGCGCGCGATAGCTAATCCCAGCGTGTACTACCTCCCGCTACCTATGCTTCACCTCGCTACCTCGGTTGCGCGCCCGAACCTCGTCTCGCTCGGCACGTGTCTGGGCAAGTTCAGCAAGAGCGGCAAGTTCAAGCTGGGCGTGACGGCGCTGGACTGGCTGGCCAAGTACGCCAAGTACAAGGTGTGGATCAAGCCGGCGGGCGAGCTGCCGTTCCTCTACGGCAACCATGTGCTCAAGGCGCACCTGGGCCGTATCACCGAGGACACGCCGGAGCACCAGGGTGTCGTTGTGTTCTCGATGAGCGACATCCCGCTCGGTTTCGGTGCCACAGCCAAGAGCACCATCCAGACCCGCGACCTCGATCCCGCCGGTATCGTGGTCTTCCACCAGGCGTAAGTACCCAGCTACCAGGAAGCACGACCGAAGCTGACAGCACAGTGACGTCGGAGAGTATCTGCGTGACGAGGAGACGATGTTCTAGATCTGTTGTGTTTCATGTATGCATTACGGGGGATCCATTGATACCATTACCATGACCGTGCAGGTGACATCACTTCTAGAAGTCCGGATGCGTCCTCCGTGGCCGTGCAGTGCAGTTTTGTGACTGCTTTTCTTCTGATTCCCTCTAGTCGCAGCTCTAAATAGCACTGCGTATTCACATGATGGAGGTGGTGGCAGAGCCGGCCGAAGCGGGGTCCTCGGCCGACGATCGACTCGAGTTCGCACTAAGGGTGCTGCCAGCCTACTTCTCCGGGGCGACAACACCACACTTGGGACAGCGGCGAATATCCTCGTTTGCCATCCACTCGTCGAGGTGCGGCTTGAGCTGCGTGTCGAGGTCGGAGCAGTGGAACTGGCACTCGCGGATGACGACGAGCTCGTCGCCGTGCGCCTCCGTGTTCGGACAGAGCCAGCGCATCGTATCTGCTTTGTCAGCTCGTCGTCCCCAACCGCAGCTCACCAAGCGCGTCTCCGGGACGGACCATCTCCATGACGACGCCGATCGTGTCAGCCTTCCTGCGCGGGCAGTGCGGCGTGTTCGCTGTTGTAAGCTGGGCAAGGGGAAGCAAAGCTCACCAGGAAGGAGGAACATGGATCCCTCCTCGATGACGATGTCGCGGACCTTGCCCTCATCGACGACCTTGAGCACCATGCTTCCCTTGTACTGGTAGAACCACTCCTCGGTCGTGTTGATGTGGTAGTCGGTGCGCGTGTTCGGTCCGCCGACAATCATCGTAATGAAGTTCTCCCCCTTGTACATGCACTTGTTGCCTGTTGGTCAGCTGGGGACTACTGGGAGCTAGCTGACTCACCGACAGGAGGCTTGAGGAGGTGGCCGTTCTCCTCGAGCCACTTGGGGAAGTTGATGGGCGGGGGAAGCATCTTGGCAACGAAGTGCGAGGTGGTGGGAGAAGAGAAGAGGAGGAAACAGTCAGCAAGATATGGGATGAACCCCTAGTCCTCTCGCGGCCGTACGGGCGCGCTGGGATCTGTGACTCGGACATTGCCGCGCGCGGTTGGGGCATCTGTATGGCGCCGCAACGAAGCTCCGGCCCAAACCCTGTCGAAGCTCTCAGGCACACGCACCTCCGTCCAGATACCTCGCAACCTCCACGGCCTCCACCGCGGTGTCTCCTTCCTCCGGTGCCGGTGTCGTCACGACTCTGAACTCAGCTTCATCTGGCATTCTCGCTGACAAGCACTCTCTCGGCACCTTCCTCGACGCCTCCTTCCCACTATCACATCGACTCGTCATGGAAGAGAAGAACCGCGCTCCGAGAGATCCTCGGAAACAGGCGCAGCTCGTCGTCACTGTCGGCTCGACGTCCTTCCCCGCCTTGTCTGACGCTGTCCTCTCGCCCGCCGTGCTCGAGATTCTGCCAGAACTCGGCATAGCAAGCGTCACGGTGCAGGCTGGGTCTGCTGAAATCCCAGTACATGCTCGTGGCGGAGAGCTCACGTACACGACACGAGGAGGGGCGTATGTCGGCGTTCGGACGCTGCGGTACACCCGGGACGCGGTTGAAATGGACGCCCTGCTGAAGAGCGCTGATGTGGTGGTGAGCCATGCTGGTGAGTCTGCACACACTCCATAAAGTAGAAGGAGCATTGGGGCCTTGGGCCGCGTAGTAGCTTCGGACACGCGAAGCGTAGCTAACTTCAGGCTCTGGAAGTATCCTCACCGCTCTGCGCATGGGGAAGCCGCTCCTCGTTGTACCGAACGAAGCGCTGATGGACAACCATCAGGTCGAACTGGCCGATGCGCTGGAGAAGGAGGGGTACCTCACGACGTGCAGGCCCGAGTGAGTACTCTCCTCTGCTGATCGGATAGCTTCCGGTTGTGTACGGCGAAGCTAACAACCCAGTGATCTAGTCATCGGGCTGAAGAAGCTAATGACCTCGACGCCGAAACCCTTCCCAGCCCAACAACCTGAACGCTTCGTTTCCATCCTCGATGAGACGGCAGGGTTCCTCTAACCTCCTTGCCATTGCGGCGGGAGGAAGGCAACGTTGTACAAATAGACACTAGATGTTACATAGAGAACTGTATCACTTCTGCTTTCCCTTGACGTCGCTATGGCCCAGGTCGAGGTCGGGCTGGACGAGATTACGGATACGCTGCTTGAGCACCTTGAGCTCCGGGAAGCCGCCCTCGGCCTGCGTGTCAGCTCAGCGAGTATGATGGCAAAGCTTCTCCGGTGCATCCAAGCCTCCAGTCTTTCGCTGTAGCCTCCTCTTCCGACCTTCCGCCACCGACCATACGGCCCTCCGTCCGTCCTCCTAAAGGCCAGAATAGTCTGTGCGGCAGGACTGGCGAAAGAGGACGCAAGGAGCAGTGTGACGGAGGGTGGAGGCCTCGACTTGGTGATGCGAGGTTGACTCACCTTCCTGTCCCAAACGAGGTGCGGGTTCGCGCCGTCTCCGAGGTCGACCCAGACACGGAACCGGCCACCAGTCTCCTCCGCCTTGAGCGGAATCAGCGTGATAGTGCGCACAGCCGGTGTCGGGAAGGTGAGCAGGAGCTCGGTCTGAATCCACGATGCGCGGGGTGCCCTGATGTCAGCTAGAGGTCGGCGGCACACCTAGCTGTGGGCTCCGCTGTCTCCCCGAGGCCTTCCCCTGTCACCAATCCAGTGCTTTGGCGAGGGCGGGTTCATGGTTAGGGAAAGACAGGCTGGAGGGAAGGAAGGAAGACTCACCACCGACAGCGGTCGCAGTACTCGATGATGACGTGCGGCGTGCCCAGCTTCGGGGGAAGGATGTCTGCCCTAGCAGTCGCCGTCGTCGTAGCAGGCTGCTGGTTCTCAACGGCAGCCTGAGGGGGGACGTCCTGGCAGTCGGTGCACGTCTCTTGCGGGGCGGACATGGTGGATGGTCGAAATGAGGAAGTTAGACGCCGGTTGACTCGGATAGATTACGCCAGATTACCCAGATAGCGATAACGTGATTAGTCGGTGGCGACTCAGTCCTGATTCCGATTAACTTTGCCACTCCATTCCTTCCTCCGTCATATCAGTCATCAACAACAATGAGGTGCACGGATATAAGTTACATTACGCGTCCTCGGGGACGCTTGCTACATGTTGAATTCTAGAGAGCCGAAAGAGAAAGAGAACGAAAGGGGCGCCGGCTAGTTCTTAGCCTTCTTCTCCGGCGTGCCCAAGGGCTGCTCCTCGGCCTTCCTCTTCTCGGCTGCCGGGGCCGCAGCAGGCTTCTTCTTCTTCTTGACCATGCTCGTGAGGTCGTTCACGGGCCCAGCGTCGGCCTTGACCTCCCCGCCCTGGCCGCCGAGGAGGTGGTTGATGCTCTCAGACACGATGTCGCCGCCCTCCGGGGCCGCCTTGAGCTCCTCGATCTTGACCTCCAGATCGCCGATGAGCGCCTCAACATCCTTGCGCTCGCTCTCGCGCTCCTTCTCGCTAAGCTTGGCGACGTCGGCCGAAGGCTCAGAAGTGGACGTAAGCTCGGCGAGACGCGCCTTGAAGCCGTCCAGAGCGGCTTGGACGTGCACGAGAGCAGCGGGGCGGCCGGATGGCGTGAACTCGAGCGCGGTGCCGAGCTGGTACTCGGCGGAAGCAAGGGCGCGGGACGACTTTGGCAGCAGAGACGCCTTGAGCTTGACGGCCGCCTGGTAGTCCTTCAGGGCCTGATCGAAGTTCTCTGGGTTGTCAGCTAAGACGGGGATGCCAACAGCTTCGGCGATAGGCCTTCCCTCCGACGCCCTCACTCACCAGTCTCACACGACACATCGCCAAGGGCGAGGTAGCACTCGCTGAGAAGGAGCTTGGTCTCCTTGCCCTCGTCCTTGCCGAGCTGCTCGACCTCGCGCTGGTAGATCGTGCGCGCGACATCGAGCACCTCCCAGGCAGCGTTGAAGTCGTCCTCGGGCTCCTCCTCGCCCTCCTCCTGCTGTCCCTTCTCCTCTCCTTCTCCCTCCTGTTCTTCTCCCTCGCCTTCCTCCTCCTCATCGCCGTCATCTCCATCGCCCTCGAAGACGAAGTTGCCCTTCGCTGCCGGAGCTGAGGGCTCGGCAGAGGCGGGGTTCGTGCTCTTGGCAACCTCCTCGCGGCCCATGACACCCTGCTGCGAGAGAGCAAGCTCGTACAGCGCCTTGCCGTACGAGAGAAGGAGGGGCGCCATAGTCGGGTCGAAGTCGCCGACAAGCTCGCGTCTGGGTGTCAGCTAAGTACATCATCGCCCAAGCCAGCGGAGCCGTGCGTATGTAGACCGGCGCGAAGAGTGAAGACTCACTGAAGATCAAGCGCATCGGCATACTTGCCAACACCGTCCTCCCACTGCCTGAGCGCGATCGCCTTCTTGCCTTCGGAAACCAGCTTCGCCACCGCGGCCTTGATCTCCTCTGGCGTCTCCGGCTTGGCCTCCAGCTTGGTCTCGGGAGCGGGGGAGTTCTTCTCCGACCTGGGCCGTCAGCTATGTTGCAGGACCCCGCCAGCTGAATCAATACTCACATTATGTTGGATGGATGCGATGCGGCTGTACTAGGTAGACGTAATGTTGACAAAGGACCTAGCGCCAACGAAATCATTTACTTTCTGGACGCGACGCGCCGCGTTAGGCAGGCGGAGGCAGATGGCTGCGCGTCATTTCGCGTGGTCGTTGCATGCATTTGGTTCCGCCCGAGATTGAGATTACGGCGATGGCCATGTCCGGAAGTTCACGGTGAGCTCGCTGCCGCTTCAGCTCGACAACAACAGCACGTAAAATGTCGGTCCGATCACTGCGGACGCTGCGATCACTGCGCTCCGCCGCCCGCCTTCCTTCCGCTTCCCGTGCGGCGGTTGCCGTCAATGTCGCGGCCCCGAGAGCTGGCGCGCTCGCCCCCCTCGCCCGCCGACACCTGAACACGATCAACGCGGACGAGGTCGCGCACTTCTCGAAACTGAGCGAGCACTGGTGGGACGAGAAGGGCGAGTTTGGCCTGCTTCACCGCATGAACCCGGAGCGTGTCGAGTTCATCCGCCAGAAGGTCGCGCTGGACCCTGAGAACGAGCCGGCGTGGACTTTCGAGGGAAGGCATCAGGACGCGGAGCGCGAGGCCGCCAAGGGTACCGGACAGTGGTTGAAGGGACTGAGGTGTCTTGATGTCGGATGCGGAGGAGGACTTCTGGCTGAGGTGAGTTTGACTCGAACGTTGCAGAGAATTGTTGAAAAGCAAGAGGGAAGCTTAAGTAGCCTGGAGATGATGGTATAGCTGACAGCAGACGCTCGCTCGCCTCGGAGGCGACGTCCTCGCCATCGACGCCACGGCGCCGAACATTGCGATCGCTCGGACGCACGCTAACGCCGACCCTCTCCTGCCGTATGTCGACGAGGAGGGACACCAGGCCAACACCTCAGCGCCGGGACGGCTGGAGTACCGGCACACGTCAGCTGAGGCCCTGCTGGCGGCCGGGGAGCAGTTCGACCTTGTCTGCTCCATGGAAGTGCTGGAGCACGTCGACTCTCCGGGCGAGTTCCTGAAGTGTCTCGGAGCCATGGTGAAGCCGGGTGGACACCTTCTGCTCAGCACGATCAGCAGGACGCCGCTCGCGCAGCTGCTCACGCTCACGATGGCGGAGGACGTGCTCCGCCTCGTGACGCCGGGGACGCACCACTACCACAAATTCGTCAGGCCTGAGGAGCTGCGCCGCTTCGTCGGCACTGAGATGGGCGGACTGGACGTCTGGGAGCCGAACCGCGATGCGTCGGATCTCAGGGACGGAGAGGTCGGCAGCACGCAGGGCATCATCTATGACCCGCTTGCGGGGCGGTGGAAGCTCGCCTCCGCTGCTGAGGGGACGTGGTTCAAGCCCCTTGGCGAGCTTGTTAATTACATGTACCATGCGAAGAAGAGGCCGGCGAGGAGGTAGACACTGGACAGGGACAGCATATGCATCGCATCTCATTACACTGTTCACTTCCGGCTGAACAGTGGAACCACGTTCATGACTCAAGACACTGCGCCGAGGGGTGGCTGAGTGGGCTGGTCCGGCTGGGTGACTGACGTCGTGAAAAAGATGGACCGGCTGCACGGAGACTCGATGTGTGACAAATGCATGCTAAAGTACTACACTATGCGTTTTCCAGACTTCCTGCGATTCCCTTTCTCTATTCAAGAAGCTTAGTAGGGCTTCGCGGCGGCCTGGCACGCCTTGAGGGCCTCGAGGTAGTAGTTGCACGAGGTCATGTCGCCGTTGGTGGCCTCGAGGCAGCGGGTGAAGTCTGTTTGTCAGCTAAAGCTCTGCGAACTCGTAGCTCCACGGAGCGTATTACTCACCCTTGGCCTGAATGTCGCACGAGGCGCCAGCCATCTGCTGGTTGGCCTGCTGCTGCTGGGCGTACTCAGCCGGAGGGGGAGGGGCAGCCTCGGCGGGGCGGCTCGAGCCGAAGAGCATGTTGGAGATACCGTGGCCGACGACGGAACCGGCGACGGCACCGCCCATGGTCGAGGCGGCCTGGGCCATGAGGCCGGGCTGCTTCTGGGGGACAGCGGCGGGGACGGGCTGGGCAGCGGGGTAGTGCTGGGCCGGGGCGTGCTG
This sequence comes from Trichosporon faecale, assembly GCA_039545375.1. Classification (NCBI taxonomy): domain Eukaryota; kingdom Fungi; phylum Basidiomycota; class Tremellomycetes; order Trichosporonales; family Trichosporonaceae; genus Trichosporon; species Trichosporon faecale. The sequence continues at coordinate 1,168,219 of BCLU01000005.1, read as the reverse complement.
CTGGGGGTACGAGGCGGTGTGGGCCTGGCGGGAGCCCGAGGGCGCCGAGTGCGAGGACGAGGGACGGACGGATCCACGAGACTGGTCTGTCAGCTAGCGGTCCAAGACGAGGAGCTGGGGGTGACTCACTGAGCGAGGCATTGTTGTTGTGTGTTAGATGAGGAGATGTTAGGTGGCAAGAGTGCTCGACGAGTGCAATGAAATATCCCTCGTTGCTGATTGCTCCATGGCGGCCAGCCGTGCCGAAAAGGTCCCGTGAACGTGTGCGTCTGGCCTTCGGCTCGGCATCACCGTTCTGTCCGCATCAGCGATGGTCGATTCAGGGCCCAAAGGCTGCCAGGGAGAGTGCTAGAACACTTACGTAACTTGACCCGATGATCTCGCCCTCACCGTACACACGCATTGCCCGACGGTGCACCCACTACGGACTTGCCGGATTGCATGCCGGATTCCACAGGATCAGCGTAAGCGTTCCAACCGCCGAGGTGGAGGCCGCCGAAGCCTCACCGCCGGACATCGATTGCTGCGCTGGCAGGGCTTACGGGTGCGCCGTAGTGGCTGCTAGCATAAAGGAGCGTCCGTCGCCGAGGCACCTTCGCATCTGGTCCCCCTCCACCTCCACCTTCCGAAGCCGAGCGAAGGTCAGAGCGAGATCATGTTGACCGATCTGGTGACGATTGATAACGGATCTGATAATGATACAAGTTGCATGGCGTCTAACTGCGAAGCGATTACTCGTTCTATTGTTCGTTGACGGGTCGATTACAGATATTAAGTTTATATGTACAGTGGTCGGCTCTACTCCGCCGAGACGTCCCTGCCAAAGGTGTACATTCCCTCGATGACACCAAGGACGGACAGGAACTGCATCAGCAGGCTCTGGCTGTGAAGGTCAGTTTACGCCTAAGACTGTTCAACTCACGCTCGCACGGCTTGCGGCCGCGAGGACGTCGAGCACTCCATCAGCTGGATCGCGACGAAGCGCACCTTCTGCACCAGCGACGGGCCGTTCGTCGCCAGGCACTCTTCGGGCAGGCTGTTCAGCCCGTCCAGCAGGTCGCAGGCAATGTCTTCAGCAACTTCGCTGTTCTGGACACCGGCGAGGCCACCGACGCCCTGCAGTGGCATCTGCGTCAGCGCCGCCAGCTGGGCCAGCAACGCCTCCCGCGTCTGTAACAGGACGAGCCGCACAACCTGCTGCGTCACCAGGATGTTGCCCTGCATGACCAGGAAGCTGTTGACGTGGCTCGAGTCCGTGGCCGTCTGGAAGAAGTCCATGAAGCGGGCTTGCATGTTCGCCTCCCAACCCTTGGCCGGGCTAGCCGCTCGTGAGTCGAAGGCGGAGCGCGACTTCAGTGGCGACGCTACGTCAGCCGTCGCGTTCACAGTGCGGTCGCGCAGCTGGTTGATATTCTGGAGGTCGGCCAGGATGCTGTCGACGGTCGGCGGAGCCTTTCGTCGCTGCAGAAGCAGTGCGTCGTTCAGAATACGGAACAGGTTTGTGACGACGTTGAAGCCCGAGATGAGTGGCGTTTGGCCGACTGGCTGAGGTAAGATGCCAGCTGCTGTGATCTGCTCGTCGTCGACCTCAGAGGGAAGGCGAAGACCTTGAGCATCTTCTAAGCGCAAGCAGATAGTGCGAGCCCGCAGGCAAGCGGTACTCTTGTCGGCCTGGAACAGCAGCCAGTAAATGCGACGGCGCACCTCTGACTCGATCGGGTTGAGGTTCTCGTAACTCTATTCGTCAGCTTTACCAACGCACAGTGTGAGCTCACGGATTCCTCGTTCAGCCGCAGAGCCAGAGCGCACTGGTTGGCCTGCGCCGTCGAGATGACATGCGCTGTGTTGTTACCAAGGAGGAGATGAACGATTCCCTCCAGGTAAAAAATGGCCACTGCTACGTTAGCCAGAGCTCTCTCCACACCTTGACTTACCAAACTCCGCTCGCATCGGCACAGAGTCGTCCCAGATGAAGGCCGTCTTGGCGCGGGCGACCCGCACGCATCGACGGGCGAGCTGCTCCACCTCGTCCTTGTCGAGACTGATCAGGACACGGGGCACCTGAACCAACGTCGACGCCAAGACGACAAGCGCAAGGGCGAAGAAGACGGGATCCGACTTGTCTCTCCTGGCTGCGAGGTCGGCCATGAACGACGGCCGGTGGAGGGCGGGCGTGAGGGGATAAACGTAGTCGAAGAAGAGGCCAATGATGTTATCCATGACCGCCGGGGCGACTACTTGATCAAGGCTTGTGGGAATGGCCGCGTTGTCAATCCAGGTGCTCGGCGACGACCCAGCGAGCAAGGGGTAAGAGGGTGATGGCAGACCGGTGCTGCATGTAATCAGCGTCATGCTCCGGGCATACGTGCGGTACTCACGCCGTAAGGCTGGCGACATCGAAGTTCAACGGGCTCGCCTGCACCGTACTCGACGGCGCGGTCTTGGTCGGATCGATCACCGCCGGTTCCAAGACACTGGCAGCGGCAGTGTACCCATGGGCTGCGTCGGAGATCGCACTGAGGTCGCTGCGGAGTTAGACCCATACGCACCAAATTGACTCACACAGGGGCTGGGCCTTTGCGGCGAGACACACGCATGCGGACGCAGTCGAGGGCGAACCGCCGGCATCGAGCACACGGCAGCTTTGCGACGTCGGGGTGATCCGGTGGGACTAGCGGGGACGGCTCACATCGCCGCCTGCGGGGTGCGGTCAGTTTCGGCCTCGGAACAACGGGCAGTAACTCACTTGCCCTTGCGGCATGCTTCGCAGCCTGCTGTCAGCTGTGGACCACTCTTTGTGAGCTCACTGGTAAGTGTCTGGGCGACACCTCCGCCTCGCGACTTTCTCGGGTTACTCGTGGGCGGGTCGTTACTATCTTCCTCGGTTCCGTCCGCGTTAGATGCCGAGCTTGTCGCCGTCGTCGCGCGCTCTACGCTGGGCCGCGGTCCGACGTTGCTGTACGGAGCAGCTTTTCGCCGCGCTTGCTTGCGGGCTGTATCAAGGGAGGATGTGGACGACGAGGAGGGTATGGGGCCAGTGGCGAGGTTTGCCGAAGCATTGTTGTCGTTGAGGAGTGGGAAGAGGCGGCCGGGAGACGCGAGGAGGGCGGATGGGGGCGGAGGCTGGGTCTGGGCGAACAGCATGTTTTGGGCTCCGAGGGGATCGGCCTCTGATGGCTGCTCCATGGTGGGGAGGGTCGCGGGCTCGCGGAGCGGCGTGGGATATATATGTCGGGATGCGGATTCAAGCAGGGAGGGAGGGAAGTCACAAAGTCGGGCGGCAGCGCGGACGGTTAGTGGTGGATCGATCACGCTGCAGCGGCCCCGCCCATGTCCGGACCTTCATTCCTCAGCCGAACTCAGCCTCAGCCCTGGCTTCCTCCAACGGCCTTCCCCGTCGCCCCCGATGCGATGCATCCGTTGTCCTTCGCCGCTGCTGATCCGCGGATCACTTGCATTCATACATGCATTCCTGCCTCTGACGTTGCCTGCTGATACATCCGCGCTGCGCATGCACAAGCTGCCCCGATCTGCAGTGCCCTTTCGACCGTGCGCCTGCTCTTCTAAAGACCCGGGAGACCCGGCGAGGCATGATTTCGTGACTGGCCGGCCGGCCTCCGGGTCTCATGCGCTACAGAGTGCTACCTTAACGCGGTACAGCGGTACACCGTTCTGACTCAGACTCTAGTCGCTTTCCGGAACCGAGCGAAAGTCTGTAGACCTGCAGGCGAGCAAGGGAAAGAAGAAGTACAATCCTGGTCGATCACAGGCAGATGCGCCAGGTGGCATCGGTATACGCGGCAACCAGTGCACCTGTGCTAATTCCGTCACTCTCCACCACACATCCGGACAACATCCGGGCCATGTCGTCGCTCGTCTGCCCCATGTGTCTGCCCAGATGTCAACACCTGCTGCCTGCTGTGCATTAGACAGCCAAGTCTCTCGGCAGCATGCCCGACCTCTTGCTCCTTCTTCGGGCTGAATCATCACTGACTGCGTTGACGAGGCGCCCGGTGTCGTGCTGTCGCCGAGCTCCATCGCCACCCTAGATTCAGTTTCGCAGTCGGAGCAACGAACACCGTCATCGGCGCGCACCGCGACGCACTAGCTCCTCGCTCGGCATGCCCTTAACCGCCGTTCCGGCGATACACCATACACCACCATGCCTCGGACATCCCACGCTGCTTACAGCTAGAGGTAACCGCCGACGATCGACGGAGATCCAGACACGGGCATTTCATTACCAAGATACTGATCGATTGCAACATCGCTGGTCTATATCTGGCCATTCGCCCGAGGAGCATATCTCGGCTATCCTTCGGTGTTGCGGGGGCTGCCAACAGCTCCGCATCAGTCAGCACCCATGGCAGCCCCCAGCATACCTCACCTTCGATCGGTGTGAAGCACCACTAGGGGTGGGGAGTCACCGACGCTGAAACGCCCGGCGGCAATGGCTCCCGTATTCCACGCTATGCGGAGCTGCGCCGCGGCGATCATGTCAACGTCCGGGCCTGCCGGCCCGCATGCCTCTGCATGCCTCACTGTTGCCTAGACATCCTGGCCAATTCCTCGGGCAACATCTCCGACCCGGTGAAAGAGAAGCCCGTCGGTCGTCGTTGCGTCGGATTTGGACGAACGAGCGCCGATCCGTCAGGTGACTTGGGCCAGACATGTGGCACACAATGGCACTTGAGACATGATCGTCAGGAGTCGGTCGAGGCTCGTCTGATGTTGTCGAGGGCGCACTTCCTGATGTTGTCGAGGGGCATCTCTCTTACGCCCAAAGGACGCTGCCACGCGGCCTCCAACACAAACATCTTTGCATGCAGCACATGAAGGCCTCTTGTCAGAACGAGACAACATCTTGTGTCCGCTCACATCCTGCCCCAGCTCAGTCCAGACTCATTGAAGAATTCAGGCCTGTGGCTCCCCGCCATCCAAGCTTGTGAGTTACTGCCTTGCGGTCATCCTAACTCTCTCCCAGATCCTGACACAACTTGGTGGGTACACCATCGTGTAATACGCCCATTGCACCATACATCTTCCAGCCAGCAGTCGACTCCACCGTGTCAACGATGGCCTACCTGTGAAGCAAGAGCTAGCTCGAGGGATAGTCTTCTAAGAGCTAACCCCAGGCTCTGAGCGGGGTCCGTCTTTCCTGTCAACTCTAAACGTGAGTTAAGAGGGTGGTTGTGCTAACAGACATCAGAACGTGCTTCGTTGGCGCTCTGCCGAAGCATAGTGAACGAGAGCAGCACACCAGAGCTCTGCTCGATTCTGTGGGCTGCCAGCATTGCTCATTTCAGCTCATACCAGCCTTTCCCGATCATCAACTCCCACACCCACCTGACTTTGCACTGAGGAGTGTGGACAGTCCAATCTGCCAGCTGCCGTGAAGCACACTCCCAGTCGTGGAGCCCCCGCTTGCCCCTGCGCGAGTTCAGCGTAGACAAGTGAGCAAGCTACGGGGCTCCAGTAGTTACTCACAGCTGATGGCAGAGATTGTAGCCGGGCATCAGAGTCTCATACCCGGTCACTGTGCCACGTCACGGTTCGTCATCACGACCAGCTGCCGCGTGTATTCCTCAGCTGACACCAGTGATCTGCGTTCAGCTTCAGTGAACTCGTCAGATGTGAGCTACCTTGGGACCTTCGTAAGCTGACGTGCAGACGCCGGTAGACATCTCCGCCCAGCAACTGCTTCAGGTAGCTCCTCAAGAGCCGCAATGAGCTGACACGTAGGTCCGCCCTTCACGAGGCTGTGAGTGACCGTCAGTTGAGCAAGGCCTTACGGTAGTCAGCTAACTCCAGAGCTCTCCCAGTCCTTCATCGGTGGGTCCTCACAGCAGAAGGTCGACGAACCTGTTTCTGAGCTAACACCAGCCTCACTGTTTGTGAGTGACAAACACAGCTTCGCATGCCTCCCGGTTGAGCTGACGACCAGTCTACCCAGTCAGTACGCCCCAGCTAGACGACTCTACAGCGAGCTGACGCCACAGGTCTCTAGCAGTGAGTCACCCACAGCTGGTCACCGTCTACAGTCTAGCTGATACCCCAGGTCACAGTGAGTCATCTGCAGCTAGATCGGCCGCCATGAGAGCTGGCATCCTCAGCTAGGCGGTGAGCGGTTTAAGTTGCGGGGTTTGTGGCAGCGCTGAGCCAAAGTGGCCGGTTCCGGTGAGCTTCTTGGGCTCCATCCTTAGCTGATCGACAGCAGACTCTCGTGCTGGTGAGCAACTTCACAGCTCGCTGGCTTACCAGATTAGCTGATGCTCCAGGCTGCAATTGGGTGTGGCACCTGCCACATCGCTAGTGAGCGTCGAGACAACTGCATGCCGTGAAGTCAGAAGCTGACGCACTCAGACCATCGGGTACGGCTACACACAGCTGGCTTGCATAGATGAGCTAACTTCTCCAGGCCACCATTCCGTTAGTTCCCATTCAGCTTCAAGTGTGCTCACGAAAAAGCTGATGGACAGAACCCCAAGGTTAGCTCAAGGGGTGCAATCGCTTAGCTCAACTACGGGCCCGGTGGTGAGACGACTTCCCAGCTCTGTGGATCTTTCGCCAAGCTGACAACCCAGCACTCGCCGAGCATGAGTTCCCACTGGCCCGTTAACACTTCAAGCTGCAGAGCCGGACTGGTGAGTTGCGTATACAGCTTCAATCCATGTTCCGTCAAGCTGATTCTCGCAGAGTGGTGCCCCGCCACATTCAACAGTCAGCAAGATCACCAGCTCGATATCTGTAGAGCGGATGGCGAAGAAGGCAAGTGCGTGTAGCTCACAGCTGTTGCGCTGTTGGGAAAAGCTGACAATGCAGCACCGTTATGCACCGCCAACGTTGTTTGTTCCAAGCGTAAGCGCCCTCACCGTTCCCAGCTGCAAAATATTCGTCCTCAAGCTGACTCTCTAGCCGAAGCTCTCACACGGCCATGAGCAAGGTCACACTGAGTAAGCATCTCATCCTCTGTCCCACCGAGCTGACTTCAGAACGTGGCAGTCCCTTTCCTGAGAACCTGGCCGCTTGGACGAGTCTGCACCCAAGCTGACACCAGAGCAGGATGGTCCGTTTCGCAGCTACCATCGCCGCCTGGAGCTGACAAGCAGACCCAGCAGATGATGTATGTCGCAGCTGCAGTGTCGCGGTTCAGCAACACCCAGACTGTAGGTGACAGTTGAAATACGCATGTATTGCGGCTGATGTCCCAGAACAGGCTCCACAACTGCAGTCAAAGTGAGCTGACGGCTGCTGCTCACAGAGCTGACTGCAGACCATCGCCAGAGCTATCGCCGCGTAAGTTGCCAGCTTTGTAGGCCGCTTTTAGCTGAATCCAGTCCACCGTCGGTGTGTATGAACACCAGCTTTCCAGTCCTTAGGTAGAGCTGACACCCAGACCGCACAGGTAATGTGAGTCACAGCTTATTCTTCTGCAGTCTTGTAGCTGACATTCAGCCAGTGAGTGCTTGTGGCAGCTCCAGGGCCGCCCCGATCAGCTGACTTCTCAGCAATCAGCCCTGCTGCTTCTCGCCCAGATGAAACGCAAGCCATCTTGTTGTAAGCTGGCCATACGCTGACTTAGCTGACCCCAGTTTCGAAATCTGACCAGAGGTGGGTTTCCAGCTCGAGAACCCTGTGTGTGAGCTGACATCCAGCCCGACCCTGTCGAGATTACAGCTGGACAACCGTTGGGTCCGCAGTTACCAGTGGCCGCAGCTGATCTGTGAGCTAGAGACTTGGACGTTTGAGCTCACAAACAGCTCTAGTTAGTCTCCCAGCTAGCTGTTGCCTCATACGTTGAAGCTGAAGCCTCAGCGACACCTCTGTGCGATCGTCCTTGCCCCACATATTTTTGCTGTTTCTCGATCTTTCACACGCCAGGAGGCCGGTTCTACTACTTGTAAGCTTCCAAGATGTGCTGTGCAGTAGCTGAATCCAGCACAGAGCTGGTGAGCCTCCCACCTGAGGCGTCTTGGGGCAAAGGGATGCCGGTTAAGTTGGCCTCGTGAGTCCGTCTGTTTGCTGATTTACGGCCTCGCACAGCTGATCTCCAGACCTCGTGCGTACCACCAAAGCTGGGTGCCCACGGAGCTGAGCTGACGTGTAGTAAGTGAGCAAGCTTCACAGCTATCTAGCCCGGTGGTAGCTGACCTTCAGAGAGACTGACCGAGAAGGGAGTCCTGATCAGCACCCCGCCACGAGCAGCACAATGCTTGCCGCTGCGATGTAAGCTGAGTCGATTGCACGGAGCTGAGCCTCAGTCACGCACCACCACCTCAGTGAGTCTCCTGCAGCTTGTGCCGTGACGTTCAAGAGCTGACACGCAGCTTTAGATCAGTCTCCGTCTCAGCTGCTAAGGCCATTGTGAGTAGTTAGCAGTCAGCCGTCCCAAGCCTTGGTGAGTCGCAGCTACGGGATGACACTTGGTAATTGACGTCCAGACGGTGAGTGCGCTTTAGCTGGCAAGCTGCCGAACTCAGCTGACGTCTCAGGGGAGCCGCCTCCGAGTCGTAAGCTGATGCGGTCGGAAGCTAGCTGATAACAGGCTTTTCTGAGTCCGATATCGCCGTGAGGTCTGCAGCTACCTCGACTTCCGCTCCGCTGACTCCCAGCACGCCCCCAGTAAGTTCATTGCAGCTAACCTGGTACTTCGTTGCAGCTGACAACCAGCCACCCCCCTGTATGTGAGCACAGTTAAGGGCGCCACATTAACGAAAGCTGTCCATCAGACGGTGGGCGCTCTGTCAGCTGGTTTGCGGCATGCGAAGGTCAGGCAGCCGCTATGTGAGAGCTGCTATTAGCTGACACCGAAGAAACCCCTATAAACAATGCCCAACTGCGAGACTGCTCCGCTCAAATGACGCCATAGAGCTGTTTCGCGTGAGTGGACACCAGCTCCAGAACTTTGGCATCGTAGCTGACATCCCAGCTTTGTTACAGGTGATCTCGCAAATGCGAGGTTGTGCTGCTCTCAGCTGACATGCGCAGACTCGTGGCCAGCCTTGCCCAGCTGCTCAACTGCATCTCCCAGCTGACCAGCAGAGCTGTCCCTCGTACGTTTGCTCCAGCTCTCAAGCACGGATCGAGCTGACGAGACCTCCCGGCGCGCAGGTGAGTTCACAGCTTGCCAGAGGTGTTGCAACGAGCTGATAACAGAGACTCTCGTAAGCCTTGCCCAGCTGCTTATCTCCCCTCGAGCTGGTCCAGCAGATGATTCTCTCGTTTGTTTCCGCCAGCTTTGTATCGCCCTGACTTGTAGCTGACGACCCAGCTTAGCGACAAGCGAGGTCGCAGCTAGCGAGGGCTCTGTCACAAGCTGACACCCGCAGACACTGGGTGAGTCTTACCCAGCTGTGACCCGTCTTCGACCCAGCTGAAGCCACAGAACTCTCTCGTTCGTTTCCTCCAGCTGTCAAGCGCGGAGCTTTGCAGCTGACATCCCAGCTTTGCTACAGGTGAGTTGCAGCTTCAGACGTTTTGCGGATAGCGGACATTGCAGAACCCTGGTGAGCCTTGCCCAGCTACAGTACCAGTGTCTTTTGCACAGCTGACGCCGCAGAGCTCTCTCCGTTGTTTACCACCAGCTTTCTAGCGCCCAGATCTTAGCTGACACCCAGCTCAACGACAGGTGAGGATGCCGCTGCAAAGATCTGTAGGCCAGCTGACATCGCAGACAGTTGGTGAGGCTTGCCCAGCTGTGACGCGTCTTCTGACACCACGGAGCTGCCTCTCGTTAGCGTCCACGAGCTTCAAAGACTCCAAATACCTAGCTGACATCCCAGATTAGCAACAGGTGAGGTCCCAGCTGCCAGAAGAGTTGCTAGGAGCTGATAACAGAAACTGTCGTGAGCCTTGCCCAGCTAGCATGCTTCTGAACGCAGCTGATCTCGCAGTGCATTCTCTGGTGAGTGTCCACCAGCTTAGACACGTCGACCCAGCAGCTGACAACACGACCTCCCAGCGTGCAAGGTGAGCTCGCCACACTGCTGCGTTAGCTGACACCCGCAGAGTCTGTGAGCCCTGCCGCAGCTCCCACACTACGGACAGAGCTGACCAGCAGATCTGTCCCGGTTCGTTTCCACCAGCTTCATCGCACCGCGCCTGTAGCTGACACCTCAGACCCCATCGTGCAAAGTGAGCTCGCCAGGCCTCTCCGTCAGCTGACACCTGCAGAGTCTGTGAGCCTTGTCCAACTTCTTCAATTCCGTCCAGCTGACACCGTAGAGCTCATGTACGTGGCCACCAGCTTCTTCCAGTCTGTCGGTAGCTGACTTCCCAGACTCCTCGCCGAAACTGCTGTGAATCTGCCCGGCTCATCCGATCCTGTCGAGCTGACCAACAGTCTTCCGTGAGTCTTCCACAGCTGTCTGGCGGCACCACAGCTGATGCCGCAGAACTTTTACCCCTGGCTGGATGGGTCTCCTCGATGGCGTATGTGTGAGCCTGGCAGTTGAGCCTGACGTGATCCATGTCCAGCTTTGTCAATGAAGTATTGCAAGCTGACAAGCCAGGATCCGTGGTACCCGGCGCGTGGACCCGCGAGCGACCACCAGGTATGAGCTTCAACCCACCGATGGTCTAGCTAACGACAGGCTCCGAGCTGGAGTCGCTGCCGAGTAAGGAGGCGGAGGACGCTGCGGTGAGTTGCCATTCCAGCTTATGCAACCCCCGCGATGAAGCTGACCCCAGTCTGCCACCCCCGCCCAACGGTCCGTCTCCAATGCCGATGCTCTTGCTCCTTCCTCCTCAACGAGTCAGTCCTCCTGACTGTCGTAGTCCAATAATCCCAAATGCAGAATGATGATGCAGTGTCTATGGTTAGTCCCACTTGATCTCGGGGTCCTTTTTGAACTCGTCGTAGTCCTTGCGGTTGAAGAGCGAGAGTTCCGTTTCGTTCTCTGTGGGGTCAGCTACAGAAACCTGCAAATGAGCTGGGCAATGATAACGTACCGCAGCCCACGCTCTGCAGCGTCGCGTCCGGGTCGGTCAGGATCCAGTCGTCGTGGTCCAGGTTGATGATGAGGTTCATGGTCTGTGTGTCAGCTTAAGTGAACCATGACCCCAGCTTGCGCGAGTCTAAGAAACTTACCTTGTGCCCATGCGCGGCCGTGTACTTCTTCAACGTGTCCAGCTCCAGTTTCCGGTACAGCTTGAAGCCGACCTGGGTCTGGATCTCTGTTTGTCAGCTTGAATGCCGTGGGTTGTGAAGCTGAGTCTCTGCTGTTCTTGAGTCGACGGAGGAAGACCTGAAGACCTCAGCCACGAGGAAGACACGAGCACGTCAGAGCATGACGCAGAGGCGCACGATCTGAGACATTGGGGCGTGCACTGCGCCCTCATGCCCTCTTTCCAGAGTCTTCCTCGAGCGAGTTCCGCAGTCTGATCGTCTGTGCCAGCTCGCTCGCAGCGGCAGAGACTCAGCCCAGCCGCAGTCAGACGTCCTGCGAGGTCGTCCTCCACCGCTCGACCGGACGAGCTCGGCGCTCTTCCGCTGTCCTCCACCCGCAGCCTGGTTTTGAGTCCGAAGAGTCTGAACGCCCACTCCTCGCTCCTCGCTCCTCGCTGCGCTCGGAGCTCGGCGCACTCACCCTGCTTACACCGCTCAATCAGCCCGCCAACAGTCATAGTCGTCAAGTCGAGGTCCTTCAGAACCAGATTCTTGCAAGTGCGGAAGGGGAAGCTCTTGATGACGCGCACCGTCAGTGTTGCGTCGGTCAAAGGCTTCATCTCCTGCGCGAGGAGCTCGTGGTTGGCGTCGTGCGACATGGTCCCAATCCTTAGTCTTTGGGGTGGTCTCGTGAGGTCGAGTGGAGGCGGGGAAGGTCGTTCGTGCTCGAAGTGACGGCGGGCAGGAGAGGTAGGAGAGGGTGATGAGAGGGCGGAGAAGAGCCGTAGAGAAAGATGCTAGAGGCTAGAGAAGGGGTATGGAGGAGGGAAGGCAGGAGGGAAGACGATTGTTGACATGGAACCCGTGACGTCGGGTGTGGTCGAAATTTCGGTCGATCGTCCAGGCCCCGGCCACCCGGACCTCTCCAGCCAGGTGCAGGCGGCCACTTCACCGGCCAACTCCACTGCAGCCAAGCCCGAGCACCCCGCATTCCCCTCCATCCTGCCGGCCTGCCTGACAGGTCGGTGGGCGTGGGCGCATGCTGGCGGCTGGCGGACGCCAGCAACGCCCGCCGCTCACTCATTCTAGGACTTATGGAGGCTTCAGCCTCCCCATTAAGACCATTAGGACCTCCGTGGCTGTCCTACCGGGAGACCCGACGTCCGAATTGGGCAGTGATGTTTGCTGCGCATGAGGAGATTGTGACGTGTCTCCTGCCGATGTCCAGAGTACATCCAGATGTGATCCACTTCAGACGTACGTGACGCTGTGACTGTCCCGTAGTGTCTGACTCGAACAATGCGTTACTAGTCTCTTGCACAAGCCCACGACCTAGCGCCAACACTGCACACTGGCAACCAGGTACGCGCTTATCTCTGCCAGAGCCGTCGCATCTCGCATCTCGCGTCTCGCCCAGCGCCTACGTCACGAGAACGCTTGGGTCAGATCTAGTCCCATGGCGAAACTCGTGACTTCCCGTCTCGTGATTCTCGCGATTTCTCGTTCCACTGCTACCACGCAACCACGAAACCACAGTAACTTCTCACTAGTACTTCATCACGCAAAGAAAATCATGCACACCATGAGGATCTGAAATAATATTCATTTACTGGTGGTGGCTTACGAAGAAGGGAAAGGAAACGACGAAATTAAAAACACTCCACGCGGGTAGCGCTGAGCAACTATTGCCACTTGAGACAGATGCGAGAGGTGTGAAAGCCATGGAAATCAAGGATGCCTCAAGGGATGCCGGCTGCTGCATCTCGTCGACCGCGTCCCACTACACACTTAGGCGGCAGGAGCCTCCTCCTTGGCATCGTCGTCCTTCTTAGCGTCCTCGGCTGAACGTCAGTTTCACGGTTCCACAGCTATTAACTCACCGTTGTCCTGCATGTCAGAGGTCCAGAGAGTGAGGTTGTCACGGAGGAGCTGCATGATGAGGGTCGAGTCCTTGTAGGACTCCTCGGAGAGGGTGTCGAGCTCAGCAATGGCGTCGTCGAAGGCCTGCTTGGCGAGGTGGCAGGCACGGTCCGGGCTGTTGAGGATCTCGTAGTAGAAGACCGAGAAGTTAAGGGCGAGACCAAGACGGATGGGGTGGGTAGGGGGGAGCTCGGTGACGGCAACGTCGGAAGCGGCCTTGTAGGCCTCAAGCGACTTGTCGGCAGAGTCCTTCCTCTTGTCACCGGTGGCGAACTCGGCGAGGTAACGGTGGTAGTCACCCATCATCTTGTGGTAGAAGACCTTGGACTCGCCAGAGGCGGCCGAAGGGATGAGGTGCTTGTCGAGGACCTCGAGGATGTCCTTGCAGATCTTAGCAAGCTCAGACTCGATCTTCTCCCTGTAGTTCTTGATCATGGCGACCTGGGCCTCGTTGCCCTTGGACTCCTCCTTCTGCTCGATGGAGGAAACGATACGCCACGAAGCACGGCGGGCACCGATGACGTTCTTGTAGGCGACCGAGAGGAGGTTGCGCTCCTCAACGGTGAGCTCCTTGTCTGAGGAGGCGACGGCCTTCATGTTCTCGACCATCTCTGCGGGTGGGTGTCAGCAGCCCAGAACAACGCATCCATCCGCTAGAAGCGCTTCAGAGCGCCGCTGTCAATCCGACTCACCCTCATAACGCTCTGCCTGCTCAGCGAGCTTGGCGAGGTAGACGGAATCTTCGCGGCTGGTGGTCATCTGTTGGCCCGAATTTGACGGTTGTGACGTATGGAAAGCAGTGGAAATTCGATGTGTACGGTAATAGTGCAATGTTGAAAAGAAGCGGCGTCAGCATTTTGGTCTCACAAGGGAGGTGAAAGTGATGGCGCGGCGCGAGGAGGCGTGTGTTGACGACCGTGGGTCACCGTGGCATCCGCTCGCACTGGACTCCCAGATAGCATCGGATAAGGGGGTATCGCCTTTTTCCTCCGCACCCGTTACCCCGCGTGCACCGATTCGCGTGACTTGACGAGTTTCGCACACGCGAACGAGCAACATGCTGGGTGCAATCGAAGCATGGATCCTGTCTGGTGCGTGCGTGCGTGCGTGCGGATGAAGGTTGTTGCGTTCCAAGACGTTTCTCTCCGCCCGGCTTCCAATCCCTTTTACCCCACGGTGACAGGTTCCCGCGCGCCCCCTGCTCTCTTGCCGGCCACGTATTCAGGAGCACTCACACTGATGACGGATTCTGTTGCAGCGATCCCAATGAATGCGAGGTTTGAGAGTAGGCGACAAGTGGTTGATGATCAACGTGTGGGCAGAAAGCGGGCGAAGAACGAATGGGACGAATGACGAAGGAAAGGCGAGTGTCAGCGCAGTCCGTGATAGTGACAATGGGGGAACCAGTTTCAGAGATAGGCGCGCTTCGGCGACGCGACAAAAGGCCGCCAGCTGAATGCCCAGCCGACCTGCGGGTACGCGGGACAAGTAGTGCGAGTCCAGGTCCGTTTATTGACGCGTACAGATGCACGCCTTGCCACGCGCAGACGTGATGATTCAAACAAAGAGGGGAGGACAAAAAGAGGGTGACGGGGCGGCGGCGAGGGCCCAACAAGCGACAAGCATCATCCGTTCCGTTCCGCGCGTGGGCCGAGGTGTTGTCGCCGTGGTGGTGCCGGTGGGTGCTGGAGGGGTGACTTACAAGGTTGGGGAGGGGTAGGAGAGTTGGGGGGGGAGATGGATGAGTGGATGAATGCAAAGGATGGATGGGTGTGAGGAATGGAAGGTAAAAGGAGAGAGAGTGATGGTGGTGATAGGAGGTGCGTATGGTGTATGGTGACGGGGAAGGTGGACGGTGGAAGGTGGGTGCAGTGCAGCGTGCCAGTGTGCCGTGTGCCCTATACCGAATGGCCCTATGCCCTATGGCCCCTATACTTTGGACGCTGGCCGTTGGCCGTTGGGCGATGCGACTGGGCGACTGGGCGACTGGTCACTGGCTCACTGGCTGGGAGGGAGTGAGTGGTCGTGGGCATAGGCGAGCGGGCCTGGGGCATGGCGCCTGAGGAGGCCCGGCGGGGGGAGGGGGTCGAGGGGGTGTGGGAGCCAGCGAGGCCAGAGAGCAGGGGCCTGGTGGTCGGTTGGTAGGTTGCCCAGGGGCAATCGCCCAGACTGGTAGTTGACTCGACCTAGCCTCAGGGCTCTGCACCTAAAGCCTCAGGCCCAGGGCCGCGACAGACAAGACATCAACACACAACAGCTCAACCTGCCGCACCGCGCACCGCACACCGCACACCGCACCCTCCGCCCTATGCACCGAGTCAGCCATGCCCAGCCAAGCACCCCATACATCAAACACGAAGCTCGACACTACTGCATGCATGCATGTCACGGCGTAGACCTCCACTGTGGCTACAAGCACAGATCCGCCCTAGCCGCCCTCCGACGTCAACACCCCCGCAACCGGGTAGGCGTGCAAACAGGCGGGCGCACGGCCGCCTCGCAGCACGCAGCAGCACCCTCCACCAGTGTTCACAACGGCGCTCGCACGCGCAGAGCATCCGGGCCTCGACGCTGTCCCAGGCCGTGCATGCATGCATTCTGCGTTCCTCAGCATCGTACCAGCACCTCCAGCTCCAGCATACAGCACTCTCCCCATGCCAGCCAGATCGGGGCCTCTGCTCTCTCTCTGTCCAGACATGGCGACACACATCACATGCAGCCCGGCAACAGCTCGCACAGTCCAGAGTGTACGCACACCAGTTCCGGTCGACCCACAGTCCACTGTCTGTCCAGGTTCCTGGGATCGCCTCCTGGCACAGACCCAGCCAGCGGGATCCCCGGCGCTGTTATCCGTCCTTCCCGGCTCACAACTGAATGCATGTTCCGTGTTCCATGTAACTCGAGCTCTGTGGCCTGCGACGGGCCACATAGTCTGCTTAATGCTTGCCGACAAACACTGCCGAACATCCGAGACGTGGTACAAGTCCGCCGAGCTTAGGTTTAATATTGTCCTGCCTAGTCTCTCGGGGTTCTTGCACATCCTGATTGTCTGACGACCACATCGAGTCGACCCCCGAGCCTCGAGCCGCAATGCCGCAAAGCCGTGAGCACGCAGAACGGCCAGGAGCGAGATCCAGAGACCAGAGAGGAAGGAGGGGGAAGGGGCCGCGCCGCGGGCTTGTTACGTGGCAGCACTTCCTGGACATTCTCGATTGTCATTGGGCTATTGTCGGCAGCAGGAGCGTGCAGGTCGCGGGCCCTAGCTCTGAGGGCCGTTGGACCCTGCCACTAAGAATAGTACCGAGAAAACGCCGTGACGTGCTTGTCTCGCGGCGCGACGTCATGCCTCCGGAACGCCTACGATCCTGCCACTCCCCTGACCACGTTTCGTGATGCCCCCGTGTGCCGTCCAAGGCATCCAACATCCAACGCCGTTCGTTAGGCATGCGATCGAGCCGGTCCAGCCTGGCATCACGACCAAGGCGTGGGCTGAATTCCCAGGTCCACCTAGTCTCCCGTTCCCCTAATAGCCTTTCCTAATAAGAATTGCAGATTGTCAGGGCTCATTAGCACTGGCCACTTGGAACGTTTAGCAGTACACTCTTTTGGGTCCGCCGCAGCCCCAGGAATGGCCAGGAACATGCTCGTTCCTCTTGCGGCATCGAAGGTCGATGCTGACGTCTCGCACGCGCGGCGACTGACGCCGGCCGGCGGACATGGCGGCCTGGCCATCCTGACATGCCCGCGACGAGAATGGATCGGCATAGCCAACCAGGACGTTCATATGCATCGAGTGTGTGCCAAGGCTATCGCGGACCAGTCACAACCACTGATGAGACCCCGCATACGGCTGGGGACGGCAGTGTCGCAGTCTAAAGTGGGGGATTGGGCTCAGCCGGCGGGCCAGGCGTCAGATACGGTCCGCGACATGACTGTGCACTATCGGCTGGCCCAGGCTGCATCATCGGGCAGTCGTTTTCGCGGTCACCACCTGCCTGGTCGTGCCCAGATCTGGCCATGCCATACCCAGACCAACAACGACTCACCACTCTTACACTCACCAGCTAGACATTTTTACATCATCCTTCAACCACCTTCCACACGTCCTTTGATCCACATCACCCCTCTGCACTCGACTCGAACCCCGCTTCCCCCGACGTGCATTCCCGCCCCCGCCTTCGTCATCCGTCCTTTCCGTGCATTCGCCCGTCATTTGCCACCCAAAACATTACTCGCTCCCCCGGCAAACCTAAGACCGCTCTTCCAACTGTCCAAGCTTCCAAGCCCAGCCCCCTAGTCCGTGCCGCCGGCGGCCCCTACCTCAACCCTTTGTTATTGATCTCCACTCTCTGTCACTCATCGGAACGTGCACATCATGTCCTCCAACATGGTTCCCCAGGTATGTCGCACTCCCCCACCACTCAACACCGAAGGGTCACCGAGAACTGACGACATCGCAGGAGGAACTGCCGATCCTCGAGGCCTTCATCAACATTCGTAACCGCTTGACGGCCCTCAAGAAGGTGAGCTGCTCGCAATGGCGCTTGGCTTGGCATCGCATTGCTAACTTCGATCACAGGACAGCACCCGGTTCATCAGAGCTCAAGATGTCATGTCGATCTACAACCAGATTATCAAGCAGGGTGTGTATCTTTGATGCTGGAAGCGCAAGGCCAGACTGACCAAGATAGTTACGAAACTGAATGCGATCCGCGAGGAAGCGTCCGAGTCCGCCTTACAAGGCAACTCGAGCCAACCGCCAAAGTCTACCTACGAGCCCAACCGTGTCGACACCATCATCGCCGATGTGTTCTCGCTTATCAGTCTGATGTTCCTCACGGTCGGCAAGAGCAGGGAGAGTCCAGCCGTGTACTGCCAGATTGCGAGCATGAGGGTGGGTCTATTCATCGCCTTCGAAACGTATCGCTGACCAAGCAGCAAATCCTGAGCCACATGGACGAGTCTGGTGTCTACACGGAAGCGTATCTGCAGGGATTTAGGGACCGTCTGGAGGAGCTGAAGACCATCATCAAGAACGACCGCGAGGAGGGAAGACATCCGGAGCCTGTCCTGAAATACATGCAGAAGAAGCTGGAGGGAACCGGTGAGTCACTACCGTCCGACGGGACTATCGGCTGACAATCGCAGAGGCCATTCTGAACGATCTGATGGAGTCCTTGTCGGTGCTGTCGATCGAGCTCGTTCCTATCCACAACCGCCTCGTTGCTATTCGTAAGCAGCTGACGGCCCTGGCCACCGAACCGAAGGTCAACAAGGCCGAGCTCAAGGCCATCCTGGAGGAGCTCCGCAAGATTGATTCGTCAGTGCCCCGGCGAATTTCCATTGTGCACACCACTGATGACGTTCCCAGGAAGCGAGTGGATGGCAAATTCCTTGGCCCGGGCGGTTCCTCGGTTTCCGAGGGACAGGCCCTCCTCAGCGGATTAATCGATTCGTGCTTCGACATTGTCCAGGACATCAAGGCGCGCGAGCACGAGGAGAACGTCAGCCCGCCTCTCAAGCCTATCTGGGAGCGTCTGACTACGATGAAACAGCAGCTCGAGCAGCTCAGTGAGTACCTAGCTGCCATTTTCGTTTGCGTAGCTGACTTCAGCCCTGACGCATCGTTGGACGCTGCGCGAGACGGACCTGTACAACTACCTGCTTTCGCTGCGCGAGATCGACTCGATGCGTGTGGACGGCAAGTTCGTGGACGCGGACGGCAACAAGGCCGAGGGCCAGTACCTGCTGCTCTACCTCCTGCGCCGCTGTTACGGTCTGATCTACCGGCTTATGTCCGAGTCCGAGCCAATCTCTGAGGAGCTCATGCCGATCGCCAACAAGCTGAGCACGATCAAGAAGTGCCTGAACGAGGTGCACAAGTACGGCGGGCCATACAGCCCGCGCGACCTGTACCCGTACCACCTGGCGCTGCACCAGATCGACTCGATCCGCAAGGACGGCAAGTTCCACGCCGACGACGGCAGCGTGCCCGAGGGCCAGGCGATTCTGAACGCCCAGCTGTCCGAGGCACACGAGCTGCTTGAGATGCTGAAGGAGAGCATGTCGGAGGACGACGATGACGATGAGTAAGAAGCGGAGTTGTGATAGCGTTAGGAGGACACTGCATGTTTTACGCCCCGGAGCGAGCGTTGTAGTATTAAAAAAGGCATGGATACACCAATCAAAGAATTGCGCAGCAGAAGCTTCTGAGGGAGCCGCAGATGTACGGGGCACTCAGGCTGTGTGCAGCAAAGGAAAGGAAAGGAAAGGAGGTAGGCGAGAAGCCTCAGTCGTGCAGGTGGATGGGGAAGGTGGAGGTCGATCCGATATCCTCCCAACGCGTCCGTACCAGCCTAGATTTCAGGCCTTACTTTCTCGCGACTATTGGCGCGCGCCATCGCCAACCCTGACAACATTGTTTTGGCATCCACCCATCTCATTAACGTGAGCCCATCCACCTCCAAGCCTCCTTCCGACTCGCGACGCCCGCCTTCCTTTTACTCGTTCCCCGTTTTCGGCCTCGTCTCCGCACCAGAGTTCCGAAACTGGCCCATGTCTCCCCGGCGAACCACGTCCGCGCAAGCGGCTCAGGCCGACTACCAGCTTTCCGACGATGAGGGGGACGAGCTCTTCCTCTCCGACGGCGAGGACGTCAAGCCATCGAATCTCGAGACGAGCCAGATTCTGAAGGGACAGCTGCAGGAGCCGCGATACAAGACCGTGAGCTTGCGGCAACTGCATGGTGCGTAATTTGACTGCGTGCTTCTCGCCACCAGGCACACCACGCAACGCGCGCTGACTTGCAGATCTCATCCACACGGGCGGCGTCAACCTCGAGCCCGACTATCAGCGAGAAGTTGTGTGGTCGAAGGAGAAGCAGTCTCACCTGATCGAGTCGCTTTTCCTCAACTACTACGTGCCGCCAGTCATTTTCGCGGTTGACTTCAACGAGCAGACGGGCGAGGAAGTACGCGTGTGTATCGACGGCAAGCAGCGATGCACGTCGGTGCTCAACTTCTACGACGGCAAGATTCCGTTCAAGTCCTCCAGCGGGCACAAGTTCTGGTACACTGCGCACGGCGTGCGCGGTGGACAGACGCTGTCGCCGGCGCTGAAGCGCAAGTTCGACAACATCTCGCTCCAAGTCGTCGAGTACCCGAGCCCGACGAAGGAGGAGCAGCGCGACATCTTCCAGCGTGTGCAGCTCGGAATGCCGCTCTCGTCAGCCGAGAGGCTGCAGGCGCTCGGCGGCGAGATGTCGGCCTGGATCCGCGACCTCGACAGGCGCTTCATCACCGGCGACGGCGGCTTCGTCGCGTATCTTCACAAGCTCGACGTCAAGCGCGCGCGTTCGTTCCAGATCCTCACGGCGTTCGTTTACATGGCGTACGAGGGAAAGCGCATCGTGCCGACGGCTGTCTCGGAGGACAAGTTCCTCAACTCGGGCATCGTTCCCGAGCAGGCGTTCCGGTACAAGATCGAGGCCGCGCTCACGATCCTCCTCCACATCGCGCGCGACTACTACCAGCAATCCTTCGGCGTCGTCGAGCAGCGTGTGGCGCCCGTCGAGTTCTGGTTTGCATGCCTCATCGTCTTCAAGCGCATGAACGTCATCTCCACATCCAGGCTCGCATCTGAGATTGGCGAGATGCGAAGGTACATCCGTGGCAAGTGGGTCGACATTCGCGCCAACACGAACATCCACAGGGACCTGTACGAGTTCCTCGACAAGACTATCCCGAACAAGCGCTTTAACAATGAGCTGGCGGCCATCGAGGAGCACCCCGAGCTCTCGGCCCACATGAGCAGGAAGCGGCGACGAGAGGAGGAGCAGGACGGGACATACATCGACACTGCGCCGACTGGCAGGCATGCTCGGCAATCGGATGTGGTCAACGGCCTGCGTTCGAACGCGTACTGAGTGCGTGCTATTGGGTGAGCAGAGAGTTGTGCGTAGTCAGTAGTGGAGCTCTAGATAGACAGAAGGTCGATACCTCATGCATGTACGTTCTGGCAGTGGTTACAAAGAGTCAGTGTCACCGGTTGACTGCGATTCGACGACTGGGCCTGATACGACACTGTGCCCTGTTGCTACGACGAGGAAGAGGATGACCTAGCCCCCCGCTGAGCTCTAAGTGTGCGGGGAGTTGGGGCGATGGAAGTGGAGGCTTGGCCCACGAAAATGAGCGGTGAGGAGCCACTGCCACTGAGATTTGCCGCCAGGCTCGGATTGGGCTGAGCCAGGAAGACCACTCCTCGCTGGGTGCGTCATTCACCAAGTCACAAACTCAACCGCTCCCAACCGCCCTTCCTCCGTCTTCTCACCACCTTCTCCACACCCGGCCCAGGATCCGTCGCAATGCCTGGCCCCTCTACGCACCCGCGTAGGAGACAGCGGACCCGCCACGGCCACTCGTCCCGCGAGGACACACCCGAGGTCGACGACCCCCAGGCCGCGGCCCAGTCCCAGCCCGCGACTGCCTCGGAACTCGTACAGTGGGTCATGATGCTGCACAATTACTTACCCACTTCAACAGGCAAGCGCAGGACGCAACGACGGAGCTGAAGGGGCTGCTGAAGAGCCAGACGCCGTGGTCGAAGGATGCGTTCAACGTCCGCCAGCGGTGAGTGACGCCTGCCTTGACCCTGATGTTTTGTTTGGCAGCGTAGCCCGTAGCCAAGGTTGCAAGGTCGCCGGTCACTGATGCGCAGCGCACGAAACGCATACCTGTGCATCCTGTTCCAGCACCCGCTGCACCCGCAGGCGCAGAGCATCGAGCTCCTCTGGATCAGCACGACCTACACCCTGATCTCGGCGTACCGCGATGCCGTTGCGCGGATCGAGGCGACGCTGCCTGCGCCGGGCTCGGGAGCGCGGGCCAACAAGGACGCCCTCTCCCACCTGCGCACGACGCTGAGCCGCTTCCGCCAGGCGCTCGTGAAGGAGGCCTCGTTCTACCACTCGCTCATCACGCGCATCGTCACCTTCCACCGGCTCCAGGACCGCACCGCGCCGTACTTGGCCGAAGTCAACATTCCCGTCGGGCCGGGGGAGGACGCAGAGGACGACCCCTCCCTCGCGCCCCACCTCAGCAAGGAGGAGCTCGACAAGAAGATCGATATCGTCTACAAGGGGCTGATCTGCCTCGGAGACCTCGAGCGGTACAAAGAGCAGTACTCGGACAAGGCGAGGAAGGAGCGCGACGGCGCCCCAGCCAAGAACGGTCGCGACCCCGCAGAGCGCTTCAACAAGGCTATCATGTACTACGAGGTTGCGCGAGGCTTGCAGCCTGACAATGGTGAGCTAGTTCACTCAGCCTCATAGCTGACCCCAGGCACTGCGTTCAACCAGCTGGCCGTTATCGACGGCTACCTCGGCGACAACTTCCACTGCACGTACCACTACTTCCGCGCGCTCGAGGTGCGATTACCGTTCCCGAGCGGGGAGGCGAATTTGGAGCGCGTGCTGAAGAAGGTCTTCGACAAGTGGCGATCGCAGCGGCACGCAGTGGCTGAGAACGGGGAGCAGCCGGCGACGGAGGAGAGCCAGGACGACACGGACGTGTTCAAGCGCGACCTGCTGACGGTCGTGTCGATCCTGTTCATCCGGGCTGGGTGAGTTACTTTAAAGTGGACGGTAACTGACGACAGGACGAGCCACTTCAACGCACTCTGCTCGCATGTTGCGGTCGCGTTCGCGCGCCTCCTGCGCGAGCGCAAGCTACTTTCCGAGACGATCGTGAAGACGACGGCGATGACGATCGGCTCGCACTGGCAGGCGCGGCTTGGCGCAAACAGCTCGGCAGGCGACGGCGCCGAGCGGCGGCACGTTGTGGAGAACCTGTCGCTCATCTTCCTCATGAGCGTGTTCACGAGCCTCGTCGTCGTCGCAGCCGAGGAGGCGGAGGAGGCGCTGGCGCTAGTGAACGCGGACGACTCGGCAGTCGTAGACGAGGACGAGGAAGTGCCGCTCGCGCAGCGCATCACAGCCGTCTTGAGGCGACTGTTACCAAGCCTGCGCATCATGTCGCGCTGGCTCAAGTCGCACATCGAGTACGTCGGGCGCATTGCCCCCGCGTCGTCCGAGGTCGCGCGCAGTGTTACAAGCTTCTGGAGCTCGTACAAGCGGCTCATGTTCGCGCTCGCGCAGGTGTTCCCCTTAGCTCAGCTGCCGGAACTCGACCAGCCGCTCGAGGAGGACAGGGACATGCGTGGCTTCGCGCCGCTCCGGGGCCATCGCGCAGCTAAGAGCAACGACGAGGAGATCCCGCCCTCGAACGGAGAGGTGCACCCGAACGAGGAGCAGCTGATGCGCCTCGCCGACCTGCTCGTCGACGTCAAGCTCCTGATGCAGACGGATGTCGGACTCCGCGCACTCAGCAATCTGGACGCGCAGGCGCAGGCTGCCCAGGCGGTTGAGACGCAGTCCCAGGCCGAGACGGAGGACGACCCCGTCAGCCTCGCTATGCGCGCGAGCCTGGGCGCGGACGGAATCAGCGTCGATGCGTCAGCAGATGACGACGACGAGGTCATCTTATGGGGAAACAGGTGAGCCAATCCCTCCAGTTGATAGGGCAGTACGCTAACTGACAACAGCACGAGCACGCCCGTAGTTCCCCCCGTCTCAGCAGCGACGACGGCGCAAGGCCTGCTGCAGTCGTTAACCCTAGCGCCCTCGCCAGGACCCGGCGACCGGCGTCCCCCCAACCTGTTGTTCGGGGGAATGGACGGCGGCGGGCAGACGATCTGGACGATGTCCCGCGAAGAGAGCCAGAAGGGCATGCAGCGCGCGCGCCAGCGCGACAGTGGGCAGTGGGACACGCGGGCCTCTGCCTCCGCGCCGCAATGGGACACTTCCTCCCGCCAACCGTCGCAACAATGGGACGCAGGCGTGCGCTCGCGTCAAGCGAGTGGGCAATGGGACGCAGGCTCGCGCCAGGCGAGCGGACAGTGGGAGAGTGCGCCGAACTCGGCGCGGCCGAGCGGACAGTGGGACCGCGCCTGGGACGCGCCCGGGGCGCCCGGGGCGGGATCTCGACACGCGAGCGGGCAGTGGGACTCGGCGCCCAACAGTGCCCGACCCAGCGGGCAGTGGGAGAGACCCGCATGGGAGGGAAGACAGTGGAGCGATCCCCGCCCCCCGCCGGGTCTGACGCCGCCAGGCCCCACGCCGCCGGGCATCACGCCCCCGCCGGGGGCGCCGCCGGGCTTTGGAGGCCAGTACGGATACCGGCCTGGAAGCGGGCAGGGTTTCGCACCCCCCGGTCAGTCGTTCGGCAACCAAGGCGGCTTCGGCTCAAACCAGTCCAGTTTCAGCGGCTCGGGCCACTTCGGTGCCGGCTCTTCCGGACAATACGCCGCTCCTGGCCAAGGACAGGCATATGGCAGCGTCGGCGGCGGACCACGACCGCCACCAGGCCTGGCACCCCCGCCGGGATTGCAGAGTTGGTCCTCCCAGTCCCCGCAGCAGCCGGCAGGCGTCGGCGCAGGCGGTGCCGGCGGCGTGGGCGCGGGCGGCGTGGGCGCAGGTTCGGGGTCGATCTGGGGCCCTCCCGCTGGCGGCCCACAGAGGACGGACAGCTGGAACGCGGCGCAGTTCGCCCAGCAGCAGCAGCAGCGCGCGGCAAGTGGAGGCAGCGGAGGGCAGTGGTCGTACGCCCAGTGAAGATCATGAAGATCATAAATATCTGACATGCAAGCGGTGGCGGAAAGGGAATGATGCATTGCAAGATGGTTCTAGGACTACTAACTACTCTCGTGGCTCGTGGGAAAGTTTGGATCTAGCTCAGAGGGACGACGGGGCCGGCTCAAAGGAGGACTGGCACGCGCTCGCTCAGCCTGCGCTCGCTATCGCTCGCGCTTCGCGCTTACTCCAGGCGGCTCTCGCCGTTCCTCTCCGGGACGCTCTTGACGCTCTCGAGGCTCTCCGGCGAGGCCTGGTACACGTGGAGCCACCCGTTGAACCTGTTATCCCACGCGACAGGCGTGGAGGGCTTGACAATCTCGAATCCCTCGAGGTTGCCCTCCCATCGGAGCTCCTTCTTGTTCCTCTCCTCGCGGAGGATCTGCACAGTCTCGACGGGCTTGTCGCTCTTCTGCTCCTCGGGGGTGATCTCGCGCTCGCCGCGCGCGAACGCCTTCGCCTTCTCGACGCGCGCGGGCAGCTTGTCCGTGTAGTACTTGGCGCGCTCCTTCTCGATCTCCTCGGGCGTCTTGGCGTAGTCCTTCTTGTAGTACTTCTCGAACTGCGTGTCAAAGTCCACGTCGCCGCCCTGGTGGCCCGCGACACTGGGGCCGGGCGCCTCGCCCTCGGCCAGCTCGCCGGCGTCCTCGACCACAGCCACCTCGGCGGTGACATTGGGCGGCTCGAACGGCCGCGCCTGCTCCGTGATCAGCGCGTAGGCCGCCTCGGCACCAGCCTTGACGCGCTTGTGCTCCGTGAAGAAGTCGTAGATCATGTACGGGATCTGCTTGAAGCCCAGGTGGTTGCACCAGTCCACGAGCAGGACGGGCGCATGAGGGGGGAGAGGGTGCGGCGGCTCGTGCCAGTTGGGCGGGATCGAGAACTTCTGCGGCACTTCCGGCTCCTTGGGAGCCTGCGGCTGGGAACGCTTACCACCATGGCCGAAGAGGCCGGACCACCACGACTTCTTCGGCTCGTCGTCCTCGACAGGAGGGAGGGAGAGCTTGTTCGCGGGATTCGGGAGGCCGATGTGCTGCACGCCCGCTCCCGGAGCGACGGGGACGACCGGCGTGGCGGCGGCAACAGTACCCTCCGGCGTCGTCTCGACAGAGACCTCGACAGGCGGGTCCGCGAAGGGCTCGTCACTAAGTGTCGACTTGACGCTGTCCTCCCACACCCACTCGCCGACGCCGTTGCCCCATCCCGCCGTCAGGCCCGCGAGGTACTCCTTCATCGTCGGGCGGCCCATGAGCACGACGCCGCCCTCGTTCGCCTGCCGCTCGAGCTCGAGCTCCTTCTCCGTCTTCTGGACCGGGCCCAGGATGTCGCCCTCGTTCAGGTTCAGGGCCTCGCGGCGCGCCTTCAGCACCTTGGCGCGGACGATGCGGGCCACACTGCCGTACAGCGGGGCGTGCACGAGCTCGTAGTCGATGGCCGCGGCGGCGAGGTACGGCTGCATGTCAGCGAGTTGCGAGCGGAGCGAGCGCCGAGTCCGCGAAGCGTCAACCCCCTGGCATCGATGCCAGGGGAACGTCGAGCTCGTAGACATCGCGATGGAGATGACTTACCTTGACGTACTTGCGGAAGTACAGCAGTCCGCGGTCGCTCTCGTCGTCCTCAGGCCATCGCGCCGCATAGACCGTGACCTTGCGGGGGAGGTCGAGCGTGTTCTTGAGCGGGACGTTGGCCATGGGGCGCACGGCGTCCTCGTAGCGCTTGCGGATCTCCTTGGCCTGCTTCCGGTCGTCGTAGTAGATGTACGACAGCGTGCCGACGACAGTCAGGAAGATGCACCAGTTCCGGCTCGGCAGGCGCGGCTTCCAGTTAATGACGGACCTGGGCAGGCCAGTATGCTCGAGCGACTTGCGGAAGCCCTTCAGCTCCTGCGGCGCCTTCTTGGCTGCGTCGGCGGTGGTGGTTCCGGGAGCCGAGGTCGAGGTCGAGGCGGGAGCGGCGGAGGAAGTCGAGGAAGGAGTGGGGGCAGTCGAAGGGGTAGCAGACCCAGGCGCTGTCGCGCCCGAGCCTCCCGGCGTCGTCGGAGGCTGCTCCGACATGGCTGGTGGATGATGATGATGGACGGCGGCGGTCCGGCCAGCGAAAAAAAGTAGCCTACCAGCGAGCCGACGGTGGTCGGGCGGACGGTGGCGGCGGCAAATCACTGAACTTAACAGACCTCCACTTGCTCGCTTGACCGACATTCGGTGCTTCTCGAACTGTCATTACGCAATACTAGGGCTACCAAATGCATGCAGATACCAACTAGCCACGGCCGAACCATCCTCCGAGCCAGCCCTTCTTCTGCTGCGGCTCCCCCTCCTCCTCCTCTTCCTCCTGGTGCTGAACCTGCTGCTCGATGCTCAGGGTCGCCTGCCTCGTCTCGCGAACGGGCGCCTTGGGCACTGGCGCGGGCTTGGCAGGCTGGGATTGCTGGACCTTCGGCGGCGCGCTTCCGGCCAGCTCGAGCAGATCCTCCATAGGCAGGTCGATGTAGTTGAACGCCGAGTCGAAGAAAACCGGCTTGGTCACAGTCTGCGCGAACAGCGCCCGCTTGGCAGCCAGGCTGAGCGCCTTGACGTCCTGCTGCAGCTTGCCCGCCTGCTCCGGGGAGAGGTGCACGACCTCCTCGGCCAGCCCGCCCTCCTTCAGGACGCGGGCTGCCGTGTCCGCGCTCTGCTGCGCGGACTGCAGCAGCTCCACGGCCGCCGCGTATCCCGGGTTAGGGAAGAGACACTGCAGCCGCGCGAGCGTGTACGCCTTCGTGGCCGCGTAGTACGCCTCGACGGCCTCGGCGGCGCGGCGCGCGCCCTCCCGCTCCTCGACGAGGGGGAGGCCGCGGATCTGCCGCATGCTCTGGAGCACCGTGTCGTACAGCTTCACGACGCCAGCAAGCGCCTTGACGCCGGCCTCGACGCGGGCGCGGCCGCCTGCGATCTTCATCGCAGTCGGGTCCTCAGGGAGCGCGTTCGTCGTGCCCACGAGCGAGTCGACGAGCAGCAGGTCGCGGCGGATACGGTGCGCCAGCAGCTCGAAGGAGATGTACTGGTGCGCGGTCTGGGCCGCAGCTGCGGCGGTGGACTGGCCAGCAGCGCCGACCTGGTCGTCGAGCAGGCGGCGGGCGACCGCCTCCGCGTCGCCGAGCACGCCGAGCAGGCGGTCCCACGCCGCCATGCCGCCCTTGCCCTTCCCGCCCTGTGCCTTTGCGAGGCGCGCCTGCGCGTCCTGGACGCGGAGCATCGCGTCGACAATCTCGGCAGAGCGGAACTCGACCTTCTGGCCCGCGAAGACGACCTCGTCGAGCGTCCGGCGGCCCGCCTCCATTTCGCCCGCCTTCGTCTCTTCCCTGAGGCCCGAGACGAGCGCAGAGAGACCGGGCAGGGCCTCCTCGCGCATCGCCGGCTCGATGTCAGCGACGACGGCGTCGATGTCATGACTCGCGGCGTTGCCGAGCTTGTAAGCGCTGAAGCGGATGAGGGGGTCGTAGGCGTCCGAGAACTCGACGGCGAGCGCCTGGTCGTGGCTGTCGCGCGCGGCCGAGGCGAGGGTGTCGAGGAGCTCACGGCGGGCAGCGAGCGCAGCAAGCACGTCGGCGTACTGCGCGCGCTCGAACGCGAGCTCAGCCTTGACGGAGAGGTAGTAGATGCTCGCCTCGGCGCGGGTCTGAAAGTTGATGCGTTCGGGGTCCGTCTTCGCGACCGCAGAAACAATATCCTGCAGCTCCGTGGCGTACTTGGCCGCCTTGCGGAGCCACGACATCTGCTCCTTGCGCGCGGTGCGGGGCGCGCCCTGCTTCGTCGCGAGCGCCTTCAGCTCATGGCTGTAGGCCAGAGCTCGCTCGGCGCTGAACAACAGCAGCTGCAGGTGCTTCGCGTCCTTCACAGTCTCGGGCGTGAGCGCCGGGGCAGCCTTGAACTGCTTTCCCTTGCCGTTCGTGAGGCCCGTCGACTGCCTAAGCCGGTGCAGCTTGTTCGCGCAGTGGTGGCTGCTGTTAGCTTTCGACATCATAACGGAAGCGGGGAAGACTCACCGGTAGCGTTCATTGTCGCCGTTGCGGAGGCCGTAGACGGCGCGCTCGCGCGAGAGGAGGTTGAGGACTGTCTGTCAGCTGTCTACCGCTGTCCGTAAGCTCACGTTTGAAGGAAAGCGAGGGGTTCTCCTTGCCCATGGTGGTTGGTGTGGTCAGACGATCGAGGTCAATCGCGCCTTCCTTGCGGTGGACGTCAGGCCCGGCGTCTTGCTCGTCCCTGGCTGAGTCCGCTGGCAGTGGCTTCAGTCAATTTCGGTGGAGGCCCAATTTGCTCCCGTCCGTCATGTTGTTCCACCATCCTGGCTTCGAGGTGAGGTCAATAGTCGCGCGCAGTGTTGTCTGCACTCATCCTCCTCTCTCCCACCTTAACTAATATCCAACATGTCTTCTCGAGTAAGCTGCTTGAAGGTGAATGGTAGCTGACAAACAGGGAGGCCGCGGCGGTGGCCGAGGCGGACGAGGCGGAAAGCAGGACGGCGGCGAGCGCAAGAAGCGGGAATCCATCCTCAACCTGGCTCAATACGTTGACCAGAGCATCCGGGTCAAGTTCCTCGGAGGGCGGGAAGGTGCGTGTTCTGCGAGGCGCCGCTAGGTGCCGAGATGCGGTGCCATCAGATGGCGCCGTCAGCTGTGTGGGGGTGAGGAAGCTAACCCCAGTCACCGGCGTGCTCAAGGGCTACGACCAGCTGATGAACCTAGTCATGGACGAGGTTGTCGAGACGTATGAGAGTGCGTCGCTAACTTATTCTGCGTCCAAGCTGACCTCAGACGACGCCATGCCCCCGCGCAACCTGGGTCTCGTCGTTCTGCGCGGCCCGAACGTCGTGCTCATCTCGCCGACCGA
The DNA here is from genome assembly GCA_039545375.1 of Trichosporon faecale. Taxonomy (NCBI): domain Eukaryota; kingdom Fungi; phylum Basidiomycota; class Tremellomycetes; order Trichosporonales; family Trichosporonaceae; genus Trichosporon; species Trichosporon faecale. The sequence goes on along the minus strand of BCLU01000005.1, from coordinate 1,138,638 downwards.
CGGATCAGCCGGTGAGTAGCGAGCGAGGGCGGCTCGCGATTGCGAGTGCACGTCTAGCGAGCGTCGTTCTGCGGCAGCGAGCGTCCTTGAGCTTTATCGAGCGCGAACGAGCGTCCTAGTGACCAACGAGCGTCGTTCAGCCCGAGCGCGCTATTGAGCTCCAGCGAGTCTGGCGATGCCTTCCCCCGCCCAGAGCAGGCGTGACAATCGCTGGGGACACAAGCTGGAATGTCGCATTCGAAGCTGACAACACAGAGATCGAGAACCCCTTCGGAGCCTAGAGTATCAGTGTAGAGAGCAGCGCAAGAAAGATTGATCGATTGATGCATCATGTATTCTATCCTCTGCAGCGGCCCGGCTCGCGGCCTGGGCTGCCCTCACCCGCTCACTTCGCCTGATATGAAGCCACCTGCGTCTCGATCTCGGCCACCATAGCCCGAATCACGTCCTGAACCACGGTGGCGGCGCACATGAGCGTCGCCCCATTGTCCAATTTAACAGCAGGGGGGAGTGGCATGCCCACCGCCCTCCCGTTCGCGATCTGGACAGCCTTCGTCTTCGGCGTCCTTGGGTCCTTGCCTGGCGTCTTTGGCGTCTTGGGCGTCATCGCGACCGGGGTCATCGCAACGCTAGGCGTGCCCATGGATCCGGGGGTGGCGACCTTGGCCAGCCGCGCGGCCTGGTACCCCTTCTGGACGACGCGGTCGAAGTTGGGCACAGGCGTCAGGACGCCGCAGCTCAAATCCTCGCCCTGGCGCGGACGCGCGCCGTCCGAAAGCAGGAAACTGCGGCAGTTGCCCGAGAGCGTGATGTCGAGCGCGAAGCGCGAGGTGCCGAACTGGTCCCACACGAAGCGGTACTCGAACACGGACCTTACGACTAGGGCAGGGAACTCGCTCGCGCTCTGCGTGCGCAGCGACTCTTGCTCCAGCAATAAGGGGAGGGTGGCACGGAGGAGGCTGATGAACTGCTTCCCGTTGCTGCCTAGCGCATCCCGGACGTAGGACGGTTGCGCAGTGAGCTCGTTCAGGTGGTGCGACAGCAGAGGAGCTAAGAGTTGGTGCGGGCTCGCCGTCTCGTCCGCCTTGAAGAACGAGACCTCGTACGAGTCGCTTGTCGGCGTGTACGTTATGGCCACCTGGTAGCCGTCCCAGTACTGCAGGGTTGCGGTGCAGAGGTCGAAGCTGAGCATGCGCACGTCGCGGTACGCCTCGGTTTTGTTGAGGCGGTTGACCTCGCCGGCGACGATGATGACCTTGGACAGGCGCTCCCACTGCTCCAGGAAGTCGGGGACGCACTTTGCAATGTTCGGCGCGTGGAAGCGCACAGTCGACGTCGCTTGGTCGTACTTGATCCCTTCGGCGCGAGAGGCGGAAGAACTCGCAGGGTCAACGCCGCTGGCCGCCGCCTCGTCGTTGCTCATCGACGCCTGCTGCAGGCGCACAATCGTCTCGGCACTGCACTTGGACCCCTTCCACCAGTCCTTCAGCACGAAGTAGACCTGCGGCGCAGCGACCTCCGTCGCGCGCCCGTCCTTGAACAGCTCGCTCGCGTTCACACAGATGTACGGCACCATGCCGGCGAGTGCGGAGCGGGAGAACGGCGCAGGGAAGTCCGACTCGTCCGGGTAGCGCGGAATGTACGGGATGCCGCGGTCCTTGAGCTGCTGCTCGACGATGGTCTGCGCGACGAGCGCGTTGCAGTAGAAGAACATGTCGCGCAGGTCTTTTGTTTTCACGTCGAAGCGGCACTTGACTGTCTGGGCCGGGGCGTCGTTCCAGGCGTCGGTCGGGTCCTCGTCGCGGGCGCGCTTTTGCGCCTTCGTCCGCCGCCGCTCCATCAGCTTCTGCAGGTCGATCGGCGTCCGGTCCCCGACGGCCATGCGGTAGCCGCCGTTCTCCATCGGCACGCGCAGCAGCCACAGCAGCTCGTACGCCACGCCCTCGGGCGTGATCTTGGACACGAAGTAGTGCGACTGGCTGACCGCCAGCGGCACGAAGATGGTCGACGACGGCTGCAGGTCCGTCTTGGTCAGCTCGTGCGAGCGGAGCGGGATGCGCCGCGTCGGCTGCATGCCCAGCTGCCGCATCTTGTCCTCGATCGTCTCGAGGATCACGGCCGTGATCAGCCGGTGCAGGTCGTCGGCGAGGCGCGTCTTCTGGTCGTTGACCGACGCAGTCGCGAGCTTGGTCTGTAACAGCCGCTTGTTCTCGAGCACCTGCCCGCTGTCCTTCATGCTGTCCTCGATTTCGATCAGGCCCGTCGTCGCGGAAACCGACACGGTGAAGTGGGCCTCGCCCTGCGCGGGCGGGAGAGGGATGATGAACTGCACCGGGCGAGCGGCGGACTCGGACTCGATGAGCTTGGGGAGGTTGAGCGGGTCGAGGGCTAGGCGCGGGTTTGCGAGGAGTGGTGAGAACGTCGAGCGCGCGATGAACGAGGCGTGGGCCTTTGTCGCTGTTCCCAGGATCTCCTTCATGCTGAGACCGGCCGAGTCCTGTGTCGCAGTCAGTACCAGAAACACAATGGGGCGGCATTGCAAACTCACGATCCGTAGCAGCGATCCGTCCATCTGGTTGCCGGCCTTGAGGCCGCCGCCGGTGCCCGCGTCCCCGACCGTCCACTTCACCGAGAGCTCGAGCCCGACGGGCCGATCGACAGGCACGTCCGTGCCAGCGGACACTTCGCGGAGGAGGCGCTCGGCGTCGCTGATCGGCGTCTTACTTTCCGTGATCGCAAAGGTGATGACGCCCCCGACGATCGGCGTGCTGGGCCCTCCCGGGCGCTTCTGCCCCGGCGCCGCCTGCCGCGGCCGCACCCAGTATTTCAGCGTGAGCTCCTTCTTGGCGCGGTCAATGTCGACAATGAGCTGGCTCCGGTACGCCTGCTGCGAGAGCGTGAGCGCCTGCGAGAACAGCACCTCGAGCTGGTACGAGAGCGACAGGTGCTGCAGGAAGTTGGTCACGCGCACGAGCGGCGCGTCCACCGCCCCCTCCTTGCCCTCCGGTATCGGCCGCGGCTCGAGGATGTCCTTGTTCACCATGTCGAGGATCTGCTGCCGCTCGTCCGGCGCGAAGCCCTTTTTCTGGCCCTTCGCCGTCCACTCCCACTCGACTCCCGTAAGCCACCACCGGGCGTCGTCGTCGAACCCGGCGACGGTCAGCTGGGCGCGCCATCCAGCCTCGCCGCCACCGCGGACGTATGCCCGTCCATCGGCGACCTTCTCAACAACGAGACTCGGGGGGAGGTAGTCGACGCATCGTAACCGATACAGCAGGTGCTCGTTCAGCTTCTCGACCGTGTCGAGGACGGTGGCGGGCTTCAGCTTCGGGCGGGGCACAAAGCTCTCCTCGAGCATGCTCGGCAGGCGGGTGTAGTTGCCCGCGCTGCGGAGCGACATGGCCGTCAGGAGGTCGGCGTTGCGCTCCCTCAGCGTCTCGACCATGCTCGTGACATGCCGGATGTGAGCGATCGCGACCTCGTGCTGTGCGTTCTGGTGCTCGAGGAACTGCTGTATCCTCCTCGCGTCCGTAACCTTGCCGCGCTGCTGCTCCTCTGGCTTCTTAACCGGGAGGGAGGACGGGCTGGTGTCGTTGGATTCTCCGTTCGAGTGCGGGGTCGGAAACGAGTGCGCGGCGGCGGCGGGCGGGGCGGTTGCCGGCGCGCTCGTCGCCATGTCGACCGACGCCTTCCATCGCAGCAGCGCGAGGTACTTGAGCACCGCCTGCCTCGTCGACTTGGCGTACTCGATAATCTGCTTCGGCTTCTGCCGCATCGAGAGCGGCGGGAGCCTTGAACGATCAGCAAAACACCCAGCAGCTGTTCTGTACACTCACGTCTGCTCAACGAGCACCTTCATGTCGCCGTAGCCCTTGCGGGCGAGGCGGTCGAGCATCGGCCCGAGAGCCACATTCTCACTCTCCCAATACGGCGGGAGCTCCTCCTCGATCTGCTCCGGCGTCGGCGTAGGATACCGGAAGTACGGGTTGGGGCCGAGTTGCGGGTTCCTGCTTGACGAGGCGACGGGCTGGGGGAGCTGGTGCAGTGCTGCGGGCGGCTGGGTCGGAGGGCCTGAGGGGCTCTGCGCGCCGTCCGGGACGCGCGAGTACGACATGGCCTAGTGGTCGATGGGAAGTGTGGTGCTCGGTGAGGCGAGTCGGGCGGCGGAGCGAGGGGAGACGGGTGGAGGGGTCGGGGTGTCGCAGGTTTTGATGGGGGATGGGGGATCGGGCGATGTGCAGCTCGCAGGAGTAGTGTACAGGAATCAGGCGGTGGATGGGGTCATTCTTTTGTCGGGCGGGGGTTGTGTTGATACAATGACAATGGAGGATGAGATGGTCTAGTGATGGTTGTGAGCAGAGGCGACAGACGAAACCGACATGACCCTTGCTGTTCCAGGCAGCGGACGAGGGCGAGAACGGCGAGAATGCTGCAGTGCGTGAGGTGACAGTTAGGCCCGCGGAAGCAAACCGTACGCCGTACGCCTGCTGAGGATGTCCACGCCGCGCACGTGGCCCGGACCCGTGTCTACCGCATGCGCCCCGGCAATCCGCGCTTAGCCTGGCAGCTCGCTAATCATCCAGTCGACCGCAAAAGTCGTCTCTCACCTTCCACCAACACAAACCTTGGACGCAACGACCCAATGCGCAACCGTATCTCTGGCGAGGAGCTTCACCGCGTCCTCGACCGCGCCCGCGTCAAGGACGCCCTCGGCGAGAAGATCGAGAAGGCCATAGAGCTGATTGACGGCGTGCTGGAGGATTTGGGGTGAGTCGAACGCTGCGAGCGCAGCGAGCCGAGTGAGAAGAGGCGAGGCTCAAGGCGGAGCTATCAGTTGTGGAAATGCAGCGCCGAGCATCGACGCCGGCGGAGGGGCGTTTCAGAACGCTCCTTTCAGCGGCGCTGCCTTGCTCCAGCGCGATAGCCGATCGAGCCAGCTCGGAGCTTATCGGCAACAGCCGCAGAGTTCGGAGTGCGCTACAGTGCATTCCTGTACAAGCTGCGGAAGCAGCTTCGGCATCGTTGGCTGAGGCAAGTCAGTCGTTGGCTTAGACGAGCCGTGGAGCTATCTCGTTCTCCGAGCCTTTTCGGCCCTCCCTCTCCTCCCCTCCCCTCACTTTGACCAGCAAGCTATCTCGGCTTGGAAATCAGCTAACCCACAGCGAGGAGTCGGTCGCATTGTCGTTCAACGGCGGCAAGGACTGCACCGTCCTCCTTCACATATTCGCCGCCGTCCTCTACGCGCGGCACACGGGCGTCGACCTGCCTCACGCCGTGATGCCTGACGTCTCAGTCCCAAGCTCGCCAGTGCAGGAGAAGGAGCCGACAGACGAACAGCGGTGTATCTGGGACCGACCCTTGGCTGCGCCGCCGCCGCTGCCGCATATCCCGAACCTGGACCTGCGGGACCAGTCAGAGCACGCGACGCACCATGAGCCTGCCTGTTCACCTTCGCCGGAACCCGACTCGCCGACGTCGCCGGGCGTGGACCTCGGCACGTCCGTGGGCTCGCTGGGCGAGGTCATCTCGGGCCACCTGGAGCGCGACGGCAACGAGGACGGACACCAGGTCGGACACCGGGAAACGGACGAAGAGCGGAGGATCCGAAGAGAGAAGCGGAGACAGGAGCGGGAAGCCCTGCGCGAGCGGCGGCGGAAACCCCGCCAGCTCCTCCGGAGCGTGTACTTCACAGCCCCGAACCCGTTCCCGGAACTCGAGGCGTTCGTGCTCTCCGAGGTCGAACTTTATGGCTTGGACCTGTACCGCTTCGGAGGAGGGATGAAGGCCGCCCTGGCGGCGTACCTGGGCTGCCAGGGGGGGAAGGAGATCAAGGCGATTCTGCTGGGGACGCGGCAGAATGATCCGAACGGAAGTGAGTACCGCTGCGAGCGAAGCGAGCAGGGAGCAGCAAGCAGGAAGCAGGGAGCAGGAAGCTCCTTGCGATTACAGCGAGCAATACGCCTCCCTTACAGCCTTTCAAGGTGCTCGTATACTGGTGCACTGAGGAGTGGAGAGCCACAAGTGCAGAACGCTGACATTGACAGAAGTCGAGCCCCTCGCACCCACAGACCCCAGCTGGCCCCAAGTCCTCCGCGTGCACCCCGTCCTGGACTGGAGCTACGCCGAAGTCTGGGCGTTCCTGCGCGAACTCGATGTGCCGACGTGCATTCTTTATGAGCAGGGGTACACGTCGCTCGGGAGTACGCACAACACGCTCCGGAACCCGCTGTTGAGGAATGAGGATGGAAGCTATAGGCCCGCTTGGATGCGTGAGTCACCCTCCAACCCTCCAAACCCTTCAAACCCCCCTGTTTCCTTCGCTTCCAGCTCTTTGCAAGACGAGGGCAACGGGAGACAGGGCGTGGAGAGAAGCGAGCTAACGACAGTCACTGACCCGACACAAGAACGCGCAGGACGCATCAAGTCCAAGCCGCCGACTGCTTGTCCGACTCCGACCGTGACTCCCATACCCCCCTCAACTTCAGCCCAGCCGGCGCCATAGACCCTCACCCTCTAGACTTCACAGAGTATGCATCTAGAGTGCACAACTGGCCTGCGCATGGACGGAGTGATGAGTACTGTTCCTTGCATGACACCGCAATGAGTATTTACTCTGAACAATCCCTTGCATGACACAGTGATGTGTATTTACTCTGAGCAACCCCTTGCATGACACGGGGTGCGGGGAGGAGACTTCACCAGCGGGCGCGGGGATGGGAGGAGAGAGGAGCTCGCAGCTCGCAGCTCGCTCCGCGCTCGCTCAAGCAAGTGTACACTAAACGATGCATTGCAGCCCATGGCCTCTTTGTACGGTTCAATACCAAAATCGCAGCATACCCAAATGTCTCATTGCCCAAACCCTCATACCCAAACCTTGAAACCAAACGGAGAAAAAAGAACTTGTATTTGTTGTGTTGGAATTGTTGAATTGTTGTTGAATGTTGAAACCACCTATCGCCTCCAGCTTCCAGCTTCCAGTAGATGTGTACTGTCCTAGCTCCTAACGTCCTCCTGGCCTACTTGGTTCCGGCCGCGACTTCGCTCCAACTCGCCCTCCGGTCCATGTTCCACGCATTCGGGGCGCGCGCCTCGTCGAGACTGGACCGGCCGTTCGTGGGCGACTTCTTCTCGTCCTTCTCCTTCTCGCTCTTGCCGCCGGTACCGGCAGGGCCCAGCTTGCTGCCGCCCGGAGCGAGCCTGCTCCCGCTCGCTAGCTTACTGCCGGGGAGCTTGCTGCCCACGGCCGCGCCAGCACCAGCGCCGCCTCGAACGCCGCGAGCGCCGACGGCACCAGCACCAGCACCAGCACCAGCGGCACCGGCCTTCGGCTTCGTCGGCGTGTCGCCGTCAATCTTCAGCGCGGCCGTACTCCCCAGGACCTCCTCTATGCTCTGGTCCGGGTCCAGGCGGGGGAAGTAGTCCTGGATCTCTGCGCCTGGGGGCCCGGCGGCGGAGTGCGGCTGGTTGTTGGGAAACGCCTGTGTCGTCGGCGTGCTCAGCGCCGCTGAGCCGGACGGCACGACGGGCGCGCCGGGGGCTGCGTTCAGGAACGGCTGCTGGTGGTAGATCGGCGACGTTACTGGCAGACCAGGGGAGAAAGGTCCCGCCCCGGGAGACAGGAACTGAGGGTGAGCCGGCGGCGTAGAGGGATACGCGTTGAACACGAATCCGGGCATGCTGGGCGTCATTGGGGGAAGGCCCCGGGTCTGCAGTGGGCTGAGGGGGTTCATCTCACTCAGGTTCGGGAAGGGCGGAAGGCTGATCGGACCAGGGTGCTTGGCCTTCGTCTCGTCGGAGCTGCTGCGCTGAGGTGTGGCTGGAGCGGGCGACGTGTTCAGCTGCCATGGCACGCGGCCCGTCGGAGACGTGCTCGACGACGGGCCGGGGAGCGTCTCTGACGGCGCGGGCGCGGTCAGGCTCAGACTCGGCAGGGACGGGTCGCCCCACACCGGCGGCGAGGGCTTCGTGCCGAACATCGGGAAGGGGTCGACGGGGTGGATCGGCTGGATCTGCTTGTCCTCCAGCGTCTTGCGCTCAGTCTGCACGTGCAGCACGCGGCCGTCGACTTCGTGCCTGTGGAGTTAGCTTATGACGGATAAGGGCTCAGCTACGTACCCGTTGAACATTCCGACGGCCTTCTGCGCATCCTCTTTGGACGCAAACAGGACGGTGCCGAAACCGCGCGACTGCCCGTCCGGGGCTGTCGCGACGTCGGCGCGAATGACAGCGCCAGCGGGGCGGAACAGATCCTTCAGGTCCTGCCACTGCATGGTTCCCGAGAGCTGCTGAGTCAGTTTGATGAGCAGACGGAGGAAACTCACGTTCTTCACGAAGACGACGCGGTCGTACAGCGTGTTGACTGAGCCAATGTCCTTGGCCTGCCCCGCAAGGCCGTTCATGTTGATGGGCGGGGTGAAGCCGGTGTGCAGGGCGGGATTCGGCGCCTCGAGCCCGTTCGAGAGGCGGCGGTGCGGCTCCTCCGGGCCGACCTGACCGACCTGGGGAACCTTTCCGGCTCCGAGCGCAGCGGAAGACGCGCGGCCGAGAGGCATGATTCGCGGCGTCGTCTCACTCGCATCCTTCGGGGCGGGAGAAGCTGAGCGCTTTCCCGCTGCCCCAGCGAGCCCGAAACCGATGTTCCCGGGAGACGTGCTTCGCGGAATCCCCGCAGCTGCCTCACCCAGGCTACCGAACGGCGCAAGCGTGTCCCGTCCACCCCAGCCGACCGGGCCATGGGCACCGGCTCCTCCCTGCCCGGCCGTCAGCGATCCCGCCAGTGGCGACTGTCCGATCGGCGCGACAGCCGCGCCGTGCCCATGCATGGCCGGGCCACGAGCGAAGCCCTGCGGTCCCGCGCCGTGCGGGGCGTGCGAGTTCATGTGAGGCGGGAAACCGCCGAAGGGCGGCCCATGGTGAGGAGGCCGGCCGCCGCCCCACCCACCACCAAAGTGCTGCACGGGCGGCGGGTACCCGTACATGAGCTTGTGGTGGACATGCGGCTGCGGCTCGTACTCTGGCGGTAATCGGTCTGGTCGGACCTCGAGCGTGCGCGTCTGCCAGGTGAACCCGTTGAACCGATCTGCGAGTCAGAACAGCGCCGATCCCGCAACTTACCGATCGCACGGGCTGCGTCTTCCCTGCTGCCCATGAGCACGTTGCCGTAGCCTCTGCTACGGTTATCCGGTCCAAGGCTGACATCGGCGCGCAGCACAGTGCCGGCCTTGCGGAACAGATCTTTCAGGTCCTGCCAGCGGACTCGATACGGAAGCTGAGAGTTAGACCTTGGCAAACCAGCTAACTCACATTGCCGACGAAGAGGTTGACCCGGCCGTCCGAGCCGATAGCTGAGGGCAGGATATTGATCATGAGAGGAGTGAGGGATCGGGTCGACGCTGCAACATTAATAAATGAACTGCGACTGCACGGGCCTGAAGCGGTGACTCACTTTCGATGGCTAGTTCCATTGGCGGCGGGGCAGGCGGTGCATTCGCCATGGCCGCAGCAATCACTGCATCGATTTCAGCCGAGGTGGGAGGTTGACGCATCGAACCTCCTGCGCCGCTGCTTCCGCCGCTGTCTGCGATGCGATTGCTGATTCCGGGACCGGTTCCGGACTGCGACATGAGGTCAGCGTGTCTACTGAGCAGGCGGTCGGCGAGACACACCATCTCCGAGTTTCCGTCATGGCGGGGCACGCCAGGCGGTGTCGCCCGCTGGGAGCCCACGTCTGCGGGAGAGCCCATGGCCTTGGTAGGCTGGTGGAGCGAGTGCAGTTGGTGCGCGGTGTGTTGGAAGGACGGAAGAGAGGTAATGTGGGGCAGTCACCCTAGCAAGCTCTAGCTTCGGCTTCGCCCCAGGTCGGTTTCTCGAAAACGTACGTGTGCTCTCAAAGCTAATAGGAGAGAATTCAAAAAGACGGGTACGGCGTGGTCGAATGGATGCTTGTGTCCATCCGATTTGCGCAGTGCGAGTTTAGTCTTGCGGTGATTGTGCGAATGCGAACCAACGGTTGGTGTCGTGGAAGAAGGCCGGTCGGGATAATCTTGTCACGATGACGCGCGTGTGCAGGTTCAGGCTCGGTCGGTTTGATGCGAGCTGCGAGTGGTGGGTCGCGCCGGTCAGAGGGGTGATTCGGCTGAAACGAAACGCGAGACGACGCCGGTCTTGCGCTGGCAGGGGTGTGTGTGGAGCGAGTGTGAGAGTGAGGGTGGGACAGTCGGAGAGAAGACAGACGCAGAGCCAAGACTGAACGCTGAACAATGACGATGGAGTCCAAAGACGAGTGGTACAGGCGAATGAGAGTGGGGAGCCGAGGCGAGCCGTTCAGAGGCGAGTCCAGGCGTGCAAGGCGGGAGTAAAGCAGAAAAGTGAAAGGGGGGAACACAAAGCCCAAGAAGGTAGTAGTAGGAGTGTGTGCAGTTGGGTAAGCAAGTGGTGTTGAGCAAGGAAGATGGTGATGGGTGATGGATGACGGACGAAGGGTCCAGAGGACAGGGGTAGGGAGGAGTGGGAAGAGTGAGTGCACTCGGGTGGATGACCGGTGCGGTAGTGTGTGCAAGTGCAGTGGTGGAGGGCAAAGGTGAGGGCGTCTGCCTGGAGACACGGAATGCTGGTTCAGCACATGTGCACGCAGCACGCGGGGGATCAGGCGGGGAACCAACCTCCTTTCGCTCTACGCAGGCAATTGCAGGCAAGGCAAGGCACAGCCGTCTGTCTCTGACTCGGTCGTCTCGTCTCGCGCACTCGCGGTGTGTGCTGCGTGGCTGCGTCCTCGTCGCGAGGATCAAGGCTGCTCCATAGCCATAGCCCTCAGCCCATACGACAACATACGCTGGCTCCTACCTTAATGAGCGCATTAATCGATCTACTGAGCACTAAGGGGGGGGCCATTTGAAACGTAATAGGTTGCCAGGAGGCGCTGTCCCTTTCTTCCCTTACAGCCCTGCGACGCCGCGCCCCTGTGCGCCTGTGCCCTTGTGCAGCCTGTGGCGTCACTCAACCGCTGAAACTGACACACGCAGTCGACGATGCAGCGAGTTAGCGCGCGCGTGCGCAGCACTCTGCGCACTCTGCCTCGATCGGTCTTCGCTACGACAATGCACTCTCCGCAGCCAACAGCAAAGGCGAATGAAACCCCGTCCGTCGGCTTCGGTGCATCGTGCATCGGCGCAATCACTCGTTGGCAAGGAGGGCTGCGCGGTCTGTGATGTACGGTGCTTGCTCGACGGCGGCCGCATGCGTGCCGAACCACTGCGTCATGATGGCATGTCATTCTCATTCTCATTCTGCAGAAGCGCCAGGCTAGACGCCAAGTCGAGGGCATCCGTCATCAGTCGCCAGTGCTGGAAATACAAGTCCCTGAATGCGCATCGGTCAATCGCAAGGCACTGCCCATCGCTGCGTCGTGCATCGTGCCGCATGTCCGCATGTCCGGTTCCAGCAAGCATTGTGCATGCAGGGTTGGTGGTGGTCATCGTCTTTGTTCAAACCTCATGCATGACACGGCTCAGCTCACTCAGCGACAATTGAGGCCGCACAGAAGGGACAGAGGCGCATTGCGGTGCAGGACCCAGGACCATGCGGGCTCTCGCTGCGGACCCCGCGGTCATCAGTGGACGCCCCGGTGCAGCCGCGCAACCGCCGCAGTGGAACACCGGGGCCCGGCACACGCGACATGCGCGACATGCGCGACATGAGCGATGCACCGCGACGTGTGGCCAAGGCTCTTGGCCTTTAGAGTGAACGAGCAACATTGAGCTCGAAGGAAGCGAGTTGGCTACCACCTATCGTGCACGTCAGATCACAACCATAGGACCTGAGGATGATCTATTGTTGTCGCGTGTCTGGCCTGTCTGGTTCGGACTGGTGCAAGGTAATTCTGTGCATCGTGGTGCAGGTAATGTCACAGATGTCTGGCAACGGAAGTAATTCCCGTTTGCAGTCCGGTTTCATCACACCCGCAAAGTCCGGGTATGAATGGAGCAATCGTTCTTCCTCACGACCATTTCACACATGCTTAAAGGACTTGACCAACCCATGTTGGCCCGCCAAGCTCTATATTACAGGTGTTCCTTGACCTTCCCATCTCGCCCACGTACCGCATCTGTCTGCCTATATCGGAAGCAAGATCGCAAATCCCGTGAACGAACTCACCTCACCCTTCGCAAGACTCGAGGAGCGAGGAACCGATCACTCACAATTCTGACGTTGAATCGACCACTTCGCCTCTTCTTCATGGCATTGGTCGCTGCCTGTCGCTACCGCAGCTTGCCTTCCAAAAATGCACCACGGCATCGTGATAGACGGAAAGGGCGGCGCTGTCTCTTGGAAAGTTGGCGCCCCTTTCAGTGAGCGCCTGTCTCACGACACAGGCTTGACAGGGCTAACGCGCAAATTGGGACTCTTAGTTTCGCCCAGCTGAGATGCTGAGTGCTGATAATGATCAACTGGCCGGAGAAGGGCTGCATGCAGACGCAAACTTGCAGCTGCGAATCTTCAGAGTGAGTACGACTTGTGCCTCTTACGTTGAGGACCACCTCAGCGGGCTCATGCCCCCGTATCTCCCACCAAACTTTTGACCGCTCCCTCTGTGCTGCTGCCGGACATCTCCACCTGCCGAATTCTCTCACGACCTGAGAGCTCATCTCCGCGGTCATACCGCTTCACGAGTATCTGGCTCGGCGACCCTCCCATCGAGGCGAGCGGACGACATTGAGCGACTTGTGTTCTTGACGAACCTGTCACAATCGAGCGAAGCTTCGAGAGGGGCAGGAACGTTCCCTTCCGGATCAGACCTCCAATGACTCCAGCACCGATGGTCACGCGGCGATCACAAGGCATCACACGAGCAACGGAGACCTTGAGCGATGGAGCGAGCTCGGACGTCGGTCGCCGCTGACCTACGTTAAACGACACCTGCTTGCTGGCCATTGACAGAGGACGGGACATGTGCAGGGTCGGCGATATCCTCGACGCCGGGCAGCTCGGTGGCTGAGTCGGACCACGCTTTGACACTGCCGCACCTGTTCTAATATTCTAATCTCCCACCAGTGCGTGGATCGCTGCGCCGCTCAGGCACACTTGTGCACAGGGGCTCCAAACAGCGGAAAGAGACAGCACAACTTCAATAACACTCATCTGCTACGGCTGAGGACGCCGCGCGTGACCTCTCGGCGGTGTGGGTGAGGCCCCTAGGCCCAGCTGTACATGAGCTTTGTTCCCCTTCCGCCGCTGCGTATATATCAAGACTTCCTGTGAGTACTACACAGATCGTACGGATCGGGAACTGACATCTGCTCCTGGCACTAGGCTGTAGATGCCCTGGCCGGCTGCCATTTCGCACTAGTCGCGTCCCAAGTCATCACGACGTCATCGTCTCCGCCCGACTGGCTGGACTCCGGTGCTTCGGCCCGAACTTGGATCAGCAAACATGCCCATACCCAGGCTTGGTACCGGCATACTGAAGCCTCGCCAAGCGTTCATTTCTGACGTGCTGGAGAAGCGCCTCCAAGACTGCGCCGTCCCTAGACACTTGACCTGCCTGGCCTCAACGTTAATGCGCCTGTTGCCCGCCCCGTCACGGATGTCGCTTCCAGTCCAATGTTGTCGGATCCACGCTCCTCACGGCATCTTCAGTTCACGTCCATTTCAACGATCTGCGACAATCCTGGTTGCCGACCGTAACCTCTGCCGCGCTCCCTCACAAACATTCATGGCATCTCAGTCAACAGTCAGGCGGCTGTCAATCCAAGGGAGCGCCAACCCTGCCCGTGCCGCGAACAACAATGAAGCGGAGTACCAGGTTAGCATCGGGCCACTCCCCGATCCTTGCACTCTGCTTTATTTGGCCCCAGGCGTCCTTTCAAGATCCACTTCAACCCTTGACCGATTTCGTGCGGCCGCGAGAATCACCAGCTTAGCCGACACCAGCCCTCACCTCTTAGACCCGACACGCCAGATCCCTGGCCGAGTACATACGTCCCTCGTGCTGAGCCGACCGCAGCCCTCGCTTCTAACATTCAACTTACCCGCTCACCCGCTCCCTGGCCAAGCCCACCAATGTGGGGGACTTAACTTCAGCCAGCCGCAGCTTCGCGCTAGGCGGTTGGGCTGCCCACCAGACGCGACGCCTACGCTATCATAGATCGGGTGCTCTCATGTGGCCATTGAGAGGCGACGCGAGCCTCTTGTCGGTCACGGTTTCGCAGTCCGGTTGCCTACCTGGTCAACCCCCCTGTGCCAGGACCAGTCTACACATACGACGTGATCATCGCCATTGCCCACGCCGCGGCAGAGGTCTGAGGCCGCAGACCCCGGAAACCCTGCGACGGGGCGTTCGCAGCAGCACAGCTAGAAGCTATCGATGTACTTTGTTTACTTGAATCCCCGCCGCTGCTGCACACTGTTCTAAGAATCCGCCCATCTTGCTCCCTCATTCTCATACTCCTCACCTACTCTCTCCCTTCATCCTCCCCGCGAATTTATCTCCCCACCACCGCACTTTCATCTTAAGTGCCCCGCGCCACTTCCTCGACTACGCACCCCACGTCCTTCGCACCATGGAGCCTTCGGCTTTCATCGACACCATCATGGCAGTGACGGGAAGCGAAGTCGAAAGACTTCTTCTCCCGCACCGTGCGACCTTCGTTGCCACTAGTCGCTCTCAGGAGGGGCTTCAAGCTAACCTGATCCGGCACGACCAACTGCGACACGAAGAACCGCGCCTCCGCGGACGCCTCTTCGCGCTCACCGAAAGTCTCGAAAGCTTGACTTCCCTCTTCGACGCCGCCCCCGAACCACGCCTCCGCGACCTCCGCCTCGTAGGAGGCAAGGCCTGGGACGAGACGGTCATGGCCGCGACCATGGAGGAGGTTCTCGCCCGGAAGCGGCAGAAGTCCGGCGGCGGCGCGTCGAGTTCGACCACCTCTCGATCCCGGAAGACAACCCAGGACCCTCCGGCGAAGTCCGGCTTCATCTTGCCCGACCTCGCCCTCCTCATGTACTGTCCGTGCGACGACCCGTCGTGTACATACACAGATTGCCTGACCTCAGCCGAGGTCAAGGCGCTGCAGTACCACACAGACCACCAACGCATCTGCGAGCGCGTAAAGTTGGCCGTAGCGCTGTATCACGCCCGGCGCGATGTCGATGCACGAGAACCGCTCCGTCGTTTGCTCAAGCTCCGCCCTTTCACGGGGTCGTTCGAGAACACCATTGCCGTGAGTGTTGCCCCCGGCACTGAGTCTGCACGTTCGGCAGAGGCTGACGATAGGGCGCGGTGGAAGGGATGGAGAGGATCGACCAACTCGCCGATGCCCGACTGCTGTCAGTCATAGACGGGTATGAGGTGCCCCCGAGCACCGGCCTTCATGTCTCGCCGAACCCCATCGCCTCTTCCGTCGGTAGGCCTCTCCTCTGGTCCGCATACTACCCGCCTCACGTGCCCGGTCTCGACGGCATCGTACGTCGAGCCGCTGCCGACCGCCAGGCGAAGGTGGCTTTGGCCCAGGAACTGGCCTATGCCCTGTCCCTCGCCGAGGTCTCGAATGGCCGCCGCCACGCCATCGTGGTCGGAACGGCATTCACACGAATCCTGGTGCGGAGCCCTGAGGAGGTGGTCATCGAGCTGGGTGATTGGGATGCTCAGGCTGAACCGTCTGGTCAGTCCGTACCAGTCCGGCAGCTTCTGGCGACGGTGCGACACGCGCATCTTGGCCACCTGCTCCTGGACAGCGACAACGGTGTGAACCTCGGGGCGCTACAGCGGTATCTGGACATCTACTCGCGGTCGATACACGCCCGACTTGCACACCCGATCACTCCGCACCTCTCCGTCGTCCAAACCGACGACGAAGCGGAGCCGGACTTCGACCAAGGCACGGCATTCTCTCTCGATCGCACCGACCGCCTCAGAGTGATCGCGACGGCTCGGAAGGCTAAGCTCTCGGGCACGGCGTCAGAGATGGAGAATGAGGAGGCCGAAGCTCGGACTTGGGGCCAAGGACCTGGAAGCGGTGGAACCGGCGGCGGTTCGGGCGGTGGCTCGGGCGCGGGAAGCTCCGCATTGGTCAGCGAGCAGGGGGGCCGAGCAGGAGGTGGCGGAGGAGGCGCGGGAGGAGCTGGAGGAGCTGGAGGAGCTGGAGGAGCTGGAGCTACGCCCTCAGGTCCCGGATCAGGACCAGCAGCGAGCAATCGGTCCGGCGGCAGCTCGGAGATCGCCTCCTCTCTCGGCCTCAGCCTGGGCTTGAGCGGCCTCGACATCGCGGCCGAGATCACGTCCGCCGATATCGATGCGACGAACGCGATCAATGCCTCCTTAGCTTTAGGAGAAGACGCCGAGTCATACGCCGCTACGCATTCCGCCAGTCACTCCCGCGAGAGGGGCGCAGTAGGACTCAAGACCGCAGAGGAAGAGGATGAGGAGCTCGACATCTCTGAGCCAGAGCCGTCTCAGTGGGCCGACTTCATCGACGACCTCGACAGGACGCGATCATACCTTGCCACGAAGCGCGTCCTGGATGACTACGACAACCTCCAGTGCACCCTTGTGCTCTTCTGCGAGGCGCTCGAACAGCTCGAGAACGCCGGTTGTCGCTTCGTCGTTGTGGATCCCGAGGAGATGGAGCGCCTCCTCGATATCGAGTCTGCAGCCGACGAGAAGCGCTGCGCCGAGCGTCACCGAGCACAAGACCCCGTCGGCTTCCCGACCGACGAGAAGGCGGCCCGCTCCCCTCCCGGCCTGACGCAGAGCGAGGCGACGGACTCACCCAGTCCGGTTCTGAGCTCGGTAGTACCCACCGTCCCTCTCCCTCCAGACTCCGTGACCGCGACCGCCGCAACGCAGACGGATAAGGGTGCAGCTCCTGCCGACGACTTCCGAGTCTTGGACGTGGCGGAAACTTGAACCATCGAGTCAGCGTCTGGGACCACCCCTCCTCTCCACACCTCAGCCGGCAATCAAGCCTCTTCTGCCTGTCACCACCCCACACTCCGAATCACCAGGCAACTCACCAACGCCCGTTCGGCACCGCACCGCGCCCCTTCTCCACTATGCACGACTCAAAAAGGCCTCCAAGCAAGAATAGATACCATACTTCTCATGCATGTCATTCATGTTCAGCTCGTGTGCATCCTGTGCGGCTGAGGTCTGAGGGTGGCGGGTCGGTGCAGGCGGCTGGAGCCGGTGGACAGCCATGCAGCACGCGACTGATCCTCCTCGTCACTCGCAATTCCTGGCCGTGACACGTTCACCTCCGGAGGCTGTCTTCCTCGTCACCACAGATCGCATCATCCCCCAGCCATGCACACTGGTCCTCTCCTGTTCATACTCCCGGAATGCTTAAGAACGTACGACCTTCTCTGACTGACCTCAACTCCGCGCTCTTCCTCTCCCATCGTCTTCGCCACCATCACTACAGCACCCCCCCCATTGCCTGGCCATCGTTTCCGCAAGCTCTCACACCTCCTTTCCTCTCTGATCTCCTGCACCTCTCCGCCCCCTCCGCCTGACTCACCTCCACCGCCCTACTCGCCCCGTCTGTCCAAGGCGCCACCTCACAGAAGCAGCTGTGACTCCCATACCTTCCTCGCCACCAGTTCCTCGGCCGCCACCAGCGCCCCTGCTGTCCCCTTCGTGCTCACCATCCGCTCCAACATCACTGACAACGACCGCGTGGGGCGGCACCTGCTCGCAAACCGCGCATCCTTCATTGCCGGGGCCGAGGAAGACAGGCTGATATCGCTACGAGACGCTCTCCTCAGGAGCGTATCGGGATGAGGAGCAACGAGAACCTGCGCTCCAAGGTGCGGTCGTTGACACATGAGCTTGACTGTCGCCCGGGTCCACTCTGGATGAAGGAGAGAGCCGACCTTTGGCGTCAAGATCGCAGGCGGGAAGGCGCTGCGGGCGACGGACATGGAGCAATCTCTTCGAGACGTTCTGAAGCGGCACACCAAGCACTCGGCGGAAGCTGGACCATGCGCCGAGACTGGACACCGGTGCTTCGTCGTCCCCGACCTCGGGCTCACACTGAACTGCGTCATCTGCGGCCACCCAACGTGCAACCAGTACGACTGCCTCGTGACTGTGTACGTCTCGCTCCCGCGCCCCCTGATCTGCTACGCGCTGGACCGCGCCAAGCTCGCCTTCGGGCTCTGGCACGCCTGGACGGACCTTCAGTGCGACCTTGGGCCTGTCCCATGCTCCCTCGCTCAAGTGGTCGATGTGAGCCCCCATTCTATCAAAATTGACCCCAGGGGGCGGCGCGGGGCACGCGGCTTGAGGCGCTGGCGTACCCGCCTCCTGGCGAGTATCGACCTGGTCCTCCCCGCCTTCCTCCAGCTGCCTGGCCCCTTTGGCCCGGTCCTGCCGCACAGCGTGCAATGGGAGTACGACGCGACAGCGTACCTCTCCCAGTGGCGAGAGGCGTGCGGACCAGCGTGCGCGCGCCCAGCTCGCGGGCGCACTCGTCGCCGCCGTCGCGCTCGAAGAGGCGTCGAACGCGCGCCGCCACGCCGTCATCGTCGGCACGCGCTTCTCCCGGCTGCTCCTGTGCGGCACGGCGGTTGTCGTCGAGCTCGATGCAGAACTCCACAACGGCACAGTGTACGCGCAGCCCGTGCGCCGACTACAGCAACAAGGTGTGCAGTTAGTGTTCAGTTGGTCTAAGCATGCCAGGATGTAATGGTCGTCTATGTATTCATACGCGGGTCTAGAACAGGCCGAGGAGGTCCTCCTCGGCCGACTGGGGCTTATTATTTGTTTGCTGGGGTTGGGGCTGTACTGGTGACGCCGCTGTGGGGCTCACAGAGCCAAAGTTGAGGCTCGCGAAGGGGTCCGCCTGGGCCGGGGCGGCTTGCGGTGCCGGGCTCGCCACTGCCGGCGACGCAAAGCCGGAGGACTGGAATCCCGAGCCCTGTGCGGGCGCAACACTGGTGGAAGAGAACAGGTCCATGAGCTCGTCGAGGGGGTTCGTGCTCTTGGCCACGTTCGTGATGGTCTGCTGGCTGATCCCTGTTCCCGTGGGGGCGCCCAGAGACGCGAGGTCGGCGGAGGAACTTCCGGCCTCGGCGGCGGGCTCGTCGTCAAAGTCGAGCAGGTTCTCGGTGCGCTGCGCATTGACGACGGTCTGGAGCGCACGCTCGCGGCCCTCGTCCTCGTCCTCCCTCTTGACGTCCTCGGCCCCGAGCCGTCCCTTGCCGATGAACGTCGCTGCCGGCTTGTGATACACGGACGCCAGCGACGAGATCTCGGCCACGAGCTCCTCCAGAATCGCGGGCGACACCGTTGTCTGAGGGAGCGAGATCGGCGGCCGCGCAGCCAGGACGACGCCCTTCGCTGCCGCCGGGTCGGAACTGAGCAGGCGCCAGTAGATGTACGCCCTGTCGCGGACGTCGGCCGAGTCGCAGTCCTTGGTCGCCGCCTGCAGCACGGCCTGAACTATGCCCTGGCTCTCGTCTGGTTTCTTCAGGAACAGCTTCACGATCGCAGTCAGCGTCTGCAGCTGCACCGCGTACGCCTCCTCCTTGAACGACTCGAGGAAGGTGCCGAGCAGCTCGTCGGCGTTCTCGATCTTCTCGGCGTACTCGCCCACGATCCAGATCAGGGACGCGCGCGCCTCGGGCTCGTCGAGTTCTTCCAGAGAACCACAGAGCGCGGGGATGATGCCCTCGTAGCTGTGCGGGTACTTCCTGAAGATGTCTTTGATCACGATCACGGCCTCTTGCACCACGTACGAGACACGCGTCTCGATCAGCTCCATCAGGACGCCGACGCAGCGCTCCGCCGCGCCCTCGATCTTGATCGCTGCCTGCCCCACCGCCCTAACGGCCTTGCGCACGAAGTCGACGTCGACCTCGCTCGCATACTCTTTGAGTTCGGAGAGGAGGATGTCGACGTTGCGCTCCGTCGCGAGGCGCACCATGATGTCCAGCTTCTCGACCTTGACGTACGGCGGGTCGTTGTACTTGCAGAAGAAGACGCGCATCTCGTTCTGCAGCAGCTCGGGGCGTTTTTGGAGGAGCAGGTTGATGTTGCGCAGCGCGACCCACTGCACCTCTGGCGCCGAGGAGATCAAAGTGACAAGCGGCGGCGCCATCTTGCGCGTCAGGTTCTTCAGCAGGTCCTCGCGCTGCACGTGCTTGATGTGGATCATGATGACGCGGATCGCGCCGAGGACGACGGCGGCGTTCGCGTGCTGGAACTGCGGCATGACACGCTCGCAGATGTGCTCGGCCTCGTCGATGTCGTTCGTGCGATACCGGCTCAGGGTGGAGAGGATGGCGATGCGACCCCACTCCGAGCACTCGTTCAGCGCGACCAGCAACTTGGTCAGAGTGCTCTGGTCGATGACGAACACCGACTTGTTCGGCGCGTTCTCGTCGTCGCTCTCCGGCATCGCGAGCGCCGCCTCGTGGATGTCCGCCAGCGCTGTGACGGCGTTCGCGACGACCATCGGGTTGCCGTCGCCGACCAGGTCGCGCAGCGTCTCGATGAATCCGTACTCGAGGCACATCTCCGGCTTCAGGTCGAACACCTTGGCGACGCACAGCGCCGCCGTCTTGCGCACGTACGGGTTCTCGTCGCGCAGACACCGCGACAAAGGCGTGGCGAGGTACGACAGGATCTTCTCGGCGCGCAGCATTGCCATCGTGCGGATCGCCAGCGCGCGGATCAGCGGGTTCTGATCCTCCGTGTCCTGTCGTCAGCTGAGGCCGCAAGAGAATGTCAGCTCACCTTGACGAAAGTGTTGACGGCGAGAATGACGAGCTCGGGCTGCGTCTTCGCATAGTTCATGAGGTAGAGGTAGACGAGCTTCTTCTGCTCCAGGTCGTCCGTTTGCTGTCTGTCAGCTTCCAAAGAAGAGACGTCAGCTCACCATGTTCTTGACGACATCGGGGAAGAGCCCGCTGCAGTCCTTGCCGATCGTGTGGTTCGCGATGACACGCTTGATGGCGTCGGCCCGCCGGTCGCGGTACTCGCTGTTGAGCTGCTGGCGCAGCTCCCAGTTCTCGCCTGTCATTAGCTCACCGGAGGTGTAGGGAGTTACCTTTCCTGGGAGGAGCAGCCATGGTGT
The DNA here is from genome assembly GCA_039545375.1 of Trichosporon faecale. Classification (NCBI taxonomy): domain Eukaryota; kingdom Fungi; phylum Basidiomycota; class Tremellomycetes; order Trichosporonales; family Trichosporonaceae; genus Trichosporon; species Trichosporon faecale. The sequence goes on along the minus strand of BCLU01000005.1, from coordinate 1,117,564 downwards.
CGTGCGTATCGTGCGTGGGGTCCGGGAGAGTTGTCAAGGCGTAGGTCTGGTCTGGACGGCGAGAACATTGAGGTGCTGGCGGCTGGCGGCGCTGGCAGCGACGCGCTGACGCTGAGACGCGGATTGATCCCGCTAATCGGGAACTCTAATGTGGATACCTTATCTCTGTCTTGTGATCGGCACGAAATTTCTATTGCCCTCCGTTGCCGCCGGAGTTCGAAGTGCGTTTAAATGCTAAATGATGCATGCATACGGGCACATGGCTATATGGCTATGGAGATATGGAGATTATACTGGCAAGATAACAATGAATGGTCTGAGTGAGTTTACTGCGCAACAGCGCCAGCGTTCGGGCGCTTCAGGAGCACAGCGTCGCCCTCCATCTCGTCCTCGGTCGTGCTGGGGCTCGTCACCTTGGCCTCGGGCTCGAGGAGCGTCTCTGGGGCAGAGTCGAGGATGGCCTCGGGCCTGAACTTCTCCTCGACGACCTCGTCGACAGGCGCCTCGATGGCCTTCGCCGAGACGGAGATCTCGCGCAGCGTCTCGAGCATTTGCTCCCGAGTCTTCTCGAGCAGCTCGTTGACGTCGTCGGCGGTGAGGCCCTTCGTCGGGATAGGGGGAAGGACTGGATGTCAGCTAAACGTTGACCGGCCACAAAACTTCTACTCACCCTTGACCTTGAGGTTGCCCGGGTCGAGACGGGTGCGTCCGTCGAAGAGGTGGTGATAGTTCTCGCAGACGACGGGAACGATGGGGATCTGCGCCTGGACGGCGAGGTGGAACGCGCCCTTCTTGAAGGGGAGGAGAGCGGGCTCGGCGTGGGAAGCGCGGGTGCCCTCGGGGAAGATCCAGAGTGAGACACCGTTCTTCTTCATCTGGTCTCCGGCCTGCTGGACCGTCTTGAGGGCGTTCTTGCGGTTCTTGCGGTCGATGAAGACGGCACCGGACAACCACACTGATGTAAGCGGGGGACAGGCACACGGACCTTCTGGCGAGTACTACGCACTGAACTGGCCCAGAACGGGCGACCACTTGAGCTCCTTCTTGGCCATGATGGAGGAGCGCTTGGGGAGAATCTTGCCGAGGTAGAGAATGTCAAAGGCCGACTGGTGGTTGCCGATGATGACGGCCGACTGCGGGTTGCCGTTGTTAGCGGTGAGCAGCTTCTTAATATGCTCCTCGCCCTCGACCTCGCAGGTGACGCCGATGAGGGGGCTACAGATCTGGTAGAATGAACGAGCGACATAGTAGTTGATGTTGAAACGCTGCGTGTCAGTTGATTTCCTAGCCCTCTTAACTCACCTGGCCGGTAAGACTAGCGAGAACAGAGATAACAACACCCCAGGCGCTGGCGGCACCGAGGGTAGCGATAAAGATCGTGGCGTTGAAGTATAAACGGGCCTTCTGCGACTTGCGGGAGAGGACGCCGAGGGTCGAGAAGGCGACGGCAGACGCGACTGCGAGGGGTTTGAGGATCCAGCCTATTCCCATGTTGAGATGAAGATGAGTGTGAGAGAGTCAATGAAGGTGTGAGTGTAGAGGACAAAGTTGATGGCCCCACGGCTGCTCTTCACTCCGGACGCGGTCTGGAAATCTCCATCTGCGGCTCTGCGGTGGAGTGGACTCCCGCACGTGGCTCAGGCACCATGGGGGGTGGCGAGCGATCCACGGTGCATCCACCGGCTTATTGCAGCCTAGTTGCCGGAGCGACCGGGCTGGCTGACGAATGAGCTTGTACGCGACATGGGTGGCGGCGGCCGTGCTCAGTCTGGAGCATGGAACGCAATCTACAACTGACGCTTAAGTAGTATGTTGTGTGTTTCGTGCTCAAGTAGTCGGTGAGGTCATGGGTGTGTGGAGGGCGTGTGGAGGCCATCCTTCGACTGGCGATAACACGGCAGCAAAACGCTTTCCTGCGATGCCCATATCATTGTGCTATCTATATACCTCGGTGCGACGCTAGTCTGATATCCGTTACCATTGTTCTGGCCCGCATCGCGTACGTCGGGTGCGTCGCGTCCACCGCGGGACCGCAAAGTCCTCATTTACCCCACATGGACACATGCTACGAGGTGACAACGACAGTCGTTTCGAGGCGCCAAGCGAACACCGGCAACGCCTGAAAAGCTTTCAACGAGACATGTCAGTGAGACCGCATTCTCCGTGTGCCGTGCGTGCCGGGGAGGATGCCGACCATTCTGCCGGTGGTCAGTACCGTCTGAAGGTAGGTCAGGATGCGGAAATTAATGAACTGTTTCCCGCAAATAGACCGCACGACGTGCGCAGGTCGTGACGCAAGCAGTGCGGCCGCGCAGACGAGGTCGAAGGTCGGTCTGGTGGTCTCGATTCGTGACGCCCAGAACATCGATGACCAAAAGCTGAAGCGATGTCCAATGCGGGCGCCCGTATTTCGCGGTGTGTCGTGTCTTTGCATTCCCAGCCACAGAGCACGAGGGTACGTCGCGTCTAGCCGCCGGAAGCGACGACACACGATACACGACGCCAACCATGCCAAGCGCCACGGGCTACTCCGACTGCTCGTATCGTGTCAGCCAGTGCCTGTGTGCTGGTGTGGGCAAGGTGTGTGCTGGAGTGCGAGATGCCGGCTCGGCACCCCCGCGGGGGCACACGAGGGGCGAGAACATCAGAACGTCATCCACCCAAGTGGCACTCGACCACTCGACCACTCGACCACTTGGTGGGCGTCTACCACTCCGAATGGAAATTAAACCCGGTTCTTTCCAACACGCAGATCGAAGAGAAGCACAAGAGCAGTGGCTCGTAACGAGCCAGTGTCCCGTAACGAGCTCCACCCCGTTACGAGAGCTGCACGCTATTCTTGGGCCCGGAATGACCCTAAATCCCGTGGGGAACGCGGCAAAACTGGAAGAAGTGCCACGGCGCGAGAGCAGAGGGTTCGAACTTAAGCTCCAGAGCCAGGAACGATGGCTGATGTCGTCTTCCTGATCCGCCCTGAGGTCACGTGACCGTGAAGGCATCAGACGCAGCCGGACTCAAATCTCAAAGATCGCAACCTACGTCTCATGATGCTTCTTTGTTATCCTCAACGCCGAGCTCGGTACCCGCGGGCGGGTCATGGACGGCGGGGCGGTGGGGTTGTCACGTCGGCTTGTTCCCCGTTACGACCGTTCTTGTTGCATATATAAGGACTCACCACAGCGTCTGCTCTGCCAGAAACAAGTACTCACAGATCTCTCCAAGAAGAGCCACAAACCTCCCCTCCCAGCCCCAGCTGCCCCTCACACCCGTCTCCACGTTCCACTAGCTTCACTCCTACACATACCATGGTTGTCCGCCTGCCTGCCTCCCGCCTGGCCGCCAATGTGGCCAAGGCGGCGTGGACGCGCGCCACTGCTGCTCCTGTCCGTGGCCTTGCCAGCCCCGCCTCTGACAAGATGGCGATGAAGGGCAAGCCCTGGTCCAACCCGTACCCCGAGGACCAGTTCTCGGTCCACCCCCAGAACGGCTTCCTGCCCAAGGACGAGCCCCTTGAGAAGCTCCCCGAGGAGTACAAGGAAATGGAGAGCCTGCTCAACCGCATGTCCGTCAAGACCAAGGACGGCTCCCCTGGTCTCCTCGCCACGGGCGATTTCGGCGCCGCCGTCGACGCCGAGCTCCCCGAGTACGACCTCAGCGGTGTCACTGACCAGCGTGTCCTCTCTGGTAAGCTCACATCTTAGGCATAGCTGACAGTAGCCCTCTACCGTGACCTTACCTTCGTCGCCTCGGCCTACCTCCTCGAACCCTGCAACCAGCAGTACAAGATCGACGGCACCTACGGTCTCGGTCGCCAGACTCTCCCCCGCAACATCGCTGTCCCCCTGAACGAGGTCGCTGCCAAGATTGGCCAGCGCCCCTTCATGGAGTACGCCCTCTCGTATGCTCTGTACAACTACAAGCGCATCGACAAGTCGAAGCCCCTCGAGTACGACAACTCTGAGCTGATCCGTGCCTTCTCCGGCTGCCCGGGTGAGCACGGTTTCATCCTCGTCCACGTCGCGATGGTGAAGCACTCTGGCCCCCTCACCGCCGCTTCGATGGCCGCTCTCGACGCTGCTGCCCTCGGCGACCGGCCCGCCTTCGACAAGGCGATGCAGGACATGCTCTCCGCCTACAGCACGATCAACCAGACGATGGAGACGATGTGGGGCCGCTCCAAGCCCGAGGCGTACATGTCCTACCGCACCTGGATCTACGGCACGAAGAACCAGCCCATGTTCCCGAACGGTGTCATCTACGAGGGCGTCTCGGACGAGCCGTTCAAGATGCGTGGCGAGTCCGGCGCCAACGACTCGATGGTGCCCCTCGGTGACAACCTGCTCGAGATCACGGCCCAGATGCCCACCAACCCCCTGACCGAGGTCCTCCGCGACTTCCGCACGTACCGCCCCCGCAACCACCAGAGCTTCATCAACTACGTCCAGGACCGCGCTACTGCTGTCGGCGTCCGCGAGTTTGCCCTCAAGAACGCGAACAGCGCAGCCTGGTACCTGGCCAATGTGGACCAGATCCGCCAGTTCCGCAACCGTCACGTGAGTGTGGCACCTCCACCCTGTTTTCACAATTTCCCAATTTTCACCAAAATTTCGCCACCACCCATCCACCCGACCACTTCTTCCTCTTTCTACATCGTTTCTCTTTCTTTTTCTTCACCAGTTTGCTAACAAAAACGCAGTGGGGATTTACTAAACAATACATCCTTAAATTTACAAAGCACCCCGTTGCGACTGGAGGCAGCCCGATCGTGACGTGGCTCCCGAACCAGCTCGACGCGGTGCTCCAGGTCATGGTCGAGACGGACAAGATGATCGACCGCAACGAGCTGGACCCGTCTCTGCAGCAGATGGTCGACGAGATCGGCCAGCGTGCCGACGCGCAGCAGCGTGTGCTCCGCCGCGAGGTTGCTGCTCTGTCTGCTGAGCGTGGCGCGCAGTCTGTCGACGTCGACGGCGTCGAGAAGGGCCCCAAGGCGAACGAGTCTTACGCCGCTTAAGCGGGCTAGACTGGGTGCGTCACTTGAAATGGCAGCTGAAGCTGGCCGAGAAGTAATGAATCATGACCTATCTAGCATAAGTTGTAGAGTATGCATTCAGGCTCTTTTGTGTAACATCTTGGTGCTTGTCATGATCGACACCATGCCACATCCGACAGTCGTTGAATATATCCGTCAAACAACTCCACCTACCCCGACTAACCACCCGCCAGCTCTCATCACCACCGCTGATCGCTCTTTGTGTCTACTTCCTGCAGCTTAGTCTGTGCCATGTCGTCTGCCACGTCTGACAGTCCGACGGATCTATTCGTCAAACATCCCTGACAACCCGTCAGCTCTCATTAGCGTCATTGATCTGCGGTGACTGCCCGAGTCCCGCCACGAAGGGTCTAGGGTCCTGATCGACCTCCCTGAAGACTTCCGACCTCGTATCGAGACCGTCAACGGGACTCGTGAGGGCAGTCACTCTGCGTGGGGTATCGGCTGAACAACACTACTAAGCGCCATCAGCAGACGGCTAGCCGTGCCGATCCCAGCTGTGCTCGGTCCAGTCGTTTCAATTTGGCACAATGAGGATAACAATCCCGCCGCTACTCCCGTCCAGCCGCAGATTCGAGTCTCATGCTGTCGTCAGCTCGTGCTGTCAGAAGTGGTCAGTACTTTGTGCAGTCAAGCGTCGCTGAGGAGAACTGAACAGGGGATGTTGCGACGAGGTAGCCATGAGTAAGTAGTCAGCACACATCAGGTTAGTAGGCGGCGGCTCAGGCGCCAATGGTCCAGATTAGGTCCCGCGTGCCTGACACCAGGTGATGACATCGGCGATCCAACCTCGACTGAGCAGCACACCATCCACCATGTCAACACGCACGGTCGACATCCCCGCCGACGTCAAGGACGCGCTGAAGCAGTTCCGTTTCCAGAAGAGCAAGGGCAATGCGGCCATCAGCGGTGAGCTGAGAGGTGTCCGTGACATAGCTGACCCCAGTGCGCATCGTCAAGAACGACCTCGTCATGAAGGTCGACGAGGAGTTCGAGGACCAGGACATCGAGGAGATCGCTGAGGGTGAGCTGGTTTTGCACGGTTTAGCTGACAGCAGAACTGCCCGAGAACTCGCCCCGCTACGTCCTCCTTTCTCACGAGCTTGTGAGCTGCTGGGGGAGACGGGAGAGCTGACGCCAGAAACACCCCGACGGCCGTGTCTCGTACCCCCTCCTCCTGATCAACTGGTGAGCTGTCAAGATGTTCTGTGGAGCTAAACCCCAGGGCACCGAGCGGATCGCCGACGGACCTCATGACGCTGCATGCGTCGTCGCTGTCGTACTTCCAGCAGACTGCCGAGGTCGCCAAGGTGTGTAGGATCGAGTGGAGGAGTTACTGACGACCAGATCCTCGAGGTCCGTGACGGTGCGGAGGGGCTGACGACGGAGGCGGTGAATGAGAAGCTGCTGCAGAACTAGAGTCGTCGAGGACGTTGAGCACGTTGTAGATTTCGATTTGGTCATTGTCATATGAATGTGGTCTCTCGATCGTAGAAGAGCGGAAGCAAATGGGGGGACCTGGTTGGAAGTTTCCCGCGCCTGCCTTCGTCTCAAGTTTGCTCGTTTCCCTGGCTCTGCCATTTTCAACTCGAACTCCGTCCTCTTGCTGACTACACCCCCGATATCCTCCAGTGCTCCCTAATCCATCTCTGTCGCTACTCCGTAACATCGCCAGACTAGCCCCGACTGCTGCCCCGCCCAGACGGCGCCGCCCCGACCGGCCCTAGCCCGACTCCTCAGCCCGGCCCTGCCCCACTCGACATCTGAGTCTGTCGCCACCGTGCACCACGACCCAACTTCATGGTTGACCCATCCACACCTCCCCGTCACAGTCATCCCACGCCCGCCCTCTCGTCGCCCGTCACTCCCCCCCTCCCCTCGACCCCGACTGCGGCCCACAGGATCCGCTCAAGAAACACCGCCCACTCAGCCCCCAAGCAGGGCCAGGATGATGACATTACCATGCCTACACCGTCATCCGTGAGGCAATGGGCACCGGGGTCTTCCCCCAAGATCGTCTCTGCGTCCTCCTCTCCGACCCCGACGCCGATGGAGGTCGAGTCCGGAGACGACTTCCCCTCCGACGAGCAGCTGCAGGACATCCAGAAGGCGCTGGACGGAGCGTCTGACGGCGATGCGGCGCAGAAGCGAGACGAGCTGAAGGACATGGTGAGTTGGAACCAGCGCACTGAAAACTGACAGGCAGCTCCAGTCCCTCGTCAACGCGTACACGAGCCGAATTCCCTTCCTGCGCGAGCAGGTCGTCGCCCAGCGGGAGACGATTGCGACTCTTCAACAGCAGGCAAAGCTTTCGCAGTGTATGATCGGCATCGAGCGGGACAAATTCGCTGCGGAACGTGCGAGCTGGCAAGCCGAGACGCAAGCCATCCTCCGAGCCCGTGAGGCGGAGGAGGCAGCCGGTACGCGCCCGAAGCGAGTCCTCGACCTAGACGTTGGATACCACCAGGAGCTCGAGGCTGCGAACAAGCGCCTCGAGATGGACAACCGTCTCATGGCCCCGCGGGTGAGTTACAATGCACATTCCATCAACTGACAGCCAGCTGGTCGACACGCAGAAGCAGATCGAGTCGCTCGTCAAGGAGCTCCGCCACCTCCGCACGCACGTCATGATGAACACGGCAGTGTTTGGCGAGGGCGAGGGTTCCGCCCCGCCCGAGCGCACGGCACGCACGCGGGGCACGATGGGCGACGCTCGCGCGGAGCACCTGCTGCTCGCCGCGAAGAAGGTGCGGACGATGCGCTCCTCGAACAAGGACATCGGCCACCTGACGCTGGAGGAGCTGCGCAAGCGCGGCGTCGTTGGACCAGATGGCGGCGTCGGCTACTCGGAAGGGTATGGCGGGGACGACGAGCCCGTCGACTCTGACGAGGAAAAGCCGCTTGGGTCTCCCCTGCGTGGGAGCAGTTCGACGCCTCTCCTCCCCCGGCCGAAGAAGAAGCGCGCCCCGACTACGCCGTCCCGCGCCCGCGGAAGCAGGCAGGCGCCGGCCACGACGCCTGGCGGCAACTTCAACGACCTCCTCCTCGCTGCCGAGATGGCGACTCGCCCCGGAACACCGACACGCGGCCAACCTGCGACCGTTAGTGCCGCTCGCACAACACACTACGTTCCTTCGACATTCGAGAGCCCGAGCAAGAAGCCGCGGCGCGCGCGTGAGGCGCCGGCGACGGTCGAGTGGTCCTCGCGCCGCATGTGGAACAGCGACGTGTCGCCCCGCGCCTCGTCGTCCAGGCACGAGGAGGGCGCATCTGCTTTAGACCTTCTGGCGCAGGCGAGCCAGGACGTTGCGACCGGAGGGCCGTCCGGCCTCGACGGCTCGCGGGGACACACGCCCCTCGGCCCCGCCATCAAGCTCGACCAGACACCGACGCCGGGGCGCGGCTTCCCGTCCGCCGACGACCCGTTTGACACCTTCGCCTCGCCTACCGCTGGCGCCGCCGTTCCCGGCCTCGGCAAGTACGTGCACCTCAGCAGCGCTATGCCGGCGCGCCGTGTGCGCAGCCCGTATCTCAAGTGGACGAAGGAGGAGGACGAGCTCCTCACGCGCGCGGTCATGGAGCACGGCGAGAAGTGGGACCTCGTGTCCAAGTGCGTCCCGACGAGGAGCTACCACCAGGTCCGGCAGAGGTGGCTGCGCAAGACGGGCGCGTTTGACAAGAAGCCGGCTGCGTCGACGACGGATCCGTCGCCTCTTGGGCGCACGCAGGGGGAGCAGGCGAGCCCGACGCCGAAGGGGCGGAACAAGCGGAAGGAGCAGCAGTAACAGTGACAGAGACAGTGACAGCAGTACCGTGTACCTATTGTATGCATATGTTCATAGCTCATAATGCACCTTTATTATTGTGATGTTGACAGTTGACTTGACGTGGGCGAGAAAATGCGGCGTTCTAGCCTTTAAGCATAGGACTTGGGCGAGAACCGCGGCATGCGCGAGCTTGAATGCAGGGACAGTGGGGCAGAGCCTGAAGCTTAGAATAGAAGCTTGGAGCAAGAAAGCAGAGAGAGCAGAGGAAGAGCAGCTGCGACATCCGACAGGACATGAGGGAAGCATGAGGTGCCTTCAGGTTCAGCAGCGGGTAGTCACATGGTGAATGAGGTCACTGTCACTGTCACACTCACTCGCCGGCTTTGGCCGGGTGCTCCTTCGCGCCTTATCTTCCTCCACTCGCGTCACCCTCCCTTCCCACTGGCCACTGGCTAGCCCCATCCGGTCAACTTCAAGTGCACCTCGTGGGTCACTTTCTCTTCCTTCACATCCCCCATCCATCGATCTAGCATCGACAATGTCTGCACAAGCGCGCTCAAGGCGCGCTGCCGACGTCGAGAAGGCACCTCTCTACACCGACAACCCCTACGACCATGTCGACCAGGTCGAGGAAGACGACTCGGGCAAGAGGAAGGGCCACGCCTTCGCCTACACCGTCAACGGCCGCCCCGTCCTGAGCCTCGTCATGCACCCCGTCTTACTCTCGCTCGCGACGCTCGTGATCCTGGGCTACCTCAACTTCCCTTGGCCTGACACACCCCTGCCCAAGCACGTCGAGGAGGGCATCAAGCGCTGCGAGGCGATCAAGGCCTGCCCGCCTAACCCCCAGCCAGACGCCGAGCGCAAGCACTCCGACCGCTTCGTCAAGGGAACCCGCCCCGTGTGGCTGAAGAACGGCACGGTGTGGACCGGCGAGAAGCGCGGCGAAGAGGTGCTCTACGAGACGAGCGTGTGGCTCGAGGGCGGCGTCATCCGTCGTGTCGGGAAGGAAGACGGCGATTTCGCCGACCTCGTCGCTTCCTCGAAGGACAAGGCCGAGGAGGTCAACCTGCACGGCGCGTGGGTCACGCCCGGCATTGTCGACCTGCACTCGCACCTCGCCGTCGACCCGTCGCCGGCTCTTGCGGGTTCCGACTCGACGAACAGCTGGAAGCAGGCGGCGCAGCCGTGGCTCCGCTCCCTCGACGGGTTCAACACGCACGACCAGGCATTCAACCTCTCCATCGCGGGCGGCATTACCACCATGCTGGTCCTGCCCGGCTCGGCGGGCAACATCGGCGGTCAGGCGTTCACGTTCAAGCCCCGCTGGACCGAGGAGAACACGCCGCAGAGCATGCAGGTCGAGCCGCCCTTCGTGATCCGAAACGGGACGTGGGAGCGCACCCGCGCGTGGCGGCACATCAAGCACGCGTGCGGCGAGAACCCGCTCCGCGTGTACGGCAACACGCGCATGGACTCTGCCTGGGACTTCCGCAAGACATACGACGCCGGCCGCAAGCTCAAGGAGAAGCAGGACGCGTGGTGCGCCGCCCCGAAGGAGCAGAAGGAGGCGTTCCCGGACGACCTGCAGTTCGAGGCCGTCGCCGACATCATCCGAGGAAACGTCAAGGTCAACGTCCACTGCTACGAGACGGTCGACCTCAACGACATGGTTCGCATCTCGAACGAGTTCCAGTTCCCCATCTCGTCGTTCCACCACGCCCACGAGGCGTACCTCGTCCCCGACCTCCTGAAGCAGACCTGGGGAGGAACCCCCGGTGTCGCCATCTTTGCCAACAACGGTACGTTTGAGCGATGGCTAAAGCTGCGTGGACCATGAACCAGCTGACATCAGCCCGTTACAAGCGCGAGGCGTACCGCGGCACCCCCTACGCTGCCAAGGTTCTCGCTGACGCCGGCCTCTCGGTCGTGCACAAGTCTGACCACCCCGTCCTGGACTCGCGCTACCTCATCTACGAAGCTGCTCAGTCGCACGCCTTCGGCCTCAACTTCTCCGAGGCGTTGAGCTCCGTGACCACCCACTCTGCCAAGATCGCCGGCCTCGACCACAGGATGGGCTACGTCCGCCCCGGCTACGACGCCGACGTCGTCGTCTGGGACTCGTTCCCGCTCACGATCGGCGCGACGCCGAAGCAGACGTACATCGACGGCATCCCGCAGATCATTCACCCGCACGTTCAGGAGAAGCCGAAGGACGCCCAGAAGATCTCGCCCGCGGGTAACTACGATAAGGAGGCCGCCGAGGCCGTCGCTGCCCGCGGCGATCCCGACCTCCGCCCCAAGCACAAGACCAAGCGAGTCTTGTTCGAAAACGTCGAGGGCTTCTACCTTGACGGATTCGATATTCAGGGTGTGCCCGGCCGCGTCGTTGTCGACGGTGGTGAGATCTCGTGTGTCGGCAAGGACTGCTCCGTCGCCGAGGGTGACTACGAGACCGTCGACCTGAAGGGCGGCTCGCTCCTGCCTGGTCTCATCTCCACCGGCTCCGGCCTCGGCCTGGTTGAGATCGCGCAGGAGGAGAGCACGTGGGACGGTGTCGCATACGACCCGGTGCACAGCCAGAGCAACCTGCTGGAGGGCGTGCTCGTGCGCGGTGCGGACGGCGCGCGCTTCGGCGGCAAGGACCTCCTGATGGCGTACCGTGAGGGCGTCACCACTGGCGTCACCTGGCCGATGGCCGGCGGCTTCATTTCCGGGCTCGCCTACTCCTTCTCGACGTCTGCCGAGCACCCGCTCGCGAAGGGAGCGATCGGGCACCCCGGCCCCGCGCTCGCGCTGACGCTTCCGGACGGCACCGAGAGCATCAGCACGCGCATCGCACTGCTGCGCAAGCTGCTTGCGGGAGAGGGGGTCAAAGGCGAGCTGGCCGAGGCATTCAAGCGCGCCGCGTCTGGCGAGCTGCGCCTGCTGGTCCAGGTATCCCAGGCAGACCAGATCGCGGCCCTGATCAGGCTCAAGCAGAACGACGCGAAGAAGCTCAAGCTGACCATCTTTGCGGGCGAGGAGGCGTGGATGCTCGCCGACGAGCTGGCGAAGGAGGACATCGGCGTCATCGTCGCCAACCCGCGTCCGTTCCCTGCGTTCTGGGACAGCAGGCGCATCCTCCCCGGCCCCCCGCTCAGCAACCACACCCTCCCCTCGTATCTTGCGAGCAAGGGCGTTACAGTCGGCCTGGGCATCCACGAAGAGTGCGACGCTAGGCTCGCGCGTTTCGAGGCCGCGTGGGCTTACACTGCGGCTCCGCACGTGTTCTCCAAGAAGCAGGCCATCGACCTTGTCTCTGGTAACCTTGAGAAACTCCTGGGCCTGGACCTCAAGAGCAAGGCGGACACGGGCTTTGTCGCGTACGAGGGCGACTTCTTCTCCTTCCAGGGTCGCGTGCGTGCGTCGCGTGCGCCCGGCCAGGATGAGATGCACCTGTTCCGGTAGCTGGAGCCGTAGACTACATTTCTTGAATCCATAGCGAGCAGTAGTAGTAGAAGCAAAAGCAATGCAGAATGAAGTGACAGTGGAGGTCGCCGAGACCCCGGGCATCGGCTACATCGGCAGCGTGCGGTGACTAGCCGTGACTGACTCACCGCACATCACTGGTCATTTGGTCTGGCTTAGAAATAGCGTCATTTCGTAGCGCGACTTCAACATCTCCACATCACCCACGACCATGCGCCGGCGCTCATTCACAGACCAGCCGCTTCTTGACGAGCAGGGAAACCCTGCCGCTGCTGATGTCGCGGCAGAGAGGAGGTGGTGGGATTTTGAGACCATCGCGCCGACGCCGCGGGACAAGCTGAGCTTGAGTCTTATCTTTGTGAGTCATCCTGCAGCGAGCTCTGCCGCTGGGCAGAGCGGGTTCCCATCGATTCACTTGTCCCCCTCACCCCAATCACAGCCTTGGCCCCCTCTCCGCTCCAAAACTTCGAGCTGCAGTGAGGAGACGAGCGCAAGTGGTCGGTGTGGAGGAGTGGAGGAGTGGACGGACGGGCAAGATGGGATGAAGCTGAGGAAACTGCGAAAGCTGACATCCAGGCCGGCCTCGCGCTCTTCCTCCCCACAGTCTGGGCTCTCGTGCTCCTCGACAACCCCGCCTCCAAGCCGTACTTCACCCCACATGCGCCTCTGAACGCGTTAGCCATTTCTTGCTTCGTCCTGGGCATCGTGCCCGTGCAACCGCCGACCCCCGGCGCCGCCTTACGCTCGGAGCGCCTTAGCGCTCATCAAGGGTGGCTCCTCGGCCTCGGCATTCCGTGCATGCTCGTCGGAACGGGCTTCATGTGGTACAACAAGGAAAACAACGGGGCTGAGCACTACACGACCTGGCACGCATGGTTTGGCTGTTTGACGCTTACTTGGGCGCTCTTGCAGGCTGCAGTGGGCGCCGGGAGCGTGTGGGCTGGCGGATGGGTGTTTGGGGGTGGTGCTAGGGCCCGCAGTGTGTACAAATATCATCGGTGAGTCTGCTCTTCCCTTCCTCCTCCCTTCCTTCCTCCTCCCTTCCTTCCTCCTCCCTTCCTTCCTCCTCCCTTCCTTCCTCCTCCCTCTTACCCTCCTTCTTCCCTCCCTCTTACCCTCCTTCTTCCCTCCCTCCCCCCCATCCTCCCTTCCCCTCGTCCTATCTTCCCTCCCTCCTTCGGACCCTCGCCGTCCAGTCTCTGTTTCTGGGGATCGTAGGGAGTGTAGGGAGCGTGGGTCCAGGCTGCGAGAAGTAGACCAAAGCTGACGGCAGCATCTCTGGGTACATCCTCCTGTTCCTGAGCATGTTCACAGCCTTCCTGGCCGGTATGTTTGCGACCTGGTCACAGATGCGGGGGTGGAAGGTGCAGCGCACGCTGGCCTTTGTCGTCGGCCTGGGGCTTGTGGCCGTCGGTGTCGTGATGAGGGTGCGCCCGGGGAAGATGCGTATCGCCTAGACGTCGAGCCGCCGATAGGCGGTGAGACCAAAGTGCATTAAGCCGATGCATCCCATGTCTACTGTGACCTCGTGTGACTGGGGAGAACAAAGCAAAGCAGAGCAGAGCTAGTATCCCTTCCTCAAATCCGCGACATTGTACGCCTCCTCGCCCCTCCGAATCCGCTCCGCATTGACAATTGCCAGCTCCGCACCGAGCACCTCTTCGCCCTTTGCGTGTCCGCTCAAGTGCGGCGTCACAATGCACTTTGGGTGCGTGAACAGCGCATGCCCGTCAGGCAGGGGTTCGGGGTCGGCTACGTCGATGGCGGCGCCGAAGAGTCCCTCGGTGTCGAGAGCTTTCAGGAGTTCCTCTGGATGTTAGCTTGGACGGGCACAAACAGCTTACCCGAGGAAATCAGAGTGCCGCGGCCAACGTTCAGGAAGAGGGCTTCGGGCTTGAGCAGGGCTGGGGTGTTAGCTATCGCGGCAACATGTTTAAAGCTTTGAGCGAGCGGTGACTGTCGCTCGGACTGTCGCTCGCTACGCTCGCTGCACTCGCACTCTCGCACTCACCCAGCTTCTTCGCGTCGAGCAGATGCCTCGTCGCCGGCGTCCCCGGCAACGAACACACGAGCACGTCCGTGTCCCTTAAGAACTGCTCGAATTGCGCCGGATCCTTGACAGAGTAGTACTTCTCCGGGATCGAGCCTGGTGTCAGCTATTTCAGCGGGAGTGCGCGAGCTACTGCCCCAACCACCCCCCTCCACTGCCGTTGCCCCGGACATAGGGAGCGAACCAGCCGTGTCTTTCACCGAGCAAACCAGCCTTGCGGCTGGTCCGCTCAACTGACTCACCATCAAGATCCCCCGTCCCCTCGGGCGTCCAGTCCTCGAACCTCGATGCCTGGCCCGACGAGTTCGCGGCAATGATACGCATCCCGTGCGCCTTTAACAGACGCGCAGTCTCGCGCCCCAGCGCGCCGTACCCCAGCATACCCGCCGTGCGGCCCCACAGCGGGCGGTTGTAGAACTTGCCCACGGGGCCGACTTCCATTTCGTCCGCCCAGTGTCTCTGCTCCTGGACGTTAGCTCACTTGGGCACGGCTCCCAGCTTCTCCGCTTCCTGTTTCCGTGTGGTGAGGTGGCGAGGAAGACGAGGTAGTGTGAGAAGCGGACTCACCCTAGCAAACCGGGCCATGACATGGTGCTGCTGGCTCAGCGCGATCGTCATCCCGACGACCCAGTTCGGAATCGTGAACACGTGAATCCCACTTGCGGTCGACACCGTCGGAGCGTTGGCGCTCGGACCTCCTTCGGCGAGCTGCTGAACGAGTTTCGAGTTGGCGAGCGCGCCGTCCAGTCCCGCGGTGGGGAGCTGTACATGCCTCAGTTTCGGCACCTCGCTCAGCTCCAGGTCCTTGGGTGGGCCGGCCCAGTCGCAGAACACGACCTCGACGTCCTTCCACACCTCCGCGGGCAGGCGCTTGGCGGGCACGTCCGGACCGGCCGGCGCATAGTGCACCGTCCTGAAGGCGGCGCGGACGCGGTCAAGCGCTTTCTGTGGTAGGGGCATAAGCACCGCGATCGTGTCGAGGGCGCGGGTCATGGTGGATAGAGTGATAGGGGAAGTGGAGGGATGGAGGAAGGAAGATGTTATCGAGTCACTGCCCACAGGGTTGCCGAGGATCGGCGTTCTGCGAGGGAGGGCAGTCGGTAACCTGCGCTTACGGCTGGAGGGGGCGGGCCAGTTCAGGCGTGCCGATAGTTGCCGCGCGGCTTGACTGTAGGCCACTCGATGATGGCGCCGTCACGCTGCATGGCGCTGGACAGAATTGACAAGACGAAGGAGCTAGGTGCATAGTGCGAAGTCGGGCTCAAGGGTATAGACGAGGAAGACTGACGAGAAAGGTGGAAGCGGGCGTTTAAGCGCAGCGCGGAGTCACATCGAGCCGTGTACGATCGACGCCTGTAACACACCGCACACGCAGTCGCTCGATCCCTCCTTCACTCATCATACTCTCCATGGCAATCGCGCTGAACACTACTATGACCGCGACGAATTCCCCAAGAGCGAGCGTGAGACTGATGTTGCAGGGCCTTGGACAACTCAACCAAGGATCGTCCTTCTTCGTTCCGTGGCGAGCGGGCCGGCGATCTTCGACAAACAGCGCGACAGGTTAGCTGAGCGTGACGGGTAAGCTGATAGGCAGCTTTCATGCACAGCTAGCATCACTCAGACTTGATGGCGCCCGTGGGTCTTCCTGATGATAGCCCGTTTGGTAAGCAAGCCGGGCTGACCTGTTCCCGTTGGTAGCTGACCTTCCTCAGACGTGCGCACCGATTCATCCCACTTTCCTCGCTACAGTTAAGCACCTCCCTAGGCACCGAGGCAGCGACAATGCTACACGGACCGCACTGTCGAGTCGTCGGCTGGGTCATCCTTTGAGAGTACGTATGAGCTTCTCGAGCCGGCCATCTGTATGATCAGAGGCGGACCCCTCCGCTGTCATGCCTGCTTCGTCAGCTGATAACCAGGACATCCAGGCTTTGAACCCCGCCGAACTCCAGAAATCCACCGAAGCTGACAAGTTCACCCGGTCCCAGACAGTCGGTGAGTAAGTCACGACAGCAGCTATTGGGGCCGATGAGAGCTGACGCTCAGATACTTAACGGCACGATCGCGTCTGTCGCTGACGGACCCAGACTGATGTCAAGCCTCGGTGAGTAGGGGGAGGCAGCTTCGTGGCGCTTGCGACTGAAGCTGACTACAGTGTGCTGGCCTTGTGCTCGTCCCGATGGCACCTGTTATTAGAACCCCACCAGCTGTAGCCTAGCGCCATTACATCGGCAAGGAAGCCACGAACCTGCTTGCCGCCGTGCCATCAGGGTCACGTCGGTAAGTGAGACTCGGAGGAGTGTGAGCCGTGATGTCCGCCTCTGTCGGCCTAGGCCAGGTGCAGTGCGGAAGAAGGGCCTTCCTCCGCACAGATAGGCTCGATGATAATGGATCTTTCTGTGGAGTCAATGATAAGGGGCCGGCGTCCTACAGAGTGGGGGTTTGGACCTATCCGAGAGGTTCCAGGCCCAGTATGGGTGTCTCGAGGACTTCGTGCTCAGAGATAGCCTCGAACCCGACATCAAGTCTCGGTTGGCGGAGCGCCGGGCGCCACTGTGTCTTCCTCTCCTCCGGCGCACGCCACCTCACTCACTCCCGCATCACCCTGCCTCTGTCTGACATCAGCTCGCGCGCTAACACAAACTGTCCCTTGAACCTTGACTTCGGTTCCTAACGTCTGTCCCCAAGATCCCCAACGGCGACTTTCTCGTTGAGATAGCGGCGGCGAACCTGCGGATGTGTACTGCCGTCGACAACCGGCCACATCAGGAGATACCGCATTGAGTTGCCCCACTTGACGTGCTCCACATGATCACTCGCTTGGTTCTTCGAGACGTCGTTCCTTGCCACTTGTATTGCTCACAGGCCTTCGGGATATCATTCATCCGAGACGGAATGTCTTTACAAGCCTTGCCGTGACTATGCTGGCATGCTCGGCTCGATATGCCCCGCCACTGTACAACAGCAAGGTATTGCGTAGTCGCAACTCAAACTGGGAGGCACCATTGAGGGCAAGCTGTCCACACGTGATGCCAGCGCTTGGACGCCTCAAACAGAACGGGCATCTTGGCAGAGGCGGCAAGGAGCGGCAACTCGCATAGTCGGTCCACGCTGCCGCTGATCGCTTCACATGTCTGCGGAACCGCCGATGGCGTCGACATGCCCTCACACTGGCCTTGAGCTGGCAGCGGGCTCCAACGCTCCGCGCAGCATGGTCCTTTTATGTTTAACTCTGCTGCAAGGAACGTCTCGCTTTCACTCCAAGCCCGCTTCAGCGCGCCCGGCCTGGTCCGAATCGGCGAGGAATCGGCCCCAGAAGATCGCTGTTGTTTCTCTTGTCTTGACTTAACGTCTCCGCGTCCTGCTCAAGCCGCCTTTCGGCCGGTTTACCGGGGGTTCATGCCTCGCTGCATCTTTGCACCGGAAACCATGGGATCTGTTACGACAAGCGGGGTGGAATGACCACCCAAGCCGCAAAGTCGGCATCTCAAGAGACTGAACTCGGAAGTGGGCAACGAAGGGACGAGAGGGGGACATCACATGGAAACCCTGATACCCAAGTTCACGGGGTGGAGCGGCCTAGGCGCGCAATTCAAGTCTGCAGGCGAACCAGCGGAATAAGCTCGAATCCAGTTACAGTTTAACCGGCCTTCGGACCCTTGCTCCCATTAGATCCAGCATGACTTTGCCTCTCTTGGCTCGAGCGGCAAGTCACGGCCTCGCGGTGCCATTGGCCTCTCCACGGTTCGGCCAGCTTTCGTCAAGGGCCCCGGAGTACCGGTGTTGGCCCCGGCAGGTGATACCCAGTTAGCCCCACATGAGCGCGTTGACGACCCTAGAGCCCAAGTTTGGGCGACCTGAGGCGCGCAAGGCAGCCTGACAGCCAAGCCATGGCTCGCTCCTAGGGCTGACACGCCTCCCTAGTCGCCGGCTTCCATTCGCAAGCATGTGAAAGAGATAAAAACAGCGGAGCTCATCAACTTGTCCAACTACTCTTCCCCTCGTCGATCCACACTCCAGATCAGCGCGATGGTCGCCGCCCAGGACTACACCGACCTGTCCAGGTCGCAGATGGTTATCAGCTTTTCGCTGGTTACATCTCTGGTACGTGCCTAGCGGAGCAACGCGCGGCGCTGGCGAGACAGCCTTGCTCGCTGATCTCCATCGCACTCGACAACAACGCTGACTCTTCAACAGTTCTTCCTCTGGGGTCTCTCGTACGGTCTCCTCGATGTGAGTACCAGCTTCCGCTTGCCCGACGACGCAGCCTGCCGCGGAACCCGCCTGGTGACTGCCTCGTCACCAACATGCAGTGGCGTTATGGCGTCATGTTGTGTGCTGCAGCGCTGACCTACCAGGTGCTGAACCAGCACTTCCTCAAGATCTTCAACCTGACCGAAGTGCAAACGACGCTGCTGCAGTTCGCGTACTTTGTCGCGTATCTGGTGGTCGCCCCTCCGATGGGCATTCTCATGCGACGGATTGGCTACAAGTGGGGTATCCACATCGGTCTTACTCTGTTCTCCATCGGCGCTATCCTCTTCTGGCCGTCCGCCGTCTACCACCAGTATGGAATGTTCGTCGCGTTCACGTTCCTGTGCGGCTCTGGCATGGCGACCCTTGAGACAGCGGCCAACTCGTACATTGTGGTACTCGGCCCGCCCAAGTTCGCCGCGTTCCGCCTGACGCTCGCGCAGTCGTTCAACGGTATCGCGACCGTCATCGGCCCGCTCATCGCGTCCCGCACCTTCTTCAACGAGGACCTCGACCAGGACGGCAACCAGCTCGGAACCGTCCAGTACGTCTACCTCGCGATGGCGCTGTTCGCGCTCTGCCTCAACATCGGCCTCGCGTTCTGCAAGCTTCCCGAGGTCCGCCAGGCCGTCAAGCCCGAGCACGTCGAGTTCATCAAGAAGGAGGGCTACAAGGGCATTCTGAAGAAGTACCACACCGTGTTCGGCTTCTTCGCCGAGTTCTTCTACGTCGGCGCCCAGGTTGCCGTCGCGTCCATGGCCATCTTCTACATCACGCGCCAGCCCGGCATCAACCCGCCCATTTCGTCTGCGATGGCGTCCGACCTGTTCTCCGTGTGCCAGGCCGTCTTCACCATCGGCCGCTTCGTCGGCGTTGCGTACCTGCGCTACATCGACTCGTGCTTCGCGCTCTTCGTACACGGCTCAATGCTCGTGATTTTCTCGATCCTGACGTCCTTCATCGATGGCCGCGGCGGTATTGCGTGCCTCAACCTCGTCTTCTTCTTCGAGAGTGTCTGCTACCCCGTCATCTTCTCGATCGCGACCTCCAACCTCGGCCCGTACGCGACGTTCGGTGGTGGCCTGCTCTCCGCCGGTGTGTCGGGCGGAGCGGCGTGGCCCTCTGCCCAGGCCGCGCTCCTGCACAAGGTCTCGGCGCAGCGCTCGTACCTCGTCGCCATGGCCGGCTTCGTTCCGCTCATGACGTACGGCCTCGTCATGTGGATTGTCAAGTGCAAGCGCCGCGGACGCTGGACCGTGCTCAACAAGCACCTCGACGGCGCCGAGGACCACGTCCCCAACTCGACCGACTACGATGACCGCATCTCGGACGAGAAGGAGGACATTGTCATGGAGGAGTCGAAGGACGGCAAGGTCGCCGTCGAGCGTGTCGAGAGGTTGTAATCAGTCGTTGTCTAATCAGTCCCATATCTAATCGGTATTCATAGTCCGCATCATGCAACTGCATCTAAGGTTTTGCTTTCTCTGCTGCTCTCTACTGACTCTGATACTCGCTAATGAACTTTGCAGGCCAGCTGCACGATGATCACCAGTGACATCTAACGGTTCCAGCATGTTTGTTTATGCGAGAGGAGGTTGACTTAGTGGCCAAGTCACACGAGATGACGTGTGGGCGATCATCAACCTCCTGACCCCGAGTGGGCGTTCGATGGCCCCAGTTTCATCTCCCCTGCCCTTCCTTTGCCGCAAAGTTCCTGCGTGGGGCTCATGGGGTCCGCGGGGGGCGCGGGGCCGTCCGTATCGGATCGCATTCGAGTCCGAAGACGCGGGGACCGATGTCGAGGGCCTTGGCCAACGGTTGGCCGGCAGAGTGGCCGGTAAACCGGCCTCTGAGGGTGGCTTGGATGGCAGACGCCGCGCACGGGTCATGGTCTCGGGACCTCCACAGGCTCTCCGCAATCACTTTCCGGGGCCGACAACGCGGATCGCACGCAGAAGGAGATGTAGAAGGGGGTGGTGGGCGGCCAAGAACGCTGAGCGGGCAGGTCGCCGGTTCCTCACCCCTTGCCCTCGTTCCTCGTCTCGTGATGCTCGTCTCGCTCGGCACGACTTGCCAACCACGCCGATATCACGGCCTTCCACTGTCTTGCTTCCCTATGCCCCTGTACCCCTGTGACTGCTCATGTGACTGATGCGAGACGCCGAGGCGGCCGCTACGCTGCTGCACGCCGCTTGGTCGCCGCAATCAGTGCGTCGTGCACAGCCGAACGACAACATGCCCATTGCTTGACGGTGCACACCAAGCCTAGGGTATGTCAACCGTGGGAAACCCAGGATTTGGGACTGCCGAGTTCAGAACACCCGTATGCGACGAAGTCCTGCTCGGCCACTGACTTGACTACTGCTCTCCTGTTCTACGATCCAGTCTGCATGTATCTTTCCTACGCGAAACGAAACGGACGCCAGCTTGGTTTAGTACACCCACACGTCAGTATCAAACGAAGACTTCTGCGTCATGCGGCAAGGCCGCTGCACCTGCAGCAGCAAGTTGTGGCACGCACGACGTTAGCCTGGCATTTGACACTGGATGAGATCTACGGCACAGGGTATGGTCTGGTATTACAGGACCCCATGCTTTTCTATAGACATTGTGTGAATGTGATAATTGCTGGGGTTGGGAAAAAAGAATGGTAATCTATGATAAAGAGAAAGTTGTATGGTCAGTAGCAACGAATGAAGGCTGGGGGCTAACTCCGTGCGTGACCTGATGATGAAACAATGATGGATGTCGGGGTTGAGGGAACTTCACAGAACACGCTTACCAACGGTTTCCGTAGCCGCCGCCGCCGCCGCCGCCGTAGCCGCCACCACCGCCGCCGAGCGACGAGGTGTTGGCACCGGAGCGGAAGCCACCACGGCCACCACCACCGCGTCCACGGTAGCCACGGCCACCACCACGGCCGCCGCCGCCACCGTAGCGGCACATCTCCTCGAGCTCCGGGGGAATCTCGGCCTTGGACTCGCGGAGAATGCCAACAAGCTCCCTAGCCTGCTTGCTGTTGTCCGTGGTGAAGTAAGTGAAAGAAGTTCCCTTGCGACCGGCACGACCAGTACGGCCAATACGGTGAATGTAGTCCTCGCAGTTGTTGGGGAAGTCGTAGTTGATGACGTAACTGGATGTCAGTTTGGAACCAGGTTCGGGAACTCACGAGATGTCCTTGACGTCTGTTAGGGGAAAGCAAAAATGCAGTGAGCAAGTTCAGTTTCGGAAAGAAAACGCGCACATGTTAACAAACAATCTCTCGGGGAGGGGAAACTCGTCTTGCGAGCAACCGACTCTATCTCCGGAGCAGCTTCGAATCAAATGAGAGCTGTGATTGCGTTGCGGTAGGCCTCGAGGAGTCTGAAGGCCAGATGACTGGCCGACATGGGATTCGACTCGACTCGAGACGCATGTTGCAACGCCACAGCACAGCGTGAGCTTCCATCCCATTGCGGTTAAAGCGATCTTCTTCCTGTTGATGGCCCTCGTAAAGCTGTAATGAAACAATCTCGGAGAGGTTGACGTGACGCGAGACATCATTGGGCATGTCCCACGCCTAGTCAGTTGGAGGCCATCGAAGATCACGCCGCAGTACCATGAAGTCTGGGGGACGGGCTGCGCCTAGTCTCGTGATATTGATCGGTCAAAGTTGCTCTGCTTCAAGAGCCGACAGCTGTGCACAAGAGGTGAGTGTAATGGGGAAACCTACCAAGACCACGCGAAGCAACATCGGTGGCAAGCATAATGGGGCTGCGGCCCGACTTGAACTCGGCAAGAACCCAGTCACGCTCGGCCTGCTGCTTGTCACCGTGAATGGCGAGGGCAGGCCAGCCGTCCTGACGCATGAACTTGGTCAGGTCATCAGCAACACGCTTGGTGCCAACGAAGATGAGGACCTTGGCGTTCTCGCGCGAGATCTGGTCGAGGTGCTTGAGGAGCATCGAACGCTTGTCGTAGTCGGTGCAAACGGTAACGTGCTGGGCAACGTTGTGGTTGGCGGTCAGGTCCTCCGAACCAATGTTGACCTGGATGTAGTCGTTGAGGAAGTCCTGAGCGAGACGCTGGACGTCCTTGGGCCAGGTGGCAGAGAAGAGGAGAGTCTGACGGTCGGGACGAATCTGAGAGACGATCTTGCGGATCTGGGGCTCGAAACCCATGTCGAGCATGCGGTCGGCCTCGTCCATAACGAGGTAGGTCACGCGCTTGAGGTTGGTCTTACCAGACTCAAGCATGTCAATCAGACGACCGGGGGTAGCGACAACAATCTCGCAACCACGCTGGAGGTCACGAATCTGAGCACCCTTGGGGGCACCGCCGTAGACGGCGGTGTTGCGGATGCGGGACGACTTGCCGAACTTGGTGCACTCGGCCTGAATCTGAACGGCAAGCTCACGAGTGGGGGCAAGAATAAGGACGATGGGGCCGTCACCGGGCGCAAGCAGAGGCTGGGCGTTGATGTGAACCATGGCGGGAAGAGCGAACGAGATCGTCTTACCCGAACCAGTCTCGGCGATAGCAACGACATCACGACCAGAGAGAGCCATAGGCCAGGCCTGGCACTGAATGGGAGAAGGCTCCTTGAAGCCCATGGCACGGATCTCGGACATAACGTACTCGGGGAAGCCAGCCTCCTCGAACGAAGTGATGGGACGAGGGATGTTAGTTCCCTGGATGCGCATGTCCTTGGCACGGCGGAACTCGGCGATCTCAGCGTCAGAGCGAGCAGAGACAGCCTTGTCCTCGATGTAGAAGTTCTTCTCGAACTTGGTGAGCTCAGTGTTGTTCCAGTCGACAGTGCGGAGACCAGAGCCAAGGTTGCTCATGCGGTCACCACCACCGTAACCACCACCGCCGTAGCCACCACCACCGTAACCGCCGCCGCCGTAACCACCACCGCCGTAGCCACCGTGGCCACCACCGTAGCCGCCGCCGCCGCCGCCGCCGTAGCCGCCACCGTAAGACTGAGTTGTCAGCTGGCTGATCCCATCATTTCGATCGGGTGGCAAAAAACTCACCATGTTTGTTTTTGAGGTGTTAAAGGAGTTCGAAACGAAAGTAGAGATGGTCGGTTTGACCTGTTTTGATATCGGTTTTTGCGTCGGAAAGACGAGAGAAAGATTAGAGAAGGAGGATGGAAGGAGGATGGAAGGAGGATGGAGAGTAGAGGAGGATGAGGATGTGTGAGGTGACAGAAATGCTTCTACGCGGGGCTGGTAGCTGACCATCAGGAACCTGCGTTCTGTTCCCGCGTGGAGCGAAAACTTACCACCCATCACGTGACTGCACCCTGGCACCTCGGCGCCCAAGCCTAGCGGGAGCAAATCCGCGGGCAAGCGGGGTTTCACTGCCTTGTGGCAGACGACGCTCGCTGGACGCTGCCAAAACTTGTGCGCGACTAACCTTGACTCTGCATTCTGCATCTCTCTTCTCTCTGTCTCCTCAAACTCATAGGTGCGTATCTCCCTCTCCGCTCTCCTCCTCAACAGGATGAAAACTTTCGACATTTGCACGTCAGTACGACAGCTCTGCTTCGGCTGGTGGCTGGCTTCGGTCACCGCCAGCTGCAGGGCTGAAGGCGTTAAACTTCGCATTGCTGAACCTCTCTACCACAAGCTTGTTGCCCAGGACAACTTAGCTGACTCTCAGATTGTATCATGTACAGTTACGGATAACCAGTTTGCGTGGCGAGCGCAGGAGAACCTCATCAACTGACCTTCGATTGAGAGCAAGTCTCCGGACCATGTAGAGTTCGCTTTCAGTCCTCCTTCACAGCGGCGAAGCCTTTTGCCTAGCGATGCTGTCGGCGGAGTTGTCACCTCGGTGACAAAAGCGAAGAAGAACCCTCTGGGCGTCTCGATTGGGCATGTCCTCACTCGTAAACTCCTCCACGGAGTGCGGGACTAATCAATCTTGTCGACATTTGTACCTCTATGCATTCTCTTTCTGCTACCATCATCTAGATACTCTGCCTTGACCAAGCCGCACTACTCATGCTCGATCCATCGACGGCGGACCAAAGTGTTGATTCCAGGTGCTCAAGTGCAGGCTCGGCGCTGAGCGAGCCAAAATTATTTGATGACGCATGTTCCTGATCATTCGGCCGGTGGAGGTGCTTCCAGAACTTTGGCTGGGAGGGCAACTCGCAACAACACAATCTACCATGCTAGTCCGCGACATCGTCGAGCGGCCCGCCTCGACGCCGACCGAGCCCGGAGCGGCACCAGCACCACCACGCCCGCCCGTCGCCTCGCGCGGCGGGTTCCCCATCGCCGCGCACCGGTCCAAGGGCCAGTCCGCCTTCGCTAGGGCGCGGAAGAATGACGCCGAGCGCCGTGCCGGAGGCCTTTCGACTGGCCAGGGCAGGATTGTCGAGAACGTCCCGAAGGTCGGAGCTGCGATGGGGACCGCATCTGGAAGTGGAGGAAGTGCGGAAGCTACGGAACTTCCGCCGCCAGCGACAGAGGAGGAGAAGATCCGCCGACAGGTCGAGGCCGAGAATCGCGCCCGCGTCGCTGCCATGTCGCCCGCCGAGAGGGAACAGGAGGCCGAGGAGCTCAAGGAGCGGTTTGGGCCAGGACTCGCCGATCTCATGCGCAAGCGCCGTGCCGCTCGTGAGCCTCAGCAACCGGCCGCTGGGCCCTCATCCACTCCTGGAGCTGGCCCCTCGACCACAACAATGGCGCCCTCAGCCTCCGAGGACGCCAAGATCCTGGCCAGCGCAGACAAGGAGAACCGCGCCAAGGTGGCG
Organism: Trichosporon faecale; assembly: GCA_039545375.1. NCBI lineage: Eukaryota > Fungi > Basidiomycota > Tremellomycetes > Trichosporonales > Trichosporonaceae > Trichosporon > Trichosporon faecale. Next base: position 1,092,215 of record BCLU01000005.1, on the reverse strand, counting down.
GGCATGTCGCTCGAGGAGCATGCGCAGGAGATGAACGAGCTCGAGGACCTGTTCGGCGCCGGCCTCCTGGGTAAGATCAAGGCGAGGGCCAAGGCCAAGGCGGCAGGGCAGCCAGTACCTGTGTTCGAGCCGGCGCCGGAGTCGATGCCGATGGACGAGGACCCCGCCCCCGCTGAGCCTCCCACCACCTCTTCCGCCACGACTTCCGCCGTCAAGACCGAGCCGACCGAGACTACGGACAAGTCCAAGCGCAGCGTGCGCTTCAGCAAGGACACGCGCGACGACGCTCCGACTCCAGCAGCGCTGAAGCGATACTTCCCCAGTGGGACCGAGAACCAGGCGCAGAAACTCGAGTGGATGCAGAACGACAGCGATGTTTCGATGAAGCCTGCGTCCGACGAAGGGCCGCGCTTCGACCTGACCGGCACGCCCTTGAGCGCCTCCGAAGCAGCCAAGCTGCCAACCCACCTGGGGCTGCACCACCACGGCGCCAGCCCGGATTTGGCAGGGTACACGCTCTCGGAGATTGTGCACCTGTGCTACTCGACCGTGCCGAGCCAGCGCATCACCATGCTCGGCGTGCTGGCCAAGGTGATCCGGCGATACCGCTCTGCGACCGAGAACGGGGACAAGAGCGACTGGGTCACATTCTGCAAGGACGAGGACGTGCTCGCGAAGGGCGTCGATGTGGCTGTCGGCGTATTGGGCGGTCATGCGCGGAGCGTCGGTGTCTTCGTGGCAGCGGTGGAGCTGCTGTACGTGACGCTCGGCGGCCCCTGGGGCTGGATGGACGAGCCCAATGCCCCGTTCCACCCCGAACCGACCCGCGACGGGGAGCCGACAGGCGTCGCCGCCGTGCCGTGGGACGACCTCGTCCCACAGCTGCAGGTCACGCTCTCGCTCGAGCCCGGATCCTACCCGGCGCAGACGCTGTCGCAGCTTCTCCAGATCTTGCGCCGTGCAGCTTTGGCCCAGCCGCAAGGCGCCGAAGCGATCGCGCCCCTCGTCCCCGCCGTCGTGAGGACACATGTGCTCGGCGCCCCGTGGCCGCTCGACCCCACCCGCCCGCCGAATCCCGAAGCCCTCGCGCTCCTGTACGACGTGACTACCTCCTCGCGCGCGGCCGCCGAAGCACTCCTGGGGCAGAACGTGTTCGCTCCCTTGCTCAAGTTCGGCACGGTGGCCGACTTCGACGACCCCGCCGTCCAGTCCCTCCTCACCACCGTGATGCGCAGCTTCTATCAGTTGGCGAGGTACGGTATGGCGGCGAGCACGGCGACGAGCGCGAGCGATATCTGGCGCGCGATTGGGGTGTGGGTCGCCCAGGCTACGCAGATGCCGCAGGAGGCGGGGCAGGGGGTTGTGAAGGCATACTTCGACCTCCTCAGTGTTTGGACAGTGTGCGCCGTCGACCCGCACCGCACCACGCCGGAACACGATCTGACGTGGGCCCAGGCCTCGGCGCTGCAGTGGCTCGACGAGGCGCTGTCCGCCGTGTTCCCCCTGCAGAAGTCCGCGCGGTACGCCGAGCTTGCCAGCGTCCTCTCCCTGGTCGCCGAGACTGTGGCTGGTGCCCAGGTGAACGAACCGAAGCACGGCGAGGACACGAAGACCCGCGTGCGCACCTCGCTCAAGAATCTCGAGTGGGCGCCGCAAGACTCCGGAGACCGGGACGGGTTCAACCTCGCCCTTGGCCAGGTCTTCAGACTTCACGGCCTGCTCGGTGGTCTGTTGAACGAGAACGACCTGAGGCGCATGCTAGTGTGGACCACGACAACGACGCAGAGCACGCCCTCTGACGTGGCTCTGCGCGACGCCGCACTCCAAGTCGCATGGAACGAGAAGGTCCTCCCCCTCTCCGTGTGGGCTAGCAGTGCTTTCGACCTCTGCCTCTCCTATGCGCCGGGTGACGAGCCGTCCGCCCTGGCCATGGTCGACCTCATTCTCAAGAGCGACTGGAGCTCGATTCCAGGCCAAGCCGCTGACGCAGTCTCCTCCATCGGCCACAAAGACGGTCTAGTCATCCTCCGACCCCTTCTTCATCACGCCGTCCTCCCTTCCCTGGACCAGATTCTGGGCCCCTCTAGGCCAGACTTCCACTACCTCAAGCCGACAACGACGCTCCGCCCCCCGCCACCCTCGATGACGGGTCCCTCCGTCCCCGGCCTCCCACTGGCCGACGACTGGGTCTTCGCGCCGCTGAACGAGCTCCTCGCCTCCGGATCCAGTGACGCCTTCGCCCTGGCCCCGAAGGACTGGGACGCGGGCGAGACGCAGCTGACCCGCGCGACTTTGGCCCTAGCGCTCGTGGAACAAGAAGCTGGACGCGGACGGAATGGCAGTGAGGTAGTGCTCAACTGCATGAAGGTCTTCATGCTCGAGCATGGGCAGCAGGATGCGCCGAACACGGAGCACGATGTGTTCCGCGATGACGGGGTTGCGAAGAGTCTGAAGGAGCTGCTCGACTCGACGTGCGTCGACCCGGAAGACGTTGCTTCTACCCCTGGTCTCCCCTCTCGCTCCTCCACCTCTACCTTTACCTCGACCTCCGCCTCCATTTCCCCTGCCACCGCCTCAGCCTCTGCTCCAGGCTCGACCGGCTCGGCTGCCGCCGACTCGGACGCTATGGACACGGACGACAAGGCCGATAAGGGCGCCGACATCGAGGGCAAGGAGAAGAAGGACGGAGAGGAGGAGCGCTCCGGCCCGCTGGAGAAAGCGGCCCTCCCCTTCCTAACGCAAGGCGTGCCCTTCTTCCAATTCTACACCGACCTCGTATCGCTCTACTCGGCCGCCTCGTTCGGTGACCCTTCCTTTGGCCGCGTCCTCCTGCCTCCCCTCTCTCAATTGTACGCTCCCGACTACAGACGCCTGTTCTGGGCCGAGTCTGATGCTCTCCGGTCCGTTCGTACCCCCGTGGCCAGTGTCCCGGCAGAGACGAAGACGCTGAGTGTGTACTTCTCCCCGCTTGAGGGCGAGAGGGACGTATTGGCGGCGTACGCTAGGGCTCTGGTCACGACCCTGAGGGATCGCACGGAAGGCGAGGAGTTCTTACCGAGGGTTGCGATTCATCATCTTGCCGGACTCTGGTGGAAGGGCACAGATGAGGAGCGCAACGGAGTACGGGTGCAGCTCATGGTCGTCATGCTTGCTAGTGCCACTGACGTTGTTCTGCGGAAGGTGGTTGAGTGGGATCTGGAGCGGCCGCTGGGTGGGGAGAAGGTTAGTGGCGAAGAGGTGACCAGGAGAGTTAGGGAGATGGCGCGCCTGACTGGCCCGAGAGGCGTGGCTAGGCTGCAGGCTGCGGGATACGCGGACCTTCTGTAGTGTACGGTGACGCATAGGTACAGCTGGCTCTATGGCTGCACATCTTCTCTGGCCCTGAACGGCCAGCGGTGTGCTGAGACCCAGCCAGTCTCAACTCGAGACGATACCTGTGTGCCGAGCCCGCCCAAGGCTCGGCGGCGACCATGACCTACCGACGACACAGCGATGACCTAGCGGCCATCGCGGCCATCGCGCACACTAGCGGTTACGAAGCGGTACGCGGCGCTCTTTCTACGAGGGCACGACCTTGACCTTGATGCCCCTTGAGCGCATCGAGTGCCCAATGGCCTCGAAGTCCTCGTTCTCCTGGCGCTTCTCGTTCTGCAGAACCAGGCGCTTCAGGTGTTCCTGCTCCGCCTTGGACTGCGCCTGGTGCGAGCGCACCTTGTTCGCAACGTTCGAGTCGAGCGGGATGTCCACTTGCCGCACCTGGGGTCAGCTAAGGTCCACGGTGAGAGTAGCGGGGATGGACGTACTTGGGCCTTATTACCCCTCTTCGTCATCAGCATGAAGGGCATCTGCCCGTCGTCTTTCTCGGCCGGAGCGGGCTGGCCGCGCTTCCGCAGCACGGGCACGGCCTGGTCGAACACCGGCGGCGCAGTCTTGCGGTCCACCGTCGTGTCGGCTATCATGCGCGCGAACTCGCGGTCGAAGTCCGCTTGAGCCTGCTCGTCGAACTCGTCTGGCTTGTGCTCGCGCAAGACGACCACGTCGTCCTCTTCCTCCTCCTCGCCGTTCTCGGATGAGGAGTCGTCGTCCTCGCCCTCCGACGCTGGCTCGGCCGGCGCCTCTTCCGCTTCCTCCTCTTCCTCGGCTACGCGGCCACCGTCCTCGCCCTCGTCGCTCTCGTCGTCGGCAATGTCCTCCTCGACACCCGGGACGTGCGACGCAAGGAGCTCGTCGACGGCCGCCGCCGCCTCGGGGAAGCTCCGCACACGCAGCACCTGGTTCCCATCCTTGACCTTTGGTGGCCGGCCGTTCGGGCGCAGCGTGTCGAACAGGTCGTCGAGCATGAACTCGACGTCCATCGGCATGTCCGTCTTGCACAGGCCGTAGAGCTGAGGTCAGTTGGGTGCGACAAGATACGAAACTCACCTGGAGAACGACGAGGTACTGGTCCAGCTTGCGGCGTAATGACCCTTTGCCGAAGCAGATGCCGCAGGTGTCGAGCAGCGCGCACGCCAGTCGGACACGGAAGAAGTCGCTGACAGAGTCAATCGGGCTGTCGCGCCCGGGAACAGGCAGGCCCTCGGCTGGGAGTTAGGATCATACCAAGTTGCCAACTCACGATGTCCGAAGGAGAGAAGCGACCAGAGCACGTCAAAGATGACCGCCGCGTTCACGACACGGTACATGTACAGCTCGCCCAGGAACTTGATGGAAGCGATACGCCGCTGGTTGAACTTGAAGATATTTTCCTGTTTGTCAGTTAAAGTTCGCCTCAGGTCAACTCACCTCCATGCCGATGCGGATGTCCTCCATGACCTGGTCCACGACGGCGATGGCAAAGTCGGGGTGGTACCGCTGCAGGTCGTGCACGAGACCGGCCGTCAGGCCAATGTTCTCGTACTTGGCCTCCCAGATGTCGGTGAACGTCTTCAGAATGAAGTTGTACGTCTAACATCAGCTGGACCACAATGCCGATATCTTACCTCAGCGTCTTCCCAGTGCAGCTTGCGCAAGAGCACGAGGACCTTGTCCTGCGTGCGCTTCATGAGAACGTCGAACAGCAGGTGTTGGATGAACGCCTGCATCGGTGGCAGCTCCACGACCTCCCGAGCTACTCGCTCAGGGGGGTTGCACTGCGGTCAGCTCTCATTACCGGAGTGGTAGCTTACAATGTAGAAGGCATTGTCGAGCATGATGTTGTATCGCTGGTCGAGATGAGTTACGCTCTGCTTGCGGCGCATGAGCTCGACCTGATGGGTTAGACCTCCACACCTGTTCAAGCTTACCATGTTCTTCGACGTCTCCGCCGTATCCGGGTTCCTCAGCAGGAAGCGACCGCACGTCTCGAGCAGGTTGGAGATGTTCTCGATGTTGAACTTGAAGTCGTCCAGGAACACCTTGAGCACGTGCAGGATGGTGTAGGGGCGGGCGACCTTGAATTTGGCGAGCTCTCCGTAGAACCGGACGTTCTTGAGACGCACCCCGTCAAGCTCGCGGATAGCACGCTTACGTTGCAGGTAGCGCATCTCCTCATCGAGCTGAGGTCAGTTTCGATGCAGGATGGGTTGCAACTCACGCTCTTCAGAACCGCCACACCGACGTCTGGCATATAGGGGTCCAGAATGGCGATGAAACGGGCGTAGTGAGGGAGCAGATCCGTGCGGTTTTTCGGCACAGCCGCAAGGAACTGAGGGTCAGCTTTCAACATGAAGACAGCATACCGTGGCAAGGCGGCGGCGGGCAGCCTTCGAGTTCAAGTATGCAAACTCGACGGCGAGCTTGTCAACCATCTCGCGGTTGACGGCTTCCGGGAGCGCGGCAAAGAGCGCGGTGAGGCGTGCCGCGGGTCCGGACTGCATGCCGTCTTCCTCGGTGAGCGACGCCTCCAGCGAGGCAGGCTGCGGATCGTCGTCAGGTGATCCGTCCTGAGGGCCCGAGCCGTTCGAGAGCACCGTCTCGTTGCGGTCCATGGGCTGTGGTGTCTCGCTCTCGGCAGCACTGGGCTCGAGCTCAAGCTGTTCGAGCTGGCGGCGAATGTCGTCCTGCACCTTCTTCTGCGCCTCTTCCTCGGCGTCTGGGGCTTCCTCGCCACCTTCCTCGCCTTCGGCAGCTTCCGGCTTCTTCTCGTCGGCGTCCTTCTGCTTGATGCCGAGAATGGATGGCGGCACCAGGTCCTGCAGATCGGGCAGGTTCTCGTAGAAGCGGCGCTCCTCGTCGTCGTCCCAGATGCCACCCGGCACAGCGCCGTCCTCACGCACGGTGAAGGTGGAGGCTGAGTCGACAATTTGCAGGCCAGACTTCGATATTGATGCTGCGGTCGGGAGCGTAGGCATCGGCAGTCCCAGAAGGTCAGACAAGCCCTGGACACCACCAGTAAGACGCTCAATAGCACGAGTCATGCGCTCGTACGCATGTTGCCGGTCCTCGAAGATCTCTCCTGAGCGAATGTACGCCTCGTGGTTGCGCTTGTCCTGCTCGAGCAGTTTCTGGAAGTCAGCTTTTTTCCACGCCGTAGTAGCTCACCGTCTGACCCTTGACGAGCGCCTTGCTTGCAGAGTTGAAATAATTGGTGAAGAGCTCACGCATCTTCTTCTGCATCTCGGGCGGGACGAGCTCCTCGACACCCTCGGGAAGCTGCTCATCGGCCTTGTCGGGCTTTGGACCGAGGTACGCGCGGCCAAACGTCTTGAGGAAGCTGGTCAGGAGCGGCATGTTGCTGAACTGCGGGTCGTTTGTCATCTGATGGGGGCGTCAGCTTCCCCGGTGATCCTGAAACAACTCACCCAGCGACTGAGGATCTTGCCAACTTCGGCAGCACCCTTGGCAGCGCCCTCGGGCCACGCCATGAGCATTGCCAGCTCAGCAACGATGCGGAGGATCGGTCGCTGGCGCGCGATGCGGTCCTTGTCCTCCTTCTCGCGGTCCTTGTCACTAACATCCTTGGCCGGAGGGGGGGCGGGGGCGAGGGCAGCTAAGAGCGGAGGAAGGAGTAACGGGAGAAACTCTGGAGCGAGGCGTTTATGCAGGTGAACAATGATCTGGGCTGTCAGCTTCCATTGTGATCCACAAAGCTCACGTCTACCGCAACTTCGGGGTCTCCGCGACCTTTGCTGGCTCCCTCAATGACGGCGGCGACCGTCTCCTCGAGGTACTTTGTCAAAACAAGGCCATCGATCTCCTTGATGATGGTGTCTGCGGGGCCGACGAGGAGCGCGCTCTTGAGCCTGTTCAGCAAGGTGGTATGCTTCTTGAGCGACGAGTCGAGCTGTCCGGGAGGTCCTGTTCTGTCAGCTGTGTAGCCAGCACTAAGCTCACGATGTGCCTCATCGATCCAGTAGTTTTCGACTTGTGTCAAGAGAGCACGCCTGCGGTTGTACTTGGCCACATAGTCGGCGGTGGACATTGCCGGCTGATGGTAGGCCTATGGCGCAGAGGCAGCGCTGAGCTTGGGTATCAGAATGATGGGGGCGTGAGGGGTGATGGTGGTGGTGATTGTTGTGACGGCGGCAGCGGCGGCTTGGGGGTTGTCGTTGTGGTTCGCAGTAGCGGCCCGTAGTTGGGAGGAAGGTGGAGGCGGACATCGGACGTGCTCCGTGACCGGTGATCATGACGGCAGCCAGTGGCCCAGTCGTCCAGCAGGGCACTCCAGTCTCAGCCCGCCCGCGTTCCTCCCGCGAGCACACTGAGCACTGAGCACTCCCAGACTCACTTTCCATCCTTAATCACATCTTCCTCGGCACAACTATCTCGTCCTCGGCACTCTTCCCACTCTCCCTCCTACCCCTTTTCTTGACTCCTTGCTTGCGTGATCCCCGTCCCGCCCTCCGCTTCGCCCACCGCGGCCGCCGGATCACGCCCAGCCGATCGACGCCGAGACGCCTCCGCCTCGCCGACCTCGGACCCAGCCCCGCACCGTCCAGTCGTCCAGTCTTCCAGTCCGTGAGTCAGCGGCCGTCCATCCGGCCTGCCCGCTCGCTGCGCCTCGACAGCGCCTGGTCCGCCTCCACCACGCCGCCGTATCTTGAGGCGCCGGCGCCTGCCGGCTTCCGGCCATGAGTCTCCCCAACGTCCTGACGTACGATGCGTCGCGTAAGTATCCTTTACCTTTCATCGCTAATCGCAGACCCGCTCTACGGGATCGGCTTCAGCAACGACGCGCGGCACGCGCATCGCGTCGCGCTGACGAGCTTCAACACGGGCCCGTCGAACAAGCTGACCGTCGTCGATCTCGCGGCGCAGCACCAGTCCGGCCACCAGCAGGGGTACGGACAGGGCGGACAGGACTTTACGCAGCTCGCGAGCGCGAACCTCGCCTTTCCGGCCACGAAGGTCGCGTGGGAGCCCAGCTCGAGCATCGGACGGCACGACGGAGGCGCCCTCCTCGCGACGACGGGCGATGTGCTCCGTATCTGGGAGCTGACGAGCGGAGAGAACGACCCGACCCCGGCACAGTCGAGGATCGGGTACGGGAGCAGGAACGGGTACGACGCGAGCTACAAGCTGAGCGAGCGGAGCGTGCTGTCGAATGTGAGTCGAGCGCGCAGTCTGGTGCGATCGCCGTGTCGTCAGCCGACGAGGCGATGGCAGTCATTCCCTAGCTTCCTCAATCGCTTTGTGACAAGCTAACCCCCAGAGCAAGCAGCACATCTGCAACCTGCCCCCGATCACGAGTTTCAGCTGGAACCCGACGGCGCCAGCGAGTATCGTGACCTGCAGCACGGACACGACGGCGACGCTGTGGGACATCCACACGTCAACCGCTCTGACACAACTAATCGCCCACGACCGAGCAGTCTACGACCTGTCGTGGCTACCCCAGAGTGCTGAGATCTTCGTCTCCGTCGGCGCCGACGGCAGTTTACGTGCCTTCGACCTCCGGCAGCTCGAGCACAGCACGATCCTGTACGAGACGCCCAACTCGGCGCCTCTGGCGAGGATAGCCTTCTCGAACCGGGAACAGCACCAGCTCGCGTGCTTCAGCATGGACGACTCCAAGACCCTGATCCTCGACATGCGGTCTCCTGGCCAGCCAGTTGCCGAACTGCTCGGCCACAGTGCGCCGCTGAGCGCAATCGCGTGGGGAAACGGCGGCAGCACCGTCGGCGAGTCAGGCGGAGGCTGGATCGCGAGCGCAGGCGACGACGGCCAGATCCTCATCTACGACCTGACGGAGAAGATCCCCGTAGAGCCCAAGGCCAAGGCCTCGAACGGCCCATACGCCCTCAGTCCAGCAGTGGGCGAGACGCCGACGCGCACCCCGAGTCCGGCAAACAATGCCGTCGAGTACCAGCCCGTCCGCGCTTGGAATGCGCCCGCCGAGATTAATAACTTGGCATACTCAAGGGACGGTGACTGGGTCGGCGCCGTCTCGGGACAGAGGCTCAGCGTCGTGCACCAGGTCTGACTGCCGCCGTATGAGGCGGCGAGGCAGCAGGCCGAGCGCGCCGAGGCGGAAGGAGAGGCGCCGGCCGGTCTCTCGGGTGCTCTTGACTTTGAGGTCGCCTTCTAGTTCCCCTTGCACTCTCTTTACAGCTCGACACCTCGACAGCACTTTGCCGAGCCGCCCGCCGCAAGCTCAATGGACAATGAGCGGCCCTCCCCACCCGCACGCCCGGCCCAACTCTCAATGCCGACACAAAGGCCAACTGCAGAACCAAGAACCCCCCACGCATCCTCCACTTTCACCCACACCCACACCCACACACAACACTAGCAACAGGAGAAGGAACGAGAAGCGGAGACACTCGGCGCACCAGGAGAGGACTGGATCGGAAGAATTCGTAACAGTATGCATTTTCATTGCAGACCAAAAAGTACAAGGGATGCGCGGCGAGGCTGACGCGGGTATAGACTACAGATATTGGGCGGAGCGGGCGGAGAACGAGCTAACGAGTGCGTAGAAGGAGTCACAGGCCTACTCATCCGCATTGACGAACCTGACGCGCTGGCCATTCGCCGAGCGCACGAGCACGCCCATGTTCTCGTACTCTGTGAGCGTGTCGATGAACTGGTTCTCCGTGAATCCCTTGGCGATGACGCGGTTCCTGAGCTCAACGACGCTCATGTCCTGGAGGCTTCCGTCGTCGTCGCTGTCCGTCTCCTCGCCTGCGGCGCGGCGGCGGGCGGCCGCACCGCGGCCAGACGCCATGTCCTTGATGATGCGGAAGATCTTGGACGTGTCCGAGTGGTCCTCCCCGCTCCTGGTTTGATGTTCATAGAGCGAGGCCTTCGAGACGTCCATGAGCCGCAGGGCCTCGTCGACGTCGCCCTGCCCCACTGTGTGGTCCATGCGCAGCCGGGCCAGGGCCTGCGCCAGACGCAGGACGCCGAGCAAAGTACGCGCCGAGACGTACGTGTAGTTCTTGTCCTCGGCCTCGTCCTCCTTCTGCTGCTTCCTCATCTGGACGTAGGACGAGACGATGTACTCGCTCATCGCGGCGGGGACCGTCGGCCGCACCTTGCGGCACTCGGCGATGAAGTGGCGCATGATCGTCGGCTCGACCGCGTCAAAGTCCAGCTCCGGCGCTGCACTGTGCATGTGCACATAGGTTACGTGCTGCGCGAGGCGCTCGTCGTCGTCGCGCGACGGCGTGTCCAGGATCAGGAACAGGATGTCGAATCGCGACAGCAGCGCCGCGGGCAAGTTGATGTTCTCCACGGGCGAGACCTTGGGGTTGTACCGTCCGTAGAGCGGGTTGGCGGCCGCCAGGATCGACGTGCGCGCGTTCAGAGTCGTCGTGATGCCCGCCTTGGAGATGGAGATCGTCTGCTGCTCCATCACCTCGTGGATTGCGGTGCGGTCCGACTCGTCCATCTTGTCGAACTCGTCGATGCAGCAGATGCCGTTGTCGGCGAGCACGAGCGCGCCGCCCTCAAGCACCATCTCGTCCGTGACGGGGTCGCGCATGACGGCCGCCGTGAGACCGACACCACTGGAACCACGGCCAGTGGTATAGACACCACGGGGAGCAACCTTGGTGATGTACTTGAGCAGCTGGGACTTGGCGACACCGGGGTCGCCCATGAGGCACACGTTGATGTCGCCGCGGATCTTCATGCCGTCGCCGACCGTCTTGGTGACGCCGCCGATGAGGAGGAGCAGCAGCGCCTTCTTGACGTCCTCGTGGCCGTAGATCTCGGGCGCGATCGAGTTCGCCATGCGCGAGTACAGCTGCGGGTCCTGCTTGAGCTCGTCGATCGCGGCCGTGATCTCGGGCGTGACCTCCATCGCGCTGTACTGCTTCTTCAGCTGGTGCACGTGCATCGCCTCCAGGAAGGTGTCCTGCAGCAGACCCGCGCGCATCGCGCGGAAGCCGGTGTACGGCGTCGGCAGGAAGATGCCCGAGATGTTGACGACGTCGCCGGGGTTGACGGAGCGCGTGAGCGCGCCGTACATGTGCACCGTCATCGAGCGCGGGATGTGGCCGACCGGCACCTGGTCAGCCATCTCCTGAATCTTGACCTCCTGGAACGGCTGGAAGCGCGACGCGCGCGTCTGCATGTACAGGCGGCCGTTGGTCTGGTTCGTCTTGCACGTGTCGGACGGGCAGGTCGCGAGCGGCGTGAACTGCTTCTGCGCGACCTCCTGGAAAATCTCGTTGCCGCACGAGTCGCAAGTGTACGCGTTCACGAGCAGGAGCGGCTTGACCTCGGACACGCGCGTGACGATGCCGCGCACCGTGATCAGGTGCCCGATGTGGTGCGCGCCGACGGAGCGCACGGCGAGGATCTCCTTCTTGTTCTTCGGCGGGCGGAAGTACACGTTGAACCGCCGCATGAGCTCGGGCGGGAACGACGCGGCCGGGTCGTCCTCGTGCGCCGCGTTCAGGTCCTCACGCTGGCGCATGATCAGGTCCAGCACGTCGGCAGTGTAGTCGAGATCGTGGTCCGGCTCCGGCTTCAGCTTGTCCAGCACCTCGGCGAACAGCTGTACGTAGCGCCGCGTGTTGTTCATGATGTTCGTGAGCAGCGACCGGTCCTGGTCAAACTGCTGCAGGTCGTTCAGGTCGACCACGACCTCAGTCGTCTGTCGGTTCGCGACCTTGCGCATGATACGCATGTACTTGGCCTTGCTGCGGCCCTCGCGGTCGTCCTCGAGGTCGAGCGAGGCAAAGTCCTCGATCTCTTCGTCCGACGACTCTTCGGCTCCGTCATCGTCATTCTCCGGGATCGCGCGTCCTCTTCGCGGCTCGGCGACGAAACGCGTCAGGAAGTCGGTGATCTTTTCTGTGAGAGTTAGTCATCGGCCCAAACCTGCTTCTTGAGGTACTAACGCGTCTCCTCCTCGTAGTTCACCTGATGGTTAGCTCGTTGTCAAGGCAGTGGCAGCTGTACTCACCGGAATGCTCGCGACAGGAAGCACTCCAACGGTCGCAGACATCGTGGCGATCTCTTTCGTGCGGGAGTCTGATTCGAAGAAGGTGCAGTCGGCGGTTCACCTGGGCAATCTGCGCGTGTGCGGGGTGGATGCGGGCAGATTACGCGACGAGGGTCGAGGTGAGATCGGATGGAGAGGTCTGTCAAGAGGGAAATCAAGCTCGCTCTCGCTGCAAGCAACTGTTGTCGCGCGTCGCGTCTCATTTGTGTACGTAACACCCCTGAATTCATGTATTTTTGTTTATTCGCGCCCCTCCACACGACGACCAGCCACCAGCACCACCCAGCCTCTTGCTCGTTATGGAAGTGTTCGTCTCTGACGTCGTGAACGCGTCAAGCAGAGCAGTGGGTGCGGTCTATCGCCCGCAGCAGTCGACGACAACGACGGTTACCAAAGATATCTGAACGAGATGCAGCTGGGTAAAAAGTATCCGGCTCTTCGAGCCTCCATGAGCGTTCATGAGCCTCCCTTCCAGCGCAACCGACGTCACCGACAAGTGAAGAGCCTTCCCTCGGCATCTCAAGAGGAAGCCATCGGCTGCGAGCTGTGAGAGACATGAACATCGCAACGTCGGCCATTAAACAGTGAAGACGTTACGGACAAGGCCGGTGCGACTCGGTGCGTCTTCCTCACGCCAGCCTCCACCTCCACCGCAGCAGGTGGGCACGCCAACGTCCGAAACGGTCCAACAGGTGGACCCGGTGCGACTAAGCTCTCGTTCAGAACGGAAGATCTACACAGACTCTCCGAGACAGATACGGACAGAACACGGCGGTGACGTGGGATTCGGATACTTCTTGTCGCGGTCATCGCAGTCACCTGATCCCCGCAGACGAGCGAGACGAGGCGCAGTGTTGCGGCGTCGAGCCCCGCCTCATGCCTCTGGGGCCCTCTTAGTCCGAAACGGAGCAACGGTTATCTGTTCAGATAAACGACAAGCGACAAAGAATCTGGGCGTTGCCGAATGAACCGGTAGAATCAGCGGTACAAGGCATGCCAAGTGGGCCAACTCGACCCCGCGACAGCGGACGCCACCTCCGTCAGTCCTCGTTGAGCCGTCGCAAACCGCTGCCAAGCCCTTCCAAGCATCTTCTCGATCGCATCGGGGCATTGTTTGCTACCGCTCGTGTTGCCATCGTCCACATCTGCCCACTGGAATGCAATGCGCCGGTCGGGTGGAGCGGCCCCGCGCGGCTACGGTCGTGCGGCACGTGCCGGCTCGACGCGGCTATGGGCGTAAGTTGGTTCCTTGGAACTGGTGCTGGCAGATCCAGAACAACCTCTGAAACGCCCAGCTGCACTCCTGTTCCTGCGCTACTGCGGCAGCGGCACCGCCCACACGATCTTGCGGCAACAGTACATCCCCCGCGGGGCCGGACGTGTGCGCTGGGCAACACGCAGGGCAGCGCTCTGTGTCATCAGCTGACTTGGCAGAGGTGGGCGGATAACACTGCTCCGGCCTGTTGATGGGAGGTCGTATATAAGATGGAGAGCCGAGTCGCTGGGCCGGGTCAAGCATCCTCCAGCACCATGACCAAGAAGGAGGAGACGAACCACTTCCTGCTCGTGCCGAGTGAGTCTACCTCTCCCTTACCCATGTTGACGGTCCGATGAAAGTCCCAACTGACGTCAGACAACACGGCGTCGCACTGGATGCGCGACAAGGGCATGCGCCAGAACGTGCTGCACTGTGTCGGCTGCTGTCTCTGCGTCTTCTACATCGGCTACGACCAGTCCCTGCTCTCTGCTCTCCAGGCCCTGCCACAGTGGAACGAGTACTTCAACAACCCGAAGGGTGAGTGGCTCGGCCTGATCGCCGCGTCGCTCTTCTTCCCGGCCCTCTTCACCGTCTTCATCTCGTCCTGGATCTCGCAGCGCTACGGACGCAAGCCTGCCATCTTCGTCGGCGCCACGCTCATCATTGCCGGTGCGCTGCTGAATGGTCTGGCTCAGAACACGGGCCAGTTCATCGGCGGCCGCGCCCTCCTCGGCGCCGGTGGCGCTATGACCAAGGTAAGCTGAAGAGATGCGGGTCCAGCTAACAGTTCAGGTCTGCGCTGCTCCGCTACTCAATGAGATCGCACACCCGCGTATCCGTGAGCGTATGGCCTCCTCGTACTACGGATGGTACTTTGTCGGCTCGACGATTGCCTCGTGGCTGTGTCGTGAGTACGCTCAAGCTTCGATGCTCATTGTCTTCACTGGCTAACAGCAGTGGCCGGTGTCTTCATCCCGGGCCCCTGGGGCTGGCGCATGCCGTGCATCTTCCAATGCGTGGTCCCGTTCATCGTGATGACGATCATCTTCTTCGCTCCTGAGTCGCCCCGTTTCCTAGTCGGAAAGGGCCGTCACGCGGACGCCCTGCGCGTCCTCGCCAAGTACCACGCGAACGGAAAGGAGGACGACCCCATGGTGCAGCTCGAGTACAACGAGATTGTCGTCGCACTCGAGTCCGAGGGCGAGGAGAAGGACACGTCGTGGCTCGACCTCGTCCGGACCCCAGGTAACCGCCGCCGTGTCGGTATGGTTGTCCTGATCGCCTTCGGAACCAACTGGCTCGGCAACGCCCTGATCGCGTACTACCTCACTCCCGTTCTCAGGTCGGTCGGCATCACGTCTCCCGTGCAGACGACCTCGCTCAATGCGGGAATGGCGATGTGGAACGTGCTCGTGTGCCAGCTCGCCGCGTTCCAGGTGCCGCGTATCTCGCGCCGCGTGAGCTTCTTCACCTCGCACGCAGGCATGATCTTCTGTCTCGCCTTCATTGCCGGCTTCAGTGCCGCCTTCCAGGCCGACCCCGAAAAGAACAAGGGCCTCGGACTCGGCACGGTGCCGTTCCTCTTCATCTTCTACGGCTTCTACGACATCGCGTGGCAGATCCTCCAGTTCCACTACCCTACTGAGATCCTCCCGTTCCGTCTGCGTACCAAGGGTCTGGCTCTCTTCACCGCGTGCCAGGTCGGCGCCAACTCGTTCAACCAGTTCGTCAACCCCATCGCTTTGGAGAACATCAAGTGAGTACACACTGCAGTGCATGTAGAAGGCAATCTGCCTCCGTGTGTGGCACCAACCCACCGCACCCCCTTCCTCCACCCATTCTCCTCGTCCGTCCTTCCTCTCTTCGACTTCCTGCTAACGAAACAGGTGGAAGTACTACCTCGTCTACATCGCGATCAACATCGCCTACATTGTCTACTTCTACTTCTACCTGATCGACACGCGCGGCCTGCCGCTCGAGGAAGTCACGATGCTCTTCGACTACCCCCGGCGCACGGCGCGCGAGCAGGCCCACGCCGAGATGGAGAACCGCATCCAGGCCGAGGAGGAGCGCCAGCGCGGCATGGGCAAGATGGACTCGGAGTTCCCAGGCGACGATAAGGCGAGCGAGGAGCGGATCGAGGTCGCCCAGGTCGCCAAGTAGAATGATACTGGTTGTAATGGAATATGGAATACGGTCGCTGCCACATTAGCTTGAGTAGATGAGATCTGGACAGCTCTTACGTTCACCGCGGACGGGAGATGAGGACGCTTACCGCCAGTCGCGCTGCTGGTGCTCTGTGTGTGCATGTTGTGTGATTGGGGCAGATCGTCGCGCGGCCTGGTCACGAGCCACTCAGGTGTTAACCGACGACCCCCATTTGGGTATGCGGCTGATGTCGCCGCTGTGCCGTCATGTAGGTGAGCCCAGCGAGTGATAGGGTAGCACACGGAGTGAAGTGGCAAGTTGAGACTTTGTTGCCGTGGGGTGAGGCATTAGCGGCTGCAGCGCGCAGCCAGGGCAAGCATCACGACTATGGTCGAGCACAAGCGTCCGGTCGTCCGGCCCTCTCCGTGCTGATCTTTGTCAACTGCTGTTCTGGTCCAGTCATCCGGCCCTCTCCGTGCAGTTTAGTGGTGTAAGTCAAGCGGTCCGGCCGTCCGGTCCTCTGAGTGAAGTTGAGCTTTGGTCAGTTGGTGAAGTGACGAGGGAAGAACTGGGAGTCAAGACAGGCGCCTTATATACACGAGAGCCTGGCCAGGCCGCGGCATCATCGGAAGGGCAACGGGATGGGGGAGTCACATCTGGAGTTGATAGAGCGAGAACGGTGCAAGAGCGCGAAGAGGTGAGCATGGGATGAGGATGGAAACACATGGGACGAGATATGGGCACGATGGAGGGGATCTGGCAGTGCGATGGTGCGACGACCACCTGTGCACACACAACCTTCGGTCCAGCCTTCACCTCGAGGTTGAAGGAAGGCTTTGCTGGTTTCGTTGTCTCCCACGGGTGCGGCGAGCTGCACGGCACGCATGCGCACTCACCCGTAGGCTGGCCAAACCGGGGAGTGACAACACGCAGCCCTGCTCGCCACCTTCCGCCCCGGTGTTCCCCTTACGCGGCCACCACCGGCCACCACATACACCGACCATGGATGCGTGCCCTCTGTCCGAATGCAACCCTCTTGTCGCAGAGCATGCACGAGACTCAGGAAGAAGGAGTATGGCGCAAAAAGTGTTTCCCACTCACTGTCCCCGGCCCGGGGGAGGCGGCCAGCGCACAACTTCAGCGGAGCCCGTACTGGCCCACCACTAGGTGGTGGGGTGTTCTTTAACCGGGGCTTCGAGGCTCGGAAACTCCTGCACTAACGTGCTGTTGTGTCCCGGGTCGGGCGGATGGACTTGGCGCGTGTGTGTTGGATGCCTGGCCGTGAGGACTTGGAGAGGACGACGCAGTGTGGGGTGGGGATTGGGGTGAAGGGTTCCCCAAGGAGGGACGGACGTCATTCCCGGCGCCTTTAGTCGCAGGAGGGTATTGGAGGGCTTTGGAGAACGGGGTCGAACGCTGGAGTTCATGGAGTGTACGGTCGAGGCGAGGGGGGCGAGAGTGCGTGAAGACGGCGGAGGAGAGAGAAAGCAGTCGCGATTGCGAAGGGCGCAGGAGGGCGCAGGGGCGCATGTACCCTCACTCCGACCCTCGCAGACTCTGCGCTCGTGTCGCTGATACTAATGCATACAGATGATTCAGAACTCTACCAAGACTCTACTCTACCAGAACCCTCCCAGCGTGTACAGGTCGCTTCCGACCGTGACTGCGTCCGTGCCAATCTGCCTCATCATCTCCCTCTGTCTCCTCAACGGCTGGAGCGCGAAGTGCGCCAGCAGTCCTCCATCGAGCACGCCTCTTGCCAGTGGGCGGGGAACGAGGTCGTTGCGCACCGTCCTGAACGCGCGGGGGTTGAGGCCAGCGACGTGCTGCGCGTTCCTGACCAGCTGGTCCTGAACGAGCTGGAGGCGCTTGAATCGCGCCTCCCTGACCGCGACGACGGAGGTGATGGCGCCGTCGGCAGTGGCGTAGATGAGCTGGCTCTGGGGGGCGAACTCCTCGTCCGACGTCTTGCGGCGCGCAATCATCTTCGACGCCGTCACGGGGCAGCCCGAGCTGAACTCGGTCTGCGTAAGGAGCTTCTCGCCGTTCAGACTATCCGGATCCGCTGGGTCGAAGTTCACAAGGCGCATGTTACCGTGCTGGTCGTTCGTGATGAAGGTCACCTGGCCCTCGTGCACGAGGAAGTCGGCCGCCGACAGCGACAGATCGGCCAGGTCGCGCCCGATGGTGACGAACTTGTACGGGTTCTCCTGCAGCGAGGCGAAGATGAGCGACTTGACGAAGTCGCCGACCAGGATCAGGTTCTTGAACACCCGGATTGAGGTCACGTACATGCTCACGTCGAGGAAGGCGAGACCCATCAAACGGTCGTCGTAGTCCAACCCCTTGGCGAGGATCTTCGGACCGTTCGAGTGCACAATGTACCCGTTGATGTTCGCGATGGCACTGACAGGGTTGCGGGTCGGGTCCTTGCAGCGGTACTTCAGCCGCCATCCGGAGACGCCCGGCTTGTTGCCGACGACCTCGACGACCTCGAACACATACACGGCACCGGAGGTCGCGCGGTCCTCGCCGAAGTTCTTGCCCGTGCCGACCGCGATGAAGTCGCGGAAACCGGTCGGAGATGAAGAGCTCTCGAGCGTGACGCTCTCGACGCAGAGCACCTCCTCGTTCTGGTCAAAGTCGTATCCGTCGAGCACGCGGAAGGGTTCAGATCCAGCGGAGAACAGCTCGATCGACGACCGCTCGTTCTTCGGCGGCAGCAGGTTCGGTCCCTCGGGGCCGAGCAATATCTCGCCCTCCTCGTCGTACGCCTGGAAGGGCACCGACATGGCCGCGGCCGCGACGTAGTGGCACGACGGTGGGTCGAAGGCAACATGCGTGTACGTCCGTTCCATCTTGTAGCGGTCGCACGGCATCGCAAAGTCCGTGTTCAGCGTCGGCGGCATGTAGCAGATAAAGGAGCCGTCCTCGATGCGGAGGAAGTACTCGCCATGCCCGCCCTGGTGCGTCGTCTTGCAGAAGGCGTACGCGGCCTGCTTCAGTCCGAAAGCGCGGATGGGGTGCGAGTCGGACGAGATGATCCAGTGCGGGCGCTCGCCAGTGATGAACACTCCCGTCAGGCCCTCGATGTCCGTGAAGGGGATGGCGGCCGGCTTGACGGTCGAGCTCGGGGTGACGCTGAGCAGCTGCGTGTGCACCTTGCGGAAGCGGACGGCGAGCGAACGACGGGACTGGTCTCGCGCGTCGACGGTGAAGCGGGGCTGCGCCTCGTAGATGTTCAGACGACCCGAGCGGTGCAGCACAATGACATGCGGGCGCAACGTCCGTGTTCCAATTGGGCAGAAGAGCATCTGCGACACCTCGTCTCCCTCCTCGAGCTCGGGCAGCTCGCCCGTCTGGTCGTCGGTGAAACTCGGCTCCGAGTCGTAAACACCGTTTGACTGCAAGACGAGGTCGAAGTCGGGCAGGGAGCGGATCTGCAGCTCGCCCGTCTGGGTGAGTAGCGCAAGCCACTGTGTTCCGCGCGCGGCGTTGAACGCCGACTCGGTCGTGGCGATGTCGGCACTGATCGCCGGCTTCGAGTCCTGCAGCCGCTTCAGCTGCTCGCCCGTCAGGTGGATCTTGGCCTTCGTTGGCACAGGCTTCGTAGGCTCGTCCTTAACGCCCTGCGTCGCCTCGAAGGTTCGGTAGATACCGGTGGTATCGGTAAACACCTCTGCGGCCTGGCATACAGGAAGCTCCAGGCCCTCGGGCATCGGCGCTTGGGACCACTTGCCCTCCACCGTGTCACCGACGAAGACCGAGACGCTGCCGTCGGCTCTCCGGATGAGCACGTACGGGTCGGAAATGCTGGCGGCGACGATCGGTGGGGAGTCGGACATCTCGCAGATTGTTCCGACGGGGTTCACGTTCGCATCGAGGAGGAGAACCTGGCTGGGGAGCACGAGCACAATGCGCGACCGCCTCAGCCAGGTGCCCGTGGCGATGGCCGGTTCCGGGAAGTCGGCGATGCGCTCCTGCACCTTCCTCGTGGACAGGGCGAAGATCTGCGTCGTGCCCTCCTGCGTCGCGGCGATAGCAATCGTCGACTGTTCGCTGTCCGGAATGTCCTTGAACTTCGGGGCGTTCGCTCGCTCGACGGGCAGGAACCACGTCGCAATCGCTGTCCGCAGCTGCTCGAACAGGCGACGTTTCGTGATGGGAATGCCTCGACGGAAGACGTTCATCGTCGAGCCCTGCGTTCCTCCACCAATGCAGACGAGCTGCGGGTACGTCCGTGTTCCGAGGTCGGTCACCGCGATTCCGAACTCCATGTCCGCTATCCGTCCGGTGCCGGAGAGGACATCCTGCGCCTTCACGGATACGGTTACCGGCCCTGTGGCAACCTCCGCCGCGCCGTTCGCCTTTCCATTCGCAGTCGGGGCCGCTTCTCCGTATAGATCTGATGTCAGTTCAGGTCAGAATCACCGAAGCTCACCTTCGTCCCAGTCATCCACGTCCATCTCCTGCTGCTTCGTTTCCGGCTCATCCTGAGCGGACTGATCCCGCGCCTTCTCCACCATCGCGAGCAGCGAGTCGCCCTCAACTGAGCCGACGAAGATACCGTCGGAGCCAGCAGGCACGAGCGTTGATGGCGGCGGGACGGTGCTTGACTGCTCGTCGACTTTGATCGCGCCGACAGCGCGACCGTCCATCTCGAAGCGGATCTGGTGTACCTCTCCCGTCTCGAGGACGAGGAGCATGTCGTTCTCAGTGACGAATTGGGCGTGCGAGTTGTCGAGCG
This sequence comes from Trichosporon faecale, assembly GCA_039545375.1. Classification (NCBI taxonomy): domain Eukaryota; kingdom Fungi; phylum Basidiomycota; class Tremellomycetes; order Trichosporonales; family Trichosporonaceae; genus Trichosporon; species Trichosporon faecale. The sequence goes on along the minus strand of BCLU01000005.1, from coordinate 1,071,689 downwards.
CGAGCTTCTGACTCTCGTACGACGAGTCGCTCTTCATGTTCGTCGTGTAGCTCCACCACCCGTTCACGGACGTGCTGACGATACGGCCGGACTGGTCGATGTGGATGATACCGGAGGCCGTGACGACGACGACTCCGCCGACCTCGCTCGGGCACGCGACCAGATACTGTGAGTCGCTCGGCAGACCCGTCACGAACGTGATGAGGGGGTACGTGCCGCCGGCCGAGGTGTCGACGGTGCGGATCTCGAGGCGGAACGTGTCCTTCACGCTCTTGTAGCGGCCGGCCCAGGTGTTCATCGGCGCGAAGAGGAGCGCGATCGTCGGCGAGTGGAAGCCGGGGAGGAACAGGAAGTCCTTGATGTTCTTGATCTCGGGGCTGACGTCGGACAGCGCGAGCACGAATGACGGCGCGTACGGCGCATCTCTGATGGGTTAGAGGTGACGGAACACAGTACCCACCTTGACACAGAGTCCTGCATCGGGTCGAGCTCCGACTGCTCCTGGACAATAGGCAGCACGGCGAGCGCATCCTCGGGCAGCGTCAGAATAGCGAGGCGGGAGAGCGGGTCGCTACGCAGCATCGGGACATAGCCCTGGAAGTCGCCGTTGATCATCTGCTGACAGCGCTCGTACGTGTGCAGCGAGACGGTAGCGACGTCTCCTCGGGACCACTCCAGAATCGCCATCTGCTGGTCAGCACATCTCGGCAGTGACTGCAGCTAGACGTACCTTGGCGTGCTCGAAGGACACGAGCAATCGGTCGAGACCGTCGACACTCGAGTCGATGGTTCGCAGTCCAGCGAGTCCAGTCACGACTCCGTGCAGCGTATGCCGCGTGAGGAGGTGCAGCCTCCTGATCGTCTGGTACCGGACCAGTGCTCGCTCAACAGGCGCCGAGTCGAAGAAGCTGTCGCCAACGTCCATGTCCTCCTGCTTCGGGACAGCAGACTCATCATCAGGAAGGGGGGCCGACTCCTCCCTGATCTCAAACACGCGCAGGTCCTGACCGCCGGCAACGACGAGGTTGCCGACGACCTTTACGGCTGGCACTTCGAGGGCGGCATGCGGTTTCGGCAGCGGATAGATGGTCGAGGGTGTGAAGTGGGCGAGGTAGAGGGAGTGGTGGATCGCCGAGGACGGCAGCAGCGTCGAGTGGTACGCGTGCATCGTGCTCAGTTGCACGAGCCAGCTTTTGTTGTCGTACTGGCGGCCGAGGGCGGATCGGTGTACTCAAGTTGTGATCGTAGGTACGAGCCGGATGATGGCATGAACTTCGGTATTGACTGATAGGCGTGCGGTCGCGTGGCTTTCAGGCGTGTGACTAGTTCGCGATGCAATGAGGGTTAGGCGCCCGTTCTTGTTTTCATCGGCGTCATTCTCCCACGGATGCCCCGATCGGCATCTGAGATTTCTGACGGCGCTCTGCTCTGTTCGGGTTCGGCGCTCGGCCAATCTCTTGGCTTTCATTACAACCGGCATCTGCATCGCTCTTTCTCTACATTCGCCATGAAGTTCAACGTCCTCGGCTCGTCAAGTACTCCGGCTCCAGCTGAGCTGCCGGCCGACCACCCCCCTGTCGCGGGTTCGGCGGCCAAGTGCCCCGTCGACCACAGCAAGATGGGCAAGATGGCTCCTCCTCCGCCGCCAGTGGACTCGGCGCCGGCAAAGTGTCCCGTCGACCACGAGGCTATGCGTGCCAAGGCTGCCGCGGCGAAGGACGAGGGCGCGAAGTGCCCCATCGACCACAGCGGCGCCGGCAGCAACATGTTCGGCGCTGCTGTCGGCGCCCCCGGAGCGCTGGACCCGAAGAACAACATGCCCGTCGGACTGAGTGCGACGGAGCGCGCGCCCGGACAGCGCCTGCACCTCCCGACTGAGAAGACGCTGAGCTCCATCCCCCGCCCGAAGGAGCAGGACCAGGGCGGCACCGGCGTGTGGGAGTACCCTTCGCCGCAGCAGTTCTACAACGCGCTCGTGCGCAAGGGATGGGAGACGCCCGAGGAGAGCATCGAGGACGTCGTCGACATCCACAACTGGATCAACGAGGGCGCCTGGGACGAGGTCATGAAGTGGGAGAAGAGGCTGCCTGGGTGAGTTCAACCATGCCTCCACTCGGAGCCCGACTTTTCAGTGGCGGTGGAGGTTCCGATGGGTACGCCGAGGTCAGGCACCTCGGCGCTCACGCTCGTCTGACCAGCTGGCGTGCTGGCGTGTTTTTGATCTCTTGAACCGAGCTGACATACAGCGGCACCGACGCGCAGCTCGCGCGCTTCCAGGGCCGGCCCGGCGACCTCTCCCCGAAAGCCCGGATTCACCTGTTCATGTCTAAGCTGTTCCCCGAGTCCTACTCTTCCGAGCCGCCCTTCGACCGGCACGACTGGATCGTGACGCGCCCGATCCTGGGTACCGACGGCAAGCCCGTGCGCGACGCCGATGGCAAGCGCGTCGAGGCCGAGCAGCGCTACGTCATCGACTACTATTCCGGCGGCCTGGACCCGAACGGCTTCCCCATCTTCTCGCTCGATGTGCGCCCCGCGCTCGACAACTTCACGGCGCTCAGCGAGCGCGTCAAGATGGCCGTCGACGAGTGGAGGAACCAGGGCCAGCAGTAGGCCGAGGCGTAAGCCGAGGCCGCTGCACGGCGGAGCGGCCCAGTAGGAGCATAGGCATGGCGATATGTGTTGTAGGTTAGTAGGATCATGCACCTCTACTCATTCTTGCCGGCCGGGCGACTGACGAGGACTGACCTTCTGCCCTTCTGACGTTCTGACCCCGCTTCTCTGGGGAAGAGAGCTGGACATGGGCGATGCAGTGGGCGACTCACCCACAGAAGAGAGATCGACGACATCGACAGGGACTTCACCACGCTGCTGCCCATGGAAGACTGCAATCCCACGGCGAGCTCTGGGGCAGAAGTCGGCATGGAAAGCGCATGGCACACCTTATCACAGAAGCTCAGACTAGGCGATCCAAACCGTTCTAGATCAGGAACACTCTGGTGAGCGGGCAAGATATCCCGTTCAGCGATGAGAGCGGACTTTCGAGCGGTGAGTGAGACACCGACCTGACCGAGTACCGAGATCGCTAGGCTAGATCGGCTTGCGGTTTCGCGAACATTTGGGGCGGCCTTGGCCCGATTGCAGATACGACAATCGTCTGCGTGGAGTTGTGATCAGTGACGAGGTGAATCGCTGGGAACAGGTGAACATGGGAAGTCTGTATTGGAGTTCATGCAGAACCGCGGTGTGGACGGCGCCCACCGCCTGATACATTCGTGATGGGATCCGTGACATGTCCGATGTTTGAGCAGAAGTGACAGCCCCGATCGCGATCGTGCCCCAGATCTCCAGTCCCAAACTCCAAACTCCAGGCCCCCTCCCCATCGACATACCGCAACGTGGACGTGTGGCGACACGTCACTTCTGCCTAGCTCCAAGCTGTTGGCCAAGTCCGGTGTCCGGTCGCGGTCGGCGAACATACCGCACGCATTCCGTGAAGCCGGCGGGATTGACGCGCGTCGCGTTGCCCGCTTCAGGACGCTCGCGTTGCTCGCTACGCGCTGAAATGAAAGCCTGGAAGCGTAATATGAAATGCTGATTTCGTGGGGTAAGCGATCGCGCTTCGTGGCGCTGCCCAGCACTGCCAGCGCTGCCCTCATGTTTGGCACAGCACCGAGCACCGCACTGTTACAACTGCATTGAGGCCCCGTGTATCCCCAGACAGACCTGTTGGGATCCCCACACGATCAAAGACGTGGCTGGCATGCATGGTTGGAGACACAGGCTCGTTTGGAGACCGAGGGCTAAGTCAAGGTTAGTAATTGTCTGCAGAAGTCTGGGGTATCAGGATCTCTGCTAGGGCTGTCGACTTTGAGGCTGCCGCCATTCCTCGCCACGTTGGGCACATTAGCACTTCTTTGCTGGCCCGGCGGCAGGCATGGCGGCCGGCTTAGCCTCGTTGTCGGAGTGATGGGGTTGAAACGATGGGGACCGCTAGACCAGGCTGGTAGCGTGACCCAGAATTGGGACTCCTGCCAGCCAGCGTATGAATCAATGAACAGCCTGTGCTATGGCGCAGGCCTGTGCGCTTAGCCCGTCGTGCTCGCCCACCACCGCCACCACTGGCAGAGCCTTCGGCATCGGCACGGCATCGGATTCGGCATGCAAGGCTCCCTCACACCATTGACCCAGTTGGCTGGCAGTCATTTTGGTGGGGACATTCTGTACGGTGGCGCTTGCTTGTTCCCTGTCATTGTTCGTTGGGCCAGTCGGCTTGCTGCAATTGCGGCACGAGCCTGCGTGCGCCGTGCGTGCCGCGCGCGTGTCGCCGGCTTCAGGCTCGGCGTTCGCTCACGCGACCAGCGTGCTGGCAACCTCGCCGCAAGCGATACCAAACCTCGGTTGGTGGATTGGCACTCTGTTAAGCTTCATTGAGGCTGCGGTGCTGAACGTGGTCAAGGGCTCGATATAGTTGCCCCAATACCCCACTTGTAAAGCTCCCTCTGGCCGAGGGGTAATGACTCATTACGCGGCGTCATTTAGCTCGTGTGCGTTGCAGCGTTGCTCCTCTTGTTGTTGCTGGAGCATCGCTTGCCGCCAGAGGTCAAGCAATTACAGTGCCTGACATGACTTGCAATAGAACGCCACGTGTTCGTTTAGGGTAAGATCGGAATGGATTAGGACCGCGGAAGTGCGAGGCCTCCTAGACAGCTTAGACAGCGTAGGCTGTGGAGCGGAAGCATCCAGACGACGTAGGCACTGCCATGGGATGGACTATGGAGCTCGAGCTGAGCGCGCCCCAACGATGAGATTTGCTTCCGGGCCTACTGCCTACTGTAAAATTCCGTATGATCACTACACCCTGTCACGCGTCACACGGGCGCTGTAGTGCTATGTCACGGGTCACGGGCGCCCTGTAGTGTCCACCCAGGACCAAAAATCTGCCATTAGGATTTCATTAGTATATGGAGAGCTAGGCATTAGTAATCGATTAGTAAACTTCCTAATGAAAGTCGTGTATGATTATATTGCATGGGTTTTCTGTTTTCTATCTATCTACGAAGCTGCCTCATCGTGTTTGGAGGCCAATACTGTTTCCGTTCTATCTATTAGACAGCCTCATCGTTAATGGAGGCTTGGAGGGAGCCGTCAGGCTCCATAATGAGGCCATGGCGGTCGACATTGAAGATCGCATCGCCGACTGTGTCGATCGGCATCGAAATGTCGTCTTGCTGTTGTTCGATTTCATCCTCGTGGGTCCCGTCGACGTCTGCAGTCTTGATGCCGTCCACTTCGGTGGTCTTCATGCCACTGGAAGCCGTAGTCGACGGCTTGTGCTTCCCCGAGATAGGGAAGAAAGGCTTTGGAGGTGGAGCCGCACGGCTCAGAGTGTCGCTGAACCGTGGGTTCATTGCCTGATAGGCTTTCGCCGCTGCGATGCCAGCCTGTGACAGGCAGTACTCCGCACCGAGGTCCAGGTCGTCGATCTTGCTCTTCCTCCACGCCAGCTGGACAAGGTTGCGCTTGTTGCAGAAGACGTCGTACGTGTGACTGAGCAAGCTCGGCACCTGATCACGCAAGCTCCCGATCTGGGTGAGTGCCTTGAAGCCTTGAATGTCGTTTGGCTCAAGGTTACTCATTGCACGAGCGAACCAGGTGGAGAACCTGCGACTGATCTCGTGTTTGACCAATCGCTGAAGGCCGACGTCCGCTGGTTGGACATCGCCAGTGCAACCTCCAGGCACGAAGCGGATGATGATTTGAGGATACTTCTCCATCAACCACCCCGTGAACTTGGGATCACGGTGGGAGCCCCAGCAGTCGATGTAGAGAATCGCTGGCTGGTGGGCAGGGAGGTTGTCCCGAGCCTTGACTCGCTCAATGTAGGGGACGATCACCTCCTCGACCCACTGGACTGTGGTGTTGTGATCAGACCAGTGGTTGTTCCCACCGTGGCTGAACAGGATGCCCTTGCTGGTCGCTGGAGTACAGTCTCGAGGAAGGCTGCGAGCCGTAGTGCCAGCGAAGACTGCTTGGAAGGGTAAGAAGGTCCCGTCCATGGCCGAAGAGACCATGAGGGTGTAGTACTTCTTATCGTCCAGCCCAGCGATGTCCACCTGCTTGGCACCGGTCGGGTTCCAAGACCTGTTGCCGGTCGGGAAGAGCTCCACTCCCGCCTGGTCGCCGTTGATGACCAGGGAGGGAGGTATCGAGTTGCCTTCCATCGTCAGAACGATGCGATGGATCACCTCTCGACACTGGATTTCCCAGCCCTCCCGCTTTGTGCGGAAGGGTCGAGTTCCCGCACGATAGGACCACCTCAACACTTTCTTGAGGTAGCGGAAGACAAAGGCGTCCGAGGGGAAGGGGCCTGTCAGCAGCTGCGGAGCCTTCTCGGTCACATGCTTGATGATGACTGCACGAGCCACAGCCGAGCACACTGGGACACCGTCAGCTCGGTAGCCACGCAGTTGAGATGCGATGGCTTCGTCGAGCTCAGGGTAGTCCTTGAAGGTGTGCGACCTGGTGACGACTCCAGTGAGGGCACGGTATCGGTCCACACGCTCGATGAAGTCGTCTGACCAAGACTTTCGGTCTGGAGCCAGCCATGTATTGATTGTACTGTGCGCTAGCTTCTCAAAAACCTCAGGAGAGGCAATCTTGAGCTGTTGCGCAATGGCTCTCGTCGACTTCCACCTGACCTTGCGGGCTGCTTCGTCGATGATGTCGAAGTAGCGAACCCAGTTGGTCTTCTTAGCTGATTGGGTGGAGTCTGTCGAGGTTGCTGACACCATAGAAGACGCAGCAGCCAGCGATCGAGCTGACGAGGTGGCTACCAGAGACTGGGCTGCAGCTGCAGCGGCCTCCGCTTCGGCAGCAGCCGTATCAGGAGATCTGGGGTCGAGGCGCAGCTCACGAGTCGTCTCCGACTCGTCACTGGCATCGCCAGAGTCCGTGTCACTGTCCAGGCTGATGGCCTGGGCTGTGCTGCTGCCAGCGTTGGACACGACACGAGTGGGTACAGGGTTCGCCTTGCGCTCACGCTCTCTGCGCTTGCGCTGACGAGCCAGCTCTCGCTYGTGGTCAGCCTTCCGCTTACGTTCTTCCTCGAAGCGAGCTCCGTGGTCTAGCTCACGAAGCTCTTGGAAGCCCGTAGCAGTGTGCTGCTCGTGGTCCTCCTTGGAGACCGCTCTGAAGTAAGCTCGCAGGTCTTTGGGGGGCATGGTAGAGCGCGCTCTAGGGTTGGTTAATAGTTTGTAATACTGCTATTAAAGCACAATACTAATTACTGTATTACTAGCTTAATTGAAAAGCGTAGTAATTGCTTCTAATGCTTAGAGAAAGTCGCAATTAGAAAAGCGTAGTAATTATTTCTAATGCTTAGAGAAGTCGCAATTAGAAATGCGTATTAATAATGCTAATTAAAGTGTAATACAAACGTATTAATAAGTGCACAATTTAATGTTGACTAGTCAACTAATTGATTTGGGTGGAGTGCAGTATACTGCAGTGCACGGGTGAACCAGCTAGGGGGATCAGCAATAGTACCAGGTGGCCAGTCTGATAGTACGGCTTAGCAGGTTACCCCTCCACCCCTATGCCCGGTGCCCTCCTTATATATCTAACTACCCCAGACACCCCGGACTTATTTTCCAAGGTTTTTCCGCGTTTTCGGAAGAACTATATTAGAGTTTATCCACGGTGATAAACGGAGATAAGACTTATCTCCACGGCTCTAAACGGAGTTAAGAGCGATCTCCTCAGTTTCCCACGAGCGCCGCGGAGGTAAACGGACATCACTACAACTCCATTAGTCACGGGGCCCCGGCAGCCTGTAGTTTCCTGTCACGGGTCACGGCGGCCTTGTAGTGGTACCCCTTAAGGTGGGGGCCAGATAACGTGACCGCCGGGTGTAGTGATCATACTGAATTCTACAGTACTGCCTACTGCACTATGGCGCCCGGTCAGCTGGGCTAGCTCACGCTGTTCCGTTGCCTGATCCGGCTCACCCCTGGGTCAGCCCCTGCTTCATCACCAAGTGGCGCGGGTTATTTTGACCGCGTCCCCGTCTCCCCCTGTCCAGGTTAAGACGATTGTCATGTACGGCTTCCCCCAGCAATCCTCCTTGTAGCGACGACACCACGAACACTCCATCTCTTCACATACACACTCCCTACACACATCTCTATAATCTCGTCTGTACCCCTTCCCACAGCCGCAGCATCCCACACACCCACAGCCCCCTAGTCGCAGCCTCCCACGCAGCCTCATCCCCCGCCGTAACTCCCGTTTCAGGCGACTACCACTCTCCCTCCCCCAACAAAGTTGGCCCAGGGCCCCGCGTTTCCTGCTGCCCCATCACTTTGAACATTCGGCCCTTCCATTTTCTCCTCTGCTCGCACACCTACAACAGTCCAACACACCTTAATCTCTCTCGCCACGTTGTGAGACCTACGCGATCGCGACTTTTCGATCCTGATCCTGTCCTGTCGCCCCAAGCCTGCTGTCACCGCGCCTCAATCTGAAATCTCGCCAGAAACAACCTCCACTCCCCAACTTATAATTACTCCTCCTCGATCCGCCACAAGGACCATCCCTCGCCTCGTCTTAAAGTCTCGTCTTCTCTACTCTCTACACCTCTCACCGTAATGCCTACCGACGCCATGGCCCGCCCCTCTGCTCTTACCCTCGGCCCCAACTCGACCTTTGCCGCTCCCGGCTTCGGTGGCCGCACGCCTCGCTCCCCCCTCGACCGCTCCCCGCTCGACCGCCCTCGTACTTCGCCGCTGCGCTCATCGAGCCTGCGCTCCGAGATCTCCTCCGAGGACGACGACGAGGAGGACCAGTCGGCTGCCTCGTCGACGTCGTCGAACGACTCGAACGACTCCGCCGAGTCCGAGGACCGCCGCCCCTTCGCCCTGCCCCAGCGCCAGACCCGCGTCCGCTTCAGCCCCATGACGCCGGCGAACACGAGCGGAAACAAGAGCCAGCCGCTCGCGCGCGCGCTCCTCAACCGCGCGCTGACGCCGAACAACGCCCAACCCAAGAAGACAACCAAGATCATCGTCCCTACCAAGACGATCCGGACAACGTTTGAGCTCGGCCTGACCTCCAACGAGCTTGCGCGCAAGTCGTAACCACCCCTCCTCCGAGCATCCCGCCTCCGAGTACAGCATAGACCACCCGTCCATCATCGCCTACAGGGCTCCAGCGGAGCATTAGTTTAATAATCAGCGCGACATCCGTCGGCGCCGCCGTCGCTCCGTCCTCGCTCGAATCGACGTCGATCAAGCCCAACCCGGGCGCACGGCGCACGGCGCATGGCACCGGTGTCTCGCACAATCTTAATTTTAGAAATTTCACCGACCACCCCGCTGTCAACACTCCTCCCTCTCCTTCTACGACAACTGCACTGCGACCCCAGCGTGCATGGCGAGGAGAGCAGCGGCGGCACCAGTGTATAGACCATCCAGACTACCCGTGTAAGCAGTAATCCTAATTTGTAGCAAGCCACCAAGGCGCACGTACGTAGGCACACTTGATGCATATCTGTGCGATAGATCTAGTAGCGGAGGCGCGAAGCGCCGCAGCGTACACAGCGAGTGCCAGCGAGCAGATGGTAGTAGCAGAGCGCAGCGAAGGCACAGGCGCAAGTACCGGCGGCCGGAGCGCGATTGCGATAAGCCAAGGCCGTAGCTCCAACAAGCGCGCGGCTGAGGCGAGATTGCGAGATTGGGGCACATAGCGCAGTTGTCTCGGCGTAGGCCTGTGTGAGTCACTGATTCACTCAGCCAGCGCGAACCAGCGGCTGAGCGGCAGCGCTCGATCCGCACAAGGTAGCGAGCTTCGCGAACCTGGCGACATGGCATTGAGGCGGCGGCCTCCACTGAGCCTCCGGCCTCCACTGAAGCCACAAGTCCAGACTCCGCAGTGATCCGCGATCGCTAGTCTCAATGGAATGCATACCAGCCGTGAGAACACACTATCTCTAGTCCGCCTGCGGATCGTAGCTTCCCGGACTGGCGAAGCGAACGTGCAGACCTGGTCCGCGTAGCATTCATCGCGTGCTTCGCTTTGGTACTCCATTCAATGCTTGTCCAAGATGGCAGATGGACTTTTCGACCGTGGTACCGTGGACGGCGCCGTGCCTGCAAATCCCACGAAAACAAGGCACATGTCCCGCGTCACATCCCTTGCTCACTTGCCGCAGTGTCCAGGCCCAGGAAGGAAGGACAAGGCTGATTTAGCTCAAGAGACAAGAAAATAAGCACTCGGCACGACGCAGCGGGAATCACTTGTTCGCGGGAATTATCGCGCCTGTTGTTGCGATGCGGCCACAACCTCACCCAGCTACAGTCGTAGCGGTTAGGAACTGCAAGCACGTCCGATCGCGGCGATCACTGCCACGCAACAAGCTTGTCGCTGCGTACTGCTGCGTACTGCTGCGTAGCATGCGTAGGAAGGACAGCAAGGATGGAGGACGTGTTGGTCGTGAGAAAGTGTAGATCGGAAGCGACCCTCCCTGACCCCGCCGTCCTCAACAATCAGCACAACAACAGCAAATCCCATTCGCCAAACGTGTGCCGAGACAACAGCCTCCCCGCACGCATTCCGGGGTCCTCACGTCACAGCTGCATTCACCGCACGTCCACATTCAGTCATTGAATGACCCCGCTGACCCCGCGCTTCGCTTCCATGTTCCCAGCAACGCCCCGCAGTATCGCAGCTCGGTCTGCGTCTGCAGAGGTACCGCAGGTGCCGCAGGCAAGTAAGAATCACGTCAGACCTGGGCTTGTCGCGAGGAAGCCGGCGAGGAAGAGAATCTGACACGTTCGCGCCTCGGTAGTTCCCATGCGGCAACGGAAGCACGGGGGACGACATCTGACTGGCTCACTCGGGGAAGCCGCACTGGAACCGAACCCAGTTCTCACGCTGTAGCTGAACGTGCTCACATTCCTCGGTTTCGACGCAAGCGCGGACACGTCTATGCTGTGCGAGCGGATAGGGGCCCGCTCTGACTGATTCTTGTCGAGAATGGGTCTAGGAAGAGATCGGACAACTGGCGTGAGAAGACGTCGGACCGGATTCGGGTCGAGTGGAGGTGGAAGGGTACGTTTCAGCTCTGCCGGCTGCGGGCTGACGGTGTACAAGTGCCGCCGGTAAGTGAGTGCTGACTTGCAGGGCGTCCGCCATTGGGAAGCGAGGAGGCGCATGGTTCTTGGCTTGGCGGACTTTGCGCAACCTCCACCTCTCTCTTCTTGGTATCGTCGCTCTTATCTCATGACTTTCCGACTGAGGGCAGCCTGGAGATAACGCAGCCGAGACTCGCTGAGAAGCTCCTCAGCGCTCTTCGACGGTATACGGAAGGCTCCACCTATCGTTAACACCGCGTCAAACTTGATACAAGGGTGCTCCGTGTCTCTGCTCTCTTGCTACTCGTTCCTCTTCTCTGCCACTACGTTTCCTCCCCGAGCTGCGATTGACAACGCGAAAGACTGGTCGAATTCTGAACTGCTCAACACCTAGAGCATCCCAGCTTGCACATACAGTGCAAAGGCGCCTCTGTGAAAGAGTCTGACGTTCTCCCATCCACATGCATTGCATGAAGGCCCTTCCCGTAATGGTCCTCCGACTTTTGAGTACCTGCGTGTGTACTGCGCCGAGGGCCGGGACATCGTGGGAAACAACGAAACTAGCAAGGCCTTCCTCCGACGTCGAGGCCGCTGAAGTCCCGACCGTCTGTGTACTCGTGTGCACCAGCGTCCGCCGTGTGCCAGCGTGCCAGACATGCATCGACACGCGACGACTTATGAAGTGCTGAGTGGAGGGGCATGCGCGACCGTGGGAGACATCGAAACTAACGAAGGCTTCCTCCGACCTCGAGCCGTGGCCACGAATCCAGACACAAATCCAGACCACCTCTGGTGCGTCTGCACCAAAGTCGCGCTTTGCTTGGATGAGATACACACATGCAACGCACTACTGTACGTTGCTTACGATCTCCTCAACGAGACTGTCGACGTCTGTCGAGAGTAAGCTCTCTGCAGATTATGCAGAAGCCCCCATAGCCTACGGCTAAAGGAACTACCACCCGCTCCCGGACCCAGTTGTGATCGAGAGATGGTTCCTGCGCTGCGTCCGGATCTCTGCGCAACGTCCCCACAAAGTCGGATAAGCACGGCGATCTACCATTGTCCCCGCCTTGCCTTTCCGCTTCGAGAGTAAGCCAGTCAAACTGCGGCTTACTCTCTGTGCCTCAAGCACAAACCTCATACTCCAAAAGCGATGCGATCTACATTCATGCTCGTTGCATACAGTGTTTCTTCTAGAGATGACACCATTACTATATGACACGACGTGGGACTTCTAAGCGGCTAGGCGGCTTACGCCTTGATGCTGAGGCCGCCGACGTCGGGGAGGTCGTCCTTGGAGAGGAGCTTGGTGACCTTTCCGATGGCGACGGTGGATCCAGAGGAGCGGAGGGAGAAGCGGCCGAGCTGCTTGTAGTCGCTCCACTTCTCGAGACAGAGGGGCTGCTCGAGGACGAAGAGGGCCGAGACGAGCATGCCGGGCTTGGCGAACTGGGGCGGGCGGCGCGACTTGCGCTTCGTCTTCTTGTCGTAGTAGTGCAGCAGCTGCGAGAGCGTGACCTCCTCGGCGGCCGTGTGGACGTGCAGCACACACGTGTAGCCCGACGAGATGATGTTGGGCGTCTCGATGATGGACACGTCGGCCTTGAACGCCGTCACGGCGTGCACCGGCTTCTGCGGCGAGGTGAGCACGTAGCCCGGCTGCACGTCGTCATCGGTGACGCCACGCAGACGCAGGCGCACGTTGTCACCACAGAACGCCATATCCATCTCCTCCGCCGTCTCGGTGTAGATCGCTGCAACCTCAACTGACATCTTGTTCGGCATGAGCAGCAGCGTGTCGCCCTTCTTGACGCGGCCAGACTCGATCTTGCCCATCGCCATCGTGCCGAGCTCGTTGTACTTCTCCGAGATCGGGAACATGAACGGAGCGTTGATGTCACGGTCCTGGATCTGCATGCTGTCGAGGTGCTGGAGCAGCGACTGGCCCTCGTACCAGGGAGCAATCTTCGTGTCGACCTTGTCCTTCATGTTCTGGCCGAGCTGAGCCGAGACAGGGATGAAGGTGACGTCGTTCTTGGGGTTGAAGCCGACAGCCTTCAGGAAGGGCGTGATCTTGGTGCACACCTCGTTGTAACGCGCCTGGTCCCACTGGACGGTGGGGTCGTCCATCTTGTTGACGACAATGATGAGCTTGTTGATACCGTTGTTCTTCAGCAGCATCGCGTGCTCACGCGTCTGACCGTCACGCTCGAAACCAGTCTCGAACTCTCCCTTACGGGCGGACAGAACGAGGAGCGCGACATCGGCCTGAGCGGCACCCTGGATCATGTTGGGGACGAACGTCTTGTGTCCGGGGGCGTCGAGGATCGTGTAGCGACGGACGTCCGACTCGAAGTACGCACGTCCAACCTCGATCGTCTTACCCTTCGCACGCTCCTCCTTGTTCTGGTCGAGGGCCCAAGACAGGTACCAGGTCTCACGGCCCGCAGCCTTGGCCTCCTGCTCGTACTTCTCCATGGTACGCTTGTCAACGGCACCACACAGGTACATGAGCTGTCCACCCATGGTCGACTTTCCAGCGTCGACGTGACCCGTGAAGATGATGTTCAGGTGGGTCTTGAGGTTGGGGTCCTCCATCTCGGCACCACCGTAGAGGTCACGGAGGGCGTCGGCACCAGCCGCCTGCTGGTCCTGGAACACGGTGTCGGCATCGTTCTTCGCAGAGACCTTCGAGAAGTTGGTCGGGGTCGAGGTGCCGGAAGCCTTGGCGGACGACGGCTCAGAAGCGACAGCGGCGACAGCAGGGGCGGCCTTGGGGGCCTCGGCAGCCTTAGGCTCCTCCTTCTTAGCCTCAACCTTCTTCTCGGCAGGCTTGGCCTCCTCCTTCTTGGGCTCCTCCTTCTTAGCACCACCGCCGATCGAGAGCGAAGGGGCGGCCTTGGGCTTGTCACCACCGATCGAGAGCGAGGGAGCAGCCTTGGGCTTGTCGCCGCCAATGCTGAGCGAGGGGGCAGCCTTCGGCTTATCGCCGCCGATCGAGAGAGACGGGGCAGCCTTGGGTTTGTCGCCACCGATGGACAGCGAGGGAGCAGCCTTAGGCTTGCCGCCACCAATGCTCAGCGAGGGAGCGGCCTTGGGGGCACCACCGCCAATGTTCAGAGACGGGGCAGCCTTGGGGGCGCCACCGCCGCCGATGGAGAGCGAGACGGGCTTGCCGGGGTTGCCGAACGAGGGAGGCTGGAAGCCCTGGACGTTGCGCTGGGGAGGCTCGTAGGCGCGGGTCTGGGGCTGCTGCTGCTGGTGCTGCTGCTGGTATCCGCCGTAGCCCTGCTGGGGGTATCCGCCGTAGCCGCCCTGTTGAGGGTAGCCCTGGTATCCGCCGTACTGCTGCTGCTGTCCGTACTGGGCGTACTGGTCGTAGGGCTGCTGCTGGCCGGGCTGGCCCTGTCCCTGCTGCTGCTGGCCGCGGGGGACGAAGGTCTGTCCGGGACGGAACTCGAAAGCTCCCGGGTTGAAGGGGGGCTGTCCAGACATGGTCGCGGGGTGTCTGGTTTTGTTGGAGAGGGGACGAGGATGGAGTGTCTCCAGCGCACAATTGACGAGACGCGGTGAAAACGGCCTTGCCACCTGATCGCGAAAGGCTTGAGTGATACGTGCGGCCGTCGAATTTTACAACACCACGTCATATGCTCCCGCCTCCGCCATGACATTTCAGGTCTGGAAAGATCACTGACCGCGAGCGACCACACGAGTCACAGAGTCATCAACAAAAAAAGGTGCATGCGCCTACTTGCTCTACGCTCCACCCTCTCGACCTTCCGACTTGCTACCCCCCGCATCCCCTTCCTGCGCGCCATGTCGGACGTTGCCCAGTTTGTCGCCGCCGCCGCCAAGGCCGACCCCATCCTCGCCGGCTCCGAGAAGGACCAGGCCAACATTACCAAGGCCAACTCCGAGTTCGAGAAGATCGCCTCGGACCTCAAGGTGAGGTGGCTGGTGGAGTCCTTCTAACCTCTCAGGCTGTCAACGAGAAGCTCACCCCTGTCACCTACCTCGTCGGCAACCTCCCGACGACCGCCGACGTCAACCTGTACGCGCGCCTCCACCCTGCCGTCTCCTCGGCCCCTGCGTCCCAGTGGCCCGAGACCCCCGCTGTCCTCCGCTACTTCCTGCACATCCAGGACCTCTCCGGCGTCAAGGCTGCCCAGAAGGAGCTCCCGAACGCCTTCCCCCCGGTCGACGTTGACGTCAACTCGCTCCCCGCCCCTCCCCGTGCCGCCCCCGCTCCCAAGCAGAAGAAGGAGAAGAAGGACAAGGCTGCCGCCGACGGAGCCGCCCCCAAGGAGGGTAAGAAGGACAAGAAGGAGAAGAAGGAGGGAGCTGCCGCCGCCGCCGGTGCCCCCGAGGGAGCGAAGACCGAGAAGAAGCAGAAGAAGGAGAAGGCCCCGAAGCAGCCCGCTGCCCCGGCTGCTCCCTTTGTCCCTGTCCCGTCCATGATCGACCTGCGTGTCGGCAAGGTGCTCGACGTCAAGCGCCACCCCGACGCTGACTCGCTGTACGTCGAGTCGATCGACGTCGGAGAGGCCGAGCCGCGTACGGTCTGCTCCGGTCTCGTCAAGTACATGACCGAGGACGAGATCCGTGGCGCGACGATCATCACGGTCTGCAACCTGAAGCCGGTGACGATGCGTGGTGTCAAGTCGTTCGCGATGCTCCTCTGCGCCTCGTCCCCGGACGGCAAGGACGGCGGTGTCGAGTTCGTTCTGCCCCCTGAGGGCGCCAAGGCCGGCGACCGCGTCTACTTCGAGGGCGAGGAGTTCGAGAACGCCACCCCGGAGCCCCAGCTCAACCCCAAGAAGAAGGTGTTCGAGACGGTCCAGCCCGGATTCATCACCCTCGACAACCGCGACGCCGCCTGGATCAACCCCGAGACCAAGTCAGTCCACAAGATCCGCACCAAGGACGGAGTCTGCAAGGCCAAGTCGTTCGTCGGCGCCAGCCTGTCGTAAAACGCTAGAGGATATCTTAACGGCTCGATGCATAGACGTAATAGCTACTGAAGGCGACTGGTGGGAAAGACTTGATGTCGGTCCAGCAGGGCTGTGTGATGCCAAGCCTCATCCAGTCTTCGCGTTCGCCTCCGCTTCCGGCTCTGCCTCCCTAACGTACTTGGCGCACCCCTTACAAGTCCTGAACAGCGCCTGCACGGCGTCCTGCAGAGTAGCATCGGCGGGAAGTGAATCCCTGATCTCCTGTGCGTTGTCGACAGGCTCGAAGTGGTGGTCGGCCACGTAATAGTCAGAATCTGCAATGACACTTCCGTGCGGGTCCACGTCGTCGCTGGCCATCACCTTCTCGCACAGGATCGTGTTGTAAGGAGGAACCGCGGCCGCGTAGATGATCCACTCCTTGTCTGAGCTGCAGTCGCGATAGATCCACTGCCCCTCCGGGATCGCAGAGCACAGCGGAAGCTTGCCGTCCGGGAACTGTTTCTGGAACTCGGGAGAGAAGAACTCGTCGTTGTACGCTTTGATGTCGCTGCAGTCGTGCCACGGTTTGGCGCTCAACCCAAGTCGAATGCGCGGTGTCATGCGGAATACAGGCCTGGTGCGACAAGATGAGGATGGAAGAAGGAGCAGGTAAGAGATGGGTGTGGAAGCATGGATGGGGCCGCTATTCAACTTACAGCCAGGTTGGATAAGTTCAGTGTGTACATGCGAACGAGTGTTACTCTGAACAAGTGACCGATCCATGCCGTTTTCGGAAGCCGATTACACGTGAGGCCAGATGTGTAACATGTGCTACCACCTCGGTCACTCTCTCGACGGGTCAGCTGCTAGTTGGTAGAGAGCCGTGTCATGGCGATATCGCTCGCCCCAGCGTCCTATGACGTACGGTGACACTGGAGGGAAGCTATTTCGGGCTACCTTCTGACCGACTGCAGACCGAGTTCCGAACAAACGGTACACTGGCCGTCGCGTTGGTTGTATGAGGGGCACCACCTGTTTCGCAATCGCCTCAACTGCTCTTAACGAAAGCCACACCTGACCACTTGCAGGTCCATTCAGCGTCCTCTCTTCTTGCTACCGCGGCGTTGGCCGCGTCCGAAGGAGTTCAATAGCCTCGACGAATTCAAAAGAGATCCTCTTCGCCGAGCCCGGTCGACACCTGGACAAGATCGACGGCGTGTACGTCCTTCTAGATCCCAGCCATGCCACAGTGGGAACCGCCACACCGAAGTACAACTGGGCGATGCACACTGCCATCGACGAGAACAACACCTGCCTCCAGCACACGACCTTGCTCATGCAAGACCCCGACGCCCCGAGCAAGCGCTTCAACGACGGAGGATGCTTCACCCCGTGCCAGCATTGGCGCTGTCAGACGCCCGGGTTGCCTGGCATCTGCCCTACGTACAACGGCTGCATCCTGCGCAGCACCAGGAGTATATGTATCTGAACAGCTGTCATCGTGAGGCGCCGCCCAGACGTCGATGACGATGGCGCACGTGTTGACTTCGACTCGTGCGGATCGTTGCCACCTGGCTCTACCCCAGCCTGCCGTCATCTGCGCACCTACGGGCTGTAAGAGACCGCAGTTCTGGTTCTGGGTAACGCAGTATGCAGGGCTCCTGTTCCAGCCCTCTGGCACAGCGCCGATCACAGAGGATGGCCGCATAGCGCTCGAGGGAGCTCACGGCCAGTGAGCAGCGTCTCGTGCCGCGGGGCCCATTAGCATACTTAACCCCTCCTCCCCTTCTGCCCAAGCACGCACCTGACCCAAACCAGCAACGGGCACCGACGAGAAGCAAAATGCCGGGCCCAAGCAAGTCCAGACCAGTCTGGATCGAGTTGCGGCGACTTCGCACGACTTCGCTCGAGTTCGCTCCCGAAGCATGCCGAAGATCCGCGACGAATGCCGCACCTCCCTCCGACCGCTGTGAATCCCGAGGTTACGCCATCCACTTTTCTGGGACTAGAAGGACGGTCAAGAAGCTTCCTGGGCCCTTCGGCTCGGAGCGTCGGAGTTTCTCATGACTAATACTTATGCATGTGGGCCCATGGGATCGGCGCGGCATGCCCTCCTGTGTATCTTATCGTCGGTGGGTGGGAGATAAGATTGCGAGGTTGCCACATTGCCACTCTGCGCCTTGTCTTGCCCGAGATGCTCAGAATCCTCCGGCGTCCGGTAACCCCTGTTGCTAACAATGAGTCTTGCTTCGCTGCAGTGCTTGCACACCAGGCCTGCATGGAGAAGTAGTGATGCGCCCAGCCGTTGCCGCGCAGCTCGCCCAACTGCTGTGGAGCTCCGATGCCGTGAGAACGTCACCGAACCGTGTCTCGGTCTGACGTGGTCACCGAAGTCTACGCGACAAGCGCCCTAATTATTCGTCACCACGTCCGATGCCGATGCCCCAGACATGCTTCTGTCTCAGGCCCGATCACGATCGCCGGGCACTGATCGCCAGGGCGCCCCGAGCGTTGTCTAGTCCGAGCGACGAGACCCGCATTCTGCTGTATCACACCGTCTCGCACCTGTCTTCCACTTGCCTCACACCGGTATTCCACCTGCTCCCACCTCCTTCACAAGTGCGAAACATTGTCAAACTGGCTAAGAAGAGAGCTCAACAGGCTCGCCAGATGCGTGCGGTCAAAGTTTCCTGTATGTGACGTTTGCATAGCAATAATCTATTATACAGAGTGTGGGCTTGCGGGCGTTCATTCTATTGGAAACAACTGGCCTGACTATAGGATGTGCGGTAGGCCATTTTATCGATTAGGAGAGAGAAAAGGAAAGATTCGTTTGGGGGGTAGTGCAAGGGCACGCTTAGAGCGCGGTCCTTCCCTGGGTCTCGACGGGGAGGAGGAGCATGATGAGGCCCGAGAAGATGTAGAGCGCGGCGGACGCGTAGACGGGGCCGTTGGGGGACTTGTTGGCGTCGGAGTAGATGGCGATGATGGGCGCCATGAGGCCGAAGACGCGCATGGCGGCGGCGCAGAGCGCGTCGCCCGTTCCCCTCACGGGGGTGGGGAACAGCTCGGGCGCGTAGCCGAACATGACACCGTACATCGCGTTCTGGAAGAAGGCGGCGATGGACGTGAGCGCGTCGACGGTGGGGTTGTTCTTGGCGGCAGTCAGGCCGAAGAGGAAGATGCCTGAGCAGAGCGTGAAGGCGGCCATGGCGAGCTTGCGGCCGAACCTGGACACAGTGACGAGGAAGGCAGCCAGCATCGAGCCCGGCACACCGCACGCGGCCTGGTAGGTGTAGGACTTGAACGAGTCGTCGACACTGGGCGCGGCGCCCGCAATCTCGGCCTGCTTCTGGCGCAGGAAGATGCCGAGCGACTGGTTGAAGAGCGGATACGCGAGGCCGATGATGCCGTAGATGAGCACGATGAGGGTCGTCGAGAACGCGATGCGCTTCGTGCCGAACAGCGTCTTCATCTGCGTGCCCTGAGAGACGGACATCTTGAGCAGCTCCCAGTTGCTGTAGCCCTTGGCCGCGTCGCCCTTCGCCTTCTCCTCGGGCGTCAGGTAGGGCGCGGCGGCGCGGTCGAGGTCCTCGACGGTGAGGTGGACTGTCTTGCCGTTACGCTTCGCGACCTTGTGCACGACCTCGACGGCCTTGGCGTCGCTGCCCTTGGAGCACAGGTACTTGGGCGACTCGTAGACGGGGAGCACGAAGAAACGCAGGCCCCACAGGAAGAGCATCATAGCACCGAGGGTGAAGTAGGCGTAACGCCAGCCCATGTTCGACTCGCGCGAGCAGTACCCGATGATGTTGCCGGCAGAGTCGTAGGTGTAGTCCTTGCAGTCGGAGGAGTAGCGCGCGATGAAGCCCCAGGAGATGAGCGAGGCGACGACCTGGCCGATGGCCCACCACATGGACAGCAGAGTCAGCACCCACTGGTGCGATCCGGGCAGGAACTCGAGGTACATCGTGCCGTCGACGGGGAGGTTGCCACCGACACCGAAGCCCATGAAGGCGATGAAGCAGCAGAGGGCGACGAAGTTGGGCGCGGCGCCAGCGACGACACCCCACATGCCGCCGATGAAGAGTGTGCAGTTCCATGCGAGCTTGCGTCTAGGGTAGGTCAGCGAAACAGCGTCAGAAGACGGGGGGCGCTCGGCACCTGGGGCTCCCGAGATAACCGTGGAGGCACCAGATTGCGCAGATTGTACTCACCCGATCAGGTCACACGAGGCTCCCCAGAAGGAAGCGCCGACAAAGAGACCAGCGTACAGCGCCAGAGTGGCGAACTTGACGTGAATGGGGTCGATCCACTCGTATCCGATCCACGGCATCAGGATGGCCACGGCCTGGAGCCCTGCGGTGTTAGTCTTTCGGCGTCCATGCTGCGTGGATCGTATCTCGGGTGTCCAGCTGCGTAGATCCGGCAAGCCATGCAGCGACGCATGCCGCTGGCTGCTGTAGCCGCCGGGGATGTGGATCAGGCTACTTGATGAGAGGACGATAGCCTAGGAACCGAGGGATATCAGGCTCGAGGCGGTGGAGCGGAATGCGGATCCTAATCGAATCAACCCCCCCCCCCCCCCCCCCCCCCCCCCCCTCTCTACCGCCAGCAGCTGACGACCCGGGCGTCTGCCAGGTGCCAGGTGACACCTGCCGTGCAGCCCCCCACATACCCCACACGCTGTGTCCGATACGAGTGGCCCGTGGCAGTCATGAAATCGCGCACACGACGCAACAAACAGCGTCCCACGGTGGAGCGCAGCACCAAGCACACTCACAAATGTTGTCCGCGAACCAGCCGAAACCTCCAGAGAAGAACAGCTCCCACTGGTACCGGCCCATGCCGATCTCGGCGAGCGCCCTGTTCAGCACCTGGACCTTGGCGTAGAAGGCGGGGTCGATGCCCTCCTCCTGCGCCGCGAGCGTGATGTCGCTGTTCAGCGACTCGGTGTCGGCGTTTCCGGCCGCCTTGCCCTTGAGCGATGTCGGCGGCGAGCTCTCGCGGCGGTACTCGCCCGCGGCGGGCTGCACCGTCGTGTTGGCCGGGGCGGCGTCGAGCTTGACGGCGTCGATCTTCTCGTTGTACGTCGCCATGGCTGGGAGCTGGGGGCTGGGCGATCGCAGCTGGGTTGGACTGATAGATAGGGGTTGGAGTGTGGGATTAGATAATGTACCGCAGACGTCAGGTGATGCTGGGCGTGACTCGATAAAGAGGAGTGACAAGAAACTTCAACAAGAGGGGCCGCAGCAGCCAGCGACCTTTATGAACTGGGCCGCATGGCCGCGTACTTGGTCCCCGGCAGGCGGGGCGGGGGCGCACATCGCATCGCGATGCGATGCTCGCGAGAAAAGGCCCAAAGTGCTTGGCTCGTCCTGGAGGTTGCTCCAGGTGCAGGGCCCGGGTGGGTGGCCTGACAGGCAGGCGACCTCTAGGAGCCAGCCCATCAGGCAGCAGGGCTCGAGACGAAACGGTCCACACGGCGACCGGGCAGAAACGCTGGACGGCCTGGAAAGGGAAAGGGCAGAGGCTCTGAGAGAAGCATCGCGGTGACGGCGGTACGGGGGTGCAGTGCCGGGGCTGGGCGGGGGCCGGCAGCGGTGCGACGGGGTGGGTGGGACCGAGGCACAAGAGCAGAGGAACGGAGCGCAGCGGCGGACGGGGCCGCGGTGTCGGTCGCTTTGAGCTTGGGCTATACGTGGTCAGAGACTCGAGTGATAGTGAATAGCGCCGTTTGCGGTCCTTGGGTGATACGCCTTGATAGTGGGGAGCGGCTAGGGCAGGGTTCATGTGAGGGCACGGAGGGCACGAGGGCACGAGGCATGGGGGGATAAGAGACCCTGTGAGGGTCGGATAATCAGACAAGAGTACAGGACAGTTGAGACTGAGACGGACCCAACACTCGAATACCCCTGGCCAAGTTTGATCAAGTAGATATGTCCCTGGGCAGGAACCCTGCCCTGCCTTGCTCCTGAACCATCCACCTGGATAAAGTTCCATTTTCTGATATGTCGTCAGTGGCGCACTCCGATTACTAGAAACGGCACAAGACCAGAGGACTTGCCCAGAGATAATTGCGATGCACCCCTGAGCTGATAACCCCCCTCCTGGCCTCACACCCGCACGTGACCCCACCCTCACTTCCTAGCGTCTGTGACCTGCCCCCTAGTCCCTCTTGCGCCCTGCTCTCATGCCTTCATCTTTTGAACCCCGCAACGAGGCGTCCCAAACATTGCAGCGCACCACCACTGTCTGTCGCCTCCTTCTTCACATGGAGATGGGAGGCCTGTTCGTTGCTCGAGCAGCACAGAAGCATCCCAATCGACACACTGTCGCAGATATGCTCCGAATCACTCCGCAACACCCGGTACTGCTCCTGCAATCCGGGTGTTGTCCTGCGCTCATCGCGCTCAGGTCATCGTCCCCGTTATGGATGGTGTCACCCTCATGGCCCCGTTTTCAGCATTTGCGCCTGTGCTGAAGGACGCTTACAGCACACGCATGAATACCGCTAGACGCTAGCGACGCCTCGGCTGGTCCACCTGCCCAAGATCCCAAGAGCTCTATTCATGCATCATCGTGGCGTAAATCGAACGTAAAGATCAACGCGACATGTGTCCGTTAGCCTGGCATACACTGGGGCTCTGCCTCGCCGCACAGCATCATTCTTTACGGCTAGCAGCGCTCGTCACCTTCCCACACCAGTGTTCGCCTCCTGATAGCTAGCGATCGTCAGCGACCGATAGCCGTAGCTGCGCAATGTCAGCTTGGACCAGACGGGCAGAAGCTGCTCGCCACTGTGGTAGTCTCTTGGCACAGACCAGCGGCGTGCCAATATGTTCAGGAGCACCTACCTTTCCTGCCCCTCATGCCCCCCTCACGTTCAGGTTGTTCAGGAGTAATGAGCCCGGAAAAATCACTCATCAACGCACAGTCATCCCACATGCAGCAAAGTGAAGACCCTCGGAAGGATCCGAAGCAAGACGGCGCACGGCGCACGGCGCGGCCACGCTCGGAACTACCGGAGAGTCCTGTACGGAGGACGGACTGTGGGACGGTCGCTCGTGTACCGCACCCAGGGTAGGCGGCGCGGCGTATGCGTCTGCAGCGGGCTACACGAGGGCTACGCGACGGCGCTGGCGGCCCTGCCGGCCCTGAGTCCTTGCTGACGCGCCGCTGACACAGTGGCACGCCTGGCACGCCGCATCTATTCCTGTCCTTTTCACCACTTCTGCCCCTCTGCCCCTCCGGTGATGCGGCGCCATCGTCGGCCTCCGCCGTCGGTATGCATGCGGTCCGGTATGCATGACCAGATCGGCGACGTCGAGGTGGGCAGGCATACGCTGTCGGTTGTCACCTGTGTCGTGTGCTGCTGTGCCCGACGTTCGTTAGGCTGGCAAGGCTCACAGATCGACGACTAGCGTACGCAGCGGGCTCTTGGTGCGGCGTGCGGGCTCTCCCTTTGCGCGCCGTGCGGCGGTAAGACTAAAGACACTGAGTCTAACACGCCGTCCGCCAAGTCAGGGTTTCTTCCTGCGCATCCTGCGCGTTTTTCGACGCGGTCTGATTCGCCACTCGCTCAGAACGGAGACGGCGACGCCACTTTGCGCACACCCTTCCCTTTCTGCTGCCCGCTTGTGCCGCTTGTGCCGCTGGACCGCCGCCGGGCTCCGGCGTCCCTCCCTTCCCTCCTTCCCTCCTTCCTCCGCAAGCCGGAAGCCGGAAGCCCGCACGCCCCGCTGCACTTTGCAGCGATCAGAGACACTGGAACACCCTAAGAGTGACTTTGGAACCATCCCACTGCACGGGACCCGAGCAAGGACCCCTGAGAAGGCACGGCGTCGCGGGTCTCAGGCTCTGTCCGCCGCGCCGTAAGCGACCAGAGCCAGAAGTTGGAATACTCCGACTCTGCCGATAGCAGGATCCGGCACGCCGCTGGACGGCAGGCCGGTCGAGGCTGGTGCACCCGAATTCCGTGCGATCACCCTTCAACACCAGCATGCGGCACCAGCCTGCGGCGTACCCTGCGCCATCCGTGGGCACCCCGTATGCACCGTGTGGCGCGCCACGGCGCCAAGCTTCCTCGCTACGCACCGAGGCATGTTGTCGGGACCGAGCTCCGGGGTCCGCAGCACCCC
The DNA here is from genome assembly GCA_039545375.1 of Trichosporon faecale. Taxonomy (NCBI): domain Eukaryota; kingdom Fungi; phylum Basidiomycota; class Tremellomycetes; order Trichosporonales; family Trichosporonaceae; genus Trichosporon; species Trichosporon faecale. The sequence goes on along the minus strand of BCLU01000005.1, from coordinate 1,047,485 downwards.
AGATCTGCACTTGGATCTTCTGCCCGCAAGCGCAACGGACGCAGCGCTGGTCGCCGCTATGTCGTGTGCCCACTGCCAATGCACAGGTTAACGAAGCACAGCACTGCGCGCTTGCCCACACCTCGGGCAGCCAAGAGCTCGCTGTGGTGAAGCTGAGCTTATGCAGGCCCGGTTCCGGAGGTGGGTGTGCCGGAGTTATTCCGCTGCCCGCTTGCGCACACAGCGCACACCGCAAACCCCCCTTTCGGCCAGCGCTTGACATCCTTGAGATTAGCTCAGCCCCCGCTACAGTGTTGCACATAAACGCGCAAGCTTTTGAAGATTTCGCTGCGTACGTCACTCGTGCCTGCCAGTGTGCCTGGATGTCGCCGTCGTACCTGGCAACTTTGCGGGTATCGATGATCAAGTGACACTTACACCTCTGCACACTTGCAACAACGAATGAGAGCGTGTTGACGCGCTGCCCAGGCCGCCGTCGTCGGCGAAGTAGTCTTGGCGGAGATGTGTCAGGCGACACTACGAACGGACCTGATCTCCTGTTCCAGACCGCAACTCCGGCGGGATCAGCTGCATGTGATGCCGACGGCGGCCGCTGCTGACAACAAGCCAATGACAGACACCGGCTTGCTAAGGTTTATCCTGTGACCCGGTGACCAGCTCAAGCTGGGTGGGGCGATCGAAGGCACCACTGTTGTGGAAGCGAGCTGCAGCGAGCCCAGCGTGCCCAGCGTGCGAGTATGCATAGGTACGGCATACGGCAGCAGTAAATCGCGCATCGCGCATCACGCACAGTCAACGCGCGCACCACAAATGACGGTTGAAGGGTGCAGCCAGCTCGTGGAGCCGGCTTACCTCACTTGGAGCCAGGAACACATTGACATTCCAGCGGCTGTCTAGACCTGGTTACCTGAGGGCTTCCTGAGGCGCCGCTGTCGTCACTAGTTACTTTCCCTCTTGGTTCCCAGTCACTGTCGATCTCATATCTCAGTTGGTTGCACATGCGGCTCTCGACGTTTGTCGTGAAACCAAGACGGCTGAGGAAAGCACCGCATCCGGCTGTGCGGATTCTGCGGAAAGCAATGTGCAAGGCACAGCAATGTCACGCGTTTCGTCGTCAACCATCCTTCGCCGGGTGCTGTTTTGTGTTTCGAAACCTGATCAAGCGCAAGCACGGCACAGCACCAACAGCGTAAGCGGGCAGCCAGGCCGCACGACATAAGGTTGTCACTGGCACCGCAAAGGTACTGCAGTGGATGAAGGTACGACGGCTAGGTACAAATTGCGCCCAACCAACGTCTGCACTTCCGGGGCGACCTGTGCTGTGCTGCTTGACGCGCATCACCGAGACGAGTCACGAATTGGGAATACAGGGTGCGACTCTGGAGCGGCTGGAGCGATAAAGACTCGTTTCGCCCTATCATTGAGCCACTGACGCAATGCCGCGGAGATGGGTCGATGTCCTGTACGTGGAGTGTTAACCTTTCGAGCGCTCCGACGCACTGCTCTCTCTGCAGTTCTGTACAGGCGCTCCGTAGGTTGTAGGGAGCCTGACACCGATCTGACGCGGTACCGTTTGCAGAAGTCAGGAGTACAGGACAGTCCTGCGATTCGACAGCCGTCCCGCACTTCCCAGCTCGCCCCCCTCCACCACCCCTGACCGATCAGATGCCGCTATCTAATCATAGTCTCATGGCCTCCTGGTCTCGGAGTGGTCTCGGACACTCATTACTGGTGCAGAGAGTCTGACGCTGGACAGGGCAGAGATGAGGACAGACGGGCCCAGATCAGCGGCTGAAGTGCGACTGGCGCCGGCATCAGCAGGGAAGATGGCACGAGTGGAGCGGGTGAACGAGTCGGACCGCGGACATCAGAGCAGGGCAACACGCTCCACCTCCGAAGTCCGCTGTAGGTCCGGACTGAACCCATCGCAAACTGAGCAATATTGAGGTCGCGAGTGTTTCGGACTCTGACAAGCATGTCTAGCTGAGCAGCGACAGACCGAGGGAGACACTGACAGATTAGTGCCAACATAAATGTTGGGCCTGCCGTTTTCCCATTGCGTCATAGTCTCCGCTGGAAACGCAGCTCATCGGTGAGCTCTCGGTGAGCATCTGCGTACCTGCTTTCGGTCTTATCTCCTTCCGAGTTCGGTCTGCAGTTTGCAAGCGATAATCTGTGCTCGTCGAGCAATTAAGGCAGTGTTCGTGCTGTAGGTTGACAACTGGCCCTCATTGATACCCACGTGCAACCGCCGAGTTCGTAGCACCGCACGCCGTAAGATACGTTTCACCTGCGCTCTAAATGCCGGATTCGGTCAGTTGATCAAGCAGGCACAGGCAGTACAATGTGCGGAAGAGGTGAAAGAAGATCACATGCACCCCTCAACTCACGTACGCCGACATGGCAAGCGAGGAAGCTACCGAGCTGCGCACCGCCTTAGCGTCGGCGTGTTTACGCCGTCACGCCGCCCCGGTCCGCGCTGTGCCGGAACAGATGGAACGGACGGTGATATAACACTCGCCGTGCATAGCTCCACCCCTCCGTTTCGTCCGTCCCTACTCCACCAACAACAGAGCGCCATGGTCGGCTTCATCATCCCCATCCCCGGCAAGGTCGTCGACGGCGTGTACGACAAGGGCTCCCAGTTCGTCAACTCGTACAAGAAACAGCCGGTCGCGACCGACCTGAGTGCACCGCGCCAGGGATCCATGGACGAGAAGGCGGCCGTGCCCGCGCCGCCCACGCGAGGCAGCACATGTCGGCCGCCCACATACATGCCAACTGCGCGACAGCCCGTCCAGCAGCCACGAGGGAGGACAGAAGACTTTGGCCCCCAGCTGCTCGAACACGTCCTGAGCTCGCTTGCGCTGCTCCAGTCATTGGGACAAATCACGCCCGAGGCGGCGAAGAGGGCCGCAGCGGCCTTGGGGTCGAACTACAACCCCAGCTCAGTGACGCCGCGCGAAGCTCCGCACGCGCCGGCCGCTGTCGCGCCACTGCCGGTGCGGAGACAGAGCAGCGCCTCCGCGCCGGCGGAGAAGAGAGCAACGGCGCTCTGGGACTACGGCCAAAACGGGGACGAGGACGACCTCGTTTTCAGCGCTGGCGACACGATTATCATCGACGAGGAGGAGAACGAGAACTGGTGCCGTGGGCGCACGATTCCGAAGGGCCGCAGCGTGCCGTTACCGAAGAAGGGGCTGTTCCCCGCAAACTACGTCCAGAGGCATTAGAAAGCAATCGGGCCACCGAAGAACAACCTTGTATAGTCCGTTAATCTTGTACGCCCCTAAGCTATGTTAGGAACACTTGTTGTCTCCAGAACGCCGCAGGCGCACGGTGCCGCAGCGTCACTGAGCAGAGAAGGGAAGACGCCGAGGGGGGAGAGGAGGTTAGTGCGAATGTGACCGGCGATCTTCGGCATCCTTCGGCCCGCACCGCGGATACGTCCCTCTCCTCTTTCGGCTCTCCTCACGACAGCCCCAAGTGGCCCCACAAGGGCACAAGATGCATGACACCCGGCCGGCCCGTGGAAGGGACTTCGTTCCGAGGAGCCGAAGTGGGACGGAACTCTCCTGCTCCCTGGGACCGTGAGACTGGGACGACATCTTATCGTTTATCATATCATATCTCGGAAGGCATCCGTTGTTTGTCTTCCAGAACGGTCCGCCTGCCGAGTGCCTGCTCAGATTTGTCGGGTGCCGGGTGTTCTTCGCACTGGAGATATGTCATGAACCTCACCATCTCATGACCACACTACGCGCTGACACGGCCGACTCATGATTCACGGACGCTGAAGACTCACAGGCTTTGGAAGTGGCACTCGGCCAGCCTCGCTGGGGAGCCATCGTTCCTCGTCCTCCATCCTCGGCGGAATCCCTCCCTGTGTCAGCTCAGCATAACAAAGAATGTGAGGTTGGCCCGATCAGTGGTGAGGGGGTGTAGACGAACGCTGCTGCCAGTGTAACATGCGTGGCTCTCACTTCTGCTGCGGAGGAGAGGACGCGGGAGCTGCTGACAGATCGGCAGAGGCTTGAGTCGGATTCGTCAGTACGCAAGGTCGGGCCTCACATGCAGAGGCGTCATCATTGTGCCACTTAGCGGCTTGCATGTCAACGACATCCGTTCTCTGGGCTAGATACAGATCGACTTCGAGCTGCAAAGGCTGCAGCCGTGGTAAGTCGCACATTTTCCCGGCATACCAGGCGTGACGCAGGCCTCGTTGTTGCAGAAGCTAAACAGTCCGCCGTCGTTCATGGGCTTGTTGAGGGTTCTGTTGTTCTGCATAAGCACGGTCGAGTACTTCAGGCAGGACTTCTCGACAATGGCGGTGTGCATCGCCCAGTTGTACTTCGGCGAGGCTGTCGCGAGCGTGGCGTTGGCGCTATCGAGGAGGACGAACACGCCGTTCACCTCGTCCATGTGGCGCCCGGACTCCGCGAGCAGGATCTCGCGGAACTCGTCGTAGCTGTTGAACTGGTGCTGAGGGGTAGGGGCGGCCAGGACGGCGGCTGCCAGGATAGATGAGATGATGGCGGTGGTGAACATGTTGATACGTCGGAACTGATTGGAGCTTTGGGATTGGGGGCAGTGGTCGCCAGTGCCAAGTCGCACGACATTTCGTGGCACTCCAGCTGACTTATATCCGTCTGGGGAGGGTGGAGATCGACTTCCAGAGGGCACAGTGGAAGAGAGGAGGTCGAACGTGCGTCCCTCAGGCGGGGGTCGCTTTCACGGATGAGGAAGTCCGATTGCTCCGCACCGAGCGTCACAGTGAGCTTCGTGTACAGCAAGCCGTTCATGTGACTGCATGGCCCCGCAACCCAGAAGGCGGCCGTCCAGAGGGATATACGATGGCATTCCTGGACGAGGCGAAGAAGAAGAGTGCTGGGAGCATCTGAGTAACGTGAGTTGCCGACTGCCACTCACGGCATCCGCGGCGCTGGGGTGCGCAGTTAGTCTGTGAAATCGCGGGCTGCTACTGACCGCTTCAGCGCTTCGATTGGCGTCTCTCCTCTGTCGCAAAAGCAAGCTACAGCCGATAGAAAGTCACAGAGCCCGAAATAGCCACCTTCCCACTTTCCAGTGTGCCTGAGGGTCATGGCTGGTGATCATGCGTTACTTGTCCATGAGGTCGGTCAGCAAAAACCGGCAGGTGATCGGTGGAGTGGACCAGCACGTTGTGGAAGCACATGTACACACGCGGACCGAGGTGCACGGGCATCAGCCGCGGTCATCACGCCGGAAGCCGGCACATGACGATCGCGTATGGGCACGATCATCGATGTGCCACAACAGCGCAGCAAACTCCAACTCGGTCCTCGAGGTGTGAGTCAAACCGACTCTGTTCCATCGTTCTGCTCTCCAATCTGTCCGCTACCCCAGTACTTCAACTAACATGGCCCCGCGCATTCGACTCGGATACAACGCCAAACCCTGGCATGACCTGCGGGACGTTCACACTTATAACAAGGAGTTCTTCTCCCCAGAGTTTCAGAAACACTATCCTAACGGGCAATTGTACCTCTGCGCCTTCACACCAGAGGGACAGTGGATCTACCGCGACTGCATGAAGGACGACGAATGGGTCATCTACGCAGCAGCTGCCCCGCCTTACAACGCCGTCATGTGCGAGAAGATCGCACGCAACGAAGAGGAAGACTTCCGAGGCGATACAGGCGACACAGCCTACTTCGAGGCCGACCACCATTTCGAGCCCGCCGGGAATGCGAAGGAGATCCGCGAATCGCTACCGCCGGACGCTACACTGCAGGACGCAATGCGGGCGCTATGGAAGACATGTAAGGGGTGTGCCAAGTACGTCAAGCAGTAGATTCGCATGCATGTTGTAGTTGTCTCCTTCGCTGTACGTCACGGAGCCGTACAGCGCAGGTGCTGATCACGTGATGTTACACGCGAGACGCACGCGAACATTTGTTTCCTCCCCGTTTTCCCACTTTCTCCGACCTGGCGATCGTTCGGGGCTCTTTGCTGCTCGCGACAAAAGTCCAAAGTCAGCTCTAAGCTCGGCGTTGACACCACACCACGACCATGTTCTCGCTGCTCCGCTCCGCCGTCGCCGCGCCGCGACCATTCGCCCTCCGAAGCGCCATGGCGCCCGCTATCCGCGCCTACTCGACTCCGGCTGGAACGCCGCCGCCGACATCCGAGTCCTCGACGCCTTCGCAGTCGACGTCGACTTCGTCGCAGGCTGCTTCGCAGCCGAGTGGATCGGCTTCGGGCTCTGGACGCCCGCTCATTGACCTCTCGGGCGCCCGCAAGCGCTTCTCGCCCAACGAGGACCCGGACGCGTGGTGGCGCGCCGAGAGCGCCGCGCGCCGCTTCGGCGTCCCCGGCAACCAGTACACGGGACGCAGCATCAAGGTCGTCGGCGGGTTCATGAAGTCTTACGTCCGTCTGCAGGGTGTGCTGGGATCCACTGGGGTGAGTACCTGTTTGACGCTGTTACTGGCTGTTGCCGGCGGGCTTCGTCTCACTTGACGGCGCTCTCGAGTGATGCCATGTCCTGCTCTAGACCGGCAGCTGGAGTACTGCAAATCGTCACGAGGGGCATCGCAAGGGGCACTCACACCGGCTGATGCCCCCCCGGCCGCCCGCGCAGCTCCTAAAGCTCCCGCGGGAGCACACCTGAGAGAAGCGTAGCTGACAGCCACAGTTCAAGAAGGAGGCCAAGCGCCAGAAGCACCACGAGCGTCCGTCAGAGACAAAGCGCCGTCGCCACTCTGAGCGCGTCCGCCGGCGGTTCCAGGTCATCGTCCGCGAGAAGGTTCAGCTCGTCGAGATGCTGCGTTCACGCAAGTAGAGCGGCGGCGGCCGCGTGGGGTAGGGGTAAACTATGCATTATCATCATTCTCAATTGCGACTGGGAGCTAATCTGCTAACTCCACCGGAAAACTAACTTTTAGGCGGACTACAATCGCACTCTGCACAGCTGAGCGGAAGGCGAAGGAGGAACAAAGAGTGGTGGAAAGGCAAGACTACATTGATTTTACAAGATAACAGCTGGAAGAGACTAGGCGACCTTGGTACTCGGCGCGCTCTGGAAGATGGGGACCTCAGGGCGGAGCACGATGTGTTTCTTGCTCTCGGGTTTCTCGTGGTGGTCGTCGGTGAGACTGGACACGACGCCAGTGGGGCCGATCTCCTTGTCGTAGCCGTTGCGGGCCTCGTGCTCCGCAATAGCCTCCTCGCCACGAAGGTAGATGGAGTCGACATCAGCCGCCGAGCCGCCATTAGCCTCAGCGTGCGCAATCATGCGCTTCAGCTCCTCCGTGACGCGTTCGCGCTTGAACCAAGCCGTGCGGGGGTAGAACGACAGTCTCTCCCGGGTGGGAATGTACTCCGGAATACTGTCTCGGCCGAGGCCGCGGAGGATGACCTGCTCGCAGAGCGTGTAGTCGCCATCGGGGCGGTTGAGGTTGAACGGCTCGCGGAGGTTCACGTGCGGATTCGTGATGACGCGCGCGTAGTTGAGGTGGTTAGGCGAGTGCGAGTGCGGTAGCATGCCGTGCGTCACGTACAGGTCGCCCTTGCGCGCGATGACCTCGGCGTACTTCTTGCCGCGGGCACAGTACTCGAACGTGTCGTTCGCGAACGGGGGATCAATTCCCTCAGGGTGCGCGTACCACCGCTCGAGCAGGGGCTTCAGCCCGTCCTCGCACAGAACGGTGCCGCCGCCGCCCTCTGGGATGTCCGTGAAGCAAAAGATGAGCGTGAGCGCGTTCCCGCTGCTGTCGAGGAACTGGCGGTACCTTGGTTGTCAGCGGGGTTCTTAGTTGCAACCCTTGCCACAGTGCATGCCACAGGGCACAACACAGTGAAGTACAGCCAACTCACCAGTCATTGTCGGTGTGGAAACCGACACACCGCTCCGGCCCCTTCCTCGGCTTGCCGACGTACTCAGGCTTGCCAAGGTTGATGATCATCTGGTCGCCGTACCAGCGCTCGCGCTTGTCCATGAGCTTGTCCTCTCCGCCGACGATCTCGAGGATCTTGCCCCACGCCTGGGGGCAGAACTCCTCGCAGCGCACCTCGCGGTGCCGGGGCAGCTTGATGTACTCCTCTGTCCAGGTGCTCTTGTCCTCGGGGTCCATGCCGAGGCGGACCCAGAGGTTCTCCATCCACTCTTCGAGGTAGCGCGGCGCGATCGCGTTCTCGATCTTGAGCCACCCGTGCTCGACGAAGTGGGCGCGCTCCTCTGGCGACAGGTGCTTGTACTCTAGGGGCATTGTTGTTCTCTCAATGGGTAAGGCGATGAGGGGTTAGGCTGTTGGTGGCGAGCGGCAGTATGGCAGCACGGTCAGACTCTTATATCTCACAGCAGTCGGATAAGGGCGCCGTCCTGCGCCCCAGCTCCGAGTAGCCCGAGAGTCTGGTCTGCCGTGGCCCGCCGTTTCTAACCGATCGTCCTGCACATGCTGCACGCAGCGCACCGTCAGTCTCGCGCCCCGGATATGGATGTGGAGGATGTACATCCGCATCCGGCGATCATCTGTCTCTGGCGGAATGCGCGGATTCCCACCTGGAAATGGAGGATCGAGGGCGCAGACGGTCCGGACGCTACATCCATACCCCTCCTTTCTCGGTGGGCACGCCGGCGCTATATCCCCATTTCCACAGTGCCCGCCTCGGTGGCTCGGTTTATCTGTCACCACGAGGTTACAGCTTGCGGATTGCGGACTATCGTTACATAGCTACATAGCTCAAACGTGAGCTATGCTGCGCTAGACTGGGAATGTCGGAAAGATCGCCATGATCGCTCGTCGTACACGTAGTCTACGTTGAGACCTATAGTTTGTTCTTCTTGAAACTCGTCGGTATCGAGACCGCCGGTCACTCAGCGAACTCCGAAGTCTTTTGCGACATTCTGGACCAGCTGCTCGTAATCATGTGTGCACATGCAGATTGTTCTCCGGTCCGTTATCGTCCGAGGCGAACGCAGAGAAGGCCACCCTTCACAGCCTCACCATGTCTACTGACACCAGTCCAGGAGTCTGGACCCCGATGCGATGCACGTTCCTGCTGCTAACTATTACCAATGCTCTCATATCATTTCTACGTCTACGGTTTTACACAGTACTCCTGAGGCCGCTGGCCGGGAGGCCGACCTGGGTTATCTCGTCCACGACACAGACGGTGCCCTTGTACTCGGGCAGGTACCTCGCGCCGGTGTACGCGTCCACAACGGCCGGGCTGCCCTGGTAGATCGGGGTGAGCGAGGCGGGGCAGACGTCGAAGGCGGTGAAGTGGTCGTACTGGATCTCGTGGGCGTCGCGCGGGTTGCGGTCGCCCTGGGCGAGAACGGAGCGGGCGGTCGTGAGCACACGCTGGTCAGACGGCTGCGAGTCGATGAGACGACGGGCGAACGACGCAGCAGTGGCGTTGTTACCGGCACGAGAGAACACACCCATGGCCGATCGCAGGGCGAGCTGCTGATGCGCCGGCTGCAGATTCATGTGCGTGAAGTAGGCGGCGAGCTCGAGCGAGCGGACAAGGTTGCCCTCGGGGTCCTCGGCGACGAGTCGTCGGCGCTCAACCTCAAGCATGAGACCGATGATGTAGTCCCTACATGTCGTAACCAGCTCGCGCACCTCGGCAGCCTCAGACTCGCCCTTCACAACGACCATCATCAGCTTCTGCAGCACAGAGCGGAAGTGCGTGAGCGACTCCGCGAACTTTCCGCGAGAGAACTGGCGGTAAGCCTCGGCGAGCTCACCGGCCTTGAGGTCCTCGAACTCGATCGAGATGGCCGGGAGAACCTCGCGAAGCTCCGTCGTGTCGGGGTTGCGGCGGACGTGGAACTCAAGGGGAGGGAGGGAGGGGTTCGCGGCGACGTAGACGTGAGCCTTGTTGTAGGCCTCAAGGAACAGCGGCTTGAGCGGCGAGAAGTTGACAGCAGCGACTTGCCGGTTGAGCTGCTGCATGGCCGACTCGAAGTTGCCCGCGGCAGCATGGTCCGCAGCCAATGGTGAGTTGCGGACCCACATCTCGTTCTCGTCCACTCCTGGTGACACTCCGTCGGCCAGGTCGGCGTCGGCAGTCTCCATAGGCACGTCCTCCTCTTCTCCGCCGACAGCCTGGACAACCTCGGCGTCCAGGTCCCACCCCTCGTCCTCGTCAAGCTCCTCAGCATCCTCTCCGTCTAATCCATCGTCGTTCGCCCAAGCGTCAAGCTGCTCGCCGTTGGCCACCTCAGCGGACTCGCCCGCGACAAGACCCTCGACACCACCGCCGTTCGCGAGGGCACGGTCGAAGAAGCTCTCGCCGAGGTTTCGCAGAGGCCAGTTGGACTCGGCCTGAGAGAAGACAACCGGGGGAGGAGCAAGGGGCGCAGAAGACGACGATCCAGATCCCGAAGGGGTCGGGGGAAGGTCCTCCTCGGTCATACCAGCCTCCTCCAGGACCTCGAGAGCGAGCTCGTCGAGACCGTTGTTCTTCGCGGTGTAGTAGGCGAGAGGGTACTGGCCAGTTTCCCGGAGAACAGCGACACGACCCTCGATGTCGCCGAGGTAGAGCGAGTTCTGGAAGCGCGACATCTGGTCGCCACGCTTCGTAGCGATGTTCTGCATCATGCCGAGCTTCTGGGTGTTGCCGGTGATGAGGTAGAGGAACGACAGGCCGTCGAACTTGCGGTTCTTCTGGTAGGCAGTCTCGACGATCTGGTGGTTACCCTGCTTCAGGGCAGCGGCACCGAGGCGCTCCCAGACGTCAGGGCGGTCAACAGCGCGAGCCTGCTCGAGGGCGACCTGCAGGTTGCCGCACTCCAGAGCCAGGTCGAAGCGCGTGTTGGGGTCCTGGATGAAGTGGAGCGCGATCTCGGGGTAGCCCTTCTTCTGGAGGTACGCGATGATGCTCTGACCGACGAGGTTGGAGGTACGGATGATGTGCAGGACCTCGTCGTAGTTCTTGCGAACAAGGGCGAGCTTAAAGCGGTACTCCGTAGGGTCAATCTGGATGGTGCGGGGCTTCGCGGAGCGGTCCAGGCAGTGAACGACCTGGCCCTTGACGCGAGTGAGGTAGACGGGCTGCTCAAGGGTCTTGATAATACCATTGTCACCGTTGGGCAGGGCGTACTTGATGTGGTTGAGGGTGGTGTAGATCAGGACACCGCTGTCGTCCCAAGCGGCCGACTTGATGCGGATAGTCTCGTGGATGAGAGCAGTCTGCTCAAGCGACTTGGTGGCGATGGTAATGGTGTGCTTGCTGAGCAGAGCAACCATGTTGCCGTCGGTGCTCCAGACGACGTACTTGACGGGAGGGGTGGTGATCTCGCCAAGGACCTTCTGCTGCTGGATGTCGAAGAGCGTGACCGCGTTCGACGAAGCGAGGAGGAGGGAGGCGGTACCACCGTAGAAGATCTCGTTGGTCTGAACCGGGCACTTGACGGTCTTGGTCAGGTTGTTGGACAGGTCACGGATCTCGATGTTCTGGTTGGGCTTGTCGAGAACAGCCATGCGGTTGCGCGCGACGAAGAGAGCGGAGATACCATTGCCCTTCCTGCCATCCGACGGCGTGTCCTTGCCGTCGCCAGCTCCCGGAGCACCGTTCTTGGGGAGGGTGATGAGCTCGTAAACGCCGTTGTCAGAGGTCGAGGTGACGATGACAGCGCGCTCGGCAGGGTTGTAGCTGAGCGTCCTAGGCTGAATGTACTGCGAGCCGAGCTTGCGAACAGAGCAGATGCCGTGGTTGGTACCGGTGCTGAGGTCGGCCATGCGAACAACCTTGTCCTTGATGTAGAAGAGCTGGTTGCCGGAGAGCGAGAAAGCAGGGCGCTCGCGCTCGAGCTTGAAGACGATGAGACCATTGTCGTGACCGGCAGCGAAGAGGTTGAGCTCGGGGTGAGCAGTGAGAACCCAGAAGCGGTCGTGCTCGCGGCGGAAGGTCTGCACGGCGGTGCGCTTGGTCATGTCCCAGACACGAATCGTCTTGTCCTCAGAGGCGGAAAGGATGAGCTCGTGACGGGGGTGGAACAGCGTCATCGACACATTGTTGAAGTGGCCGCGGCAGCTGTCGACCTCCCAAGCCTTGGTCTCGGACATGCGCCAGAGCTTGATCTGACGGTCGTCACCGCACGAGACGATGAGAGGAAGGGTCGGGTGGAACGAAGCCCAGTTCACTCCGCGGTCGTGGCCCTCCAGAACGTACTTGACAACAGCATCGGTGTTGCCGAACAGGTCAGCCTGTCCCTGGTTGGCACGCGAAACCTGCTCCTCGAACGTCATGGGCGCCGAGCTAGCCTGGTTCTTCTTGCGGAGACCAGAGATGTCCCAGACGCGGACCGTCAGGTCCATGGAAGCCGAAACGACAAGGTCGTCCCACGGGTGGAACTGGGCGCACATGATGTAGTGGTTGTGGCCAGTGAGGATCGCAATACACGTCCTGCTCTGCCAGTTCCAGATACGGATGGTCTGGTCGTCGGACGCCGAGATGATCCACGGGTACTCGTGGTGGAAGAAGACGGTTCGGACGTAGTCGAGATGTCCGGTGAGGGTGAACAGGCAGCGGCGCTGCTTGTAGTTCCACACCTTGATCTTGTAGTCGTCACCACCGGAAACGAAGATCGGCTGTGTAGGGTGGAAGGAAATACCGCGGACGGGACCGTCGTGCTCGTCGTAACGATCAACGAGAGTACCCATCTGGTAGTTCCAAAGCTGAATGGTACCATTGTGCAGAGACGCCGCGAGGAGGGGTTGCTTCGGGTCTGAATGTCAGCTACGCGTGCGGAACAAGGTTAGCTAGTTGAACGCGGCCGTTGCAGATGATTCGACGACCCGTGCGTTGGTCTTTGACTGCTTTAACAGAACGACCATCCAGCGAAGCCTCGTTGATCCGGCCAACATCTCGCTTCGGGCGAACATGTCATGACACGTTGAGCGGTTCGCGATGCCCGTAATGTCGGAGCCAGCTCTTGTACTCACGGAAGGCAATACCCTTGACCCTCGGGCTCTTGCTCTCGAACTTGGTGAGCATCTGCATGCTGGAACACGGTATGCCTGGCGATGTGTGCGATGCTTTTGGAGATGAACAGGTGAGATTAGGAGAGGCCCGCCTCGCAGCCGTTTATGATCGATGTTCCGAGCTCGCTTCGGTCTCCCTGCGACTGAACCGAATCGAAGGGTGAGAGTCGAACGTTGACGGCGGATAAACGAGCGTGGCGAGAAGAGAAGCTGCACTCGGGTGCTGAAGTATAGGCAGAGAAGAGCGGGTTGACGATGTCTGTGACTTCGGCCAGCACACTGTCGTCGACGTGACGAGGCGCGCTGGAGCCTGCATGACCCCGCGGATGCAATGCCACGTGGAGATAGGGCTTCCGAAAATCCCGATCCTCGCTGTGGTGGCAGAGTTTCAGCATGGCTGTGCTGCTGCCCCTATATGCATCACAGCTGCGTCGGACGATTGCATAGGCGTATCGAAGGATACTTGTGCAGTACACAGTGTTGGAATCGTCCGTCAATGGTCAGAGAGGACGGTTGCGAGGGTAGACAGACGCGTGATGGCAGCCACGTCTGTGGCACAGGGTGGTTCGTGCCTGTGATCAGCGGTGAGGGAAGGCTATTTTCCACGGCGACCTGCAACGTTGACGGGTGACGACAAGTCTTCCAGATCACTATTGTGAACGTAGCATCAACACAGTGCTGTACTGAGCTGCTCTTGCACTGAGTTCAGGCGTCGAACGCCGCAGTCCTGTCGCCTTCCGAGAGAGATAATGCGAGGCGTTCCCTCGCAGAAGTTGATGCTCCTCCCTTCGTCCCAAAAGAGATAAGCAAACTGTGAGACCGCAAATAGCTTTGGAGTGGCAAGAAACTACCTTCAAAGCAAGTCCTGCTTTGTTCACCTCGTCGTGACAGATGATGCAGAGACGTAGCTGAAGAGGCTTCGACAGGGCCCAGATTGAGTGGACCACCTCCACTTTTCGATTTGGCCCAGACATCAACGACCATGCGAGAATACTCCCGCGTCAGCCGCTGCTCGACTTGTCTGCAACGGACAACCGAGAACGAGCTCATGAGCATCCAGCCAACCGCACCAACAACCATGTCGCTCCGCCAGTTCCCCAAGGCCGTCAAGGAGATTCGCCTCCACCTCTGCCAGTCTGGCGCTTCCAGCGCTGGTGTCAGGTGAGTTTGAACCGCCGCCCGAGGTCGACCACACAGTGTAATCTGCCGGATTTGATTGGGTTGCGCCGAAAAGACATCGCGCGGACCATGGGTCGACGGAGACCGCCTCGGAGTACCAGTGACCGTCGATGGCAGGGATCGCACGGTTTGGGGCAGAAGATATACCGCGTCGACCGCGTCGAAGAGGTACTCTGCGCGCAACGCCGACCGCATCCCGATCGATATCCGCAGATGAACTCGGACCTGGCTCGACATTCCGCTTCAAGTACATAGTGAAGCTGACGAACCAGGCAATTCATCAAGTCGTCCTACCCCGCCCTCAAGGAGGCCAACCCCGACCTCAAGGTCCTCATCCGTGAGGCCCAGGGTGTCAGCCCCCGCGCCTTCGTCCGTCTCGGTGAGTTTGTGCAACTTCAGCATGAGAGTACGGCGCTGACATTGTCTCTCTTCCGTCTGGGTTCATCGGCATGGCTACTTCGCACTTCTCCTTCCTTGAACCAACGCTGTCGTGCTGATTATCCGCCTCCTTCTCTCACACCTTGATTCTTCTTGCAGAGCGCGGCGTCGAGCACCAGGCCTCTCTCGACGGCCTCGCCGAGAAGGACGTCGCCTCGGCCCTCTCCAAGCTTGCTGGCCAGTAAGATGGGGAAAGAAGGATAGTTTAGACAAAATGCAGCATTGGCCATAAACACGACCGAGGAGCGACCTATCGATCCGCGAAGTGGCTTTGTGTGGAGCTTTGTGAGTTTCGCCTTGCCTTCGTCGGCTTCGGATGAGACTCACTGATCGTTCATCTGCTACTATTGACATACACTATATCCTATTTACACTTCAGTCGTCGGGGTTCTTGCGCGGGACGCAGGATGGTGGTAGGGGCTGGAGCGCTACAGGTAGCGCCTCAACTTCTCCCTGAACTCGTCGGTGAAGCAGACATGCTCGGTGACGCAGTGCCTATGGGCCCACTCCTTGGAATCCTTGCTCTTCATCTCCTGGACGGACTCCTGCATCACGGCCATGTCGCCGAGGAGCCCGAGGGGGTGGCTTGTGCTCATGGTCCTGCCGAGCTTGACCTGCCCCATGGCCCACTGAAGCCAGCCTGTGTACGTCAGCTTCTCACCGCCCAGATCTCAGATCCGACGCCCGAAACGGCGGCACTTACGAACGCGGCCCTTGTACAGCAGGTGGTAGGGCACGTACTTCGTCGACTCCACGATCTCCGAGGTGAAGATCGCAGCGAAGATGACGGTGCCCTCAGGCAGGTCGCTCTTCTGCGCCGCGACGCAGAGGTTCGCCCACAGCGAGGCCTCGCTTACTGTCAGCCCCGGCGGGTGTTGCACTCACAGCTCAGCGAGTCCCGAGTCGAAGCACACGTTGGCGGTCAAGGTGATCGGAGATGCGTACCAGGGCAGCAAGTCCCACAGGCACTCGAGGTAGCGATTGAAGGCGAGGGCGTACTTGCCCTCACGGTACATGCTGGAGTCAGCCTGATCACCGAGAAAGCGTACGTGTTCGCCTCCTTCTTCATGTTCTTCACACGCTTCACGACGTCCGCGAGGGGGTCGACCTTGTTTGCCGCCTTGCGCTGGCGCACAGTCTGGATCCATCCTGTAGGCTCAGGGCCGTGCAGCATCTTCCAGAGCACCTGGAGCAGGTGGGTCTTCCACTGCATCTTGCGGACTTCGGCGATGCCACCGTGATACAGCACCTTGTCGAGCTCAAAGGGCGGGCTTGGCGTCGTCAGCGAAAGTTTACGGGGAATGCTCACCCCTGCAGATTGCTCTCGTAGCCGAGGCCGTTCAGTACCTCGTCTCCGTAGGGCATGTCGAAGTCCTGCTCGACAGGGTAGAACGACCACAGCGCTGCATTCTGCGACTTGTTCTCCTGCTTCAGGTGCACCGGGTCTAGGATGAGCTTGCGCATGTCGTGGGGACCGCCGAGAAGACGGGGGTCGGCGACGGAGCGGTAGCCCATGATGATGATGGGTGATGATGAGGAAGGAGGAGGACGATGACACGACGAGGAGCATCTACATATATGGACGCGAGGTGCGGAAAAGGGGGCAGGCGGAGCGAGTGGACTGATGGGAACTGACTACACACCTCAGAGTGACCTGACAACAGGGATCGGAGTGCGACGAGTGGTTCGCACCTGTGACACACGCCGGCATCGGACCGGTGGAGCTGCAGAGGACGGAGTGCACGGTTAGTCTGAATGGACCGTTGAGAGACTGAGGAAAGTGCGACATTCTGAGGTCGCGGGTTACTTCATGGGGTGGAGGTGCATGAGTCTATCTCTATCGCGGAAGCGTCGGTAGCTGGACGGTCGGAGGGGGGGGGGGGGGCGGAACACAGATCCGCTCGAATCACGCTCCCTCAGGATCCTTCGCCGGTTTGCCCAACACAAATGGCGGTGGGCGCAGCTCGTCGCGGTTTGCAGGTAGCAGGCCCTTGATCTCTTTAGCGGTCAAGTATCTTGCCAAGCTATCCCCATACTGCCAGAGCTCGAACGTGTCTGTCCAGTTCCCGGGCAGGAGACGCGGGTACTTGGGGGTGCCGTTGTCCTGGTACGGAACAATGTCCATTCCGAGGTCGTCGCACAGATCGAACATCTTGTCGGCGAGACAGAGAGCGCTGTATCGGCATCCGGGGTTGAACGCCTCAAAGTTCACGGCAATATGCCGCCGCGCGGTCGGGAATGTCAACCAGTCGAGGAAGAATTCGAAGAGCTCGGGGTAGTCGTCGATCTGGGTGCTGCTCTTGTTGGAGAAGATCACTGTTTCGGCCTGGTCTTGGACTTCGGGCTTGACGTGGGGGTTGCCGGCTTCTAGTTCTTCAACCAGTTCCGTGACTCCCCAGTCGTCGTCTGAACACGAGAAGATCATATCGCTTTGCTCGAAGAAACCCTTCAGGTTAACCCCGGTGGCAATATCCCATACCAGGATGCGCTCCCTTGCATGTGGGTACAGCTGGAAGGGGTCGTTCTCCCTCCGAACAAACCGAAGGCCGTTGAAGTCCAAGAACACGGCCGTGTCCGGCTTCAGGTCGAACATGGGGCACTTCTTGCCTCCGTGGCCGTTGACGATGAGACCGAGGGTGAATCTGAAGTGCAACCGAATGACCTCAGGCGACGTCTTGAAGTCCATGCCAGCACAGTCGCCTGGCCCGTGGTTGTAGACGTCGAGAACCCTAACTTTCGACAGGTACTCCGTCCGTATCTCGCCGGGGCGGGGTCCCTTCGGGTCGAACCAGAGGTGCTCGTAGAGTCGCGGTAGCGCAGCAGAGTGCCAGGTCCAGTCCACCTTGAGAGCAGCAAGGACGGTGTCGCGCTGCACGTAGCCGAGGATGAGGGAGACGACTTCGACGGGGAGTGCTGGCGCCTGTGGTTCGTTAGCTACGTCAATCCCGTAACGCACCATGGTCGACAGCTTGAGAGGTGTGAGGAGTGTGAAGTGTGAGGAAGAAATGCTGACTGTACTGACTAAGTGTTGACGCAGTGTCCCAGATCGTCGCGACGCTAGCACAGGGCGCACGATCGGCGGGGTGACTGGACGTGCCTACCATCACCTCACCAAACAACTCACTACCTCTCGAACAGCCACGCTCATCGAAAGGATCGAGCGTGTGAGGTACGGACCACCAGCTACGGGCGATGTACTGGCATCATCGGACAGCGGGCCAACAAGTTGCTCATCTCATCAGTTCACATCAGCTGGCCCGGTCACGCGATAGCCAGCGCACTGTCTATTTACTGCCTTCTACGGGACCCTAGGCTTCCACAATGGACGCAAGCCGGCTTCTCGGGGAAGAAGGGCGTTGATCTCCTTCTCCGTCAGGTATGTCTCGATTTGGGGTCGGTTCGGATCCAGATACAGGGCGGTCGAGATGGCGGGCTGCAGCATGTGGTACTTGAACTCGAGGCAGTCGTCATCCACGAGGGGAATGTAGTCCGTGGCGATCTGCTCGCACGCGTCCATGAAGGAGTGGAGAATGCCGTACGCGGTCTGTTCGTGCGACACGGAGTAGGGGTTGAATGCGCGAAGGTTGACCACGGTGTGCAGTTTCGGGACGTGCTCGGAGACCCACTGGTCGAACCACTCGATCAGGTCGAAGTTGTTTCCGTTCCAGTCTTGCACGGGGACCTCATTGTTATTGGCGAAGATGACGATCTCATCACGTCGAGGCGGTTCTGTCATGACCTCTTCAAGCAACAGCTCTTCGGCCTCCAGCAGATTGACGAGCGCCCAGAGACTCTGCTCTCCGTGTTGGCGGGGGAAGATGATGTCCTTGACCTCGCCGTAGCCGCTTGGTTTGAACCCATTGGCGACGTTCCAGACGAGAACTCTCTCCGTCGTGTTCGGGTAGACTTGGATGTGGGAGATGTCGGCGGTGTGGGAGAGCCTTTTCTCTCCGTCGAAATCGAGGAAGACGACTGTTCGTGGCTCGAGCTCGAGAAGCGGGCACTTCTTTCCCCGGTGTCCCTTCCTAATCAGGTCGAGGTTGAATCTGAAGTGCAGTCGAATCACTTCCGGGGAGCCCTTGAAGTCCATGCCGGCGCAGTCTCCTGGCCCGTGGTTGTAGATGTCCAAAATCTTGACCTTCGACAGGTACTCTGGTCTGATCTCGCCTGGTCGCGGGCCCTTCGGATCAAACCAGAGGTGGGTGTAGAGCAAAGGAAGGGCGGAGCTGTACCAGGTTGAGTTGACGCGGAGGGCGGCGAGCAAGGTCTCGCGAGGCACCTGCTCGAGCACCATCGTGACGATCTCGACGGGGAGAGCTGGCTGGGGTTCGTTAGCCAAAACGGGCTTCATAACGCACCATGGTGTAGAGGCTGGCCGAAGCACGAAGAGCGAGGGAGAATGTGAGGAGTGAGAAGACGAGCTGGCCCAATGTTGACACAGTGTCGCAGGTCGCAGATCACGACGCTAGGACGGGGCGCACGCCGATCAGCGCCACTGTACCACTGTCCCTCCCACGCCCAACACTCCACCAGCTCACCACACTCTTCTCTACCACAGTCGAGCAAGGAGACAGTGATGCCAGGCTGTGCAGCCAGTAGTCCAATGCGATATCCAAATTCATCAAAAGGGTTATGGGGACAATACCCGCCCAAGGCAGGCGGGTACGAGATCTATCGTACATAGTTTTAGGGACCGGGGGCGGGCCGTCGGACCGTTTTATGCAAAATGCCAGAATCCAGAAAAGATCATGCGTTCAAACAGGCATGTTACTCGACTCAACTCATGCTTAAGCGCGCTTGCGGAGCATCGGGTGGAGGACCTGGTCCTGGAGCGCGGCGCCGGCGGGGACGAAGGGGTAAACGTCCTCGGAGGAGACGATGCACTCCATGAGCGCGGGCTTGTCGTTGTCGTACTCGAGGAACTCGCGCATCATGCGCGGCAGGTCCTCCTTGTTCGTGCAGTACCAGGTCTTGACGCCCATGGCCTGGTTGAGCTTCTGGAAGTCGGGGTTGACCATGCGCGTGTGCGAGAATCGCTCCTGGTAGAAGGTCGACTGCCACTGGTGGACCATTCCCTGGAACGAGTTATTGAAGAGGAGGGTCTAAGACGTCAGCGTGTGTTATTCGGAAGGTATGAGTCAGGACGAGGAACAGACTGTCCGTGAGGACTGATAGCCGGGGTGGTAGTGCCACATTCTCATTTAAGCGAGACAAAAGCCAAACCTCAACCATCGCCGTGCCCGTCCGTGATCTTTACTCACCTTAAGACCGATGTTGAACTGAGAGCAGGTCTGCTTCTCCATGCAGGTCATGGAGAATGAGGCGTCACCGTCAATGTTGACGACGATCTTCTCCGGGGCAGCGACCTTGGCACCGGTTCCGGCGGGAACACCGAAGCCCATGGTGCCGAGACCACCGGACGAAACCCACGAGCGGGGCTCGGTCCAGCGGTAGTACTGGCACGCCCACATCTGGTGCTGTCCGACACCGGTGGAGATGATGAACTTCTCCTTGCCCATCTCCTCCGCGACAGCGTCGAGCTCACGGACGACCTCCTGGGGCTTGAGGCGCTCGCCGGCCTTGGACGGCGTGAAGACGAAGGGGTACTTCTCCTTGTTGGCCTTGCAGCGGGCGAGCCAGGCGGCGCGGTCGTTCTTCTTGATCTGGGGGAGGAGCTCGGCCATCGACTCGACGACGTCACCGAGGACGGGGATCTGAGCCTCAACGATCTTGTTGATGTTCTTGGCCTGGATCTCGAAGTGGATGATACCACCGGTGCCCTCGAGGGCGGCCTGGCGGGCAGCAGGAGCGAAGGTCGAGACCTTGCCGGTGACACGGTCGTCGAAACGGGCACCGAGGGCGATGACAACGTCGGCCTCCTGGATGGCGAAGTTGGCGTAAGCGGCACCGTGCATGCCGAGCATGTGCAGCGACTTCTCGTCGCGCTCGTCAAAGGCACCAAGACCCTGGAGGGTAGTGGTCACAGGGATGCCAGCACGGTCGGCGAGCTCCTTGAGGAGCTTGGGTCCCTCGGGCGACGAGAGGACACCGTTTCCGGCGTAGATGATGGGGCGCTTGGCGTTGTTGATGAGCTCGGCAGCCTTCTCGATGAACTTGGCGTCACCGGCCTGCTTCTTCGAAGGGCTGCGGGTGAGGGGGTTCGAGGGGAGGTAAGGTGACTGACCAGGCTGGACGGCCTTGGCAGGGATGGGGGTGCGGAGGATGGCGGCGGTGACATCCTTGGGGAGATCGACAAGAACGGGGCCGGGGCGGCCAGTGGTGGCGATCTTGAAGGCCTCGTTGATGCGACGCGGGAGCTCGGCAATGTCCTTAACCATGACGTTCCACTTGGTGCACGAACGCGAGATACCGACAACGTCAGCCTCCTGGAAGGAGTCCGAGCCGATCAGGGAGGTGGCGACCTGTCCACAGAAGACGACCATGGGGATACCGTCCGACATGGCGTCCTGCATGGGGGTGATCACGTTGGTCGCTCCCGGTCCAGAGGTGACAAGCACGACACCGGGCTTTCCAGTGACACGGGCGTAGCCCTCGGCCATGTGTCCGGCACCCTGCTCGTGGCGGGGGAGGACGAAGTTGAAGTGCGGCGACTCGTGGATAGCGTCGAAAACGGGGAGAATCGCTCCTCCGGGGTATCCGAAGATCTGCTTGACGCCGTGACGCATCATCATCTCGTTGAAGATCTGTCCTCCCGACAGCCCGACGAACGAGTGGTCGAGGCCATCGCGAATGTTCGGGTTCTCGGACTCGTTGTAGGCGTACGGGGACTCAGCCGTGTTCTGGTTCGGGGGCGCCTGGAACGTAGGCGCAGGCTGGGGGCGGACGGCGGCAGCTCCGGCAGTCTTGGCCGAGTTGTTCAGAGCGCGAGACCTGATCTGGCCGGTGAGCGCGGCGCGCGACGACGACGCCTTCGGGACGGTGCGCAGAATCGCGCGAGAGGGGCGCGCGAGCATTTTGGCGGGGTTGGGATGAAGCTTGACGGTGTAACGGGAGAAAGGGGAAAAGTGTGTTGCTCTTAAGCGATGTTAGAGCTTTTCAAGAGTGGACCGGAGAGCAAGAACACCGAGTCGATGACCACTCCGAGACTTTTGGTTGAAAGGTGATGAAGGGAGAACAAATGAAGCAGCGTCCTCACGTGCGATCGCGGTGTCGGTGAGTGAGCAGCTGAGTAGCCTGGTCGTTCGAGTCAATGTGCGAGTAGCAAATGGCAAGCTTTTCTTGCGGCCCTCCCGGCTCAGTCTAGCGGGTATGCAGCGGCGCTGCGGCTTGTTACTACGATGCCCAGCGACGCCCAGCACGCCAGACCCGCAGACTCGGTTATGTGGGAGGCTACGCGGAGATTTTATTCGAGTCAGTTACTGCGCCACGAATGCCCCGTAGGCGTGCTGGACCAGCTTTTTCGGTTGCCTAAGTCTTCGGGTGGGTCGCGGCCGAAATCGCCAATAATACCCCGTTCAGGACCACGATTGGTTAAACGCCTTCCCGTTCCTAGCCTAAGCCGAGGACGCACGCCTAGCTCGCCTGATCGACCTTGCTTGAGCCGCAGGTGGGCCCCCGCGTATCAAGGTCGTTTCGTCTCCGGGTCTCGTCTCCGGCAAAAAGTCGCTGATCAGCGAGTATCGAATATCAATCTGCCGGTTCGAGACTTTTGCAGTCACGTGACTGGTGGCGTTGCCCGCATGGAGACCCCGCAGGTTGTCAGCGGCTGGCAGAGGTGTGCCTGGCGCCTGCTCAGTCTGTGCCCAGCCTGGAAGCGAGAGCACCAGAGCAAGAGCCTGGGTAAGCCGGCGATACCCGTTGCGGACGTCTGAAAGTCTGGAGTGGGCATGTGAGCACACGCGCGTGGGCAATGTTGTTGCTGCTTTAAGTCCGGCACGGTGCATGGCCACCCCAGCTGGACATGCTGCACATCTGCATACCGTTGCGTACACCGCTGCATACACCCGCCCCGGCGATGTCACCCAGTCACCTGCTGCATCCCCGAGACACATCGGCATGCAGAAATGCAGATGGGCACAGTCGTCTTCCCTCTTTAGAGCCTCACACGTCCCCTCATCTCGGCGTCTTCCTCATCACCTCTCACTCCTTTATACTGACTCCCACACTCACGCAACGATGACCAAAGCCCCCACCACCGAGTTCACACCGAAGGACAACCCCGCGTTCATCCTCCACGGCAAGCTGTCCACGAGCTATGGGACGGTAGGCCGTCCTGCACAGCTGTCGCTGACGATCTAGCTGCCTGTGCCTGAGATCGGGCCGGACGAGGTCCTGATCGAGGTGAAGGAGACCGTGAGTGTTTTCTTCCGGTGCGATCGCTGACGAGGGAAGGGTATCTGCGGCTCGGACGTCCACTTCTACAACGAGGGCAAGCTCGGGCTCGTCTCGTGCTGCAACGCCATGTGCCTTGGGCACGAGAGTGCGGGCGAGGTCGTGAAGCTGGGCGACAACCTGCGGCGCAAGGCCGAGCTCGCCATCGCGAGGGGCGATGCCGCAGTCGGCCCATCAGTGCTGCAGGTGGGCGACCGCGTGGCCCTCGAGCCCGGGACGACGTGCCGCATGTGCGACGACTGCCGGACAGGGCAGTACCAGATCTGCGAGCACATGCAGTTCGCAGCCTACCCGCCCTTCCACGGCACATTGCAGCGGTACTACAAGCTGTAAGCACCCTTCTCTACCTCGGCTGACAGTCCAGCCCCAGCGACCTCGTGTACAAGCTCCCGGACAGCATCGACACGATCTACGGCGCGATGATGGAGCCGCTCTCTGTCGCGGTGCACAGTGTCGCGAATGTGGGGAAGCTGCGGACGGGCCAGACCGTGCTCGTCATGGGCGCCGGGCCCGTTGGACTGCTCGCGATGGCCGTCGCCAAGGGACTGGGGGCGAAGCGCGTGATCGGTGTCGACATCAACCTCGACCGGCTGAAGTTTGCACGCTCCTACGCCGCGACGGACGTTTACGCCCCGCCGAAGATGGAGGAGGGCGAGGCGAAGGCGGCCTACAGCCTGCGCGCGGCGAAGGACCTCCTGTCGACCCTCCGCATCCCGGAACGCGGGCAGGGCAGCATCGACCTCGTCGTGGACGCCACTGGGGCTGAGACCTGCATCCAGATGGGCATCAATGCCGTGAGGCCGGGAGGCACGCATGTGCAGACTGGGTTCGGACCGCCCGACGTCGCCGTCCCCATGTTCCGCGTCATTACGAACGAGATCAAGATCTTGGGATCCTGGCGCTACGGGGCTGGCGACTACCCACTCTCGATCGACCTCGTCGCCCGCGGTCTGGTCGATCTGAAACCCCTGCTCACGCACACGTTCCCGTTTGAGAAGGCGCTGGAGGCGTTCGAACTCACCCGCCTCGGAAAGGACAAGGACGGAAACCCCGTCATCAAGTGCGTCATCCACGGCCCGCAGTAAGCCAGGAGGCCGCAGCAAAGCCACACCGCACACTGCCCCCGCATACCTCGTGTGTCTCGGCGACATACCCAAATCCGCTTCGGACGTTACCATCTGTTTAGTACTATGTTAATGCGCCTGTGTATCAATGACCCATGTGATAGTGTGACCAAGCATCGTGTATACAACGTCTATACCCAAGAAATCAAGCTAAGCGGAGCCAGAGAACACGCCGCTCCACCACACACCCCAGATCAGCGTCAGGAAGGCGCTGACGCCCATGCCTGCCTTCTCGTTGCCGAAGCCGAGGAGCACGAGCAGCGTCCACGGCCATCCGATGAGACGGTCCAGCACGCTGCCGACGACGTCCCAGAAGATGAGCTCCTCGCGGGGCTTTGCGGCGGGGCGGGGCCGGCTGGGCGGCGGCGGGGGCGGAAGCACGGGCGCAAGGCTCGCCGAAGCCGCATTGTGCCGGACCGGCGGAAGTGTCACGACCATGTACACGGGCTTGTGGTCGGAGATAGTCAGCTCGGGGGTCGAGTTGAACTGCGTGATCTGCGTCGTGCTCGCGGGCGTCTCGGGCGCGTTTGGGCTGAAGAGCTCGGCCGGATCCGTGTGCGACGCGAACAGGATACGGTCCGTCCAGCCGGGTATCCTCTTCCTGATGCTGGTTAGAGGGAGTCACAACACTAACCAATGCCACTCACTTGCTGTATCCCTCGACCTGGCCCACGACACGCTTGTACGTCGGCGCGAAGCGGGTGAGGTCGCCCTCCCGCATGCCGCCGAAGACGTTGCCGCGGTTCTGCTCATGCTTCAGCGTGTCGAGCGAGACGAGCGCCTCGCGCTCCCGCTCGAGTGCGATGAGGTCCTTCCCCTTTCCGTTCTCGGTCGGGTACACACCCGCCTGGGGCAGCTTCGTTAGGCGGTAGTTCAGGTCGCCCATGATGAAGAGGTGCGAGGTCTGGAAGGGCTGGACGGGGTGCGCGAGCGCATCGCCCGGGTAGAAGATGAGAGACGACAGGATCGTGTTGTACTGCTCGTTGCGGAGCTTGACGTTCTTGTCGTGCGCCTCGAGGTGAGCTGTGACGAAGCTAATGTCAGCTAGAAACGCAGGTGTTCAGCTTACGTCAAGGTCTCCCAGCCGCCTTCCTTCGCGCCACGCATCACAGGGAGGCGGATTCCGACGGCACTCTTGTTGCCCAGGCCGAGGCGCCAAAGACCGACAGAGGACGTCACGGCTTTTCCGAGTCTTCCTTGAGTTGTCTTCTCGCGGGCGAATACCCAAAGAGCGACGCCGACCCTGCTGGTGCGCGAGACAAGGCGGAAGCGCTCCGGCTCGCGGTTGGGCGAGATGCTAGTGGCATGAGCAGAGAGGATGGACTCGATGCGGTCGGTGAGGGCGACGAGGACGCCGAAGCTCAGGCCAGCGACTGATGTCAGCTACATCTCGGCCTATTGCAGCTCACAAGCAAGGTGCAGAGGAAGGAGCTCCTCGACGCCAATCGCGTAGATGTCAGGGAGCTGGTTGTAGTTCTCCTGAGTCGTCTCGTGGAGGACGGGGATGAGCCAGGACGCGAGGTCCTGCTCCTGCGCGAGCGAGCCCTGCAGTCCTGTGTTGTACGTCGTGCAGAAGACTGTGAGCTCCGACATCGTGCTTGAGGGTTGCTGGATGCAAACAGACAGAAAAATGTCTGAAACTGGAGTTGTGTTGCTGGACGTCGTCACGACAGGCCAGACTGCAGACTGGCCGGGGGTGGCGTCACATCACGTGCAGGCGATGGAGCCCCCTATTCTTCGCGTCGATCCTACAGCTTCTTTCCGCAGCACACAGCGTCCTTCTGTGCATTTGTGTAGCATGCCACAAACACCGGGTGGAATAAGCTCCAGAGTGCATAGACGTTCCGGTACAAAGTGTATGCATGTTGCGCCTCCTCTCTCCGTTCTTATCAGCCAGCCGCTGACGCGACGCGATATCTAGGAACGCCTGCGACAACCACAGGGCGGGAGCATATCGGTCGCCACGCTCCCGCCGACCACGCGAGACTGGACACGGCCACGCACCGGTCGTCCTCGTCAGTGAACACGACATTGCGCCCAACGTTCCTCACGCTCTTGCTCAACCCCACTTACACCGTCAGGTCGCTCGTCGCTCCACTGGAACACTCCGAATCGGTAGCGCGCAGCCATGAGCGGTCACTACAACCTCAAGGGTGAGCTTCGAATGCGTGCGCGCAAGCTGACAGTCGCAGCCCTCATTAAAGCCATCCGATCCTGCAAGGTATTGATAATCGCACGAGGCCGCTGAGCACGACTGACGCCTATACAGACGCTTGCGGACGAGAGGTCATGCATCCAAAAGGAATCCGCCGCGATTAGAGTGAGTACAGACGATCCCTTCGAGGCACAGCGCGTGGCGAGAGTTCAAGGCTGACGACGTCAGACAGCGTTCAAGGAGGAGGACACCTTCATGCGCTACAACAATGTCGCGAAGCTGCTGTACATTCACATGCTGGGATACCCGGCGCACTTCGGACAGATTGAGTGTCTGAAGCTCGTCGCCAGCCCGCGGTTCAGCGACAAGCGGTTGGGATACCTTGGTATCATGCTCCTCCTCGACGAGAACCAGGAGGTACTCACCCTCGTCACCAACTCTCTGAAGAAGTGAGTCAGATGACGTACCATCGCTGACCTCAGCGACATGAACCACTCGAACATGTACGCCGTGGGTCTCGCGCTGTGCACCTTCGCCAACATTGCGTCCGAGGAGATGTCTCGCGACCTGTGTAACGAGATCGAGAAGCTGCTGGGCAGCAGCAACACCTACATCCGCAAGAAGGCCGCGCTCTGTGCCCTGCGTATCATTCGCCGCGTCCCGGACCTGATGGACCACTTCTCCGACAAGGCCAAGACCCTCCTCCAGGACCGCAATCACGGCGTTCTCCTGGCCGGCATCACGCTGGTGACCGAGATGTGCGACATGGATGACGAGATCGCGCAGCAGTTCCGCCCCGCTGCCCCTCTGCTCGTCAAGCACCTGAAGTCTCTGGTCACCACTGGATTCAGCATCGAGCACGACGTCAGCGGCATCAGCGACCCCTTCCTCCAGGTTAAGATCCTCCGCCTGCTGCGAGTGCTTGGACGCGGGGACGTCGAGGCGAGCGACACGATGAACGACATCCTCGCCCAGGTCGCCACCAACACCAACTCCACGAAGAACGTCGGAAACGCTATTCTGTACGAGACCGTTCTGACTGTTCTCGAGATTGAGGCGGACAGCGGCCTGCGTGTCATGGCGATCAACATCCTCGGAAAGTTCCTGACCAACCGTGACAACAACATTCGTTACGTTGCTCTGAACACACTCAACAAGGTGGTCGGCATCGACACCAACTCGGTTCAGCGCCACCGCAACACTATCCTCGACTGTCTGCGCGACGGAGACATCTCGATCCGAAGACGTGCGCTGGAGCTCAGCTACGCCCTCATCAACGAGAGCAACGTTCGCATCATGACCCGCGAGCTGCTCGCCTTCCTCGAGGTCGCCGACAACGAGTTCAAGCTAGGTCTCACCACCCAGATCTGGCTGGCTGCCGAGCGGTATGCGCCCAACAAGCGATGGCACATTGACACCGCCCTCCGAGCACTCAAGTCTGCTGGAAACTACATCCGCGAGGAGATCCTTGCCGCTTTCCTCCGGCTAGTGGCCCACACTCCCGAGCTCCAGTTCTACACTGCCCAGCGTCTGTTCACCGCGCTGTCGCAGGATCTGTCCCAGGAGTCTCTCACTCTTGCGGCTGTCTGGATCCTTGGCGAGTTCGGCGATGTACTGCTGCAGGGCGGCAGCATCGACGACGGAGAGGAGGTGAAGCCGGTGACGGACGTGGCCATGGTCGACCTCATGGAGACTGTCCTGACGTCGCCGTACGCCAACACCCTGGTGCGCCAGTTCGTCATGACTGCGCTCGCCAAGCTGTCGGTGCGCTTCGCCGAGACCGGATCGCAGAGCGGTGCCGAGCAGCAGAGGCGTATCAACCAGATCATCGCCAACTACTCGACGAACCTTGAGCTCGAGATCCAGCAGCGCAGTGTCGAGTTCGGCACGCTGCTCAACATGGGTGACGTCAAGATGGGTGTTCTGGAGCGCATGCCGCCGCCTGAGATCAAGGCGACGATCATGGGAACGGTCAGCGAGAGGCGAAAGGTCGGAACGACGCGGGCAGACAAGGACACGGTCGTGGACCTCATTGGCGACGACATCGCGACGCCGAGCGGACCGTCGAACGGTGCGCCGCAGCAGTCCCTGCAGTCGACGCAGGACCTGCTTGCGGACATCTTTGGCTCCTCCGACGCTACCCCAGTCACCTCCTCGGCGCCTGCCCCGGCCAAGTCGCACGCGCAGGACATCATGTCGCTGTTCGACTCGTCGCCGGCCACGTCATCCCCGGCGCCCACGCCCGCCCCCGCTGCCGCCGGCGGCTCCCTCTTCGACCTCGCCTCCACTCCCTCTCCTCCCCCGAACAGCCGCTCTCCTCCTCCCGCCCCTGCTGCGCGGCCGCCCCAGGCGCCGCAACTGCAGTCCTACACGGCGTACGAGAAGAACGGGCTCAAGATCACGCTCACGCCCAAGGTGTCAGCTCAGCCTGGTGTTATCCAGATCCTTGCGCGCTTTACGTCCGCTTCCCCCGTCGAGGGCGTCAACTTCCAGGTCGCCGTGCCAAAGGTAAGCTGACTCAATTGTGCCGAGCTAACAGCCAGACGCAGCAGCTGCAGATGCAGGCCATGTCGAACCAGAACGTCCAGCCGGGCGCGACCGAGACGCAGCAGCTGCGCATCATGGCGCCGCCAGGCGCG
This sequence comes from Trichosporon faecale, assembly GCA_039545375.1. Classification (NCBI taxonomy): domain Eukaryota; kingdom Fungi; phylum Basidiomycota; class Tremellomycetes; order Trichosporonales; family Trichosporonaceae; genus Trichosporon; species Trichosporon faecale. The sequence continues at coordinate 1,018,621 of BCLU01000005.1, read as the reverse complement.
CAGATCCGCCTCCGCCTCCGCGTCTCGTACAAGAAGGACGGGCAGCCGGTGCAGGACCAGCTCGACTTCTCGGGCTTCCCGGCCAACCTCACGAGTGGGGGGAAGTAAGGATCAGCGTGTAATTTTGTTCTTTAGAGTATGCATACGTCCGTTATGGTTGTGACGTCGGATAGGCGCGATAGATAAATGCATCGAATATAATACGCAGCTCGCTTGAGAATCGGTATGCTGTCGTCAGAGGAGTACTGCAAGGCATTGAGGTGATCGTTGGGCAGACGCTGAGAGAGGGATGCGATGTCATAGCGATGAGAGTCAAATGTACGTCCAAACTATGGGAAGCCGGGGTCAGAACACCCTCCGACGACCCTCAAACAAGGACGGTCTGTCTGGGACATCCCCCAAAGGAGACTAAAGCTCAGCCTCCAGCTGCATAGCAGCCAAAGAGGGATGTCCGATGGAGAGAAGTCAACAGTCGCCCAGAAACTTTGTACGGTCGCGGGGTGCGACGCGGATGGGGCGGGATCAAAATGTCCCAGCTGCTGACATGAGTGGCGTATGGTGCTGACCAACCTGAGTCCGCCGATTACAGCGCCGCTCGACAACAACAGCGCAGAAGAAACAGCAACAGACGAGGTCATGGAGAGTAGAGATCAGGATGAGATGCGAATAGTACTTGCGAATTTGTTACAGCTTAGTCGAACTTCTGCACCTGACGCAGATCGGGCATGCGGCGCGGCTCCTTCTCCTTGTTCGACGCGTGCAGGCGGAGCCTGGGGTTAGCTACGACAGAGGAAGTAAGCTTACTTGGCAAGGAGCTCGGTCTTGGCCCAGCGCTCGGGCGCCTCCTTCTTCTCCGTCGCCCAGTAGAACACGTCCCAGTCGTTCTCGTCGAGGAGCTGGGAGTCAGCTTCGCGACGTTCTCTGCAAGCTCGCCGCCTTCCTTTCCAGACCAGTCTGCAAGTCCTAGAGAATGAAGAGCTCTGCGGCTTGCAAGGTTCCGCCAGGCTCGGTCCAGTGCCTCGCCTGGCGGCGCTCGTCCTGCGGCCTCGCTTGACTCACCTTGTCAAACTCCTCCATCTGCTCCCTCGTCATGCCCGGCAGCTCGTTCTTGGCGAAGGTGCTAAGCAGCAAGTCATTCTCGAGCATACCGCGCTTGCGGGTCTGATACACGAGGCGAGCGCGCATCTTGTTGTCGTCCTCGCCGACGCGCTCGATGGGCTTGATCGCCTGCCACTGCGCCATCTCAGCCTCGGCCTGGTCGTGCCGCGGGCGCTGCTGCTGCGAGAGCAGCGCCGGGTCGAACGGAAGCGGGAACGGATCGCTCTCAGCCAGCACGACGCGGGAGACGTGAAGCGCGCGCACACGCGAGCTGGAGGCGAGCGAGAGGAGTCGTCGGGACAGCATTGTGTGGAGGTTGGTGGAGAGCTCGAGGCGGACTCGAAATCTCGGCTTGAGGCGATCGGGACGTCGGAGGGAAGGCCCGACGCAATGTCACGGAAGCTATGTCACGTGTGGCCGATAGCTGACCGTGGGAGAAAAGGCCGCATTAGGAGGCAGGCTAATCGAAAATGGCTCCGTCACTATTCTCCGCGATTAGTGAAACAACTTGAACGCCTCATGCCCAGCCGGAGCTGACAAGCTCGGGGTCAGGGTCCGCTGAGCATCCTGCGGGTTTCTCGCTGGATTCGTCAGTTACGGGGGGCAGCCCAGGAGGGCAGGCGGCGGGCCAGGCGTGGAAGCGGCAAGGGGCGCAGGGGCGCAGGTCGGAGCATGGTCAAGGGAGGTCGGTTATCCAAGGCAGTTTAGCAGCCGGGTGAGGAAGTGAGCGGCGGACGGTGAGAAAATCAAAACATGAGAGAATGACGCTATCGCGCCTGCGATGCTCGCGACGATCACTTTGCCCAAGCCAAACTTAGCCATCTTCCCAGACTTGATGCAATCCCACCGTCCCATGTCCCAGATGCACACCCGAACAGTGCCGAGCACAGCCGTTGGCCGTTGGCCGTCCAGCTGTCCACGCAGCAGCCAAGACCGCAGGCTCACACTCTGCAGCCAGGTACAACTCACTGTCACAACTGGCTCGCTGGCCGGCAGGGGAATCACACTTGCCGTACCTGTGCCGCTGAGCCCGAAGCTCACAGAAACCCGCAACACATAACGCAGCTGCTTCCTCGCCTTTTTGTCTTCCTCTCCATCTCCCATCGGCGTTTCCACAATGGACTCTAGCCAGCTCAAGTCAAAGGTGCAAGGTGAGCTACTTTCAGGCGCTTGAGCTGACCGCAGACATCGCAAAGTCGCTCGTCACTGGAAAGTGAGTGTCTTCCTCGACGCCTCAGGTTCCACGCACGGCCAACGCCTCAACCCGACTGTCACGTCCATGTTCTAGTCTTCCCCGGCCGCTGTTTCACTGAACTAACCTCCAGAAACCAGTACGAGCAGGCGATCGACGAGTACTTCGCCGACGACGCCGTGTACCAGTCGCCCGTCCACGCCACCAAGGGCAAGACGAACATTGAGCACGTTTTCGCCTTGCACCAGGCGTTCCGCGCCGACTCCAAGCTCGGCGAGTTCAAGTGGGATGACCAGTGAGTGAAAACGGTGATGGTGTTTGATCGGCGAGCGCGGAGTGGTCCTCGCCGCTTCCACGCGGGTGTTCGTCATGGCCGGTGGCTGCCGAACAATACCCTGTAATTCAAGCCCGAAGTCGTCACCGAGCTTCTTCCAGCTGACAACCAGGCACAAAACCGCGACTTTCACCGTGAGGGGCCGCTACCACCTCCCGGTCGCGGACCTTCCCTGGCCGGTCAACTCGCTGGCCAAGGTCACGCTCCCCCTCGACGTTAAGGGCGTCCAGCTCCAGGTCGAGCCCGACCACAGCTCGCCGTCGCCGTCGCAGACTGACCGCGGCGACGTCGATGACACCAAGTACCAGGTCACCAAGGTTTCCGTCCCTTCCTGGGCTCCTCGGAACCGCGTGCTGGCTCTCGTGTACGGCATCATGTGAGATCTGCCTGACAGGTCCGGACGCTGACCCGCAGCACGCTCGCCCTGCGTATCGTCTCGCCTCTCGTCATCGGTATCGCGAGCGTTATCGTGTCGTTCTTCCAGCGCCACCCGCTGTCCCAGGGTATCATCAAGACTGCTTTCGCGGCGATCTACGAGTTCACCGCTGGCGTTCTGAACTTCATCGTCACTCGCATCCCCATCGTCGGCAGCAAGATCAAGAGCATCCGCGCCAAGGCGGACGCCGCGTTCGCCGACGCCAAGGCCGCGCCCAACGTCGACTCTGCCCCCTCGTCTCCCCACCCCGTTGAGAAGCGCAAGCCCCGCCAGTCCGGCAGGCACGCGCTCGCCGGCCTGATCGAGGACGAGCCGCACCCCGCCGGCCTCATCGAGGACCGCCACACGTCTGCCTCTGCCTCGCCCAACTTCAGGGGCGGCAAGGCGGCGAAGGCTAAGGGCGTCGCCGACCCTCCCGCCGTCGTCCTCGACGCCGCGATCGGCTCGAGCACGAGCATCAAGAGCAGGAAGCCTGTCGCTCGCCGTGCGATCGCCGACGAGCCTGCCCCCGCTGGCCTCATCGAGGACGAGCCCCGCCCCGCCGGTCTCATCGAGGACGAGCACGAACTCCTGATCAAGGATGCGCCGGTTGAGGGCCTGATCACCGACGGCCCCGACTCTGTTTCTGTTCCCGTTTCTGGCAGCGCGACCGCCACGGATACCGACTCTGGCGACGCGACCTCGCCTTCCCCTTCCCCGCACATTAACCTGCACGCGTCTGACGGCCACGCCGCCAAGCACAGGAAGAGCAACAAGAGTGAGGATCAGGATCCGGAACCAGACCCCGATCCGCCGATCGAGAACTACGTCTACACATTATGGAGCTAACGGCTCAGAGAAGCGCAACCAGAAGCAGCACCCCAACTACCACTACTCGCACAACCAGGAGACGGTCAAGAAGGCGGAGTGAACTCCACCTGGACAGTAGCTCACAGCTCTGTGGATACATAGCTACATAGCATGGTCGCGCTCGCGCCAGCCGCAGCGCCAGCCACTCCTTCATAGATAGAACTGCAGTCAGCAGTGATGTGAATAGTGTACCGGGAGGCAACTGGAGGTGCGGAGGTGTCGTCGAGCCAGATCGAAACCAAGGGCGTAGAGTCCAGAGCCAGGGGCCTAGGAGATAGCCGAGTGGAGGTGTGCCACTATCTAAAGGGATGCCGATCAAGCTCGATTTTGGAACAGCACCATCATCCACAACAAAGTAATGGACATCGACACCTGGCCGCCAGCCGAGCCCGAGCTGGCGCCGGGTCCCCAGCTCCTCGCGGTTGACACGAACGTGCTCATCAACCGCCTCGCACTCGTGCAGGCACTGCACAAGCGGCTGCTCGCGAGCGAGGTGTGGCTGTTCGTGCCCCATGTGGTTGTTCGAGGTGAGTGAGGTCGAGCTTCCGAGCGAAGCGAGGGCGCGAGCGAACGAGGTAGTTCACGAGACAGTGGACGAGGCAGTGCGAGGGGACAGACAACGACAGCCTGGAAGGGGAGGAAGTCTGACCAGTTCCAATGGCTTCGCGCTTCGCCCCTCTCTCATTCCAGGCGGTGTTCATCGTTGCCGAGCGATCGTAAAGGAAGGGGCAACGTCCGGCTGAGGAAGAAGGAACGGAGCTAACCCCAGAACTCGACCACCAGAAATCCTCTCCGCGCCCCGACCTCCGGCGCGCGGCCCAGTCGGCCTCAACCTGGCTTCGTGACATTCTCAAGTCGGCGCGTCACACGCGTATCCGCGTCCGCCTGGAATCTTTACTCGAGTACCGCGCCGCCCAAGGTATCTACGAACCAGGGATCGAGATCAAGAACGACGAGCGCATCTTGAAGTCGCTCACTCATGCGTACTCTGTCGGACTGTTGCTCGACTACGACTCCGGGGTGACTGTCGGCATGGGCGGGACAGGTGGGGGAGGAGGGGGAGGCGGGAAGATGGGCGGCCTGGGCGCAGTCAGGCTATGGACGGAGGACATCAACTTCAGCCTCATGGCTGAGGCAGCTGGGTTGAGTACTGTCGGGAAGTGTGTGACGCTGTCTTCCGTGCTCAGCGGGCTGGGACTGGAAGACCAGGACGAGGGGATGGAACTCGACCTTGATTCTGGAGTGGACCTGTTCAGCAGGCATACTGTGCAGCCTGGCCTGCAACGGCCATTGCAGCCCGACTCGTACGCTGGCTCGACCAGCTCGACGACGACACCGTACGCGACAAGGAGTTACGCTAGCTCGACGCCTGCGCTGCATTCGCCGAGTACGACGACTAGAGGGACGAGGACTAGCCCGAGCACGCCGAGGCCCGGCGGAGGAGGAGGGGGAGGAGGAGGGGGAGGAGGAGGGGGAGGGACAATGCCCCCACCGGGAACGTTACAAGCTGCCGTGGCGCGCCTGCAGTCGCAATGCCCAGCTCAGCTGCGGCCTGCCCTTCTCAACGCTCTCACTCTTTTCGCGGCGCGTCGGGCTCTGCCCCTCTCCATACCTTCACTCCCTCCCGTCTCCCCATCTTCACTATCATTCCCTCTTCCTTCTTCCTCCCCCTCAAGCTCCTCATCCCCGCCCCTGCCCCCGTCGAGGGCAGGAGAAATGAGCGAGGAAGTATGCGACAAGTACTTCGACGCCCTCCTCTCTGCCGCGTCGCAACTCATCGCCGCCATCGACGCCAGCCAGATGGCATTACGACCCAAGGCCATTCTCGGGTCGGCGCTCAGGACGCTGCTGAAGTACGTCGGGCCACGAGGGAAGGGGGACAAGGCGCTCTGGACGCGAGACGTGAGGGAGGCGGTCGACACGTTGGACGGGGGCACGGGGGATTTCAGAGGTGTACTTCAGCACTTGGAGCGGCTGGAGTAGATGCTGGAGCGACTGGAGCGACTGGAGCGACTGGGGTGGATACGGTGGATGCTGTGTAGATTCGTAGAATGAAGGTAGATGTAGATTATAATGGTTGTATGGATTGGCTGGTCTTAATACTCTGACGTTAGTGAGCGGACGACCGCCCCCTGACCCCGGCCTCGCTCCTTGTCGCTCGCTGACTCGCCTCGGGCCTCCGGCCCTCGGCTTTTGCTTGTTGTAGCATCTACATGTCTCTAACTGATACAACAGTGTCTATCTACTCGCCACAGTTGTCACGCCGACAGACAGGCTACTGGGCCACTGCCACGGCTTCATCACGACACCACTTCACCACGCCACTCCCCTCACACCAGCTGGCTCAGCTGTCGGCTCACTCCGCCTCCGCTCGCACTCACTTCCTCTCCCACCACAATTGGTCCAGCTCAGCAAACGTCCCCGCGTCGAGGTTGAACGCGCCGCCGTCGCGCCCCCACCCCATCGCCTCGAGGATGCGCTCCGTGTCCTGCGCGAGCCAGGCCGGCTCGACGACGTCGCTCGCAAACTTCCACCCCTTGCCGTCGACGCCACCGGCCGCGAACGACATCCGGTCCGTGTTCCCGCCCGGGTTCACCGTGCCGTTCAGCACGCCGAGCGTCTCCGCCAGGCGCGCGACGAGGTGGCCGAACGGCGCCGTGCGCACGTCACTGCCCCGCTGCTTCCCGCCACGGGGGGAGAGGTCGTAGATGAACCGCGTCAGCGTCGACGTCGCACCCGGCACGGCGCGCATTTCGGACCGAGCGGCAGTCGGCGCAAGGAACGACAGGGAGTAGACTGACAGAGCGATGAGCTCGGTCCGCGTGAGGAAGTTCTCGATCGAACGCATCGCCTCAATGTCCCTCGGCGTCAGGGGGAAGAGCTTGATGAGCCCGCCGAAGAGCTCGACGAGCTCGTTCGTCGGAACAGCCGCCGCGATGACTTCACGGTTGTTGTCCGGCAGAGCGAGGCGGCCGAACGCCTCGAGCGCCCGCTCGACGCTGAGCACCGACGACGGGCGCGCCTCCTGCGGCGGAATCGACGTGCACGAGCCGTACGCCGGCTCACGCAGTCGGTAGCAGTCCCACCCGCTCATGAGGAAGCTCGCGAGCAGCCGGTAGATCGCGAGCACGCTGCACTGAGGCACCTTCGTCAGGTTGAAGTAACCGCCGAGGTTTGTCAGGATCGAGACAGCCTCGCGGCGCACGCGAGCGTACTCCGGGATCGAGTACGGCCGCTTCTTCGAATACCGCTCTCCGGGCATGCGCATGAGCGACCCATCCGTCACCGCCGCGAGCATGTTGAACAGCTCGGGCCTGGCCATGAGCAGCTGGTTGTCAGGTGACATCGAGTAGTTTCGAATAATGTTGAGGCCGGCGAGGATAATGTCAGTCGGGCCGCCAGTGATCTCCTGCGGGCCCTGGTAGTCGGTCTCGTCGTCCTGCACGCTGTAGTCGAGGTCTTGACCGAGCTGCTCGAGGTCAAAGAGACTCATACGTGAAATGTCCTCCCGGGCCGAGTCGGTGCAAGCGCGCGGCGTCTCCCTCTCCCGGTCCTTGCCCTTCTGCTTCTCCTCGAGCCAGTGCTCGACACCGTCATCACCAAGGGCCGAGTCGCCGACGAGCGAGATGACCTCGAGGAAGACCTCCATCATCGGTTCGATCGGCATGCACGACACGGCGTTATCGTTGACGGGCATCGACAGCATCGAGAGAGCAGTCAGGCCGTACCCGACCTCGACAGGTAGCCGCGAACGCAGACCCATCAGAACAGACTCCAAGTCAACCTGCAGCTCAGACGCAGGCCGCGCCCGCCGTCCAAGAGAGTGCTTCGGGAACGCCGAGGCGACCGCACGCTCATCCCATCCTCCGAGACTCGGTTGCGGGAAGTGTAACGGCCGGTACTCGACCTTGAAGCGAGGGCGCTTTGGGCCGGACGGCTTCGGTGGTCGCGACGGGGAAGACACAGCGGACTCGCCCGCTTTCCGCTTCAGCGGGTTCGCCTCGCCGTTGGAGGCCGGGGAGGGGGCGATCGGTGAGGGAGCAGCTGCTGCCGGTCCGGGAGCAGGGCCAGCTGGAGTACCGGGGGCGGGTGAGGCCTGCGCGTTGACTGGCGATGGAGCAGCCGGAGAGGCGCGGTGCTGAGGTTGAACGGGCGTCGGCGGCTGCGGCGTTGGCGGCTGTTGCTGCTGGGGCTGAGGAGGCTGGGTCGGCAGCTGAGGCTGCGCTTGCGAGGGCGTCGGTGGTTGCTGCTGCTGCTGTTGCTGCTGCAGGTTCTGCTGCTGTTGTTGGTTCTGCAGCAGCTGCTGGAACTGCTGCTGCTGCTGTTGTTGGAATTGCTGCTGAGTTTGCTGCTGGTTCTGCTGTTGCTGTTGGTTCTGCTGCTGAGCCTGCAAATTCTGCAGCTGCTGTAGCTGTTGCTGAGCCTGCAGTGGCGGCACCGGTGTCTGCAGCTGAGGAACCTGCTGCTGCGGGGGCTGCTGTTGCTGCTGCTGCTGCTGCTGCTGCTGCTGCTGAGGCGTCGGAGGGCGCATGTCGGCGGTAGGGGTCGGCGCCACGGCGGACATAGCCGGGCTAGCTGCAGCCGCGACGGCCGGCGAGGCAGCTGCCGCCGGTGACTGGGCCATCGTTGCAATCGGCGAAGGGGCAATTGCTGTCGGCGTCGGCGCTGCGGGAGTCGCCGGTGTCGGAGTCGGTGCATGCGCTTGGGGAGTGCCAACAGTGGCGGACGGAGAAGGGGCAGCGTTCGCGGGAGACCTCGCCTGCGCCTGCGCTTGCTGCTGCTTCTGCATCTGTGCAATCTTCGATCGGGCCATCGCCTGCTCGAACCCAAAAATCCACGCGCGGTAGGCAGCAATCAGATACTGCACGGCGTTTGTCGTCAACTGCGGCGGCGCGTTGGGATCCATTCCGGGAGGTCGGGGAAGGGCGACAGGAGCAGGAAGAGTCGTCGGGATGCCCTTGCTTGCAAGGATCGCTTGCCAGACGGGGTGCTCCTGGATGTTCTGCTGCTGGATTAACTGCCCGTTAGCCTCGCTTCCGCTGAGATCATACCTTGATCATGCCACCTAAGCGGAAGATCGCGAAGAACAGGTCCGTCAACTCGATCCACTGGTCTCCAAGCTTGAACGATGCATCACGTTCTCCGTTGAACACCTCAGTAGGCATCGGCTGCCGGATCGACTTGTAGAACGCGATGAGCGAATGTAACAGCTGCTGCTTCTGAGGGTTTCCGGGTCGTATTCCCATCGGAGGTTGGCCCGGGCCAGCGTTGGGGAATCCTGTCGATGATGGCGTTCCGGGCAGCTGGCCACCTGGCCCACCCATCGCAGACATGGGCGACGGTGCAGACATGGGCGGACCACCTTGCGGGTTGGGCACAGGCGACGGGGCTGAGACGCTACCTCCTGCCGGCGACGGAGCCGTAATACCACCCGCCGGAGATGGAGCCGTCATCGACACGGGCGACGCAACGTTCATCGGTTGGTTGCTCGGAGTACTCGGTGGGTTAGACTGTCGTTGTTTATGTGACTGCAGAGCCTGGAGCTGCAAACGTCGGTCAACATCCATCCATCAGCTTCGAGAACTCACCTGTTTCATGATCGCGTCGCGATCACCGCCTTGCGGCAGACCATTGTTGGCTGCCCAGTCAGGTAGTCCAGTCGGTCTTCCATCCGTCGGGGTAGGTTGCGATCCTCCTCCAGGCTGCGGAGTTCCACCCCCGCTGGCCCTCATGGCAGCCGCCTGAAGAGCCTGCTGCTGCACCTGCAGCATCCGCGCTTGCAGCTGTGCCTGGAGCGTAGACACATCTGGTGTTCCGGCTGACGGGGCAGGCGATGCGGCTGACGTGGGGTTGATCGGGGAAGGCGCGTTTCCGTTGGCAGCGTTTGCGTTAGACGGACTGCCCGCAGCCTGGCCTCCGCCAGGCCCGTTGCTGCCGCTGAGCTTTCGATTCTGGAAGTTGAGGTTGGAGAGGTTGGGGAAGAGGGCGGATGCAGCGGCAGCACCGCCCGGCAGACGGGCAGCGAGCTGTTGGAGCAGCTGCTGCTGGGTCGCTGGGTCGAGGCCAGCAAAATTCGGGACACCGTTCATTCCAAAGCCAGCGGGGAAGGCAGGGTTCTGAGTCTGGGGCTGAGGCTGGTGGGGGTTGACATTGTTTGACGCGTTGTTGTTGTTGTTGTCGCCTTCGGTGGAGGCCGCGGGTTGGGACATGATTATCGAAGGAGAAAGCCTAGGCTGGGATGAGCGAGGCGTGAGGGTCGATGTGCGATGACACCGACACACGCGCACGCGCGGCTGGGCCTGGGTCTGGCGCGGTTACCGAGCGAGATGCCTTAGTGGGACCCGCGTGTGGGCGAGACTGGACCAGGGATTGGTAGGACGCGCGCGTGGATGGGGCTCGAGGATGTCTGATGAGTGACTACTTGTTGAGTTGGCGAGGAAGGCAGCTAAGGTTGGGTAATATCGCGTGTCTTTTCGCGGCGGGCGCGGGCGCGGGGGTGGATGTTGACTGATGTAATGGAGGGGGGCGCGTGGTGCCCAGGAGTGCGGGCGTGTGGACCACGAGGAGGGGGAAGGGGGGACAGGCGTGCGCTGAGTAGGCGTGCAGGAGCTACAGGCGACGTCTATGGGAGTCGGGGAAATTGCGATACGCGGTGTGGTGTGTCTGGGGTAGCTACGGGTGAGGGTAGAGGGTAGAGGGTAGAGGGTATCGCAGCCAGCGCTTGGGCGAGAGCGGATGCAAGTCGAGATCGAAGGATGGAAGCAGTTGTGAGAAGGGGAGGGAGAGGGAAGGGCAAACGTCGTTCGCTCGGTCGTACAACTCTCTGCCTGGCGCCCGCGGTGGGCGGCTGCTGCTTGGTCTGGACTGGCTGGGCTGGCCGGTGACTTGGACTCGGGGCCTGGGGGGACTGTCGGTTGTCGCTAAGGTGGCTGCTGGGTGAGCAGGGCAGGCGAGCAGAGGCCCCAGGGCAGCTGTGCAGGGGACAAAAGAGACGCCAGCAGGGCACGCACAGAGGAATCGGCCCATATCCCATGGGGACCTCCACCTCGTCGCACAACTGCCCGCGCGGGACCATTTCTGTTTGCTTCCGTCTCACCCACCTGCCCCCAGGTACCCAGGTCGAGACCTGTTGGCGTCGTTGGCGCAGAAGCAACAGCCACCGCATGCTGCTTCATGCAGCATAGCACGATGATCACGTGACGGAGGCTTGGCTCAGCTGGGTGAGCTGAACTGTCCTCGGCTCAGTACCGGTGCGGGAATAGAGGTACTAGATCTGAACTGATTCACGGCGTGTTGGGTTCCAATCCTATGATCCTATGATGCGCCTGCGTCGGACCCTGATTTGCATTGCTGAATCAGCCTACCTCGACCACCACCGCCCGTATCTACACTTGCCCGGCCACAGCTTGCCTAGACCATCCTCTGCTCCTGTGCCCTCCGGCCCGCAGACCGACTCGGTGACAGGCCGCATATCGTCCCTCTCCTGCTCTCCTGCTCCCCTGCACATGCACTGCAGCTGGCTTGGATGACTGACCATCCCATCTCGCTCGCGTCGCTCTCCGTTGCGTTCTTTCTGCCTTCACTCTCAACCCCCATCGTGAGCTTGACAGCGACCAGCATTCCTCGCCAGCTCGACTCAGCTTGACATCACCTTCTTCATTCCTTTCCACGTTGGTCCGCCCACAAACTCGACCTTGAAGCTGCTGGGTCAGCAATCAGCCCCCCCCCCCACTGTTCTGTTCCCTCCACTTTCATTTTCGAGTCGCGCGTATCCCCTCGAGCAACAATTCTCTGTGCGCAACTTTGACGACCCTCCGTGCGACTAGAACCGACCGGCCCATCCACGTCCATCCGTCAACGGCTGCCAAACGTTCCGCCCAGTCCTGGTTTCGGTCGGAAGCGACTCAACAGCAATCGGAACTCGCTGCCGAGGTTACCCAACCTTCCTCCGTCTTCTGTGCCTCTGCCGCCACGCAGCGCACGGTATCTACGCCCAATTCCTTGGATTCCGGCCTGCACCATTTCCACTCTTCATTCTTCCTCATCAATCATTACAGCTTCACGCTCCCTCCTATCCTGTTGATCATCTGTACCTGTTGCACACCGAGACGATCCCCCCTCCCCGAGCCTGGGCCATTGACCTCCCGGCAAGTACGTCACTAGAGCGACGCCCCTTTGCCACCTTGCCCTTCGGCCTCACTGCTGGCAGCGACATCCGCAACGTACAACCGCCTGTGTGGGTTGCCTGTCCGTTGACCTTGCCTGGCCGCGTCCTCATCGCCATCCATCCGAGCGACTTCCAGCCGACACTCAGCATACCCCAGTGCTAAATTCAGCGCCCCCTTTCGTTGCTCTGTTCTCATCACCTCACGTCCCAATCTTCACCATGCAGCAGCAACAACCCCCCTACTTCGACCCTGGCATGCTGTCTCCCAACACGACGGCGCTGTTGGACTCCATCGCCATGGGAGAGTACCCACCGAAGCAGACAGTAACACCCGCGACCTTTGCGCCGCAAGCCCTGTTCCCCGTTCCGGGACGAGACACTCCTGAGGACTCGTCCCCGGATTCGATCAAGATGGACAGTAATCTGAAAGACCACTCCCACGTTGTCTCCGACGATAGTGACGCCGAGCTGCAGGGAGTGAACGAAGTCAACAACCACAAGCGAAAGGCGTCTCGAACGACCGCGGCTGACCACGATGCCGACGAGGAAGATGGTGAGTTGATCACATGCCAAATAGAGTTTGGGTTCTGACCTTCAAGACTCCCTGTCGGACAACGCCCATGAGGACAAGCGACAGCAGGTCAATGACGCGAAGGCCGCACGAACTGCACGCCGCAAGTCTGGCGACGGCAAGACCAAGGCCGCCGACAAGACTGGCAAGTCAGAGCAGTCGAACAAGGCGCAACGCCGTAAGGAGCAGAACCGAGCGGCCCAGAAGGCTTTCCGAGAGCGACGAGAGGCCAAGGTCCGAGACGTGAGTAATGAATTCCTGTCTCTTTCAGTATCTGACTCTGCCAGCTTGAAGCCAAGGTTGCCGAACTCGAGGCCAAGTCGTTTGGAACGTCCGTCGAGAATGAGAACCTGCGAAGTATCATTAAGCGCCTGCAAGAGGAGAACATTGCCCTCAAGGAGGCGCAGTTCACTTTCACGATGCCTATGAATGGCAACGCTCACCCCATCAACGGTCAGCAGACGCCGACGCCCTCATTGAGCCAGCAGCAGGCCAATGCGATCGACTGGTCTCAGTTCGCCTCGTTCAACAAAGCTTCTCAGATGGGCAAGCCGCCGTCGCCGCCGCAGAGTGTCTCGAACGACTCCTTGCGAAGTGTTCACGACAACAACTCCCCTCCGCTGCAGCAGGTGCACCGCGCGTCAACGGGCTCTGCGTCTGAGAGCCTGGAGGGACCGAGTCCTTCTGACCCTAACGCTGTTCCGACATTGTTCGGTGCCCGAAGCAACGGCAGCTTCGACATGTTGAAGCGCCCCGTCGTCGGCAGCAGCCCGAATGACCAGCTTTCGACCCCGTCCTCGATCGGCACGAACAAGGACGACGTTGAGGCGCTGTTCCGAAGCCTGTACCCGAACGGTATCGCAAACGGCAGCAGCATCGACTCGGTCCTGGCCGGCACGGCGGGTGCCCCGCAGCAGAACCCTCAGGTCGCGCAGCAGGCCCAGTCGCCATACACTTTCCTGAGTGCGCAGCCTGGTCTCACTTCGTTCGCGGACTCGTCTTCGAACATGATGGCCAAGCTGTTCGAGCCTACATCGTACCGAGACTCGTCGTCAGGGGACCAGGACATGCTCGGCGGCGGATCAGGCCAGTCGACGATGAACACTGTTTCCAACAGCTCCACGTCACAAACGTGGGCGGACCTGATTTCGGGCACGCAGAACGACTTCCTGTCGTCTCTGAGCAGCACGGCCAACGATGCTTCGGAGGCTGGACCCGAGGACGACGCCTTCATGAAACAGCTGGAGCAGCTGATCCAGTCTGGAAACGTTCCCTTCAACAATGCCCAGGCGTTCAGTCCGACGAACTACCTCAACATGTCTCCTTCGCCGTTGCAGTCCTTGTCCAACTCGCAGACGCCGCGGTCCACGGCCGAGTCGTCTGACAACCTGCAGTCCCCGCACTCGGACAACCTGCACGGCGACGCGCCTGGCCCTACGTGCGGCCCGTCGCGCATCGTGCACGTCGTGGGCGAGGACGGCCGCGTCATGCGCCCGTCCGAGGTCTGGACCAAGATGGGCCTGAACAGCGTGACGGAGCCGCAGGATCTGCTGATCGACGACCTCTGCGACCAGTTCAAGGGCAAGGCGACCTGCAAGGACGGCAAGCGGTACATGACGTACAGCGACCTGGTGGACATGCAGTACGCGCGTGACCGGGCGGGGGAGAAGATCCTGATGGCGGGCGAGGCGGGCGAGCAGCCCAAGCTCCCGCCAAAGGAGAGCGAGTGCCAGAAGCACGATCCCGCCGAGTGCCAGGCGAAGGCGAACGAGCTCTTCCTCCAGCAGAAGGCGCAGAGCGCCCAGCCCGGGTCCGCGGCGTAGGATGTCCTGGACCTAGGTCTGGCGCATGCATAGTGGGCTCTGTCCGCAGGACAGTGTCCACCCCCACCAAAACTGTACTTTCAACATCACCTTCAAAAAGTCCACAATATACTTTGCCACGCTATAACTCGTACTCGTCCGCTTTGTCCGCTTTCGGGCTCTCTCCACTCCACAAAGGCCAACGTATCTCGGATCTCGGATCGGCACATCCTGCGTCGCGTCCCTCGTCCCGCTCGATTCAGTTTGGGTGTATTCCATGTATAGTAGATCAGAATCAGACTTCTCGTACAACGTAGACTGGCACTCTGCCCAGCGCAGTCGTGCAGTTGCAACTCGATAGCCAAAATACGTCTCGTCCGTCCTCAAATCATACCAAGTGCCAACCAACTCTGCCAACACATTCTGTAAACAGACCAAAATATGAATTTGAAGCATTAGTCGATCCCTCTCCACGTCTCCCACTGACTAAAAGTAAACCGGAAAAGGAGACATGCATTGTTGTTTACTAAGAGTAAGGAAAAGGGATCTACGTGCCTTGCGGCCCTAGGCATGCTTGGCGTCCGCCTTTGGCGGGCTGGGCCCTCGGCCTCGGCGAAGGGGCCTAAGGCCTCTCAGCAAGGGTGAGCACGAAGCGCTCGGCGCGGTCCGCGTCGTCGATGTCCTTCGCCCTGACCTCGGTCTGGATGACCTTGCGGTCGGCGGGCATCTGGGCAATCTCCTGGGGCACGGCGTAGATGGTGCCGAGGAGGGCGTCCTTGGATCCAGCAATGGCGGGCGCGAGCGCGTCGTCCTCGCCCTCGTCGTAGGCGTAGAACACATCGACGCGGTCGGTCGGCACGAGCCCGGCAGCCTTCCTGAGCTTGTTGACACGCGAGGTCAGCGCACGCACAAGCGCGACGTGCTCGAGCTCGTCGTGCCGCCTGACGTCGATCAGGATCGTGGCGTCGCCGTCCGTCGCCGTCTCGTACACCTCGGCGCGGTCGCCCTCCAGCTCCACGAAGCGCGTGACGACGAGGTCGCCCTCGACGAGCTCGACGCCGTTGACGCACACCTTGCCGTCGGCAAGGTAGCCCTTGCACTCGTCCGAGCTCATCTTGGGCAGGTGCGACTTGACCTTGCCCAGGTCCTTGCGCAGCTTGCGGCCGAGCACGGGCCAGTCCGCGTTCGCCTTGTACTTGATGCCGATCGCGGCCTCGTCGCGCGTGTACACGATCTCGTGCACGTTGAGCTCGCCCATGACGTAGGCCTCGAGCGACTTGACGTCGTCCAGGTACTCCTGGTCGTGGTGGAAGAGGACGAGCTCCTTGAGCGGCATCTTGACCTTGAGCGTGCGCTTGTCGCGGATCGCGCGGCCGAGCTCGATCACGCTCTTCAGGCGCTGCACCTGGCGCTCGATGACGGGGTCGAAGTACTCCTCTCGCGCCGAGGGGAAGAGGAGGAAGTGCACCGAGCGCACGTCGCTGCCGTCCTTCGGCGCCGGGGTCGTGGCGAGCAGAGACTGGTACACCATCTCCGAGGTGAAGGGCGTGAACGACGACATGGTAAGGGACAGCGTGTACAGCGCCTCGTAGAGCGAGTTGAGCGCCGCCTTCGTGTCCTCAACACCGTTCTCGCCCTTGAGGCGGCGGCGGTTGAAGCGGATGTACCAGTTCGTCAGGTCCGAGATGAGCTCGAGCAGACGGGGGATAACGGTGTAGAGACGGTAGTTGTCCATCTCGTGGTGGACCGTCTGGATCAGCGTCTGGCAGCGCGCGAGGATCCAACGGTCGAACACGTTCGTCGACTTGGGCGCGTCGTGGTCGTACATGAACTTGGTGCCCTGGGCCTGGTTGAAGAGCTCGACCTGGTTCAGGTAGAAGTTGAGCGAGTTGATCCACTTGAGGATGACGTTGGAGAGAACGTCGCGCACACCCTCCTCACGGAAACGGAGGTTGTCGCCGCGCACGACGGGCGAGTTGATCAGGAACAGGCGCACACTGTCCGCGCCGTACTTCTCGACGACCTGCATCGGGTCCGGGTAGTTCTTGAGCTTCTTCGACATCTTCTTGCCGTCCGAGGCCAGGACGAGACCAGTCACGATCAGGTTCTTCCAGGGAGCAGTGTTGAAGAGGTGCGTGCCGAGGACGAGCAGGGTGTAGAACCAACCACGCGTCTGGTCGATACCCTCCGAAACGAAGTCGGCGGGGTAGCGCGCCTGGAAGTTCTCCTGGTTCTCGAAGGGGTAGTGCGACTGCGCGTACGGCATCGAGCCAGACTCGAACCAACAGTCGAACACCTCCTCGATACGCTTGAGCGTGCCCTTGCCCTGCTGCGAGGGGATGGTGATGCCGTCGACGGACTCGCGGTGCAGGTCCTTGATGCCGGTGACACCCGAGAGCTTCTCGAGCTGCTCGATCGAGCTGATGCAGACGATCTCCTGCATGTCGTCGGAAGCCCAGAGGGGAATGGGAGTACCCCAGTAACGGTTACGCGAGATGTTCCAGTCGCGCGCGTTCTTGAGCCAGCCACCGAAACGGCCGTCACCGACGTGCTGGGGCACCCAGCGGGTCTTCTCGTTGTTCGCGACGAGGTCATCGGACAGCTTGGCGACACGGACGAACCAGGCGGGGATAGCACGGTAGATCAGGGGAGTACCCGAACGCCAACAGAAGGGGTACGAGTGCATGATGTCGCCACGCGCGACGAGGCGGCCCTTGCTCTGGAGGGTCTTGATGATCGACGTGTCGGCGTCCTTGACGTAGACACCCTTCCAGTCGGGCACCTCGTCGGTGAAGCGACCAACCTCGTCGATGGGGCAGGGCGGGATCTCGTCCTCGCGGACGATACCGTTGGCAACGGCAATGCGGTGGTCGTCCTCTCCCCACGCGGGCGCCTGGTGGACAATACCCGTACCAGACGAGTCAGTGACGTAGGTGTCGGAGACGACGCGGAACGCGCGGTCCTCGTACTGCTCGGTGAAGTAATCAAACATGGGGGTGTAGCGCCAGCCGACCATGTCCTTTCCGAGGAACGAGCCGATCTTCTTGAACTTGGGCTCCTTCTTCGGGTCCGGCTTCTTGCCGTTGGCGTACTCCTTGTAGACAGTGCCGAGGAGCGACTCGAGGAGGATGTAGTTGTGGTTGCGCTCAATGTCGTGGATCTTGACGTAGGTGAAGTCGGGGTGAACACAAAGGGCAAGGTTGGAGGGGAGGGTGTAAGGGGTGGTCGTCCACGCGAGGAGCGAGGTGTTGGGGTCGTCGACGAGGGGGAACATGACGGTGACCGTGGGGTCAGACTTCATGCGGTAGTCCTCACCGGCCTCGAAGTTGGACAGGGGGGTGGTGCAGCCGGTCGAGTAGGGCATGACGCGGAGACCGCGGTAG
Organism: Trichosporon faecale; assembly: GCA_039545375.1. Taxonomy (NCBI): domain Eukaryota; kingdom Fungi; phylum Basidiomycota; class Tremellomycetes; order Trichosporonales; family Trichosporonaceae; genus Trichosporon; species Trichosporon faecale. Next base: position 1,000,789 of record BCLU01000005.1, on the reverse strand, counting down.
ACCTGTCCCTTCTCCCAGAGCTGGCCGAAGACCCACCAGACCGACTCCATGAAGGTAGTGTCGAGGGTCTTGTAGCCAGTGTCAAAGTCGATCCAGCGGCCCATGCGCTCGACGGTGCTCTTCCACTCCGACGAGTAACGCATGACAATCTCGCGACAGGCGGCGTTGTACTTGTCGATACCCATCGCCATCACATCGTCCTTGCCCTTGATGCCGAGCTTTTTGTCGATCTCGTGCTCGACGGGGAGACCGTGCGTGTCCCAACCGAACCTCCTCTCGACGTGGTGGCCAGTGGAGTGGGCATGACGGGTGACAATGTCCTGAAAGCGTGTGAGTCAGCTGTTTGCGATGGGCTCCTTACCTTGATGGTACCGGCGAGCAGGTGTCCGTAGTGGGGGAGACCGGTAGCGAAGGGAGGTCCGTCGAAGAAGGAGTACTCGGGCCTTCCCTCAGAAAGTTTCTGGGACGTGTGGAAAGCATCGATCTCGTTCCAGAAGTTGAGCACGTTATGCTCAGCCGTCGGAATGTGGATAGGCTTGGAGGCTGTATTGTCAGTTATCGGTTCTAGCACTTTAACTTACGGTCGTGCTTCTGGAACGACATGGCTGCAGATGAGCTTGACGCCGATTGGAGAAGCAAGAGGTTTTATCTAAAGGTGTGGTGGGGTGGCGAGTCTAGCTGCACTTGCTGACAGAGTCGATGTCGACAGGGAGATTGACTCGAGTCGAAACAACGATCGGGGCGGAGCAAGCAAAGTCGACGAGCTAGAGTCGGAGTTACACGCGACTTAGGTGTCGGTGTAGCCTTTTCTAAGTCTAGTCTATTCCTTGAGTCGTCTGCCGGGGGACGGAAGACGGTCGAGGAGGTTTTATTGACGACGACGAGAAAGTCGATGGTGTTGCAGCCTGAGTTTTACTCGATTGGACGTTCAGACTCCCAATCTCTAGGACCGTCCACGGCCCGGCCGAGTCAAAATGCTCGGCTCAGCCGGGCTAATCAGCGATTAGCTATGGGTATAACTATGTGCAAGAGCAGCTGCCGGCGCAATTAGAAAACTCGGACCGCGTTTAGTTACAAGAAAATGGGGCGGGAACAAAGCCACGCGGTAACTACCGTCTTGAAGTCGCGTTTGGCCCCGCTGTGGAGGTCAGTCGCCACTGGTTCAAGATTTCGAGACTGGAGACGCGAGGGCAGAACGCCAAAACAATCCATCCCAGCGGCTCTGTTCCTTGCACTCCCGCTCCACTTCCGACCACGACACTCATTATGGCTCGTGGGAAAGGCAAGAACAGGAAAAGGTCGTTAGACCTCTCGTCCGTTGGCGAGAAGACCGCCTCGGCTCCGTCCTCCGGCGACGAGAAGAAGAGGCGCAATCGCCGCAAGGCGAAGATCGCTCTCACGGAGCCGGAGCCGGCGCTCGACCCGGCAGCCGACTTCATCGATCTCAGCAAGAGCACACCGGACATTGAATACATCGACCTCAGCAAGATCTCGCCGAGAAGTGAGGCTATGGACCTCTGTGGCGAGTCGGAAACCAGTGCTGCTCCTGCCGAGTCCAGCAAGCAGGCCGCGGAGCGAACACCGGATGCGAAAGGGAAGGGCCGCGAGCCATCCCTTGAGATCGGCACCAACCCCGCCCCCGTACCGGAGTACCACCCGTCCGCGTTCACGCCCATGAAGTCCCTTCTGTCCAGCCTCGTGCATGAGGACGACGACGAGGAGGCGGAAGATGGTGAGGTCGTTGAGACCGGAGCGAAGGAGCTCCAGATCGGCAGGGGCAGGAACAAGAAGCCGATCCTGATAGATATCGACGTCGAGCCGCACCCCGAAACGGAAGCTAAGCTGGACGGAGAGCGTGCCGAGAAGGACAAGGCCGAGAAGGAAGAAGAGCATGCCGGCGACAAGAGCGGTCTCTTGCTTCCTGAGCACGTCCGTCTGATGGAGAGCGATGAGGAGGACGACCCAATTGAGGACTCGTTTGTCGGTCCGCAAGACGGTGTGCACGTCGTCGACGACAGTAACGCCAAGGTGAGCTATCTGTTGACTAATCGTGAGCTGACAGCAGGCTGTTTCGCGATACTTCAACGAGCTGGACGAGGATGAGGCGGCATTCCTCGCTGCTGCCGATCAGCGCCAGGTGTGTCGTCGCTGCAAGAAGACGGGTCACAAGGAAGCGCAGTGCCCGCATATCATTGTAAGATACGAGCACTTGCGAGGCGATCTAACATTCAGTGTACGACTTGCGGTGCCATGGACGAGCACGACCGACGAGACTGCCCTTGGGGTATCGTGTGCTTCGGATGTGGTAAGCGTGGACACCGGAAACAGGACTGTCCTGATCCCGCCTCGCGCGCTGCGCGGATACGAGGCTGCAATCGCTGTGGCATGCGCGACCACATGGAGAATGTAAGCTGACAGATTGTACGTGTGAGCTGACGACAGACGTGCCCTCTCATCTGGCGCGTTTATGTGTACCGCACGCCGTCGGAGCGAGACCAGAGCCTGGAGGAGCGCGACGCGGCCGAGGGATGGGAGAAGGAGGCCGTTGGTGGCAACCCGGAGACGAAGTGGTGCTACAACTGTGCCATGGTGAGTTAGGTCGCGGTCTCCGCTTCGATCAACTGACGTATCAGGACGGACATCTCGGCGACGACTGCGGCAAGCGGCGCGGCAGCTTAGCGCGGCCAGTGCTGCAGAGCGCGTTCAGCGAGGTGATCGCGAACCGGGGTCCCTTCGCCTCCTTCCCGCGAAGACAGGGCAAGCACCACCGCTTCGACGATCTGCCAGAGGAGACGTCCTACTCCAAGTTCGGCGGTGCGAACCCCGGCCGCCGCGGAAGGGAGAAGCAGCAGCAGCGGCACCGCTACGCCGACCGGCGAAGCGGGACGGACAGCGACGACTGGTTCTCTCGTCGGCGGGACCGCTCGCGTTCACCAGAGCGGCGGCCGTGGGATCGAGACCGCGACCGTGGCGGTCGTGGTGGTGGTCGGGATGACCGCCGTGACAACCGCGGAGGACCGATCAAGTTCGGCCGCATGAGCCTCCCTGGCTCCTCGAGCGGGAAGGACGGGAAGGGAGGGCTGCTGCAGCAAGCTCTGCATAACGGGCAGAAGCGGCGCCGGCAGCCGTCCCCGCGCCCGATGCGGGACTGGGACTCGGACTCGAACTCCAGCGGCGGATTACGTATCCGTGGCCGCGGCAGCGACAGAGAGCGCGACATGGAGCGCGAGTGGCGCGCCTCGGGCGCTGGCGGCGGCAACGTCGCGGACTGGGGAGACGACTATGACCGCATGATGCGTGACCGCCGCGATGGGCGTGACTCGCGCGATGAGCGGCCGCGTAATGGACCGTTCCGCTCAGGCGGACGTGGTGGTCGCGGAGGCGGCGGTGGAGGCCGCGGCGGCGGGCAGCGCTACAGGGGCGGCTACTGAGCTAGACTCAGCTAAGCCCCAGTCTGCTCACTACGCGAGGCCAGGACAGTGTCATGTCCATCAGCTCTGCGATGAGCTGAATGATGAAGCGAGAGATAAGCGAGCGGTGTACCGCGTATCGCCTAGGAAACCCGTGAACCCGGCTTTCCGAGATCCGACCCATATTCCGCCGCGAGTAGGCGGCCGTGTAACCCCACATACAGCTGTACGCATACTTCCATGCCATGCCCTAGCTTGTTATGCCGTGCATGTCGCGGCGCAAGGCCGCTAGTGCCGAAACGCCGCGATCTAGCCCATGCCCAAGGCGCAGTCCAAGACATCTCCAAGACATGTCCGAGCGAGCGTAGCGAGTGTTCAGTGAGCGCTAAGCGCTGAGTCATGCCGAGCCGAGTGTTGTCGAGCGTCGCTGTCCATTAAGGCGGATCAGTCAGCAACAACCTTGATGCGAGTCCGCCCGATTTCCTGAGAACCTGGAACAGAGGCTGGTCGCGATGAGGTCCGAGAGTCAGGCGCGTGCAAACGCAGTCCTGAGTGGCACTGGCAGCTCTGTGGTACCGTCCGTGAGCACCTTCAACCCTAGGCATCGGAGCTTTGGCACTGGCCAGCTGAGAACGTGCGTGGACGTGCTCTTGCTCCAATGTGAGTAGGGATTGAGTGCACTGACAGCAGGAGGGGCCTGATCATCAGCCAAGTGTCCCGGCGACTGACCAGTGCTCGACAACGGGCTATAGATCTCGGCCCGACAGACCTGGCATGTCCCGGCCGATCATGCTCCATCGCTATCGGTGGTCAGTTTACAGCGCGTTCCCGTCGTAGCACTCACGCACTCTTTGACCTTCGTTGTTGGACCCGATAAGCGCCAGACGTGAGGTCTACCTGACGTAGGTGACCCAGGTCACACAAGTCATCGCAGAGCTGAGAGAAACACATGGACATTGAGATCCGTGACTATCATTCACTCAAAGGCCTTCGGTCCATTGAGACTGTCGGTCTCAAACCGCCGACACTCCAGAGATCTGGCTCAAACTGTCCTACCCCATTTTCTCCCTCTTTGATCTCCCTCCTCATCCAAACTACGCGTCTCTTTCCAGAGACCAGACTGTCGGACAGCGCACACGGACACTCGGACAAAGAGCAGCCACAGCCACAAGGGGGAGGGGTATCACACAGAAACGGCGTGGCTGTGGCGTCAGTCTGTACGGCAAGCCAGGCCTGGAGGCTTGTGTAGCGTGTGACGAAGGCTTCAGGTGAGAGCGGGGCGAGGACGAGGGCCCGCGGGGCGCCTTAGAGTGGTGCCCCTATCCGGCTCCGGCGCCGTAATTGCTCTCTAATTAACTCGTTCCTAGCCTGTCTGTTGTGTCGTGTGCTGCTTGTTGTGTCCTCGATGCCGCCGGCTATGCCGGACTGTGACCAGTGACAGGTGTTCATTGTCTTGAGGACCGGTGTGCTATTCTTGTCCACATCGTCTAGCCCTTCTCCATGGTCCAGTGATCGACTGTTGACTTTGGGAGCACAGTTCACGGTACGAGTGCAGCAGTGATAAATGAGAGGGAATCCGAATGTGCGCACAGACGAGCGCTCACCCTCGAAGCACTGTGCGTCGGCACCGCCGGCGGCGGTGTGGGCGGGGCACGGCATGGCTTGCTGATGTGTGCGGGGCCGAGACTCGACTGTTGTCCCTACCACAAACTCTGGCGAGGATAGCGACACGACGAACGTGTGTCTCGCTTCGGTCTGTGATGAGTCCGTGATGACGTCTGTGTCGCGGGACACTTGCTTCGCGCTGTCTTCTCCGACAACACTCCGATGCGACGAGCTCCGCCCTCATCGGGAGAATTCACTGCACTGCATCGGACGCCCCATTCTTACTACGCATTCTGATGCATGGTGATGAGAAGTTGAACAAGCAAAGTCCAGAAGAATGGGAAGAGGGCTGACAAAGATGAGAAGCACTTGAGCCTGGATTCTGCGAAGCAATGATTGTCTGCTTCGGTATGGGCAACAATGACGAGGTGGCGATATGCCGACAAACCTACATACCGACGCCCGTCTTACGGCGCACCAGAACAGCGGATCACAATAATCGGACTCCATCGGTATACCGGGTCGGTATGATGATTTGTCGGTTTGAGAATGATAAGTGAGCTGTCTCTACGGGCGCTGTTGACAGGACGGACTCCGCGGAGTGCGCCGCATACCACGATGACACCCGAATGACATACCGGGCTATCGTTCATACAGCCCCACAGATGCATCGGGCATCGGCTCATTGTAGGTCTCAGCAGTAGATCAGTCACGGTCTCTGAGGGCGTGATGGGTGTGGTATAATGTATCGGTGTTGTTCGTCGGCTTGTCGGTCTTGCGGACCCGTCGTCAGCGTCGCCTCCGGTATTGATCTTCCCAGATGAGACCGGACTAACTGAGACGGTTGCGTCGGCACATTGGGCGGGCAAGACGCCAGCGGTCCATGCCGCTAGTTCTGTCCCTTGGTCACGTCTCTTACCGGCGGCATGGTGCCCGACTGCTAGTCTCGATCTGTGGTCACTCGTGTGAGGCGCCAAGATACCCATCAGCTCATCGGGCCATCGGTCTTCTGTCGGGGATGATCTGCTGAACCATGAACCGGAATATGACTGCGTCCGGTTCATACCAAGCTGCGACGGCGTGGTTACCGAAGCACCGAAGCATTGAGGAGCACAGTCAGCATCGCACGCTCCATGGCGTGAGAGTTGTGGCGGCTGCCGTGGCTTCGGGTGGCGTGGTGGCTGGTTGTGGGCGTGCAGCAGGTCAGTCTGGACCATCGAGTTCACAGGCCAGCGTGCATAACGTGGCTACAACTGGGGGGCACGCTCGGAGCGCATTACAACTGGGATACAACAGAATTGTCCGAAAGGGAGAACGATTCGGGATGGTGGCGTGGAAGTATACAACTCAATTATAAGGTCGTTAAAGGTGTAGTTTGATGGGGTGATGGGTTGGTGGGATGAATGCGTGTATGCTGCGTGAAGCGCCTTCCTTCATGTGTCCGTTGTTCTCGACCAGTAATGAACAGAACAGTGCGCATGTTCACGCACTGCGGCCGCCATCCATGCGCATCGGCACTCCGGTCGAGCGCGACGACGCAGTGGGGCGGAAGTGGATGGGCGAAAGGGACCACGGCCCCCTCCATTCACCCTGCCAGTAGCGATCCTGGCCGGTGGAGTACGGGCCCCAGGCGAGGTCGAGGCGCGAGTGGTGTTGCGATATCGGTGTAGACTTCGGGGGGCAGATAGGATCCGGACCGTCGCCGCGGAAGTTGACGACCTTGCCAAACTTCTCATCGAACCCGGCCACGGCGGACTCGATCTCAGCAGTGCGCTGGGCGGTGCGGTTGATCGAGTGCTCCTTGCCTCTGATGACTGCTTGGAAGAGCGGGTCGGTGCGGCCGGTCTCGTGGTGATCTATTGTTGTCAGCTTTGGCTCAGACACCCTCGCGGGCTGTGCGCGCGCGCGACAGCGATCAAACTCACAGCCCAGGGCGCAGTAGCGGGTTTTCTGCGGGTTGTACACCGGGTTCGTGCATCCGGTCTTGTCCTCGTTGACGCCAGTGCATGTGTGCTGCGCATGTCAGCAAACATGATGCTGCTGTGCGGTGCTATCAACTCACCTCGAAGCAGAAGCTCGAGCCTGGAGCTTGCTCGCCCATGCAGGCACCCAATGGCTCGATACAGCACTGTTCATGTTAGGACTGTGTTCGCCACCCTGACCGGGCTGAAACTCACGATGGTCTCCTGCCATGTCTTGCCGTTGCGCCCAGGCATGGCATAGGCCAGTGTCGGAAGACGGGGAAGAACCACCCGACGCGCCTTCGCAGGCTTGCCCGTGACCTTCTTCGTGCGCACCTCGACAACCTCAGCGTCACTGACCGGCGCCTCAGCGGGCATCTCAGACGACTTGAGCTTCGGCGTGTGGGGTGGTGTCACCGTGACGGCGACCGCCGTCGGCGGTGGAGGCGGTGGAGGCGGAAGGGACTTCTGTCGCTGGTGGTTCAGGCTCAGGCGTCTGTGGGTTGCGCGGTTCAGCCTGCGACGGGGCTTGATCAGCGGGGGAAGGGCGGCAACGGCCGGGCGACCTTGCTTGTCGGTCTCAGAGTCGGGCGGAGAAGGAGGTCCGGTCATGCTCGGAGGGCGGTGCATCTTGGGGATGTTCTCGCTTGCAGTTCTGGGTGACTTGCACCGGGAAGGGCCGGCGAGCTTGACACCCTGGGCAGAGTGGCTGTTGTTGATGCTGGAGGAGGCAAGTGCCGACGCTAACTCGTTCACCGTGATGACACCCGGGGATGAGACAACCGCCTGAATCGGAGTGGTTGAAGTCGAAGGGCGTGCCGAAGTGGCGAACAGCTGAGGAGTAGGGCAGCATGTACGTGCTTGTTGTCTTGGGGAGGCGATCGACCGGGGCGACGAAGAGGAGACCACGGTCGACGTAGGGGACAGGATCGGTGTGCTCATTTTGTTGGGGAAGGCAATGAGAAAGGAGCACGATAGTGGGTCACCGTTGAGGTGATGCGCTGGCGAGCCGTATGTTGAGGCGACGAGCTCGCTGCGCAGGTGCGAGAGGGCGAGTGTGATGGACTCGGAGATGGGAAAGGAGGCGGAGTGGAGGGTGTGAGATCGCGTGTATGCAGCTAGGACGAGGAGATCTCAAGCTAAGGTCACGATGGAGAAGGCGAGCAAACGCCGTTATTTATGGACCAGTTGGGACGTTCCTTGACTATAGTGATGTCGCGGGGGTGACAAGCGTTGTTGTTGTTGTTGCAGGACGCGGGGCGAGGAGTGTTGTTGGTGATGAGGGAGCAGCGGTAGTGGCGACGCGTTGATATTGTTGGCCAGGGACAATGAGATATGGGAGATGATATACTTTTGGAGCGGGACCGGCATTTCCTGGGCCGAGCATAGTATGGGCCGCCCGATCGTGCGCCGCTGCCGTGCTGCCGCTAGCGGGCAGTGCCAAGGTCTAGTACGCGACAGGCGCACGACCACGGGTTTACGCCGCGTGCTGGGAGACCAAGACACGCGCGGAGGGTCGGAGGATGAGAATGCCCGGCCTCAGGCTGGATGCTGATGCTTCTCGGCTTGGGCAGCTTGGGCAGCTTGGAGCTGGCAGCACTGGGGCGGGGCGCTCGGGCGTGAAGCGTGGTCTCTGGATGGCCTGGCCCCGATGGTCTGGGCCGCGCCGAGTCAAACGCCCTCTGCGCCCTGCGCCATGGGCGGTGTGGCCTGTCTGGCGTGCCAGATGTGCGCGGGCGTGCGCATCGCCAGTACTCGCACGGACACGCTTCCACCGATCCCACCGATCCCACCGATCCTCCCAATGCTCTGTCAGACTGTCATCCTGTCTCACCGCTATCGCTCGCTGGATTGCTGTATGGCTGTCCCAGCCCGCAGCAGCCACGGACTCACCCCGCCGCCATCCTCGCCAACGCCAGCCGCGCCAGCCGGACTGAACCATCCGCCCGGGCGCACTGCATGGACCCCCGTTCCTGCCAGTCGCCAGCCTCAGCGCCTCAGCCTTGATTGTGACTACGCGTTTCACACCAGTTTGGCAAGTCTGGGCCGCGTGCATGAAGCCCGGCCCGCAGCCCCGCATTGATCAGATCTCAGCTCTCGTCTACGTCCAGAAATGGGAGTCCAGAAGACCGTCTGCTTTCAGCATGTGCACACACTTAGTCTCTTGTTCTACGGCTACGGCCAGTCGAGGGTATTCACAATGCGCGTTACATCATCAAGTAGCTTGCCAGAAGCGATTCGGCCTATTGTCTGACTTGCGCTTAGCACGGCATCAGTCCATGCAATGCACTCATGCGCAGACTGCAACAAAGAATCGAGCACTGGGGAATAGACGGCGTATTCTTGTAACGCAACGCGGGTCAAGGCGACCAACGCACGACACGGACAACCTGGACTCTGTTGTTTCGCGTTTCGAAGCCTGTGACGCATGACGCAGGCACGCGCTGAGCCATGAGCCATGGGCCATGGACTGCCAGACTAACCAGAAAGCCGGCTTTCTGGCACTTCTTGGCCATTCGATGGGTGGCGACTCCACCGCGATCCACCGGCTACACTTGGCTGGACCCAGGAGATGCGTCTGTGCACACGAGCTGACGTCCTCATCGGAGCCAGTCTTTCGCTTATTATCGGCTAAGCGGTCGAATGTCCGACTTCTGCCGATTGTTATCAGCCTTAACTCGAGAAAGAAGATGACACCAGCATTCAAGTCCTTCTTCGTCGGAGCATTGCTCGGAGCTTGGTGGAACGGATGCTGTCCGGGCCGGCCGCATCGGTCTCCTTACGTAGGCCGGAGCGCTGCTGAGCTAATATGTGTGATCTGTGGTGCCCACAGCGTAGGAGGTTGACAAACATACAGTCAACCTCGACGTCGCTGGCGACACTTGGCTCACACAGTTCACTTTGCTTGAAACCAAAAGTTCCGGCGCAGCGTGGCTAAATCAGTCTCAATCGCATGCACACGACCCCGTGTCTGTGCATGCATGGGTAGGTCGCTTTCGATCATTGTGCTGCATCGAGACGGGGCGTCTCGGCGCCGAGTATGATGCATGCACTGTGTGCGTGTGTTGTGTGTTTGTGTGCAGGCTTGCAGGCGTTGTGTGTTTGTCGCCATCGCAGTCACGTTAGTCACTGGCGGCTCTGGACCTGAGCAGCTCTTTAGGGGACACGCACAAGCGGAAACGCCACAATCCACACCACGGCCAGCCGCACGCCGCGACACACAACCATTGTCACCATGCCGCACCTCACATGACGGGGCGCCTTAGAGCGGAGCCGTCTCCGCTCGAAAGGATGTCTTGGGACGGAAAGTGAGCTCCGGTGTGCACACGAGATGAGTTGAAACGATCTCGCGCGCATCACACTCCCTGCGCAAAGGCGTAAACTAATTCCCTCAGATCAGCAAACGCGCTGGTGATCGATCCTGTTTGCCTCAGCTCCACAACGACCACACCTACCGAGCAGGCGATCAAGCAAGCTCCGTTCCGCCGGGTGTGCGATACCCATCGGCTTCACCTGGTTACGATCTCATTCGTGCTAACTCCCAGATGCACCCTCGCATGCATTGTCAATTGCATTTCGTCCCAAAACGTTCACGGTGCCACCGTGCCTCTTTTGCCTTCCAGGATAGCCATGTGCGAAGAGCGTGGCTTGACGTAGCCGCACTATCACGTGATAGGCTCGGTGCGGACACCGGACATGACACTCTCTGGAGCTCTGGAGAATTCCAGAAATCATCATCGCAACCCTCGCGCACTCGTTATCTCGGCATTGCTTGCTTCCCAACGCTTCACACCCGTTATCGTCGAGCAAAATGAGCAACCCCAAGCCTCTCACCGAGTTCCAGCAGTCCTACCACTGGCGCGTGAGTATCGCTGATCGAGTTGTGGTCTCCTGAGCCGAGGCGAGTGACGAATTCGAACATTTCGATCATGAGGCTTCTCCGAGGAAGACCGGCATGGCGCCACCACTCTGACGTGTTGATACCCGTCTCCCGCCTTGAAACAAGCTCACCTTTTGCATGCGAGAGCTGACATCGGCAGAACAAGAACTGCGGTCCTTGGGCGACCGAGTGGGTCAAGGAGAAGCTCCCCGGCCTCAAGGTCTCGGACGGCAAGCAGAGCGCGGAGATCATCGAGGTCACTAATGTCTCGGGCGACTGTGACCTGGGTCAGCGTAAGGGCAAGTGAGTCACCTCGACGGCCACACACGGCTATTCTTTGCACTTGGGGTCAAGGACGTCGTAGCTGACATGCAGGCTCCTGACGATCTACGACCTGCAGTTCGACGCGAAGTGGAAGGGCACGACGTCGTCCGGCGAGGAGGTGACGGGCAAGGTCTCGTGCCCGGAGTTCAGCCACGAGCAGGTCGACGGCCTTGAGGACTACCAGTTCCAGTTCAGCGCGGACTCGTCGGAGGGCGAGCAGCTCCTGCCGTACCTGAGGAAGGCGTTCCCGCCGGTGCTGGAGGAGAAGCTGAACTCGTTCCGACCCGAGCTGCTCCAGTCGCACGGCATGTTCGTCGACTCGCTGTCGGGATCCGCCCCGCCTTCCGGAGCCACGACACCGGCAGCGCGCAGCATGCAGAGCTACTCCCCCGCGCCGCCGGGAGAGGTCCGCGAGAAGGCGCCGGTCAAGAAGACGGAGAAGGTCACGTCGACGGCGACGATCGAGGCCAGCGTCGACCTCCGCGCTTCCGCTGACGATGTCTGGTCCCTCCTCACCGACCCGTCGCGTATCCCCATGTGGTCGAGGAGCCAGGCCAAGATGGCCCCGACCCCCGGTGCCGACTTTGAGCTCTTCGGCGGCGCTGTCTCCGGACAGGTCAAGGAGGCCCAGCCTCCCACCAAGCTCGTTGAGAGCTGGAACACCAAGTCTCCCGGATGGCCTGCCGATCACTACGGCACCATGACGATCACGCTGAAGCAGGGCTCGGACTCGACTAACGGTGAGTCCACTGGCACTCAGCTGTGGATGCCGTAGCGTAGCTAACCCCAGTCACGTTCAAGCTCGACGGTGTTCCGGCCGGCAAGGAGGACGACATCGAGCGTGCCATCGACCAGTTCTACATCCAGGGGTGAGTGTCTTCACGCTTTGTGTTCGATACGGTTCCAAGCTGACGTCCAGACTCAAGTCGACAGGGTTAGTACTCAGTTCAAGCAGTAAGAGCTGGCTGGTGAAGAAGGCGGAGTCTAAGCCGTCCGGCAAGACGACCCAGGCGGCGACGGGCACGCGCCGGCGGAAGCGGAGCGGTAAGCAGCCCGAGCCGACGGGCATGTGGGGCCTGGAGACCCCTCAGCTTGTCGGCATCGGTGCGGCGGCGACGCTGGCGGCCGTGTTCGTCGGTCTCGTGGCGTCGACCTTCAAGTAAAGGTGACCTCTTTCTCTGTCTCCCTCCCTCTCCCAATCACAGCACCCGCACATATCATGACGCACCACTTCATCACAGCCAGCACACACCGCTCCGCAACCCGAAACCCACGTTGTGTCTCCTTACTGATGCACGAATACACAAACAGGCTTGGAGTTCTTCTGTAATACCACTGCAATACTACCCGTATGAAAACGCGCGACCGCGCGTCGCTGCGCCGCAAACGCAACTCAAAGCGCAAGTTACGTCAGCGCGGCCTCTGCCGCGGTCAGCACGAAGGAAGGAAGAAGACACTGGGATTTGTTGAGTCTCCGGACGATACAGTCGCTTAGAACCCGCCGGCCCGCCGGCTTTGTAGGGATGCTAGACATGTACAAGAACTCTTGTTGCCACTGCTGCGTTTGGTCTGACTGACGGGCTGGAGAGTGAAGGCTGTGTCGTGTATGACTCTAGATCTAGCTATTTTGCATCCAGTCTCAGTCTACAGATATCGAGGTAGGATACGGTTGTGATATGTGAGTTCGACGGCTTACTTGCCGCCCGTCTGGATACGCTGCGCGCGCGACTGGCGCATGGCAACGGCGCAGACGTAGGCCGTGATGCCGGAGAGAATAAGGAACGGCGGGAGGAACTGGTACAGCTTCCAGCTGATCCAGTAGCCAACGATGAGCGCCTCGAGCCCGACGAGACACCCGAGGAAGACGTACACGCTCGGGGGCGGCGTGCGCTTGCTGAGCGACGAGGAGAGGTTGCCGATCTGTCTGTTAGCTCGTGCGTCGGGCGTCGAACGGGGCGAGCTAATACGAGTCCAGAGGGCAGCTGAACGAAAGGGGCTCTGACAGCTGTAACTCACCAGACCAAGGAGCAACCCCCACGCCGAGAACACGGCAGCGACGCCGACAACGGCAAAGGGAAAGGCGATGAGCTTCGCCTCGCGCTGGAACGTGTGCGCGATCTCAGGCAGGGCCTCGAAGGAGAGGAGGGGGTCGGTCTCCTTCTCGGGCACGGGGGCGAGGACGACCGTTCCAACAGTCCAGCGGACAGGCTTCTCCTCGGCGCCGTTCGAGAGCAGGATAATAATGTCGTTCTCGCCATGGGCGGGCGGCTCGGACCCGCGAATCGTCAGCGTCGCCTTCTTCCCCTCGCTCTTCACTGTCAGGCTCTGCACAACCGGCACGCCCTCGCCGCCCGCGTACACCGCGCTAGCCTGCAGCGCCGGACCGCCCGTGATGCCGAACGTGAGCTTGAACGTGTCCTGGGGACCGAGCTCGAGCTTGTTGAACAGCGGCTTCGAAGCGTCCTTCGACCTGTAGGTTAGCTTAGGACGCACGTACCGAAGGAACCAGCAAGCTGGCGTCGATGAAGCACTCACGAGAACTCCTCGTCCTTCCCGCCCTGGACCAGCACCTTCGGGTTCCTAATGCCGAGCGCGGTCGCGAGAGGGAGACATGCGGCGGCGAGCGCCAGGGCACGTCCGAGTCGAACCATTTTGAGTCTGTTGTGGATGTTGACGATGCGCGGCCGCTCGAAGTTGTCACCGCCCGTCATGGAACACTCGACCGCGACTGACACGCAACGTCGGTGGAGGTGCGCCACGTGGACATACGTCACGTGTTCTCACTGTGGCACCACGTCTGCCCTACGGCGATGGAGGAAGGCAGAAGTATGTAAGGACTCTGCAAACACAGTGATGCTGGTGCATGCATGAGATGTATGCGAGATAGATACATGCAGCCACAATTGGTGTCGTAGATGTAGCTCATCGATGAAGCACGCGGTGGAGACGGCAGAGAAGCTGAGGCAGCGGCTGCGATCTGCGCCCCTCGATATTTGGTTCCACCGGCACAGTCACCTCGAGATCGCCATACACAGCAACTGAATGAGCTATCAACGTTTGGATCACTTCTCTACTTCTATCTCACAGCTGATTCTATTTCCACCATGGTGAGTTAGGCTAAAGGCGGCCTTAACTGACAGCAGGCAACCAAACTCCCTCTCGAGGTCGTCACGAGGGTGCTTAAGGAAGCGCCTCGCGAGACACTCCTCGCCGCCCTGACTGTCAGTCGCATATTCAACAAGGCTGCTCTTCCTCTCCTCTACAGCCACCTCTACTTCGAGCCCAAGCGCACCACGAAGCGTGGCAAGGTCAAGAGCGACTATCTCCGCTACGTCAAGACGCTCGACATCTTCCACCACGAGCACAACCACTGCGCCAAGCTGGACCTTCAGCACTCTCCCGACGTTATTCGCTTCCACTGGAATAGCACCATCGAGCATCTGCACGGGTGGCATGATGGCAACCCCTGCCCTCTGCTGGACCTGAAGCCGAAGAGCGTCGTCTTCCTCGACTTTGACGCCACCACGGCCCCACCCGATGCGAAGGCGTTCAAGAATGTGGTCTATCCCGAAACGAAGAACCGCGTCCTCGTGTGGGACATCAGCACTGATCTGGACAACAAAGGCTGGAACGCCGCGGTCAAGAACGTCATCTTCCCTCCCGAGAAGGACGACACCGGGTGGGCAGCCCGTATCAAGGCAATCAACAAGGGCAAGGGCGGCGAGCCGCGCCCCGACGATCTGACGCGCCGCGAGATCGTCGTTCTCGCCAACAACTCAACCAACCGCCTTTTCGGCCTGGGCTTCATGTGGTGGTGGAAGTCCTTCGCGAAGGAGCACGCGCGCCGCAAGCATGTCGTCGTCAACCTCGAGGCCCTCAGGCCCAGAGACGCCCACCACGTCGACAGCCTCGAGGAGGAACTCTGGAAGTACTGTGCGAACAAGACTGAGGAGTCGGACCTTCCCTTCGACACCGATGACATGGACAAGTACGACAGCCTCCATCTCCTGAGGATCAACAGCTGGAAGAGGATTGAGGACTGCCGTTCCATGCTTCTGGAGCATCTGACGGAGAAGGAGATCCGGGACTTGCTCCCTCCCCCTAAGGTGCCCAAGGCGCCCAAGGTTGCGTCGACCAAGAAGGGCAAGAAGTAACCCCGAGCAGGTCCTCATCTCCCAACCAAGTCCGTCCACCGTTCTCTCATGCCATCAAGTAGCACATGCAAGCCTGTTGTACATACTCACCGTATGACCTGCACTACTGACCTGCCGCTCATTCCGTCGGGGCGCAAGCGTTCTCACGTGACCCAGCCACGGCCAACCAGACGTCCACTGATCACTTTCTCGATTCACCACGGGTTCCACAACAACGGGCAGGCATTTTACAGCTTCAGGACACCTCCAGACGTCGAAAAAGAAGCCTCGTATGGGGCTCGAACCCATGACTGTGTGATCAATCGGCTCTAAGCGTAAGAGTCACACTATCTACCGACTGATATAACGAGGCGTGCCTGAAATGCTCGTGCACGCGTAGTCCCGGGCGCAAGCTGCTCGGCGAGCTTGTCGGCGCCGCGATACGTGCAGATTTGATGGAGATAGAGACGATCGCACGTCGACGGTGATTATTGGCCCCGTGTGGAGGACGTAAGGGTCCGAGGGTTGGAAATAGCGAAGGATTGGCGGCGCGGTGGAGGCGTAAGAGCGAGGCGCAGGGGTAGATCTCGCACCCTTTCCAGAAGGGTAGCGACGGCCATGATGGGATTCGGCGTCTACGAGGCCGTTGTGGTCAAGAACCTAGTCCTGGGGAACAACTTGACCGACACGCTTGGGAGCAACATGTCCTTGGACTCTCGGGAAAGACGTGCGTCTGCCATGCAGCGGGCACCGGTCGCTCACTCTTGGCGGCGGCGTTGTCCGATGTACTCCTGAGTCAGGTCGTCTCCACTCAACGCCACGTGAGAGACTTGTGGCGGTCCATCTCTCAGCACTTCTGATCGCCGAGTGGCCATAGTCATATACAGTATGCCTCGCCAGTGCAGTTGCGTGCATCACAGGTGATGTCAAGTGAGCAGGAGCAACATTGAAACGTCGCGGGCACCGCCTCGACTCATTGTGGCACTGGGAGCGCTGACGCGAGCGCCGTCCTCGTTTGTTCGAAATATTCGCGATATTCCTATTATTCTCTGATGTCGTCTGTCCGCACTATGCAGACTACGGCCTGCAGGCACACACTCCCGCGTCGCGCGACGATCACTTCGCCCCCGTGCACACAGCCGTGCCTGGTTTTGACGTCGCGGGGCAATCAACGAGGTTTCGAGTTGCTGTCAGTCGTCAATCAAGTCGTCCACGACGGTGCTCTCGACACACACACGAGCAGCTACAATGCATCGGTGTGCATCATGCGCGGCGGCGAGAGGAGAGCATGCACGCATACTTAACCAGCAGGGATTCGCGCGATCTTCGAAGATCAGCACCAACGACTTCTCACGACTTCACAGCTCCCAACACCAATGGGAGACAACAGTGAGTCACTCCGGCAACTGAGTGATGAGCGCCCGCTGATCTTAGCCTTCTACAACGATCTCTCGGGCTCCGCCCGCGCCGTCACTTACGACAAAGACGGCTGGGCCACCTTCGGTGTCGACGACATCGCGCCCCCTGCGGACTGGGACAACCTGCTGCAGGACCCCGAGGAGACCACCTCGGCCCCCGCTGCGGTGGACGCTCCTATCCCTGCTCTTCCCGCCGAGGCCCGCCAGTTCGTCCCCGGCGACGCCTTCGTCCCCCTCGGCATCGACTGCGGCTACGACCTTGCCCCGACGGTCGAGCCTCAGCTGACCATGGAGACCCTCTACGCGCAGCAGAACGCCCAGCTTGCCCAGCAGTGGCAGCCCCAGCCGGCCCAGGACTGGCAGAACCAGCAGGCCCCCCTCCTCCCTCCCCAGACTCAGTTTGAGGAGCAGCCCGCCCCTTCCTGGAACGCTGCCGCCCAGAACTAGGTCTGGAACCAGCCCGCCGACGCCACCTCTGCCCTTGCCACCCTCGCTGAGGCGATGGAGATGGACGTGGAGCCGGTGATGTTCACTGACGAGGACCTGGCGGAGATGCAGAAGACGCTCGACTCCATCATGGCTGAGCCCGCCACCGCTCCCTCCTCTGGCCCCGCCTCGCCCAAGAAGACCAAGGGCAAGGGCAAGGCCAAGGCTAAGGGCAAGGGCAAGGCTCGTGCCCGCTCCCCCGTCGCAGAGAAGGCCACCCCTGCCCCGGAGCCCAAGAAGCGCGCTCCGCGTACCCGCCGCGCTGCCGCCCAGAAGGCTACCGCTGCCATCGCCGCCGCCGCTGATGTGGAGATGGCTGAGGTCGACGAGCTCCCCGTCCCCTCCGTTGCTCCGGCTCCTGCCCCGGCCAAGGAGCATGTCGGCTGCAGCTGCCAGTGCGGGGCCGCTGCGCCGGAGGCTGGTCCGTCCAAGAAGCGGGCTCCGCCGAAGAAGGCTGCTCCGAAGAAGACGCACCAGCGTGCGCGCTCCTCGATCTCGCTGAGCGACATCAAGATGCCGCCGGCGCAGACGCGGCGCACCTCGAACGCCAACAAAACCTACTACCCGCGCCAGAAGATCACGCACTGGACCGAGCTGCGCGCGCGGCGCATGGCGGGCGCGCTGCCTTCGGTCGTGAGCGGGAGGCGCGAGCAGCTGTACACGGACGACTGCCGGGCTCCGTACGGGGAGGACATCGGCGTGCGCCGCATCTGCGGGGAGTGCAACAAGCTCCTGCCCGACTCCAAGTCGCAGCCCAAGACTAAGAAGCAGAAGGCCCGCGAGCGCACGCACGAGAAGAAGATCCTCAAGGAGACCGTCCGCCACGGCGTCATGCCTGGCACCACGGTTCTGTTGCACTGCAACGCGTGCGGCATCTACCAGCGCGACAAGTGCGTGCGCCGCGCCGAGGCCATGTGGGGCATCATCAGCCCTTCGTACCCGGACGGAGACGCGGAGTTCCCCCCCATCCCCACCGAGGAGCACAGGGTGATTGCGACCGAGAAGGCGGAGCGCAAGCGCCTCACTCGCAAGAAGAAGGAGCTCACTGCTAAGCTGGAGGGGAAGAAGCCCACTGCCAAGGGGAAGAAGCCTGCTGCTAAGAAGAAGGCGCCCGCTCCCAAGAAGAACAGCAAGAAGAACGACGACATCGAGGCCGCCAAGCGCGCCATCAGCGGGGAGGACGTTGAGGGTGAGGACGACGAGGAGGAAATGGAGGAGGACGAGGAGGAGGACGAGGAGTGCGAGGAGGATGAGGCCGAGGATGAGGACGAGGAGGAGCCCGAGTACGACGAGGAGGACATCGAGGTCTGGAGCCGCGAGGGCTAGGCATTTTGCCCAGTGACATAGACGATACCCGGCACAATCATACGAAAACCCCATCATACCACGAGGACGCTAGGACACGCCCGGCGAGGCAGGGGAGCGCGACCGACGCCGATGGGGGGACGCCCTCGTCGGCGAGCGGCAGGGGAGACGCCCTTATGCCCTCGGACTCGCTCTCCGGCCGCCAACGGCGGGAGCTGGTCTCCCTAGTCCTCAACAACACATCACGCATTAGCATACCAAACCTAACCAGTTGTATCGCTTGAAGTTGTAGAAACACCAAAAACATTTCCGTTGTATAGTACCTAGAGGATTTTGATGACCTTAAACGATGAAATGTAACCAGTCCAGAATCCATCCGCTGCCTCCACACCCCTTGGCTGACTGACGAGCTCAACCTCCACATCAACGGGTGAGGAAGACGGCGAGCGAAACGAGTGACGAGTGCCGTCGATCAGCAGTTCACAGGTCGAAACGAGAAACATGCGACATCCCTTTGAGTGGGGGTGACATTCCGATGCACGGGACGTCTGGGCCAGGCTCAGCGCCCCATCTCCACCAACCTTACACCACCCAGCCTATGATGCACGCGCTCGCTGTCGGATTCGCGCGATGCGATGCGGTGTCGATACCCGGGTGCGAAGAGCGCCAAGTTATCATTACCCGAGCGAGCTCGGCTATCACTGTCGGGACGTGGAGGATGGGTGGATTGTGTTTGGGCGCTTTGGCCTCCGCGAGCGTCCCCAAGCGTCCCCAGGCGCAACGCAGATCTGGACGAGGTAGGAAGATGAGCTGATGTATTCCTCCTCCGTCCCCGTCGACGGTCGAGGCGGCGATGACGATCATCGTGGCGTGCCAGGCGGGGCCGAGGCCGTCATGCATCACATGGGCCATGGGGAGAGAGGGAGGATGAGAGACATGCCGAGCTCCGAGCCGCAGCGGGCCGCGATATCACCACCGCGGTGGTTAATATCAACGGCCCTTGCGATAATATCAGAGAATCGCTGGGTAATATCAGAGATTGGGCCCGTAATATCAGAGATTTCAGCCAAATGACAAATTCGATGCCAGACCCGGCTAGTCGCCTCGCTCTTTTGCCGATGTGCCTTGCCTGGCCCTTGGCTGCGTCCGGATATCTGACATTTTGGGCCTCCACCGCTCACCCCACACCTTCCTCCTTGCTAGACGCACAAAGGAGCTCCTTTGCGCCGTTAGACTGTAGGTTTGCCTGGAATTCAATGCATCGTATGTTCGCTTGCTGCTCGGCGTATGAGCGACGGACGATGAGGTGCCCAATGATACTTGGTGACGAGTTGCTGCACACTCGCGCATCGACCCACTCCCTTCACGAATAGGTCACCGCTGCAGTCACCGCTCCCTGCCGTTGCTTCAACCGCGCACAGCAGCCGCTCGGGTGAAGATAAACAGACGTGATAGCCGAGTCGCATTTCTCCGCCACTCATCGCCAGCGTCATGCATCACACAACGTCAGCCACGCCACCCATGCATCGCATCTCGGCGGCGATCGTGCGGATCGAGCGGATACCGATCGGCGCGCCGAGATGGAGATGCGGCATGCCAGACGTTAACTGGGGGCTGCTAACTGGGGGGTCAATCGCCGCCTGACGCCGCACGACTTGACGCCGCTCGGCGCCGCCAAAGGCACCGAGGAACGATGCGCTCCACAACTCTGTCAGTGGCAACTGCTGCAACTGGATGGTAGATAGTGGATGATATGCTCGTTGCATGGACTACACGCCTTGCTATGCTAATTTTCTTTTGGGATCACAAGAGATTACACACGCTGCTACTACTGACACTATGCCCTACATTTACCAGCGCATGGCACCCTCGAGGATGCTCTGGAGCTGGTCGAGCTCCTCGTTCTGGTTGTCCTTGACGAGGACGGGGGCGAGGTCGAGGACACGACGCTGAGGGAGCATGCCCTTGGCGAGAGTCTCGATGTCAGACGAGGTGTAGCCGACCTGGGAGAGACCACGGGGAACGGCGATCGAGTCAAGGAACTTCTGGATCTCCTCACGGAGAACCTTGCCGATGTCGGCGTCAGAGACGTTGCGGAGCTCCTCAGCGCGGTCACCCATGAAGATGGCGGCGGCGGTGCGGTGGCGCTCGGGGTCCGAGGGGGCGGTGAAGTCGAAGACCGAGGGCGAGGTAAGCGAGACGGCGATACCGTGGGGGATGAGGGGGACGTCCTTGTTGTACGAGGGGTGGAAGTACTGCTTCTCGGGGGTACGGGCCTTGTTCAGCGACGAGATCGGGTACGAACCGGCGTGGCACAGGTGGACACCGGCGTTACCGAAACCGATACCGGCGGTCGAAGACGCGAGGAGCATCTGGGTGCGGGCCTCCTCGTCACCGGTGGGGTCCTTGAAGATACGGGGAAGGTACTTGACGGTCTGCTCAAGAGCCCACTTGGAGAAGATGTCCGAGACGGGGTTGGAGCCCTGGTAAGCGGCTGGAAAACGTCAGCGTCCGGCTGTTCGCGGAAAACTCTAGCACCGAAGCGATGCTTGCGACAAATTTACTCACGACGGTTGATGGGGTTGGCGGGGCGGGGGGTACGCTCGTAGTAAGGAACAGCGGTGTAGCCTGGAACGCGTCAGCGACATGTTGCTGCTTCTCCAAGTCCCGGCCGGACAACATCCGGCAGGCACACAAGGCAAAACTTACTCTCAAGCGAGTGGAAGAGCACGTCGAGACCGGCAGCAATGGCGACCTCACGAGGGCAGGTGGCGGTGTTGAGGGTGTCGACAATGCCGAGAGTGGGCTTAAGGGCACGCGAAGCGATACCGGTCTTGAAGCGCATCGAGGGGATGTCAAGAATGGCAGTGCCGGTGGTCTCAGAGCCGGTACCAGCGGTGGTGGGGATGGCAATGAGGGGCTTGAGCTGCTTGTTGATGGGGGTACCCTTGCCGACGGGGGCGTTGATGAAGTCCATCATGTCGGCCTCGGGGTAGCACGAGAGAAGGTTGGCAGCCTTGGCAGTGTCCATGGTGGAACCACCACCGACGGCGAGGAAGTGGGTGACGCCGGTGTTACGGGCCCAGTCGATGGCCTCAGTCCACGACTTGTCAGTAGGCTCAACGGAAACGCGGTCGAAGACCTCGTAGTTGAGGTTGTTGTCCTGAAGGGAGCGGGCAACGGTCTCCATAACGGGAAGCTTGGCAATGTTGCGGTCAGTGAAGACGGCAATCTTGGCGTTCTTCTGCTCAGCAG
Organism: Trichosporon faecale; assembly: GCA_039545375.1. Classification (NCBI taxonomy): domain Eukaryota; kingdom Fungi; phylum Basidiomycota; class Tremellomycetes; order Trichosporonales; family Trichosporonaceae; genus Trichosporon; species Trichosporon faecale. The sequence goes on along the minus strand of BCLU01000005.1, from coordinate 979,012 downwards.
CGGGGAGACGGCTGATCATGTTGACAAGGTCCATGCCGACCTCGCGGGTGGCACCGGTACCGAAACGGAGGGTGGACGCGGCCATCTAACGAAATTGTCAGTGGTCTGTGACAGTTGATAACGGTCTCGGCAAGCCTTGACTTTAGGCGAGGTGGTTTCAGACATTATACGCGGGGCGCCGCCCTAGGACGTGCGCTCGCGACGGATGTCGCCTTCCTCGCCGCTGTCAAGCCCGTCGTCGACGACAGCAGCCGATGCATGTACTCACCTCGAAGGCGTAGTCGCCCTTGGAGTTTCCGGGGCCGGGGACGTCGACGGGGGTAGCAAGACCACGGGAGTGCGAGTGGCCGTGGTCGTGAGAGCCGGGAGTGCAAGAGTGGGCGGCAGCGTGAGAGCGGCCGCATCCCCTACAGCCCTGGGAGGCAGTAAGGGACATGAGACGGACAGCGTTGGCACGAGCAGCGGCGGCGACCATTGTGAACGGTAGAGTGGGGAGTGGAGAAGGAAGAGATGGCGAAGACGAAGTGGCAGCGGTGAACTTATATTGCTCTGGGACTTGGGTGTGGTGAGTGCGGGGAGTGGATGGGTGCGTTGGCGCGGTGGCCCTAAGGGAGGATTGTCAGGTGAGCTTGCTGTACCTAGGCGTAGGGCGCGTAGGGGAAGGGCTAAAGGCTACTGGGCTTTAGACGCGCATACGGCCGATTGCATGTGGAATACTAGACTTCTTGGCTGGTTCGCGGTTCCGCATGCGCAAAGTGAGTTGCCCCGCTTGACTGGGGCGTCAGATGCCTAGTGCCTGGCGGCGGATGGGAGGGAAGGAAGGATGGAGGGGAGCTCGGCTCGAGCTGGGTCCGGTTGCCGACCTTGAAACCCCGGCCACTTTCACCCGGACCATGCACATGCAGACTCAGCGACCCAGAGGCATGTCAGCCAGCAGCCAGCCAGCCCAGCCAGCCTCGCCCAGCGCCGCAAATACCGCGTCGCCCCAAGCCCCCAATCCTACGTCTAATCCCGCAGGGACGACCACCGTTCCTCCACATTGGGTCCCCGCACTCTCAGCCTCCACGTGCGTCAGCGACGTGGACTCCGTCAGCTGTCCGCGGCCTTCGCGAGTCACGTGAACGTTATTTGTTTTCTGTATTTCTCCGCCTCTTTAATCCCCCAACCACTAACAGCTTCCGTCATTGTCTGGTCCCGCATGTCAACAAAGATGACGCCGTTTGCTGGAACGGGAGGGAGGAACACTCAGCCAGAGCGCCTGATGGCGCCTCATCGGGTTTCGCTCAACAGTCACGACTGGTCAACATGTCCCGTCCATTGAGCGCGATTGCCCCCTGTGCACATCACGCCAGAAAACGGCAGTCACGGCATGCACGACAGCAGCTCGGAAGGCTCGCTGGGCTTCGGCACGTATTCAAGGATCACGTCAGGCCGTCAGGTCACACACGCAGGATCTGCGCGATCTCGATCCAGATTTAGACGTACCAAGACAGACTGACCACCCGTCTCCTCAATCTCCTCACAGCATGATATCAGACAGAGCAACAGTGCACCGGTCACTCAACGGTGTCTTCACGCTGTAGTCGTCGTCCAATCTCCGGATTCCTGTCTTACGACAATGGTTTCATCAGCAGCCCTACGGCGCCCGCGGTGTCTAAGCGCACCACAGCAAGTTCGGTGTCCCGTAGTCTTTGTCTCGCGGCATGCCTTGACAATCTAGCTCCGACGCGTTCAACCTACCGAGATACCAAGCTACCAAGGGCTTGGCAGCGTCACTAACATGCCGCTCGGACCGTTCAGTGCCCGCCGAGCCATTGCCGCCGCTTCGGCCAACACACATGCTTTGGCCCACTGGCGTGTGCATGTTGATGTCAGCAGCAGCAGACTAGCAGACGACCTCGGGGACGCGCGACGTCAAGGTTGGTAATCGCGCCAAGGGGGCTACAGCGAGTGAGCAAATAGGAGACTTTGGGAATGTCCTGAGGATGATTATTATTACCTGGGCCAAGGTCGGAGAGTGTAGCGAGGGCATAGGATCGACGATACGGGTCAGGGACCTGGCTCCACTCGTGATCGTTTCGTCCCAGGCATGGCCAGGAATCTTCAACTCTATCCTCGCCGTCTCGCCGCCGCTGACTGGCTGAGGTCCGCTGCAGCCCTCACATCCCTCACGTTACCCTCAAGCCGACCCTCACGGCCCACCACTGGCCCTGGATGCAACCCTCATGCTCCCTCACGCTCACGCTCTCTCACGGCCCCGGCTGGTCTGGCCGCTCTCCTCACGCTGCAATTGACGACGACCCGGCCACCTGCACACCCAGACCACGGCCATACGCTCCATGAGCCACGGCCACGGGCACCCACCAAAGCCAAACGAAATCATCAAAACCTTGCTCGCTCGCTCCATTGTCGCCGATTCGAATACACAAATATCCACCTGCTGCAGTGTACTCCACCTTTGCATCGCTCTATCGTCAACAGGTGCGCCACTGCGGTCAGTGCATGCAGATCGACGTCGCGCCCGCCTCCCCACGCATTGCAGACAGGCTACATTCCGTTCAAGCGTCTGCCGTCGTCGGCTGAGGAAGACGCAAGCTCGAGACTCGGGCAGCCCAAAGCCAGACCCACTTGCGCCTCACCGCCGGCTGCCCCGTGCTGCGCAGCCGCAGGTCCCTCGCCTCACCTTGCCCTCGCTGTCCCTCAACAGGTCCCTCGTCCCTCTCGACCACCTTCCTGAGGATTCCTCTGGCCTCTTGCGTGTCTGGACCTTTCGAACCCCGATCCCTTGCCGTACTACTGCGTGCCTTCCCCCGTCCCAGTCCTGCGCTCCTCGATCTCCATCGGCCACCCGCGCATAGGATCTAGGTCTTGCTCCTCGCAGTCTCAACTTGATTCTCTGCACGACCGCCTACCGACGCACCAACACGCACACCTCCAGCACGCCAGCACTCACATCGCGCATCGCACACTGCTCAAACCTCTCTCCGCATCGGCAGCAAACAACGCGTCTCATCTTCCCTTTGCGTATCGCATCTCGCTTTCGCTTTTCACGATCGTCACTCCCCTCAATCCCCCTCAAACTTACTCGTCGACCGACCCCTTGCATCGCCGCGTGCCCGATCGCCCAGCCTCTCTCAGCCAGCCTGCCTCTCTCGGACCCGCGCGAACCGCAGCTTTCTAAATCGATCCTGCCAAGCTCGTCTCCACCCCCATCATGCAGGGTATGCTTGGCCCGCAGACCATGTCATCAGGCTCGCGAGTAGTCGATGGCCGCCTCGCCGTGTCCACTTCTTTCCACCACGCTCCTATCCAGTACGCAACGACACGACAGGCATCGTCCTCGAGCTCGCCCTTACTGTCCACTCGCGCGCAGGCCCGCAGCGACAACTACGGCCCGCCCGTCATGACTGCGGTCCACCCCGGTTGCGTTCTGTGCGGTATCGTCGCCAGCGCCGCTTCGCATTCCTCCAGCATGGGAAGTGCTCCGCAGTCCCCGATCTCTCCTTCCTTGTCCCTCTCGACCCCGGTCCGCGCTGCGACTCCCGACCTGCAGCGCGGTCAGCGTCCAACCGGCCCGCCGATCGAGCCGTACGCACCACCTGTGCCGCCCGGACAGTCGAACCGCGTCATAAACGTGGGCCCGCACCAGGTCATCTACCGCGACGACGTTATCACTGTCTACCCGGCTGAGGGAAAGGAGGCGCTGTGCCCCCAAGGAAGACACCTCATCATCATTCTGAACCAGCACCTGACGAGTGTCTACGACCTGGTGAGCACGACGAGGAAGACGAAGTCCCAGGGCGTCGGCGGCAATACTGACCGAGCACAGGGCCCCTCGGATATCCCGGCACTCTCTCACATGATCAACACGGCGAAGCGGCTGCTGCTGCGGGCCGTTGCTGCTCCGAACGCTTCAATCGCAGAGCGAGGACTAGGAGAGAAGGACGTCCGTGTCGGATTCGTGAACGGCATGCCAGGTGAGTCTTCTGAAATTCTTGGCGCCCGTCGCAGCATGGCTATAAATATCGAGGCGCTCAAGACATCTCGCCCCTTCCATTGGCACCGATGCTAACCCTGCGCAGCGGATCCACGATCGCCGCACCCGCACCTGCACGCGCAGGCGTTCCTGGGCCCGTTCGACAAGACGTTGCCGGGCTCGACGCTGTGGCGGCGCAACATCGTCTTCTCGTACATGAACTGGTGGAGCCTGGAGGACCTGCGCGCCGAGATCCGCGAGGAGACGTCCAACTGCCGCGTCAAGAGCGGGTACGACGACCGCCTCGAGGCACCGATCGACAAGGTCCCCGACGCGGGCGCCAACGAGGGCTTCCCGAACGCCATGGAGCCGGTGCACGACGCATACGCTGATGGCCCCGGGGCGTCGTCGTTGCGGCGCGCCGACAGCGCAAAGTCGGACGCAACCGTCAAGGCGGGCTCCTCTAAGAAGGGAGAGCAGCGTGCGTTCGTCAGCACCTCGCGCACGTCCTCGATGTCGAGCAACGACTACGAGGTCAGCATCAACTCCAACTCGAGCTAAGCTCCAGCGCCAGCTCGAGCGCGGCTTGTGTTGATGCTCAACACTCGACCCCGTACTCGACTCCGGCACACCCAACTAGCAACGCAACACTACACCGCCGACTGCTCTCCGACGAGGCAGCGTAATTCCAAATACCACTGTTCACTTGTTCCCCCCTGCACCCTTGCACCCCTTGCACTCTCCGGCATTCCTCGCATTTCATTCACGCACCCGCACGCTCGCGGCCAGCACGAGCACGCACAATTGTAAAACCCATAGGCAAGCGCATACGGTATGGCGAGATGTACTTTTGTCATAATCACAGGCGAGTCCAAGCTGCCGAAGGCAGCGAGGACGGCTACAGAGTCTACGGAGGGAGTCATGCTCACAACAGAAGCGAGGAAGCGGGCTGTGAGCGTATGCGGTGGGGAAGGGAATTGGGGTGTGAGTGTTGGCTTCAGTGCACGGAGTGTTCGTAACGGAGGGGGGGGGGGGGGGGGGCCTGCTCAGTGACGAGCGGAGTACTTGAGCCGATCGGCGATGCGCTCCTCCATCTGGATTTCGGCGGCTTGGGCGCTGCACATTAGCTTCACAACACTCTTCGATCAGCTACTCACCGGCTCCGCTCGCTCATCTTGCGCATCTCCTCCACGACCCACTTCTCCCTCTTTAAGACCTGGCGTTCCCTCTCCTCGAGCTCGGCCTCGCGCTCCCTAATCCTTTCCTGCGCCTTGTAGTCCGCCTTGTAGTCCCCCTTGTAGTCCGCCTTCCAGTCCTCGTTCCTCCATGCCCCACCCGCCACGGTAGTCGAGGAAGGCAAAGCCCTGCTCGGGGCGCGGCACGTCTGCAGCTCCTGGATCAGTTTCTCCCGCGCGGCCAGACTTCCAGTCAACGCAGCCAGAAGCACGCGGTCCCCATTCTCAGCCTCGTTCGTCGAGAACATAGAGCCCGAGGAGGCAGTGGGGACCTGGAGGACCCAGACTTCGCGCTCGGCACCGTCCCTCTGCGCCGTCAGGACTGACGCGCCGGATCCAAAGTCCTGGACGTTCCACCACGTCCGTGCCTGTGCTGCGTGCAGGTTCGAGGCGGCGGAGAGGGCGTGGAACTGGGCCATGCTGAGCTGGTCGGAAGTCAGGAGCCCCGAAAGGGGGGGAGGGAGGAACAGGGAGAGTTGCGAGAGGAGGGCGAGGCGTTCTGCAACCAGGAGCTCCTGGCTCTGTTTGTCAGCTGATATGGCAACAGAGGTGCTGGGGCAAACTCACACGCAGCGCCTTATGACGTCCCGTAACTGTCGGCAGGCTTCCCTTCGGCACGCCGAGGACCAATGTCACAATACTAAGACCAAGCGTGACCCAAAGGAGGGGGTGGGGGCGGCGTTCCCACACCTGCTGCACGACAGTCGGCACAACAGGCGGGAGCACCTTGACCTCCTCCCTCTTGACCTCCTTGGGCTCCTTCTTCGTGCCGTTCTCCTTGGGCTCCTTCGCCTTCTTAGGGGCAGGAGCGGGCTCGTCCTTGGGCACGACGACCGGGTTGATGTAGATCGTCGGAAGCTGGATGCCGAGCGCGTCGTCGTGCTTCGGCGCGTCTTGCGAGATCGTGATCTTCGCCTGCTGCGGGACGGCGTCGCCCAGGTTCAGGGCGGCGTGGATGTTGGAGGAGCCGGGTTCCATCTTGGGGTTTGTCATCGGACTAGCTTTGAGGGGCGAGGCGAGTCGGGCGACGAGCGGAGAGAGTCCGGATAGAGACGAGCTGGGTGATGGAGCTCGAGAGGGTCGGACTGATGAGAGACGGTGAGTAGCCAGAACCGCTTTTTCAGTACGATGTCAGAAGAAAGAAGAGAAGAACGGAAAGAACATGACCCAAGAGCATGCGAGGGGGTACGGTGCGTGCTGACTCGCACGACTCGCACGTTGCTCAGATGCTCAGCCAGCCTTCGCCCGACTGATGCACGATCCATGATGGGCACGACGCACGTTACTCCGCAGCACGAGAGCGGCGTTGCGAACAGAGGGCGAGGATTCGACGATCGGTGCACGGTTCACGGCGACACGAGGCGGGACATGGCGGGGGCGACTCGCCCTACCAGCCTCGAGGCAGGCTGGGTGCTCAGACTCTTTTCTGATGGCGTGTGTGCGCTGAGTTCTGCACATGTTGCACGTTGCACAGCTGCAAGCCTTCCCAAGCCTTTCCCAACCACCACACAAAGAACATGCGTTTGATATGCGTGTTCTCCGTAGTTGTTCCCTGGTGACCCTATTATCCTTCCCCTGCTCATCAAGCAGACCGTGACCCCGTTCGGCATTGTGTCCTGTTGTGTCCGGCCGCTCCTGATATCGTAGCGACATTGTGCCTGCTCCTCAGGCCGCGCGAGCCGCTCGAGTCATACCGATATCCCAATACCATCAAATGAATACAACCTAGGACGAGGTGCTGGCGGAAGCGGCCGCGGCAGCAGCAGCAGCAGCAGCGGCGGCGTCGACCTCGGGCGCGAGCAGAATCTTCGGCATGCTCGTCGCGATAACGCCGGAGACGGCCATACTGATGTCAGCTGGAAAAACGCCATCGTAGCTCACCCAAGAGTAGCCAGGGGCGACGAGGCGTCCGGCTTGCGGCGCATAGACTCGGTCGTCACGAAGGACGAGACGGCGAGGACCATCGCGGTCCAAATAATGCTGTTTGTTAGCTAGTGAATCGCATTGCGACAGCGAAGGGGGTGCGTTGCAAGGTCCTTTGGATCCTGCCCGCCGTCGCTGATCCAAGCCACAATGGACTACGTGCCGCAGCACCAAGGCTCGGAAAAGACAGAACTCCAGCCAAACAGTCACGCCCATACTCGCGCTCAGTGCTCGACTTCACTCACAGAGGGCTCTTCATGAACATGCCTCCACCGGCCATCATCATGAGCGCGCTTCCGAAGAGGTCGCGCTGCTCCTCCCAGTCGTCCGACGCCGGGAGGTGGTATGCGAACATCCTGCTGTCAGCTGGGTCCAGAGCCTTCAACTTACTTGTCGCTCTTAGGATCGGACTTGTCGTAGACGGGGGCAGCGACGACCATGGTGAATGTGATGAGGACGAGTGGATCAGCTCATCCACCTCACCTCTACCGGTGGGCGCTGGCGCCGCTGGCACTAGCCGGCGGTCGTGCGGCATGCGGAACCAAACGGCAACAATCGGCCACTACAATTGGCGTCATTGATTCGTTAGGAATGTTGCAATGCGAATCCTAATGGGGCAGAACATGACTCACCTGCACGCGAGGAAGACACCGACATTTGTTGTGCCCTCCACTCTCCTGTTGCCATCACCACATCTCTCAAAAGCTCGCCGTCATGTCCGACGAGGCCAACAACGCTGCCCCAGCCACGAACGGCCAGATCACTGAGGGTAAGCTGCCACCTGCGTCTTCATCTGACATCCAGCCGAGGCCTCGCTGTACGACCGCCAGATCCGTCTGTGGGGTGTCGAGGCGCAGAATCGGTATGCTGCCGCTCGCGTATGGTTCAGCTGACAGCAGGATGCGCTCGTCGACGGTACTGATTCTTTCACTCCGCTCTGTCGCGCACGAGACGATCAAGAACCTCGTGCTCGCTGGTATCGGCCGCCTGATCGTCATGGACGATGGCGCGGTCACGGAGGAGGATCTTGGCAGCGGATTCCTGTTCCGCGAGGAAGATGGCGCGGTCGGCAAGAACGTGAGCTTCGTCTCCGACGAACAAGCTGATAGATTAGCGAACGGAGGCTGCTCTTCCGCAGATCCAGTCTCTAAACCCCCTTGTGTCGCTCACGGCTGAGCCGACCCTGGCGCCCTTCGTCGGTCCTGATGGTGCCCTCGGAGATCGCGCCCAGATGGCAGAGTACCTGAAGCGGGAGGGCGTGGACGTCGTCGTCGCGTGCGACTTTGCGCGCTCACAGCTCGAGGCCATCAACGCCGCCGTGCGCGACGCCGGGTCTATGTTCTTCGCGGCTGGATCTTATGGTTTCTACGGATACATCTTCGCGGACCTGGGCGCCAAGTACGAGAACGTCGCCAGGTGGGTTAAGCAACGCTGATATCGTTAACCCTCAGTGAGAGCCGGGGCGACCCGAACAGCGCCCTCATCAAGCTCAAGACGGATTACGTGCCGCTGTCGCAGGCGCTGGACAGGAGCAAGTGGCAGGATGCCGAGACGCCAGCGGGTAAGGGCGGAAGCCCTTTCCGCGGACTGTCGAAGGCGAACACCCGCCAGGCTCGGCCAGACCTGCACATCGCCCTCCAGGCCCTTTGGGACTACGAGGCGAAGCACGGGTTGCCGTCTAGCTCTGCGGCGGCTGAGGAGATCCAGGCCACGGCTGAGCAGATGCTGAAGGACCTTGGTGTGAACAAGCGCACGATGACGAGCGTCGACGAGTCCATTATCACGTACGTGCTGACCTGCGGAAAAGATAGCTGACATCAGGCACCTGGCCGAGCACGCTACGCACTTCTTCCCGCCAACACTTGCGATTCTCGGCGGTCTGCTTGCGCAGGACGTCCTCCGCGCGCTGTCACGCAAGGACAGCCCGATCACCAACCTCCTTGTCCTGGACAGCATGGGTGGAGCGGCCTCGGTTGGGCGCTGGGGCATGGACGAGGCGGTCATCGAGAAGAACTAGACGGGCGATTATCTGTAGATTTATACATTATGACATCAGTACAACAGTGTTCTAGCAGTCTATGCTGTGGCCGTGGCCGGTGCCGCCTCGCTCGCCGCCGGCTTCGCGTCGGCGCCATCCGCGCCTTCCTCCTTCGGCTCGTCCTTCACTTCCTCCTTCTCAGCACGCCTGAGGTCAGCTGAAGCAACGGGATCACCAGCTTACCAAGTCTCGTGATGCCGTGTGCCGAGGCGGATCAGCTCGCCGATGAAACCCATGTCGCCGAGCATGACGCGGAATGACGGCTGCTGCAACAGACCCAGGTAGTACAAGCATGTCGGGTATCTGGTAGCTCAGCAACAGATCATGAGCGCATACCTACACAATGAAGCGGACGTACTCCGGCTTGCGCCAGTACTCGAGATACTTCAGGTACTCAATAAACGCTGGGTCATCGAGGTACTTCTGCAGGTGCAGCTCGTGGAGGTACAGCGGGTTCGCGAGACACTGCACGAACTAATGTCAGCTCATGTCCAGATTTTGAAGCTTACCTCGAGCTCGGACTGGAAGCGGACGAGGTTGGCTTGCTTCTCGGGCGACCGCGTCGGAACCGTTCCGTCCGGTAGCGGCGGTGGCGGGAGGATGGTCGGGAGCTGCTGCATGGTGTCGCAGCTGGGTGAGGAAGACAAAGAAGACAAAGAGTGAGCGTCACAACATCATCGCTCGCACTAGAAGGTGAAGGTGGAGGGTGGTGGAGGTTACGTAATCACGTGGGTCGTGATCTTGAAATTTCAGAGTGCGGTTCGTCACCAAGTGGCCGCTCACAGCAGCTTGGTACGTCAACAACACCACCAACACCGAAATCAACATGGCGGACCCCTCGAGCTCAGGCTCTGGCCCGCGCCAGCTGCCCGTGAACCTCTTCACGCGGAGCGACAGCTACGCGATCCCGCAGTCGACGTACTTCATCCCGGCGGACTGGCGACGCTTCCAGCTCTCCGAGCTGATCAACAAGGTGCTCGGCCACGGCGGCGACAGCGGCGTTGCGCCAGTGCCGTTCGACTTCGTCGTTGAGGGCGAGGTACTCCGTGGCTCGCTCGAGAACTGGGTCAAGCGCCACCGCGGCGACGACGAGGAGACGGCCATCTCCATCGAGTACATGCAGAGCGTCATGCCTCCCACTGAGGCCGGACGATGGGAGCAGGAGGACTGGGTCTCTGGCATTAGCCTCCAGAGGAAAGGGTGAGCTCTACTTAGGATGTTGGTTAGCTGACAGCAGACACATGCTCGTGTCCTCGTACCTCTCGAACGTGCAGGTGATGCCCCTCGGCGCCGCGAACCCGACGCCCCTCTACACCCTTCCCCTCCCGACATCCCTCGGCGCGACCAGCTGCACGTGGGTCTCTCCGTCTGACGTTACGAGCGACATTCTGGTTGCTGCCGGCGGCGTCGACCGCGCGACGCACGTGTACCAGCTCCCGTCTCTTGAGCCCGACATCGCCGCGAGTGAGGGAGCTACCGCTCGCGAGATCTACACTCTTATGGGCCACACTGGTCCGATCTCGTCCGTCACCGCCTCGCGAACAGGCAAGGACATCGTCTCTGCATCGTGGGACTCGACGGTCAACCTCTACGTTGTCCCCGAGTCGGAGCCCGACGAGCACCAGGTTGACGCCGAGCCGACGTCCTACCTTCCGGGCCAGAAGAAGCGGCGCAAGCTGCACGGCGACGCGCCGCGGAACATTGAGGGCCTCACTGACGGCGACGCGGGAGCCGCGGGCGAGGGTTGGCGCCGCCTCCCCGACCTCCAGTTCAGGGGACACCGGGGGCGTGTTGGAGCCGTGGTGTGGGACGTGAACGAGGATCTGCGCGTGTGGTCTGCGGGCTGGGACGGCAGCGTGCGACAGTGGGACGCCGAGACGGGCGCGAACGTGCTCACGCGCCAGGGACCGGCGGACAAGGCGCTCCTCTGTCTCGACCAGTTCCAGGGCAGCGGACAGCTCGCCACCGGATCCATGGACCGCACCGTCTCGCTCTGGGACACGCGCCAGGCCGCCTCCGTCATCGCGCAGAGCCTCAACGTCGGCTCGCCCGTGCCGTCGCTCCAGTGCCACCCCCGCTCCTCTTTCACCCTCGCGACCGCGACTTACGCCGGCAACGTCCAGATCTGGGACGTCCGATCGCCCAAGCACGCGCTCTTCAGCGTCAGGAGACAGGGCGAGCTCGGCCGCACCGAGACGAAGAACGGCAAGGTGCTCGGCGAGCGCCTGCTCGCTGTCGCTTGGGACGGAGAGGTCCTCGCCGCCGGTGGCGAGGATGGTGAGGTCGGCGTGTGGAAGGCGCGGGGCGAGTAGAGTTAGCTGAATAGATTTCTCATCCATGTAACTGCGTTTCACATCTGTCTGGGCGGGCTAACTGGCTAATGATGCGAGTACAACTGATGTATGGTACAGGAAGATCACTCAAGCAGCGGTATAGGACTGGATAGAACCACGAGGTTGCTCAGGCTGCCCACGACCACGAGGGCAGCGGGGCGCATAGCACGTCTCCCCTTCGGTGCAGAGGCAGGAGTAGCATCTCGCCTCGTCGAGCGGGACACCTTTGGGCACATCGCCTCCAGCGTAGGTCGCTGTACCTCGCTGAAGAAACGGCCGCTCCGCTCGTTCTAAGCGGTCAAGCCGAGCGTTGAAGTCGTTGCTGCGGGCCTGAAGGCGGTCGAGGCGCGCCTGCAGCTCGCTGTGGGATTCGGTGATTGAAGTGAACATCTCGTGCGTGGCGCGCGTAGACTCGTCTGAGGTTGAGAAACCTGCCCTATCAGTGACCGCCGCATGGGCTGTACTTACAGTTGGCCATGAGCTCGACGGCACGCTTGAATGCCTTGAAGTCTTGCTCAAGTTCGGGCGAGAGGTTAAGGAGCAGCGCCGCCGCACAGACAGCGTTCACCTCGGCGGCGATGCCAGGCGCAATTGGCAGCGGGAGGCGTGCTTCGTTGTACAGCACGCACCCCTCCAAGCGCGGGAAGCCTTTGATCAAGTGATGCTCGTAAACGGCTGGCGGTATGCGGACCATGCTTCCCGGGCTGGGGCGGCGAAGAGGAATGAGATATTGAAGGTAACAAGAAGCAGGCGAAGAAGGGTGGAGCTCTTATACAGGCGGTCACAGCGGGGTTGAGTGATCAACAGGCTAGCAGCCGATGGGAGATCTACCGTGATGACTACCGCGTTAGACCACAACACGGCTTGGTGGGATGAGCGATTAAGTGGGTGTTGATGGGCGATGAAATGGAGCAGCTAAAGCAGCCAGTGCCGGACCGAGACAGGGCGGCACTGGGATCATGCTTCCATGCCAGCGGCGATCGACCTGGGGTCAGCATGTGAACGTCCAGGGAGCATCGGTACTCACTCCGCTACGGCTTCCGTTCGCTGACGCTTGGCCGGCGGCGTCTCCGTTCCTGCGGTGTCTACCGCGGCGTCGGCGGCCGGCTGAGCGAGCTCCTCAGGCGACTTCTCTTTCGGCGGAGTGGGCAGCTGCCCAGACTTGTCCGCCGACACTTCAGGTGCCGGCGTTCCCGAAGGGCTGCCGTTCTCAAGCATAGCCTTGATATCCTTCATCATCGTCTCGAGCCCGTCGAGTCGACTGCCCACATTCTTGATGTCGAGGAGGCACTTGCCGATGCTCTCCTCCTGCTGAGTCTGGCGCGCCTGCAGGACATTCACCTTGTTCACCGCGTCCTTGCAGCTCATGAGGAGCGACTCCTGGAAGTCGAGCCGCGTTTCGAGCTCGCCGACACGCTTCAGCGCGTCGGACATTCCAGCGCTGACGATCTGTCCGCGCTGCTCGAGGATTCCGACACGGCTCTCAGCCTTGCGCACCATCGCCTCCATGGCATCGCTGGGGTTGTCGTTTTTCTCGATCGCATCGATGCGTCGCTTCAGGCTGGTCTGCGTGGTCTGAATATTCACCGCGCTGTTCTGGATGCCGACAAGGTGGTCGACCAGTACGCGCTGCACGCGGCTCAGTTCGTTACGCAGCTCCGCAGCCATAGCCGATTCACTCGAAGGTAACGGTCCTGTGCTGGACGCCGCTACAGTGTCAGCGCCGTCGTTGAGAATTCGGTAGCTAGGTAACTCACTGGTCTTTCCAACGGCCCAGGGCTCCCTGGAAGGACGTTTGCGGACGAGGTATTCGCGCGTGTTCTTGAAATGTGCGTCTGTAATGTCAAAACAGAGGGCGATGGCAGCTACTGCGGACGCGCTGGAGAATCCTTCGACCTCCTCAAGACGTGTTGTGACGTGGTCCACCTTGTCGAAGATATGTTTGAACATGAAGGACGGGATTTGGTTGTGGTATGTTCTGCAGATGTCGGCCAGCGTTTTCGACGACAGCCAGATGGGGTGCCGGCTGAGGTTCGCGGGTACTGTGACGAATTGGTCCTCGTGCTTGACTCTCGGAGGCATGCTGCTGGTGTTGGATGGTGGTTCAGGTTACTGTGGTGGGACGGAGGACGAAAGACAAAGTCAACACAAGCCGCGCCAGAGACGCGACGGATTTCTCATTGCGAATAGACGCGCCAAACCCTAATTTGGCGATACGTGCCCTGAGTCGTGTCGGAAGACTGCTCCTGCAACAGCAAAGCTCCGCTTATCGGAGCAGTTGCATGTGTCTGTAGGGGTCGTAGATGCAGCGAGGTCAAAGGAGCAGTGCGCAAGCATCGAGTTAGTGAAGCTTCGCATTCTGAGTCCGATACCAATCCTCAGCCTTGACAAGATCTTCCCCGAATGCGACAAGTTCAGCAGCCTTTCGACACTCACCACGCGAGCGTCCCTTGTGAAGCAAGCAAGCCAGATGCCTGGGCATCGACGAATGAGGCCTGAAGGTCAGTCTCCTGCATTTTGTCCAGCGCCTGGCATGATTCGAACCTCCAGGCGCCGTCATCTTCGCACTGGTAGGGTTCAGTGCGAAGGAAGGGCGAGGGACCCGGAGTTCCGACGGCCGTATCTCGTCCAATACCGCGTCTTTCCGCAATTTTTTTTGGTTCTCCGCGTAGCCCTGTGCGTCGCCTCGTTATATCAGTCGGTAGATAGTGTGACTCTTACGCAGCAACGCGTCAGCAGCCGCCGATTGATCACACAGTCATGGGTTCGAGCCCCATACGAGGCTCTTTTTGGCGCTCCCTGGGCGCGAATCGAACCCTCGAGACCCCTGCTCTCGCACCAAATTGGGTGCGAGGAATGGGGAAAGGAAGGGCCGAGGTACACAGATATGAGGGGTGGGTTTCGGACTCCGTATCTCCTTCAATGTTGCAGATTTCCGGGATATTCTGAGAGCGATACGTAGCCCTGCGTGCGCCCTCTCACGTGTGGCCCATCAGGTACGGCCTCGTTATATCAGTCGGTAGATAGTGTGACTCTTACGTTCAGCGCCGATTGATCACACAGTCATGGGTTTGAGCCCCATACGAGGCTTCTTTTTGAGCGTTAAGCGGTGATTGAGAGGAAGGGGTCTGCTGGAGAACGGTCTGGAGCAGAAATAGAAGGCGTCAGACCGGGTAGAAGCCGCACAAAGCGGCCGGGAGGTCCCTTGAACTCCGACGGCGTTCACAAAGGTCGTGGAGGCACCGAGAGCGTCCGGCTCTGTCCTGCCTGAGATATGAAGATAAGAGCAGGTGACAGAGTAATACCGTATCTTCCGTTTGTGCTGCGCGGACGCAGAGAGGCGCCGTTGCTTTGGGCTTCGGGGAGTGCCTCGAAGAAGGACGTCCAGCTTCGTCACGTGATGGTGCTCCTGCCCGATGGAGCTGCCAGGAATCTCCCGATGTATACATATGCAGGGACTGAGAGGTAGCTCTGCAGACGGATGCAAGCGAGCAGCGAATAGGCAAGAAAACGAACCTTCTACGCCGGTGAAGTGTGGAAGCGAGCGCCGAATCCCTGCCAGATCCGCCACGCGCCACGCATTGAGCCGAGCCGAGTTGCCACCGTAATCGCGACTTGCTGGTCGGCAGTCGTTCCGACGTCATTACGACATCTTCTTTTCATCCAAGTCACCGATCAACCTATCTAACCTCCACGCTCACTACCGCGATGTCGACGAACGCGCTGTTCGCCGTACGGCGTGTGCTCCAGCATCCGGCGTACTTCGCCCACCCTCCATTCCGACCACCACCACGGGCGCTGCACGGATCCGCTCTCCGGTGGGCTGTGGATTTGAAGAAGACACCGAGCGCGTATGCGACTGCGAGCCGACACCCGTTCGCTGAGGGACATGGCGGAGGAGGAAGCCCGCCGAAGAAGGAAGACGAGGGGAAGGACGAAAAGGAGAAAGAGAAGGAGCTGACAGGCGACCCGAGCGATCCTGGCAGTCGACCGAAGATTGGCCCGTTCTCGAAGCCGGTTGAGGATGACGGCTCGACTCCGACGTCGACGGATGTCAAGTCTGCGGAACGGCGTGACGCTCAGCCTGAGGTTAAAGAGGACGCCGAGGACCACCACGAGCACCCTGAACTGCGAACGCGGACAGGCCCGCACTCCGCGCCAGTCGAGGAAGACGCTTCCCCGCCAGCACCGAAGACGGAGCCACCTCCTCCTGAACCTCAACCGCCAGTCCCCCCGAAACCAGTCGTGAAGGGCCCAGCGACGGGGCCCAGCTCCTCGCCGCCCGTGCCGATCGAACTACCCCAGGAGCTGGCGATCCCGCCCCTTCCCCCGCCGAGCTACTTCGGCCCAGCGCACCAGTTCGACACCTACCGCTTCGTGCAGAAACTGGAGGAGGCGCAGGTGCGCAACACGCCGGCTAGGGTGCTCATGGAGGGAGTGAGGGGTATGCTGGTCGGGCGGTCGAGGAAGGCACAGGAGAGCATGCTGTCACAGCAAGAGTTGGACAATGTGAGTCGCTTGAGGAGCAGCGAGTCGCGGAAGCTGGGGTGCTGCGTTCCATGAGCTGACAGACAGCAAGCATACAGATTCAAAGCGGCGCTCTCCGCGCTGCGCACCGAGATCAGCATCAAGGCGCGCAACGATGGCCTCAGCATGCGCGCAGCGAGCACGGCGATGCAGCGCGAGGTGGAAGGCCTGGACCGGAAGATGACCGAGGATCTGCAGGGGTTGCGTCACGAGTGAGTTGAATGCGCTCTCCCACAAGCTGTACCGGCCTGCAGTTGAGCTAATGTCAGCATCGAAATGGAGCTCAACACGCGAAAGGACGATACGCGCGCGCTGATGAAGCGGTTCGACATCGCGACGGAGGAGATCAACAACAAGTTCACGATCTCGCTAGGCGAACTGCGCACCGAGATCGAGAGCGCGAAGTGGGAAGCGACCCGCCGCGCCATCGCCATCATCATCACGCTCGTCATTTGCGGTGTCGCCATTAGCACCTTCACGTCCACGCTTACGCCGCCCGGTCCCCCGCCGCTGCCGCAAGTGCAGGGTATTCCCGCCACAGCTGGCTCTTCCTCCTCCTCTTCCTCTTCCAGCGGCACCTCCTCTGGAACCTCCACCTCTACATCCACCGGCACTTCCACAGGTACCAGCACCGGAGCGGGTGGCAGTGAGAGAGGGGCCGGAGGAAGTGCTCCAGTGAAAAAGAAGGCTGTGTACAAGGACGCAGGCGTCGGGCCCGACTACACCCACTTCGAGCACTTCGACGCCGACGACGAGGACAACCTCGACCTCCTGCATGACGACATTGACGCTCTGCTGGAGCAGAGTGCACCGAGGCGGCCGAGGGCCGAGAAGGCGGCGCGGGTGGCGGAGGAGAAGAGAGTCGAGTTCCCGGAACGTATCTAGTCTGAGCGAGCGTATCTTGAAGGTTTATAGAGCGTAGAGCGACGATCTTTGTTGTGCATATATGTAACTCCGCCATTCAATTGCCTCTCTGCTCCTCGTGAGCTGCTCCGCACCCAGTGCAATGTACTACTCCGCCATTCATACTACTGGCTACTGATGGTCTGATGGGGTATGTCCGTGGAGCCCGCTGCCGCGCTCAGCGGGCGAAACAATGATGTGGTGGATATGGGAACTGGGCTACTGCACATAGACACAGTATGTACAGTCTAGGAAGTGTGAAGGAATGTCGATGATTTTACGACTCCGACGGAGCACGCCGCCGGAGCTGACGCTCGAGGCGCTCACGGGGTCTCCTTGGTCGGGCTGCCGGCGTCGCTCGGGACACTGCCGACGCTGACGGCGCTGGAGCCGGCAGTGCTAGCGCCGCCGTTCGGGAGCTGCCAAGCGGGGATAGAGGCCTTGCCGCGGGGCTGGAGGAGGGCGTTGGCGGCGGTCTGGGTCGCGCTCGGCGTGGGAGAAGCGGCACCCGAGGCCGCAGCCTCAGAGACGGTGTTTCCGCCCTGCCTGGCGACGAGGAGGGTCTTGAGCGACCGCAGCTCGGACTGGAGCTCGGTCAGCGCCGCAGACTGGCTCGCGGCGTGCTTCTCAATCATGCGCGGGACGAGCTCGCGCACGCTCTCGACCTCGCCGCGCACCTCGCGCATGTCGTCGCGCCACCTAGCTTCGGCGTCCTTCACTGCCCGCGCGGCGCTCTCAACATCCTCCAGCGCCGCCGCGACACGCTCGCGCTCGCTCTGCGCCGCTGTGGCGAGAGCGGCGGTCTCGGCACGCAGCTCGTCAAGCGCCGCCGCCGCGGCATCGTACTGCTCCGAAAGCTCCGCTGAGGTCGACTGAAACGCGGTCGACGAGGGCGGCTTCAGGTGCGGCACGAGGTATTTCCGCGCCAGCGCCGTGACGCCGTACATGACGCCGCCGGAGACGACGGCCATGATCTGGGTGTCAGCTACTATCCCTGTGACAAGCTGCTCGTCCGCAGACCGAGAGCCCGTGCCTTTGGCCACTGGCCGACTGCAGAAGGCGGGCCGCTGGCGCGGCCCTTCAGCAACTTACGAAGATATCCCTCCAGTCGCGCTTCGGCGGCTCCGGAGCGATGACAGCAGCCTGAAAACCGTAGTGCGGCTGCTGCTGGTAGCTGGGCTGGGGACGGGCGTAGGCCGGCGGCGCGGCGGGTGCCGGGCTCTGGATCGCGGCAGAAGGGTTGCTGCTCCCGTTCGCGGCCTCAGACAGCGCTTGCTGGATCTCCGTGTCCGTCAGTCCCTTTCCCTGCAGGAACTCGACTTTCTGCGCCATCGGCGAGGTCGCGATCTGGCGTTAGCTTGTCACCCGGAAACCGTCGAAGCTGGGAGTGTGGGTGACACAGCGTTGACTCATCACACTGGCTTGAGTGCGGACGACTGCGAATCTCGAACAGTCCAGACACCTTGGCCCAGCTGTACCCCGGATAACAATCCAGCAGGGCATAGACAGCGACTGTCCCAGCCCAAGTGCGAAGCTGCAACGTTGCAGAATTCTCCGGACTGTCCAAGAACCCTCGCCGCCCACTTCACAACGGCTGGCGCGGCCATCGCGCACGCACCTTCGGGTCGTTCAGGAACAGGACCGCGTTCCGGATGAGCTCGCCTCGCGATGAGTCGGCCATGATTGCGGATGTCGTTGTTATTGGTACAGGTGGAAGTGTGGAGAAAGTGAGAATCTCGAAGATGGAGTAGCAGATCAGCTGGGCAAGCTGGGAGGTCCGGTGATGGCTCGTGGCTCGGCGTTAGAGTTGCCGGCCCATGCTCTGTATGGTGCAGCGGGAGCATTTTGGTGCAAGGAGGGCACGGTTCGGCAACCGCCGCCCAGTGTATTTTGGCGCTCCGAAGTTATGCGGTATACGGCCAACGCCGTGCATGTGTAATTCTGACGGCCGAAGGTATGCGGGCTTGCTCTGCGCCGCCATCTGCATGCTCGCTCCGCGCTCCGCTCCGCGTCCGTGTCAGCTGAATCATTGCATAACCCAGCATATGTCTATGAGTCCCAAGGTTCGAAAGAAGAGCTTTCTATTAGTGCCTGTCTGTCGTTTTTGAGTATGTAGTATCTATAAGCTGCTTAGAGCTCGCCCTTGACGGCCTTGCTCATCGACTCGGCGAAGTACTCGACGTTCGAGTCGTTGAGGCCGGCCATCGAGATACGGCCGTCGCGGGTGAGGTAGATGTGGGCCTTCTGGGCGAGGGCGTCAACCTGCTCGGGCGTCAGGCCGGTGAAGGAGAACATGCCGATCTGCGACTTGATGTGACCCCACTCGCCGGGGGTCTTGAGCTCGACGAGCTTGTTGTAGAGCTTCTCACGCATGTCGATGATGCGGTCGGCCATGCCCTTGACCTCACCGAGCCACTCGGCCTTGAGCTCAGGGTTGGAGAGGATGGTGCTGACGAGGCGGGCACCGCTGATCGTTAGCTTGTAGCTTGCGAGGTGGACGGTTAAGCTCACTGGACAGGGGGGTTGGAGTACATGGGGCGGATGAGAATCTTGAGCTGCGAGTCGACGCGGGCCTTCTCCTCGGGCGAGGCGGTGACGACCGAGACGGTACCGACACGCTCGCCGTAGAGGCCGAGGTTCTTGGCGAACGACTGGCAGAGGAGGATCTGGTGGCCCTGCTCGACGAAGTAGCGGGGAGCGAAGGCGTCACGCTCGACGTCACCAGAGGCGAAGCCCTGGTAAGCCATGTCGAAGAATGGGAAGTGCTTCTTCTCCTTGACGAGGTCGGAGAGCTCCTTCCACTGCTCCTGGGTGGGGTCGACACCGGTGGGGTTGTGGGCACAGGCGTGGAGGAGGATGATCGAGCCCTCGGGAGCGTTCTTCAGGTCCTCCTTGACGGCCTCGAAGTTAAGGCCGACAGTCTTGGGGTCGAAGTAGCGGTACTTCTCGAGCTTGAGGCCGGCGCGCTTGGCGATCGCACCGTGGTTGCCCCAGGTGGGGGTGGGGACGTAGATGGTCTTGTTGGGCCAGAACTCGTTCAGGAACTCCATACCGATGCGGAGAGCACCAGTGCCGGAGAGCGACTGCGAGACGGCGAGCTGGGAAGAGTCAGCAACATGAAACATGACGAAGCACGGGCTTCCAGCTTCAGGATTCTGAGCTGCAACCTGCGCTGCAGCCGCCGGAAGCTGCGGGTAATTGTACTCACGCGGTTCTCCTTAATGGGGGCAGAGTTCTCGCCGTAAGCAAGCTCGGTAGCGAGCTTGTCGAACGAAGCGAGACCAGTGATGGGGAGGTACTCCTTGTCGGCCTTCTCCTTGAAGAGGATCTCCTCAGCCTTCTGGACCGAGGGGAGAACGTAGGGCTTGCCGTTGTTGTCACGCTGCTGTCAGCTCCTGAAGATTCGTCCAGCTCGGCATTCGGCCTCGAGCTTCGAGGTAAATACTCCTCGAGCTCGAAACACGCCGATATCACGGAAACATACGTAAGCACCGACGCCGAGGTTGATCTTCTTGGGTGAGGTGTCGGCCTTGAAGTTCTCAGTGATGCCGAGAATGGCGTCGGGGGGTCTGACTCGTCAGTATGCTGCTTCGTCGGTGGGCAGGTCGGCGCCCTTGTTGTTGCCGGACAGAACCGGAACATCTTGCGACTGAATTTTGCTCCTGCTTTGGTGTTCACTACTCACCCAGCGGGGACGTTGGCCCAGGCGCTGACGGCGCGGGAGAGGCGGGGGACGGCCTTGAGGCGGAGGGCGGAGCGGACGGAAAGCATGGCTCTGGTGGTGTGGTGTGAGGAGAAGGAAGGAAGAAGGCTGCGTCGATAATTGATGATGACAGTTTTGTGGGCTTGACGACTTGACTCTGATGTCGGTCAGGGCCACACGTCCGAAATTCGGGACTGTTGCTGCAGTGCTGGAGAGGTGTCAGTGCAGGTGTCATGCGTCAGGGCACAGCTGGAGCGCTGCAACGCCCGCCGCCCGAGCACAGGCGACACAGGCTGCAGAGCTGCAGAGCCATGGTTGCGAAGGTCCTCAGGTCTCTTCACCGTTCCTCTCGATTCCGAGTCGACATTAGGAGAATAAACTTTTTTCATTAGAAAATCGCGCGGTGACCCTAGCCCGTGAGTCCCTCCCATAGCCGCCGGCAAATAACGTCCCGACTCACCCAGGGCGATCACCCCTCTCACCGTGGGTGTCAGATGGGCAGGCGACTCTGGCGGCAAGTGCCTTTCAAGACGTCACGGTCAGTCACTTCGACTCAGCTGCATTCCTGCTTCACCCGACACCTACTCCTCTGCGACTAGATGCACACATCGAGTTGCAGACGAGTCCACATCACACTTGCACGGGCACACGCTGTGCAGCACCTGGGTTAGCTT
This sequence comes from Trichosporon faecale, assembly GCA_039545375.1. Lineage (NCBI taxonomy): Eukaryota > Fungi > Basidiomycota > Tremellomycetes > Trichosporonales > Trichosporonaceae > Trichosporon > Trichosporon faecale. The sequence continues at coordinate 957,700 of BCLU01000005.1, read as the reverse complement.
CTGATCTTCGCGGGAGTTGGTGTTGACGCGTCTGTGCTTGTGTGTTTCTGAAATTTGCCCTTCCCTGTGTTGCGCCTTCGGTCCAGCGCTTGGGCTCTAACCGTACAACCCTGGTAGCCCTGCTCCGCTGCCGGGCGTTGCCGCATGCCGCATGCCGCTGGCGGCCGCTGGTGTGCTCGTGCCACCGACCCCACCCTGCGGCACTGGTAGCGCGTCACCCCCACTCTGACTATGCGCGTCAATCGAGGTAGGCCGAATCGTTCCGATGTCTCGCTAGATGGTGGAGGACATGCCGCACCGGCGCGCAGACTGCACGCTGGCCTGAGATAGCGAGCCGTGACGCCATTCGCCATCTCCATAGCGGACTTGTTGTCCATCCTGCAGGCACCTTTAGCGAGATAGCACTGGCGCTTTGGGGAGAGGCATGTCCCGTGACCTGCATGCACAAGCACAAGAGGCCTACAAGTCAGCCGTGCCAGCCAGCAACAGCCGCACAGCCTGAGGCAGACCTGAAATTTTGGGAAGAACAAGCAACTGCCGCCGGCCCGTTGCGCCTGTCCGGCCGCACAACCGCCCCAGTTCGCCCGGCGGTCTGCATTGAATGTTCCCACGGTATCTAAGCTACTTTTGATGCCGCACGCGATTGTATTTGATGCCGTACTCGATGTAGCCTCTCAGTCGGAGGACGCCTTCGGTACGTTCAAACTTTCCCACGGTCACGCACTCCATCTGCGGTGAGAATACGTCCGTGGGAAATCTTGAATCTACGAGAGGCCAGCTCCGAGCTCGTTTTTTGAGATTTACAAAGTTTTTGAAGCAGCCGTGGGAAACCTTAGGTCTCCCACAGCTTCTTTTCCACCGTGGGAACGTCACAGGCATAACGTGGTCACACATCACGTGACAGTCAACAAAAAGTTGAGATGACGATGATCGAGATGAACGCCGGTTACAGTGAACAAGGAAGAATAACAACCACACACGATGAGCACGGCACCGACACAAGACGAGCTGGCCGACTTCCTCCTGTCGTGCCGCTTCGACGAGGGCGACGATGTCCGCGCCTTCCTGAAGCAGTTCGGAGCTGAGGGCCTTAAGGCCGCCAAGGACGAGCGTGGAAACACAGCGTTGCACATGGCGTGCGGCAACGGACATCTCGGTAGGTCTTAGGTCCAGCACTCACCCCCCGCTACTGACGATACCCTACCGAAGGATACGTTAGCAGTGGAGTGGCAGAGAGTGCGGCGGCGACAAGCTCTCATCTCGTATGCGTTAGCTGACACTGCAGATGTCCTCAATGCCCTCCTCGAGGTTGCCCCCGCCGAGCTCCTGAAGCAGACGAACGAGGCTGGCTCGCCCCCTGTGCACTGGGCCGTTATGAACAACCACGTCGCGTGCGTCCAAGCGCTCGTTGACGTGCCGGAGGAGCGTGGCGGTGGTCTGCCGCTGCTGAAGGTGAGTCGACTGTCGCCTCTACGCTTCCCTCTTGGCACCTCCTCTGCCTGCGAGCAGCAATGGGGTACAAGGGAATGTGGAGCAGGAGTATTCCAGCTACAGCCTCGATGTGATTAGCTGACACCCCCGCAGCAGAAGAACGCCGCTGGCCGCGACGCTTTCGACGAGGCCGTCTTCGCCGGTGAGGGCAAGGAGGAGGTCGCGGGCTGGATCGAGGGATACGTCTGGAAGGCCGAGGGCGGCAAGGACGACGGAAAGGAGACGGAACAGACCGAGGAGGTCACGCTCAAGATGGGCGACACCTCTGGCGAGGGCGCCGTCACCGAGGAGGTCGACCTGAGCGCGCACACTGAGGCGCTCAAGGTCGAGGACAAGTAATCTCTACCACTATTCGACGTCATGGCGCCCGTCTCCTCTGTCACAAGCCCGCTGCTGCTGTCCGACCGGTCGGCTCATCGATCCGGCGGTTCGAGTGGCCCAAGCGATGAGTGGACGGCTGTGCCACTGCGCCGCTCAGCGCCGTAAATAGAAGAAGCAACGGCGCCATACCGCATCATCCACTCATATAGAATCTTTTATTATCTCTCTTCCTTATTCCCAGCCCGTCATCACAGCACAGCCAGACAATACCAGGGGGCGGGGACTTGTATGCATAGAAAGGATTACTTGGCACAAACACGGCAGTGCATGAGGGTGAGCTTGTGTGCACTGCGTACGCGCGTCAGAAACAAGGGACGGGGCGAGCCAAGCTCTACCAAGGCTCACGCCTTCTAGTGCCAAGCACGGGTGTCTTGGGCCCATTCAAACGGAGCGCTAAGTTGTAATACCAACCCACATGGTTTGATTAGCGGAAGCAGGCGCACACTAATGAGGGGAATATGGGAAGAGGTGGCTGTGCGTGCGGTGGGACGTCTAAGGGACCGAGGCCTCATAGGGAGGAAGGGCATCGGGCGAAGGGGCCTAGGGTGGCGCTGTCGACCTTCCAGTGGAGACTGAGACTGGGAGAGACTGGGCTCTGTGAACGGTACCCAGGCACCGCAGCAACCCAACCCTCAGGCCGGGTGCCCGGCTTCCCTTGAACCCACAGGGCCTTCACCCAGGACCACCTCCTTTCGTGCTCCCAGCCAGCGACTAAGCTTCACTTCTCAGCGTGGTGCGCATGGCACGCACTCAGCAAACTCAACATCGCTCCCCTTCTCTCGCTCGCTCGTGCTCTACTTACTCTTCGACAAACACTTCATACATCATTGCTATCTGGCTCACCACCACTCTCCTTGCCAACCCTTCAGCCCACAGTTCGTTTTTGCACAACCCGCACCCCCGGACAACCACCTCTCCACCCCCGACTGCGCACGTCGCTTTTTCCGCCGCCCAGCCCGCGCCGCCAACGCCGCCAAGCGACTGCGACTGCCATCGCACCACGTACTCTTGACACCTTCCTAACGTCCCTCTTCTCTTAATCAAAACACACCATGCGCGCCGCCCTCGTCGTCGCCGCCGTGCTCGCTGCTACTGGCCGCGCCCAGCGCCAGCAGACCATCCAGGACGCCGTGAGTATTTCCTCGGCAGCTTGCCCGACCGCGGTCATGGCTCCGCTGCCCGCCGATCATCGATCAAAACTGACAACAACCAGCTTGGCAACTCGGTTGTCATCCAGACCACGACTGATGCCGACGGCGACCCCTCGACCACCACCCTCCGCACCGCGTACACGTACCCCGGCGCCGCGGGCGCCGCCGACGAGGAGCTGACCACGGTCCCGACAGGTCGACACACGACGACGCTGTGGGACGTGAACGGCGACCCCGTTGTGACGACGTGGACCGGCACCCGTATCCCGACTCTGACGCCGACGACCACGGCGGAGGAGGAGGTCGTGCCGACGACGACGCAGAAGGTGGAAGACGACGCCGCTGCCGGCGGCGATGCCGCCCAGGGAGGCAACAAGGGCATCCAGGGCCCGCCAACCACGACGTACCCGCCCATGACGGCGACGACTTACGGATACAAGAACCAGGCCGGAGACTGGGTCACGACCGAGTGGACGCAGAGCTACACCGCCCCCGTTGAGGCTACCGCTGCGGTGACCCCGGGTACTATCCAGGACCTCCAGCAGTACAAGGACTCGCAGCAGGGCATGACGGACAAGGCCGTCCAGCCCGGGTCGGCGAAGCAGGGCTCGTCGTCTGGCGCCGGCCGTGTTGGCGTCAGCGCGCTCCTCGCCGGTGTCGCGGGTGTTGTCTACTACGCCCTTTAAACGCTCCCGTCAGAGAGCGTGGTCTCAGCTGGTCTCAAGGTCTCGTCAGACCTCGAGACTGCCAAGACCGCAGACGAGCCCGCTGCGGGATCTGCACTCTCGTCAGGCATCGAGACCACTGCGAGATCTGCACCGCAGCCCTCACCCATCAAATCAGCCTCACGGCCTAATCACCATACATACCCTTCCCCCCATCCTCGGCAGTGCCGGATTAGACTAGACGGCACGTATACGGACTCTATGACTCTACCGTCACGATCTTTGTAGTCGGTGCGTGTCGCATGACATGATGCACAATGTTTGTTAGCAGCGCAGCCTCGTCCTCGCCCCTGGGAGGACGAGGGCGGTTGGAGAGTGGCTCTTGCGCAATGACGAGTGAAGGACGCCCTGATGTGGCGATGTCTGTGACCGGATCCGCCGAGGTCATGAGCAGTCTTGCGCACTGTTCCAGTGCGCTCGACTGCAGCCCGATTCCTAAATGATGTGCATGAGTACAAATGATGGCTATGGGCTGAGAGCTTAGTAGGGGAGCGTGCGGGGAATGTCGGAGTGGTCGTACTTGCCGCCGTTCTTCTCGTGGTCGGCAATGGTGGAGCCGTCGCTCTTCTTGCTCTTCAGGATGTACTTGTAGATGACGAGGCCGTCGAGACCGACGGGGCCGCGAGCGTGCGTCTTGCCGGTCGAGATACCAACCTCGGTGCCGAGGCCGTACCGCGTGCCGTCCGCGAAACGAGTCGAGGCGTTGACGAAGCAGTTCGCGCTGTCGAGGCCCTTGACCCACGCCTCCATCGCCTTCTCGTCCTCGGTCACGATGCTGTCCGTGTGGTGGCTGGAGTGCTGGTTGATGTGCTGGATCGCCTCCTCGACTGATCCGACAGTCTTGACAGCGAGGATCGGGCCGAGGAACTCGGTACGGAAGTCCTCCTCCGTGGCAGGCTTGGCCTTGGCGGCCGCCTGCGTGCCCTTCAGCGCCTCGAGGGTCTTGGGGTCGCAGCGGAGCTCGACGCCGGCCTCGACGAGGGCCGACGCAACCGCCGGCCAGACAGTGGGCACGACGGCGGAGTGCACGAGCATCGTCTCGGCACTGTTGCACGCCGCCTGGTAGTCCGTCTTGGACTCGACGGAGACGCGGACCGCCTTCTTCTCGTCCGCCGAGGCGTCGAGATACACGGCGCAGATGCCGTCGGCGTGGCCCATGACGGCGATCCGGGTGTTGTTCTGAATACTCGTGACGAGCGCGTTGCCGCCGCGCGGCATCACGAGGTCGATGTAGCGGTCCTGCGCCAGCAGGGCGGAGATCTCCTCCCGCGAAGTGACGGTCTGGACGAACGTCTCGGGCAGCTTCGTCTTGGCGAGCGCCTCGGCGATCAACTTCGAAAGCACGGCGGTCGTGTTCGCAGACTCCTTGCCGCCCTTCAGGATCGCGGCGTTGCCCGACTTAATAGCGAGCGCGGCGATGTTGACGACGACCTCAGGGCGCGCCTCGAAGATGACGAGGAGCACGCCCACGGGGCAAGTGACGCGGTACAGGTCGAGGTCGGGGCCGAGCTTCTTCGCGAACGTGCAGATGCCCGTCGGCGCAGGAAGCGCCTGCACGTCCGTGATGCCCGCCAGCATGGCGTCGTACTTCCCCGGCCTGCTCAGGTCGAGGCGGGAGAGAAGGGAGGAGGACAGCTTGCCCTGCTCGACCAGGGGCTGGGCAGCCTCCATGTCCGCCTTGTTTGCGGCGAGGACCTGGTCGCGGGCCGAAGCGAGCGAGGAGCGGATCGAGTCAAGGGCGACGTTGCGCTCAGACGGGTCGATGAGCTGCGACGCCTCGAAGGCGCGCCGGGCGGCAATGGCGACTTGCTCTGCAGAGGCCATTTTTGTTTCGAGTAGCGAGTGTGTGGTTGAGTCTCGAGAAAGTCGACCGTGCTGAGCGATCACAGAGCGCGGACGAGGCGGAGGAGGGAGATTCCGACTCGAAGTGGAGGTTGCACTCGTGGGAAACTTACCCCAGCCGCCAGGTCCAGGTACGATGTAGGGTGACATGGACGCTAGCATGTTTGACTGAGGCGATAGGGCGCATGCGACGAGTGGGACCTTCTCTGATCACCTCTGTATTCTCGACAACGCACACTGCACGCACGTCTACTTACTGCGCACAGCGCGATGACCTCCTAGGATAACATGGCTATCGAGACCTCGGGGAGCGCAGCGTCGTATGTCGGCGTCGCCATCGCCTGTGCCGGCAACATCTTGATCTCGCTTGCCTTGTGAGTTGTTGTGGCCACATCGAACTGACCCCAGGACACTGCAGAAGCTTGCGCATCAGCGACAAGATCCCTCACGACCCTCCACACCAGGCCGGAAGAGCAGCACGCCATCCCCCGCCCCCATCCCTGTTACGCCGCTCGCCTCCCCGCTAGCCCACCGGGGGTCCAACGCCCAGCCGTTCGAGACATACGAGGTTGAGCTGGCCGAGACCACCGATGACGACGAGCCGCCAAGTCCCCGGGGTGAGAGCGAGTACCTCCGCTCCAAGCTGTGGTGGGCGGGGCTCGGGCTCATGGGACTCGGGGAGACGGGCAACTTCCTCAGCTATGGGTTCGCGCCCGCTAGTGTCGTCGCGCCCCTTGGGACTGTTGCTCTTATTGCCAACTGTTTCTTCGCCCCACTCATTCTGAGGGAGAGCTTCACACGCAGAAATGTTCTCGGAATGACGCTCGCTATAGTGGGCGCCGTCACTGTGGTGTGGTCCGCCACCGACTCGAAGCCGAGGGTGAGTCTGCCGAGGGTATCTCACACAACTACGCACACAAGGGCAGTCATGTGGGACTGGGCCGTGATGCTATGTGCTGTGTGCCCCTTCCTGTGGCGTAACCGCTATTTTTCTCCCGGTTTTGATAGCTGACAGCAGATGTCCCCCGACCAGCTGCTGGACGCCGTCCTTGCACCCGCCTTCCTGATTTACACGGGGCTGAACATTCTTCTCCTCGTGCCTCTCACGCTGCTCAGTTCGTCGCAGTACGGCGCGCGCTGGATTGGGATCGACGTCGGCACCTGCGCCCTCTACGGCGGGTACACCGTCATGGCGACGAAGGCGCTGAGCTCGCTCCTGTCCGCCGTCTTCCTCAAGGCGTTCGCGTACCCCATCGCGTGGGTTGCCGTCATTGTGCTTGTTGTGACTTCGGTGCTGCAGATCAAGTACCTGAACCGCGCGCTCATGCGCTTCGAGTCTAAGGTGAGCTGCGGGGCCAGGTGTAAGCTGACAGACAGGAAGTCATCCCCACGCAGTTCGTGTTCTTCTCCATGTCCGCCATCGTCGGCAGCGCTGTGCTGTACCAGGAGTTCCGGGGGCTCAGCTTCTCCCAGTTTGTCAATTTCGCCTTTGGTGTGAGTTCTCCGCTAGCAAGGCCTCCGCCGTAGCTGACCTCAGATTGCGTCGACCTTCCTCGGCGTGTACTTCCTAACGAACCCCGTTGACCCCGCCTCGGCGCCGAGCACGCCTTCTCACACGCCAGGCCTTCAGAGCGTGGACGAGGAGACGCCTCTGCTGTTCGATGCGGCTTCGAGCATCGCCCGCCGGTCATCTCTGAGACCACCGATACCAGTCGCTGCGCCGCCACGGACGCTGGCGCACAAGCCGAGCGCTGGCAGCTTGACCCGCCTGCCGACGAGCCAAGGCGGGCTCCTCCTCATCTCTTCGACGCCGAGCACGCCAGTGATGCTCCCCCGCAACGGGCGGGGGCGGAGCGACTCGACCGCCGGCGTTGAATCTCCCCTGTTGTCCCCTGTATCATCTAGACGCATTTAATGACACCCATCATGCATACATCAGCGACGTTGCAGCACGTAAGGTGAATGGAACATTGTGCATCGGTACGCGTCCGAAATGTTACAAAGATGAAGCCGTATGGTATGGCTTTGTCTACTCTGAATCCCTCTCAGATCCTCAATCGCCTCTGCAGCCGCTCAGGCTGCCCCAGCTTCCACCCGCTCCTTCTGCATTCTGCCCCATCTCTTCCAACCCCTTCCTTTGCAACCCCTCGCACTCTCGAGGCACGCCATACTCGACACCTAGATGTAGGTCACCTTCTCGTTCTTCTCCATGTCCGAGTCCTCGTAGTTCATGGGCACGGCAGGGGTGTCCTCAAGGACATCGTGGACGGGGTGGTCGATGAGCGTCTCGCGGGCGGGGAAGAGCTTGTTGAGGAGGTAGTACACGTTGAGGGCGATGAAGTGGGCCACAATGTTGCTGACCATGTAGACATACTTGATGTTGCCGATCTGGATATTGGGGTTGATCGCGTTGACCATGCCGGGCATGTTCGGCGCCACGGCGCAGATGACACTGACGTAGGCGCGCCAGTTCCAGCCCTTGGAGTAGTAGTAGATGCCGTGAGGAACGTAGAGCTCGAAGACGTTGTACCTGCTGTGCTTGATGACGAAGAAGTCGAAGAACATCAGGGACGCCATCGGCGCCAGAATGACCGAGTATGAGCTCATGAACGTCAGGAAGTTGGCCGCGCTCTGCAGCACCTTCCACGGCGCGAAGCCCCAGACACCGACGATCGCGACGAAGAGCTGTCCCCGACGGATGTTGAAGTACTTCGGGAAAAGGGCGCAGAGGTCGTTCGCGGCCGAGATCGAGTTGGCACTGACGTTCGTCGTCACATTGGCCAAAGCCCAGGCAAGCGAAGCCAGGAACATAGCCGCACGGCCGCCAGGCGAAGTACCCCACTTGCTCACGATCAGGTAGGGCTGGTACAGCACATCGCCGTACACGGGCAGCAGGCACGCGGCCGTAATAGCCGCCACGATCGAGACAAGCGTGTTGATGATGGGGAAGGCGAAGAGCTGGAGCCACGAGCTGCGGGGGTTGCGGCAGTATCGGCTGAAGTCACCGACGTTGACGCCCATCGTCGCCCAGGTGCCCTGCACGCTGGTGACAGAGTACATGAACGCGATGAAGCGGGGAACGCCAGGCGACACCCTGTTGACCGGGGTAGAGAGGGCGAAGCCAATACCAGGGCCGTCGCGGCACTTGACGAGGGCCCAGATCATGGTGCCGAGAGCGACGACGGGGACGAGGCACGCCTTGGTGTAGAACACCGGCTGGAGCTTGGAAGGGTGCACGAGCAGGAAGGGGAACTGGATGACCCAGATGAGGAAGAAGGACAGGAAGTCCTTCGTCGTCGCTCCCTGGCTTGCGGGGATTTGGTTCGGCAGTCGAGCATACGAGGGCCAGATCGCCTCGATCGCGTAGGAAACGTACTGGCCCGCAGCGAAGGTGTTGATCGACAGCCAGAAGCAGCCCATGATGCAGCGAGACTAAAAGTCAGCCCTCACTCTCCTTACCGCACCTGCAAAGCTCAGTACTCACGACAACAACGAACCGGCTTCCATAGTATCCATACACGGCGCGTGACGAGACGGCAAAGGGCACGTGCAGCGTGCCTCCGACCACACCGTTACAGGCAATAACGATGGCCGAGAGGAACGAACCGGCGAGCACGGCGAGACAGGACTCCCACCACGTCAGACCCATGCCGACGAAAGCGGCAGTCGTCGCCCATCCACCAGGCTGGAAGAGGTCGCACACCCAGTAGGAGAAGAACGTCCATCCCGTCCAAGTCCGGTACTCGATCGGCGTCGGGTCCATGTCCTTGTTACTCCAGACGCCCTCGGGGGCGATGGCCGAGTCCTCCTTCGGCAGAAGCCAGTACGACTTGGTGAAGTACTGACGCATGTTGGTCTTGCCCATTGTGCTGAGGAGCGCGGGGCGCTAGTGGGATGGATCGTGTGAGCTAGAGGGAGAGCTTCAGAGGGCGAAGCGTAGCAATCGGCGAGCAGGTCGGACCTGCTGGGTGAGGCCGAGGGTTGAGGCCGAGGGACTTGGGAAGCTTGAGGTCGCTGCGAAGCAGTGTTGCCCCGCAAGAGTCAGTGAGGGTGAGAGATCTCTCGGAAGAGAGAAAAGAAGAGAGGGCCACGACGATCAACATTATCAGCCCAAACTTTAGACTGGCTTGCATCAGCGCGCGACCAGGAGCCGTCAGGCCACAGCCCAATCGCTCAAAGGATGCCAGGTAGTCTGCAGAGCTCCAGAGGCCGGGGCTGGGCCTGCCGAGAGACCCGCCAGATGACGCCGGGGACCCATTCGACCCGTGCTCGGTGTCGCACGACACCTCGCTCTTCCTCTGCTCTGGACTGAGTGATGCGGCGAAATTTCTCGGTCCCACTCGAGCTTAGCGCACCGAGCCAGCCGGGCAAGTCCTGCAAGTCCTGAAGAGTACACACAACAAGGTTGAGATCCTGCGAGCCCATGTGGTGCGCGAGTGGGGCAACATTTTGATCGCCGGAGCCACTCACCCAAATGCGAGTGGTGCTCCAGACTTTGATCGCCGAGTTCACCGGTGCCTAGCTCATTTCCTGGATCTCACCTGGCAGTTTTGCCATTTCTGCAGACTTTATGAGCCCTTTGGGAGCCCGGGAACCGGCGTATGGTCTTTATGACGGGCACCGAGGCTGTGGGATGAGCTTCTGAGCGAATAAGAGAGCAGGAAGAGGAGGAGAGGAAGAGATTCGTAGGCGGCAAGGGTTAATCTGCGGGCTTTGTGAGGATATTCGCCTGCCGCAAAGCTGAAGTCTCCATGTTCGTGCAAGCCCTGTCTCGGGCGACTGGGCACGCTGACGATGGCGTTGAGCGCGTGGCAGGAGGCACGCGAGTAGATCACCAGGAATGTTGAGGAAACGAACACAGGCGCATGGATGGCGTTCTTGTGGACAATTGCACTCGAGCGGCTATCATGTAGCGCGTCGATCGTCAGCGGCTGTCCTGCTCACGAGGTCCTTGCGCTCAATTCCGGACCCCATACCGCAGCGCCTCTTCACATGCCGGAATCATGAATACATGTCTGGTTCTCGCTACAAAGGTATCTCGTCACAGCCGGCTGTTGTGGAGTAGTCACGTGTAGCCACGGGCACGACAGCCCGTAGCTCAGCCCAGAAATAACACTATGCATCAGTCACAAATAGCGTAGCCGGGTCCGTCTCTCGATGGCCCCACGACTGTGCGTGGGCGGACTATGGTAGTCCGTTAGCGGTTCGACGCACCCAGTCTACGCCGGGAAGTCCTTGTCTCGGCCCCAGTGGCCGGTCTTCTCGACGCGGGCGACGGCAGCCTTGAAGTCGTCCATGTACATGTTGTGCCTGCGCTGCCGGATGCTGTCGGGGAACAGGGGGTAGATGAAGGAGAGGCTGCGGATGGCGGCCTGGTACTGGAGCCAGTCGAGTGTGGACGGGTACAGGTCGTACTCCTTCTGGAGGCGGGGCGGCAGGAGCTGCTTGGTGACGATGCGAGAGAGGGGGATGAGCGCCTGCATGTTCCAGGGGAGATTCTTGGGCCAGAGGAGGTCGCGTGAGAGACGCTTGGCCTCGGGCGTGACCTCGAGGGTCGCGATCATGTGGTCCCAGTAGACCCAGAAGTCGTCGAGCGTCTTGGGCCACATCTCGGGCGGCATGCGGAGCGAGGTGCCGAACACGGCGCTCTGGCGGTACATGGCCTCCATGCGCTCCTGGGAAATCTTGCCGAAGAGGCGCTCGTGCACGAGCACGAGGGAGACGAAGAGCGTCGCCGCCGTCCAGAGGTGGAGCTCCGGATCATTGGCGTCGTAGCGCTCGCCGCCGACCTGACCGTTCACCTTCGCGTGGTACTTGTGGATCACGCTGAAGATGGCCTTCTTCTCGCGCTCGGTCCCGAACACGGACGCATTCAGGAACCGCGCCGTGTTGCGCAGGCGCTCGGGGATGCGCGACGCAAAAGTGCTGTGCCCCGCCGTGCCGCGCGCAATGCCAGGATGCGCGAACTGGCACAGAATCGCAAACTGGCCGCCGAGCAGGTAGATGTCCTCGACGATCATCTCACGGAGGACGACCGGCTCCTCGATCGTGTCGAAGATGTGGACATCGAGCTTGCGTTGGCGCACGCCCTCTCCGTTGGTCGTGCTGGGCACCTCCGTCGCGGTCGTGGTAGCTACTGCAGCCATGATGGTGTGATCGATTGGTAGTGTCTTGGGGCCCGGGAGCTTGCGAGCAAACCGACCGGGTTATATGCGTGCCAAACCCCTTTGGGCCCCGGGAAAGAGAACGTGGGCCCCGGGTCACAAGGACGTGCGGTGGACGTGCAGGACGAGCAGGTGGGACAAGGAACGCTGGGCAGTAGCCGCGGAACGCTGCTATAGCTGGCTAGTCTCGCTAGTGCCTTCCTAGTTCGTGCTCATCGCACGACGACACGGTGATCGTTGACCTCGTTGCTGATTACTGAGCCGTCCGGGCGCCGAGAGCTGTCCACAGATCTACGCGTAAGGCCCCGTGACCAGCGCGGCGCAACTGTCGTGAGTAATTCTGTCGTTAGCTGCTTGGCAGATGAAGAGGATCGAACCACCGCCGCTGCATCGACCGACTCATCTCGGCGTTGGGTGGCGAAGCGATTACGTAACTCCGGCTGTCAGGCACTGGACCTCAAAAGGGCGATAGTGAGCTCGAGTCTAACGCCAGGCCGGAGGCTATGCTGCGTCTGCTGACCCCGGTGATCGCAAGTGAGGCCGTGTGGTGTGAGACTTAGCTCCGAGTGATGTCGTTCCACGAGGAGGAGGCTTCGTGCGCGTGCGGAATGGGTGGTGCGGGATGTCTAGCTTATCTCTGTCGTGACTTGCGCCGAGGCTCTGTCTTAGCTCTGCGATCAGAGCGCTTCTGCTTGCCCGATCGAAGGGTAACTTTCGGGAAACCTCCGAGTTACCGGAAGCTACTGAGCGTGTTGGACGCTAGTGACGCTGGATATCGCGAAACGGGGGCCGACCGGGCCGCGGAAGTCTCTGTTTCGGGTTCCAGCTGCGACCACTGCCAGCGGTATCAAGAGGGCGTGGCATGTGGCATGAAAGATGAAAGATGCTCGGTGATGAGCAAGAGTCGTGGGGAGTGGTTGCAGAGAACAAATAAAACGTCATGGGCGGACAATGGTGACGGAGCGAGGTTGTTGTTCGAGAAGACGGGGCAGCGAGGGAATTTCTCATGGCGTTCAACATGCCATCGACAGCATTCTAAGCTCTGCACTCAACATGACGCGAGGGATTGTCCTCAAGAGCCCTTAATGCTCCTCGCTACTCACTGTCGGCTGCGGAATGCTCTTCAAGGCGATGGAGGCCGAGGGAGTGCGCCAGTGACGGACATCAGCAGCAGCGGAACAGCCTCGCGGCGACTCGCACCACCCCACCACTGACCACCGAACTCCAGCACCTCAGCTCACCCCAGTCCATCAGCTCACTCAGTCTCCCCAAACACAGCAGACAATGGCACTCACGCACTCTCGCACCACAAAAGTAGCTGACAACCCCACGACTCTGCCTGACAAGATCTCGCACGGCACGGCGGCGCACCTGATGGACACGACGGCGTGTGTGTGCTTCCCACCGCTCGCACGCAGCTGGGAAGGAGGGGGTAACAGGATGTCGTGTCGATGTGTCTTTTCCCCATCCTTCTTCATCTGATCACTTACTTTCAACTCATAACAGCAGCAAGCGCAATGCCCATCGCGTGGAAGAAGGGCAGGTCGAAGAGCGAGGACGTCAAGGCGACGACTGCCACGGCAAGCACGAACGGCACCACGAACAAGGACAGCGCCAACGGCGAGCCCGAGAAGCCCAAGATCCCCAGCAGGAGCAAGACCATGGACGTTTCGCCGTCCATGAGCAAGAAGGCCACGGCCGACGCCTCGGCACCCAAGATCAACTTCAAGGATGGCGTCGACAGCAAGGTCCACGCCAAGGAGGCGCCCGACGAGCCCGTCCAGAATGGCACCCGCGATGTGTCCGCCACGTCTGTCCTCAAGGCCTCCTCGAAGGACGTCACCCAGGGCACCCTCAAGACCGCCCCCAACAACAACACTAAGACCCCGAAGGACAACACCGAGCCCTCTACCCCGATGTCCAGGCGCGCCCGCATCAAGAAGCGTTTTTCTCGCAGTGGCAGCAAGGACGTCGCCAGCACGCCCCTTTCCGAGCAGCCGTCGGAGTCGCTCTACAAGATGCCCGCGAAGCAGCTCCCCCAGCAGCCCTCTCAGCAGTCCTCGAAGTCCCCCGCCAAGCCCCCCTCGAAGCAGCCTTCGAGGCAGCCGACCAAGAACGGCCGCGTCCGCTTCGCGTCCACCGACGACGGCACTAAGGCTTCGAACAAGGACCACATCTCGGCCAGGAACATCAAGGACAGCTCGACTAAGGGCAGTGACAAGGACAGCTTGACAAACGGTGGCAGCAACCCCGGCGTTCCCAAGGACACCCAGTCCCCCGCCGGCAAGGCTCTCCCCATCGAGGCGCCCCAGCCGTCGGCCAACGGCAACGCCTCCTCGACCAACTGTCCCAACGGTACCACTGGTCAGCAGCCCACGCTCATCGCCGCCCCGGTTGCTGTGATTCAGCACTCCGCTGCAGCCCGCGTCTCAGCCTCTACTCGCGACCTGCTCTCGGCGACCACCTTGTCAGGCCAGGGCCGTCCCCTCCCGCTGACTCGCTACCCGGAGCTGTCCATGCTCTCCTCTCTGTCCGAGGACAAGATCCTCACCATCGAGCGTCAACACATCAAGCGCCTCTTCATCGCCGTCGGGACCGAGGACACCCCAGTCCTCGCCTCGTTGCTCTCCTCGGGCCTCGTTTCGCCCGACGTCTTCTCCGCTGGCGGTATCACTCCGCTAGTGTACGCGTCGGCGCACGGGTTGATCAACTCGACGGAGGTCCTGATCTTCCACTCCGCCGACGTCAACCTCATGGCCAACGCTGCGTTCGCCGCTTTCGCGCCCGCCGAAGTGGCCGCGGCGAGCAAGTTGAAGGACGGCATGGCGTTCTCTGAACCCCGCACGGCGCTGATGGCCGCGGCTGCTGCGGGCAGGCTGCGTGTCGTCAAGCTCCTCCTCCTGGCCGGGGCCGATGACTCCATCATCGCTCCAGACGGACAGATCGCGCTCCGCCTGGCGTGTGTCAATGGCCATACTCACGTTGCCAAGATCCTTCCCGCGCTGAATGCGGGGGCAGCCCAGCGGGTCAAGTACAAGCTCGCCCAGGCTGTGGTGCACTACGAGGACGCGGTTCGCTTCCTCCAGCTCGTGCTCTGGATCACGCTCCTCCTGGCCACTTGGGGGTGGACTACGCTCTTGATCCTGACTGGGCTGGAGGAGAGTTGGGCCCGGTTCTGCCACCGCGCACGCGAGGACTTGGTTCTCCTCCGCCAGGGCTGGATGTGGTGCTGCAATACGATGGGACAGGGTGTGAAGTGGTGCAAGCTCCACTGGCCCCAGATGCTCGGATACCTCGAGGACGTGAGCTGGATCGCGACAACGCAGCCGTTCCACGCCACCCTGTGCCTCTTGGTGTATATTGTCAAGCACCTCGTCGAGATTGCACCGTTGTTGTGGACCTGGGTTCTGGTGCAGTACTACCTCCTCCCCCGCCGTGTTGAGACGTTCAAGCGCCGCGCGCCCGTCGTCATCAAGAACGCCCTGATCGCTGTCGAGGAGGCGATCACGGAGAGGTTCGAGTGGACCTGCGCCACGCTCGAGAACCTCCCCGACCACTGCTTTCGCGCTAAGTCCACCATCGGCCTGCGCTGGCAGATGGCGCTGTACCAGTTGTCCTGGCTTACGATCCTCTTCGGCCGTCTCGTCACCGACGCCGTTGAGAGGTTCAAGGCCCTCCCCCCCGCGCTCTGTCTCTACGCCTCCTGGGCTTTCTACACTGTCGTCCACCCCGCCATTGCCCTGGGCATCGCGCTCGCTAAGGCTGTTTCGCTCGTCCACTCTTCTACCCTGGCTCTGGTTACCTGGTTCAAGGCCGTCACGCTCGCGGACTTGAAGCTTGGTTTACTGGATCTCGGCAATGGGCTCATCGACCTGACTCTCCTGGCTATTATCAGGGTGATCATGTTCCTCCAGACCTGCGCTGTGGTCGTGTTCAAGGCGTTGGGCAGGACTGGCGCGGCCGTTTATTGGATTGTGAGGCTGGGTATCTCCGCGGTCGGGTTCATTCCCCGCTGTATCTGGTTCGCGGGTGTTAAGGGCGCCGAGGCGGGCGGGCAGGCGCTGCAGGAGGGCAGGGTTTGGTGGAACCCGAAGGCCACTTAGTCGTCGCCACATCGCACAGCACTTATAACATCAAGCCCATCACTCCACATCACTTCACATCACTTCACACTCCGCCTCGATGGCACATCATTTGTAATATATACTCTGTACACTGCCCACATCACATGCACTCGCTGGTCGCTTTCGCTGACGGCCTGCGGGACGCTCGGACTCTCTGGCTTCTACTCGCAGCCCTGCGGGCTGCTCGCTGTAGAACCAACTAATCCATAACTGCTGAAACTACCGAAACTCTCATTATTTTGTGTCTTACAGACGGGCACCAGCCTTGTTGGCGAAGTTGGCGACGATGGGGCCCTTCGAGTCGGCGCTGGACGTGGGGTGGGTGGCGCGCTTGTCGAAGGTAACGACCTCCTGCCAGCGGGCGGCGAGCTGGTCGGGAGTGGCCGGGCGGTCGTTCGGGAACACGATACCGGCAGAGCGCTCGTACCTGTACGCGGCAGCGAGGCCGCCGTAGGCCTTGATGATCTGGGCCGTATCCTTGCACTCGCGGCTGGTGAGGTAGCACGCAATGGGCGCGACGTAGTCGGCCTTGAAGGTGTTGAGGAGCTCCTCGGTCCAGATCGTCGCCGTCATCTGCGTTCCGGCGGACGGAGCCAGGGCGTTGACGTAGATGTTGTTCTTCCTGCCCTCGATCGCGAGCGCCTTCGTGAAGCCGATGATGGCCGCCTTGGCGGTTCCGTAGTTGGCCTGGCCGTGCGCGCCGGCGACACCGTTCGGCGACGACGTGTTCAGGATACGGCCGTAGTTCTGCTTGTGCATGTAGGGCCAGACGGCCTTGCACATCTTCCAGGTGCCGCGGACGTGGATGTCGAGGACCGAGTTGAAGAGCTCAGGAGTCATGTTCACGAACGCCTTGTCGCGCAGGATACCGGCGTTGTTGACGAGGGCGTGGACAGTGCCGAACTTCTCGACGGCGACCTTGACGATCTTCTCGGCGTCGTCCTCGATCGAGCCGATCGCAGCGACACCCTTGCCGCCGAGCTTGTTGACCTCCTCGACGACCTTGTTGGCCGCGTCCGCGCTGATGTCGTTGACAACGACGTTGCCGCCGTACTTGGCGTAGTAGCGCGCGTAAGACGCACCGAGACCGTTGCCGCCGCCGGTGATGATAACAGTGTAGTCCTTGAAGGTGATGGGGGGAGGGGGTCCCTGGGGGTTGGGCGGAAGCGAGGGCTGGAGCTTCATGACCTCCATCATGCGGCCGGCATCAGACTGCGAGGGGTAAGTAGCCTTCGAGTAGTCGAAGACCTTGGGCCACTGCAGGTCGATCGCGGAGGGGGTGAAGCTGTCGTCGGCCTTCCAGACGTAGCCCTCGGACTGCTGCCACTTGGTCTCAGCGAAGTAGCCGCCGCCGACCTCGAAGAGACGTCCGCCGACGTCAGGGCCGTTGCGAGCGGTAAGGACACCGATGAGGGGAGCGACGTGGTCCGGGTCAAGGTGGGCGAGGACCTCGGGGGTCATGACGGTCTGGGTCATGGCCGAGGCGGCGAGGGGAGCAATAGTGTTCGCCTTGATGTTGTACTTGACACCCTCCTTGTCGAGGACCTGGGCGAACGTGACGAGAGCCATCTTGGCGCCGCTGTAGTTCGTCTGACCACTGGGGCGTTAGCTCACTCTGCTCGGCGCTCTGCCGCCGAAGATCGTCTGAACTCACCCGTTTCCGTAGACACCGGCGGGAGAAGCAGTGTTGACGATACGACCGAACTTCTGCGCGCGGAAGAGGGGCCAGACGGCCTTGGTGATGGCGTACGCGCCCTTGACGTGGATGTCGTAGACGTCGTTGAACTCCTTCTCGGTCATCTTGCGGAAGGAACGGTCACGGAGGACACCGGCGTTGTTGATCAAGACGTGGACAGTGCCGTACGCCTTGACGGCCTGGTCGACAATCTTCTGGCCGTCCATGACAGAGCCAACCGCGGCGATGGCGTCTCCGCCGACTGGGCGTTAGCGCTGCTCTGAGCCGCCGCTAGGCGGCGAGGAGAAGGGGATTGCAAGGCGGGGAGAAAGGCTAGGAAGAACTACATGACGGCAGTACTCACGCTTCTTGACCTCGGCAACGACCTTGTCGGCGTTGGCCTGGGAGACGTCGTTGATGACAACCTTGGCCTTGCCCTTGGCGTACATGTGGGCGTAGGCGCGACCGAGGCCACCGCCTCCGCCGGTGATGATGACGACGAGGTCCTTGAAGTCGAGGGGCATGGTGACTGTTCTGGGAGGAAGAATGGGTGGGAGGGAAGGTCACGAGTTGTGCGGTGGTGTTATAAGAGCATGCCCCAGTCGGGAGGACATACCCGGTTGGACGGTGAGGAAGTGTGGAGGCGGGCGAAGCTAGTGCAGTTTCCCGAGATATTTCGTGCCCCTCTGCGTTAGTGGGCTGGGCCATGGCGGCCGAACGTCTTGCGAAGGGCTTGGCCTAATCTTCAGAGTGCGCATTAGTAAACACGCCTTACGCACAGCACCCACGGCAGTACGCATTAGGCTCGGGCTGCTCGGGGTCGCGGTATTGTCCACAGGACGACTGGTGGGCAGCGGACTGGGCGGCCGGTGCCATCATTGGGGAGTGAGTGTTGTTAGTCGGCCATGTCCGACCATACCCAGTCTCGGCATCCGGCATACCCCACAGCCGATTCCGCGGCCGCCGGCCCTCGCCGCTTAAGCTCTCTCCACTTGCGTTCCTGCAACCTGGATTCCTCATGATTTCGGACCTGGCTGCTGCTTCGGCGGTGAGCACCACTTTATAGGGCCTGCTCGTCAGTCAGAATGCTTGGTATTCCCCACTCTTGGACAGCTGATGAAGCACTGATGACAGCTTCGCGAGCTTCGCCCGAGTCTCCTGGTCGGTCAGCTGATGACTGGGCTAGTTGCAGTTAGTGACACAGCTGGCCGGATCGCGCAGACCGCCGTCGGATTGTGTCGGTCAGCGTCGGAGCAACTATGCAGTAGTCAGACAATGTCACAGGTTGCGGAATGCTGCAAGATTCTGGGTATTGAGTAGCGACGTCGCTCACGATCGGACGAGTGGCATTCAGAGCATTCAGTGCAGTCCGTGGTCCGGACTGGGCCAGATTGCAGCGCCTGGCACCGTTCGAGGCATCGAGACATTCCTTCTCATGTGGCACGACCACACGCAGTGAGCAGCGTGATCGACCAGCGTTCACAGACTGCCACAGTCTCACGGCTTAATGTCTCGCCTGATGTCTCGCCACAAGTCTCATGTCGCACCCCTCGAGTCTGATCTTCATGAAAGAACGCGAGGAAAGAGCCGCTTGAGTCTCGACCCCTGCCCTTCATGAAGATCACGTCCTTCCTGTGCATTCGGTCGCTTCGCTCGTCTCGCTCGGAGTACTGTCCGGTGATCAGCGGGTGTTGTGCCAAAACACAGCCCAGTTCATCAGCATACGGAACAGAAGAGAACACACAAAGACTCGCAATCATGCTCCCTTCTCTCCTCAAAGAAGTGGCACATCACGTCTTCTACTCTCGATGAAGTGTCTCGCACCTAACGCGCATGCCACAGTCAGACTTGTCTCGCTTCTCCTCACTCGACCGACTTCCGAGCTCACACTGTCTCATCCGCCCTTTGTCTTGCTCCCTCGCCCGTCAGTCGCACAATCGCCGTACAAGTGAGATACCAGAACACGTCCGGGTGCATCTTATACAACAGGTCTGTCTACAGGTGAAACTGAATGCTTTGCTTTGCTTTTGCGTTATCGCTCTGGGCGGGTCGGCTTTGTTCGGGGTGTCTCCTCAAAATCGTGGCGGCCGTAAGGAAGATTACTCTAAGAGAATGGATGAGTTACTGGTTGGGTTGAGGGACATGGTTTTCAGTTGGTCGTGCTACATGACTGGCTCTTGACTGCTCGTGACAGAATGAACGTTACTTTCGTGAGGCCCGGGGGCTTGGGTTTTGCGTTATGTCGTCTGATGGACGGAGGGGTGGAGGAGATATGAGAGCTGAGCTCCGCTCCGCTCAGAAGGGCACGCCATAGCTCCCCACCGACTGTGGCGAGCTCTCCGTCGTAACAACGACGGGGATCTTGGCCGCGACGGCGTCGAAGGGGTTCTTCTCAACCTCGTCGGGAGTGACGGGCGTATCGCTCGAGAACGTGCTGGATACATTACGGCGCTCCTCGCTAAGCGCGACCGCGTCCCAGTCGGACGCGAGCTCGGCCAGACTCTTAGTCGGCGACGAGATGGCTGACGGGATTGACAGCGAGCGTTCCAGCGCTGGCACTGTCGGCGGGACGGGCCAGTCCCATGTCTCGGCCTCGCGGAGGGCTGCGATCGCCTCGTCGTGCACTGCCTTGCGCCACGCCTGGGCCTGCTGCTTCGCCAGCGAGCCGGGTGATGGAGGCTCCATGGCGTCCCTCAGAGGGTTCTTCAGGATCGAGATGCGCCGCTTCACCGGCACCGGCTTCACTGTCGGCGGGGCAGAGATAACGGGCAGCGTCATGCTCCGCGGCAGCGGGGAGACGGGCGAGATGACATCGACTGGCGACGCCGGCACGTCAGGCAGAGGCGGGAGTGGGCGCTGGCCAGAGAGCGCGGCCAGATCCGGGGGCGGCGGCGCTGGGCGGTGAGAGCCGATCGGTCGCCTGACGGGCTGTTGAGGCGGCGAGGGCGCCGCTCTCGTCGGGTACGGCTGGTGGTAGGACGAGGGCATGAGCTTGTCGGGCAAGACGGGAGAGGGACCGCTAATGCTCTCCTTGAGTGACTGGCGTGATGACGATCGGCTGGGCAAAGTGAAGTCTGGAATCAACTTTGAATCCCTGATGGAGTGCTGTACAGAGTGCGCACGACGGTGAGGCTGACGCGGCAACGCGTACAGGTTCTTCGTCGTGTGCAGCCGCGGCGGCGTGTCGATGCTGCGGCTCAGGTTGCCGTGGTACGAGGTCGACAGCGGCATGGGCTGCGGACCTGAGCGAGTGCGTCTCCTAACCGCCATAGCTGCCGCTTCGTTAATGCTGACCAGCTCTGCGGAGGAGCTCTTGGGGAGGTCGGGCGTCTTGGGAGGCAGCGGCGGCGGCGAGACGGTGTAGTCGTCTGTCGGCAGTGCCGGGAGCGCGGCATTCAGGCCTGAGATCAGCTCCACTCCTCTGTCAGGAAGCTCACCTTTGTCTGGCGTCGACACAGGATACGGCCCCCTCATCATGAGAGCTGGAACAATGGGTGATCGCTGGGTGGAGAAGGAGAAGGTGGGAGAGTGAACGGGAAGAGGAGGAACAGGGGGCGGGGCTTCGTCCGACTGGAACATGGACGCAAAGTTGGACGCGGATTTGCTTCGGCGGAGATGGGACGCCCGGCGCGACGAGGTGCGTTCAGGATGTGCGCCGCCGCTCGACGACTTGGTGTGCTTAGATTGTTTCCGCAAACTGGGGTGGATGTAGGTACTAAATCCGTCCACATAGGGATGCTCAGGCAGGGAGTCGTCGTCGAGCGAGGCTCGTGAGCTGAAGGACTCATGAGTGTCGAACGAGGATGGTACAGGGGACGGAGCCTGCGCTGGCGGTTCGGTCGCCTTGAAGGGAGGATACCGCTGCGGAAGCGTCAGCACTCAGCACGAGCAAGGAAGGTGAAGCCAGCACCCAGGGAAGAAGGGTCATAGACGTCTGAGCAGAGTGTGTGCGCTGCGTGGGTCCCGAGTGTGCCCGCACACACAATACACACAATGCCCTCATCACTCACCTGCCAATCATCGCTGCAGTACTCCCGGATGTCAAAGTCGCTCATGTCCATGGCGTTCGAATCGTCGGTGGCAAACGACGAGAACGACGAGCACCGGGTTAAGCCGACGGGAGGACAGAGGAGCAAGCCAGGCGTCAGGTGGGCCGAGGGGGGAGGGGTCGAGGGCCGACTATTAGTAGCGGACGCCGGCGTTGTTGGGAGCGGCCGCCTTGAACGGGTAGGGGTCGTTGGTTGTGATGGACAGGGGTCTGAGGACGGGACAGCTGGTGCAGGAGGGGCCGAGGCGGCGGCGGAGGCTGAGCCGTACGGGAAGGGGGTCGAGGGAGAGGCCGGGGAAGACGGGTCTGAAGCTGGTGAAGAGAGCGACGGCAAAGGAACGTGCGGCGCCGAGGGGAGAGCAAGGAGAAGATGAGCTTGGACACTCGCGTCGGTCGTGCTCGACGCGCCCGTGCTCTGTAGCTGTGGCGTCAGGTCCAGCGCAAGAGCCATCTTGTCTCAAGGCGAAAGTCGTCCTTCCTGTTCCAGTTTGCACCGTCCAGAGCCCACTCGAGGTCCGTCGCTTGCTTCTGCTCGCTCTTGTCGCTCGCGAGACCGTGGGGCCGCTAAATCGGGTGCCGAAGTAGCTCACTCCAGCGGAAAGTTCGGGACGTCCCCAATGTAATCAACAACTGGTAGTGTGCCTCTAGCGCCCCGAGCAATGCACCGTCGATCCGTCCCTCGAGTCTGGGTCTGCAAACAGGAAACTAGCCTGAGTTTTGTTCGCCTGGTCGGCAGAGTTGTCGATCCTGGGTCTTCTCCAGACGATGTGTTGCCCTTCGAATGTCCCAACTTATGAGTCCAACTTTTGCGCAACAGAAACGAGGAACGTCTACAACACTAGTCGTTCCAACATCAGACTCGTTTCGTCAAGGGGTTACGTCTCCGTGTCTCAATCGGTATGTCCGCACCGTCGTCTGCGATGCGATGCGGCGTTCTCAGGTCGTAAGGAATGCTCGCAGGGGCCAAGCAGCCCAGGACAGCGGGTGGGCCTCCGAGGCTTAGAACCAGGCGGTCAAGTCGCTCCGGAGCCGCAGTGCCACGGCTGTCTAAGCGTTAAGCGCTTTGGCGTTCTCGAAGACCGGCTGGCGCCGAGGAATATTCACAGCACAGCACAGCTCTGCAGGCGGCGTGCGGCGCAGAGGGAGACCGGAGGAGCTGAGGACCTGGGTCGGCTCTGCCGGAGGAGAGGGTGCTGGGAGGGACGGCCTGTGCTGGGCGTGCTCGATTCGCTGTATTAATCACGTTCGAGGGGATTACTGGCCGTGCTCGCTTCTCAATGCCTGCCGTCTGACCGGCTTGCTGGCGGGGCCTTCGTTTCTTCGTTTCCGTTCGTAAAGTCTGTGCGTAGAGGGTCGAGGTCAACAATGGCGTTCTGGTGGCCGTGGGCGGAGCCGATGAGGCGGACGGGGCGGTGGGGAGGGGTCGGGGGCGTCGTCTCGCTTTTGGAGTGGTGTCAAGATACAAAGAGGGTAAGTCTAGTTGGTAGAAAAGATGAGAACGAGTTCCACAAGGAATGTTTTCGTGGTGCATGTCACTCTGCTGCAAAGTACTGCTGTGTCCAGCTGAGCTCGCTCGGCGCTCAGTGGGCAGCGCCGTCGTCGCAAGGCTTGCGGGCTTGCGAGGGCTAAGAGGGTAGAGGCTATGGTTAGCCATGGAGTTGTACCTCTCGTTCCTCTCGTTCCTGGAGATGGGGTGAGGAGAATTAGAGGGTGCCCAGCCGGGGCTTGATAGACATATGTCGTAATTGCTCGACTGGCAGCGTAACGTTGCTCGCTCATCCCTGGATGCTTCAGGATGGCTTCAGGATGCAGCTTGTCAAGAGTCACACCCCATTCACCCACGGCTCATGTCGCCATGAACATCCTGCCTCGTCCTGGACAAGGATTCCTGAGCTTACCAGAGCTCACCTGACCCAATGCACCCGAAGCTCACCTGAAGCTCAGCTGGTGACCCAACTTGTCCCCTCTCTTTCGGAGCCTGACGTTGCTGGGTCTGCAGGACTGGACCAAACCGGAAAATGCTGATCGCTGTCGTTAAGCTCGTGCGCAGTCAGATACCGTTAGAGCTGCAAGACTAGCCTTGCACTGGACGAAACGTGACAACAGTGCCGAGAGGAACTCCCACCGACCCGAGTGTCTGCCGTACATGTTGGGTGTGTCATAGTTGTCGGAGCATGAGACAATAGCGTCAGTCGGTGGCAGACTCCAGCACCTCTTTTCCCGGCGCTGACGGGGTATCGGAGGTGTTCACATCCTGGCTAACCGCCAGACGCTCACCGCCCACCCCCAAGGCGAAGTACTGAGGCAGCAAGGAACGAGGATACGCAGAGGCAAGTGCGTTTTAGGGGCTGGGCGCTCATGATTGTGGTGGCTGAGAGGCGCCTTTAATCTGTGATGGCCAGGTCTTCAGGTATATGCAGACATGCAGGCGATGACCGACGGTACTCCGAGCGACAGACAGCGGCAACGATAGCGCGTTCCTACGAAAGTCCCCCGCTGGCGACGGGCCGACTGCGACAGTCACGTTCCATTCTTTCATTGTCTCTGAATCCCTCCCGACCCTCTGGCGGCGCTCGGGTGCTCCTCGGGAGCTGCGGGGAAGCTGGGTGCATCACCGAGAGCACGCCTGCCCGTACCTGTGTACAGCTGGGCAGACATCCCCTCGGAGAGCCCCTCGGAGCATTGCTCTCCTCCGAGAAGAGGAGTCACTGCGTTTCAAGACGTCTCGTCGGAAGAGCCAGATCCGTCGTCGACTGCGCTGGTAGAGTTGCTGGCGTCGCAGCTTCCACTTCCTCAGTAACCAGCAGACGTACGTCCGTCCACTGACGTCTGGGAATGGCGACGCGGATGTCACCCCAAGATGCTGGGGAGGAAGGGTAGGCCCAAGGGTGTCCCAAGGGTAGGGTAAGACAGGAATTCTGGTCGCATTCTCAAGACCTGTCACGCATTTACGTACTCCTCTGGCTCCTCTTGAGTGCAGCTCAGATGCGGTAACAGCCACCGTATAATTATCTGCTCTGCCCTGATCACCCCTCGACGAGCGGATTACATACTCCCTTCCGCCGGATCATTCATGTCACCTGCTGCCTGCAGACGTTGAATTAGGAAGAGGGCCACTTCAAACTCTATCGCTGAATTAGGGTGAGCCCCGTCGAGCTACTCTGAATTAGACAATTCCAAGCTTGTCCAGCTTAGAGCTTGGTCGCCTCCGCATGCTCGCCGCCGTCAATACAGTGGCGCCGACACGAGGTGGCTCGGAGTTCCTCGCGGCAAACAGGTGCGGCGAGCAGATGCCCGCCTTCTTGTTTGTCTTGCGCAGCTGGTTGGCTCGGGCGGCCTCGGCGTTGTTTACGCTCGACTGAATACCGCAACAGGCTCAGATTCGAGAGTGCTTTTCGAGGGTGCTGAAAGGTTGGTCAGGCGCTAACTGATCCAGTAGTCTAT
The DNA here is from genome assembly GCA_039545375.1 of Trichosporon faecale. Classification (NCBI taxonomy): domain Eukaryota; kingdom Fungi; phylum Basidiomycota; class Tremellomycetes; order Trichosporonales; family Trichosporonaceae; genus Trichosporon; species Trichosporon faecale. The sequence goes on along the minus strand of BCLU01000005.1, from coordinate 932,655 downwards.
TGATCGCGACGCCAACAACGTCATAACTCGGGAGGAAGCGCCTACCAGGTGGTATGTCCATTGCGCGAGCGCCTGCAAACTGGTAGTCGAAGGAAGAGCGTCGCAAGAAGTGCTGCGCAAGTCGTACACACTGGAATGGATGAATTGCAGGCTCGAGCACAGCTGACGACGCCGTCCTTCTTGTCTTGACCCAGAACCAGAGTGAGCGACGTACATCACCGCCCGTCGCCGCGATTGGCGCGCTTGCTTGTTGAGGGCCAGACGAGGAGGCCTGTGCCTCGTGGTAACGATTAAGTGCCCGAGGCCATCTGGACCTGACGAGCGATCAGGACAACGATCAGGACAGGCCCGTTCACGCCGTTTGTTGACAAACATCGCAATCGCAAACAGAGCTTGCAAGCCAGAGTGCGCAAGTGCGAAGGGCTTGCGTTTGGACCGTCGACACCAATCTTCGAAACGATGGCTGACTCGTGCGGTCGGAGCGCAGCGATCGGTAGGCGCTCGGACTTGCTCACCGACCTCCTGTGCATAAGAGGCAGGAGGAGCGACGGCTCGGTCTCTTCTCGAAGTAGCGCCATTCAAATCAGAACGAGGGTGTGCAAGTCGTAGTTCAGACATTTCCACAAGTCATCGCGCATCAGACATTCCACCGAGCGTGAATCGCGCTTCGGCTGACTCTCCGATACCACAGCATCCTCTTTGTGCACTCGGAAGGTTCCTCGCGGCACTCCCGCCAGCCACAATCCTCGTCCATCTTCCGTCCTTCTGCCGTGCCGTTATCTGGTGAGCCGCGGATCAGAGTTTTGGCACCGCTCGCAGCGTTGGAGCCGCACCTTCTCTCGTTTCTGAGTCAGCCCCAAGACACTCGAAACGCCACACCGCGGACTCCGGCTCCATCGCGTAACGCTTCATGCATAATTGCGTCTTTCTCAGATCTTCACATGGCTGTCTCAGCCGTGTGTGCCGTTCGCTGAGCCGAGCCGGTGGTGTGGGAGTCATGGTTGACACTACCGATGGAGCAGTGGGACTTGAGTCTGTGCAACGTGACAATTCTGTACTCCACTAATCGATGACTTGGGACATTCAAATCCGAGTCATGATGTAGAAACCCACTGGCAAACGGCGCCAGCAGTGCAGAGCAGCCGTCTCGGTCATCTAGATTTCACAGCCGCTAAAGATCGGGCCTGGCTTGCGAAACGAACGAACCCAAGTGTAAGCGCAAGCTCGAAGCTCAGAAGGTCAGCAGGTCCAGAGGTTCAGAACAGCAGGCAAAAGCTGAGAGCCCGAGAACGCGAGAACGCGAGAAAGTTCGTTCCTGGGAGCTTCAGCGCGTCATAGTTACCTCTCTCGTGTGCGCGTCGATGACTTCGCAAGCGGGACGGTGGAGTGCAGTGGGCTCGTAAATGCAATGCAATACATTCCTTTGTTGTTGTGTAGCAGAAGACAGATCAAGTAATCGACAGGAGAACGCTCTAGGCAAGTAGCTTAGTACTTGCCCTGGGGCACACCGGCGAGCTCGTCGTAGCCGAGGGCGAGGTTGAGGTTCTGGAGACACTGGGTGGCAGCGCCCTTGAGGAGGTTGTCGAGCGCGCCGACTACGACGACACGCTTGCCGCTCGAGTGGACCTGGACGCCACCGACGCGCCAGCCGTGGCGGCCAGCGATGTCGCGGACGTCAGGAGCCTGCTGCGTGATCTGGACGAGGGGCTCGTTGGCGTACTTCTCCTCGTAGAGGCCGACAATATCCGAGGCGCGCATGCTCTTGGCGAGCGGGGCGTTCAGGACCGAGACGATGCCGGAGAACCACGGGGCGACGGTCGGGATGAACGAGAGCTGGAAGTCCTCCTGGCCGTTCAGGCGCTGGAGCTGCTGGCTCGACTCGCGCTCGTGGATGTGGTCCGTAAGCGAGTACGGGCGGACAGAGCCCTCGAGATCCTGCTGGGAAACCTTGGGGACGGTCATGGGGTGGCCGTCAGCGTCCTTCTCGCCAGACTTGGTGCCGGCACCGGAGTAGCCGGAGACACCGAAGACGGTGGGCGGGCGCTGGGCGTCGAGGTAGGGGAGCAGAGGAGCGAGGAGCATCTGCGTGTTCGTGGCGTAGCAGCCGGGGTTCGAGATGCGGTCAGACGCACGGGCAGCGTCGCGGCCGTAAAGTTCTATTGGATTCATTTAGCTTCATAACACTTTATCTAGACGGGTTAACAGCACACAGAGATAAACAGCAAGATGTAGGTATTCAACAGTGACCTATGTCTTTCAGTCTAAATCTGGATGCGCCCCTTATGCGCGCTGCTCACCAGGGAGAGAGTAGGTCCACGAGGGCTCGAAACGGTAGTCGGCAGAGAGATCGACAATGGCAGACTTGCCGCCCTTGGCCTTGGCGGCGTCGATGGCGTCGACGAAGGGCTTGCAGACACCGTTGGGAAGAGCCATGACCCAGGCATCGACCTCGTTGTTCTCAGCCATCTTGCCGACGTCCTCGGGCGAAAGGTTCGAGTACTTGACGTCCGACTTGGTGTAGCCCTTGAGGGGAAGGCCGTTGAGCTCACGCGATGAGACGTGGGTAAGGTCGAGGTGGGGGTGGTTGTTGATCAGGTCAACGAGGTTCTGGCCGGTGTAGCCACGGGCGCCGATGAGGGCGACACGCTTGCGGGGAGCCTCAGTGGCGTATCCGCGACGCTGCTGAGCAGCGCCGGCGCGGAGGGAGGGGCGGGCAGAGGTCGAGAAGGCGCGGGCGTTGGCGGGGGCACCAGCGAGGCGGTGGGGAGGAGTCGAGGGGCCGACGGGGAGGAAGACACGGTCGATGCGACCGTTCTGCTCAAACCCCTCAATGATCTTCTCAACCTGCTTGACGTCGGGGACACCGTACCAGTAGAGCGAGCGGCCGGCACGGGTGAACGAGCCGTCAGCGCGCTCGAAGTGCCAGGCACGGTTCTCGTCGTCGGCGGGGGCAGTCCAGAACAGACGCTTGTGGTCCTTCTTGATCGAGTCGAAAACGTTGTCAACAGTCTTATTGAGGATGGCGTTGCGCGAAGGAAGGAATTTGGTCATGACAGGAGTCTGGCCCTCGGGGTGCGAGACAACGGCGACAACGTCGAGGGGCTCGTCACCGTAGATGGTGTGGGGGGTGTTCTTCATCTCGGAGAAGATCTCGGCGACCGACTTGCGGCCAGACTGGACCTCGGGGTCACGCTCGGTGAAGATCTGGCGGAGCTGGGTCGAGCCAACACCCTCAGTGGCGGGCTGCTTGAAGAGCTTGTAGCCACGCGAGATAAGGGTACCGGCACCGGCGTCGGTGAAGAGCTCCTTCTGGAGCATGTCGGTCGAGATGATGGCGACCGACGAGGTGCGGGGGAGGGTGTCAAGGAGCTCCTTAATCTCACGGAGCTTGAGCTTGGTGCCGAACTTGACCCAGGACTCCTTCATGAGACCCTCGTACTCCTCGTCGAGGTTGATAGCAGAGAGCTTCTTGCCAGTGACACCGTGGAAGAGACCGCCCTTCTCGTTGAGGTAGACAATCTTCATAGGCTCGAGAACCTTGGCAAGCTCACCGGCGGCGACGTCGGCGTTGACGTTGAGCATCTGGCCGTCGGCAGTCTCGGCGAGCGAGGTGAGGATCGGGAGACATCCGGCGCGGATAGCGGCCTCGATGGGGGCCTTGTCAACACGCTGGATCTTACCGACAAGACCGTACTTGTTCTTGTCAAGGTAGTCAGCGTGGAAGACACCGGTGGGGATGGGGCGCGCGCGAGTGCCGAGGCGTTCGAGAGCGGAGGTAAGCTTGAGGTTCTCCTGAAGGAAGACCTGGCGGGCGATCTGGAGAGTCTTGGCGTCGGTGATACGGATGCCGTCCTCGTAGTCGGGGGTGATTCCCTCGGACTCGAGGATCTCGTTCAGCTGAGGGCCGGCACCGTGGAGGACAACGGGGTAGAGACCGAGACGGTTCAGGAACGAAAGCGAAAGCGCGAGGTCATCGAGCTCGTTGGTGAGGATAGCACCACCGATCTTGAGAACGGCGAACTTGGCCTCGGGGAGAACGCCACCGGCGGAGGCGCCCTTGGAAGCCTGGGTGAAGATACGGAGGTAGCGCTCAACCTCGTGGCGGGAACCGAGGGAGTAGAGGAGGCGGATGATAGTGTCCTGTCGAATGATTAGCTGTGTTGTGACGCAATCGCAGAAGGCACACCGGGGCACACCGGCGCCCTTATCTACTTACACGGTCCATACCACCATCGCGGGGGTTCTGAACGGCAGACGTAAGGCCGCGCTTGCGGATCTCGTGACCGACCTTCTTCGAGTCGAGCTCGAGGACAATGTTGGAGGCGCCAACCGCGGCGGGCTTGACGTAGCCACGAGCCGCGGAGCGCGCCAGAGCCTGAACGGCGGGGCGTTGGAGGTTAGAAATGCGGCGGAGCATTGGGGGAAGAGTGGTGGCGAGCCCTCCTGTCGTACTGAGGGTTCTAGATGAGTGATTGAGAGGAGGGACGAGGTCTTAGGATTGAGTCGATGGCAGCAGCCAATCGAGGACAGCGACCGGTTAGTTCGACGTAAATCGGACGCCCGTGGGAAAGTTACAGACTGCCCTGGTGACATCAGTCACGTGCAGATTGTGCCTGGGAATGGAACTGGAACGCGGGTGCTTTTCCTCTGTGCGGCGTGTGTGGCTCACCACAAACAAACAAGTCAACAACCCAAATAAACGCAAGACGGGTCGCTCCGCTCAGCCAACCTTCAACCACACACTCGACACCACCATGTCCGAGGGACAGGAGAACGTGGTAAGCCTTTCAACTCTGCTCATCCGCCGCCAGAACAGCAGCTGACACCGCAGCCACCAGCGTCGCGGTTGCCCAGAGTTGGTGGATCACCGACCAAGGCGTCCGGCATTCCCAAGGGCATCCCGAAGCCCGTCACCCGCTCAGCCTTAGGCGTCGCATCAACAGTCGCAGGGGAGAAGCGTAAGGTGCCTGAATCCCCCAAGCTCCCGGCGAAGCGCAGCACGTCCGGACCCAAGCTCGGCAAGTCGACGGCCGCTATCAAGATGTCGACCCGCGGTACTGCGTCGTTCGCGCCCAAGAGGAAGGCGTCGGCACCAACCTTAGGCAAGCCGACCGCATCAAGCATCACAACCCGACGAGGGCCGGTCAGTGAGGCCGCGGCCCGTCGACCCGCCAGCGTTGCCGCGACGCGAGGCACCAGCCGATCAACCTCTGCCACCAACGCCTCCACCGCCGCCCCGAGCCGGCCAGTGCGGCCAGCGACATCCTTAGGCGGACCGAGCCGAACACCGAGCGCTCGGACATCCGCCGCCAGCCGCAATGGCAACGTGACGCCAGAGGACGGCCGCTTCGACAACCTCGAGAAGATGCTCCAGATGATCCACGAAGAGCAGACGAAGATGGCAGCCTTAACGGCGACGAAGGAGGACCTGGCGAGCGTTGTTCTGAACGCGGAGGACAAGGAGCGCGAGAACCGACGAGCGCTCTCCAACGGCTCGGAGGAGATGGAGGCGCTCCGCGCCCGGCATCTGCGTGACATGGAGGAGCTGGAGCGCCAGCTGCGAACGAAGGAGCGTGAGAACCGCGGCCTTCTCAGCGAGCTGAGCGAAAGCAGCGAGGAGCTCAGCAGGCAGAGGGACATCGTGCGCGAGCTGCGGCAACAACTCGCCGACCAGTCGACGCAGCACATGACCATGTCGGCGCAGCTGACGGCCTCGCAAGCGCAGAATAACGCTCTGCAGACCGAGGTCGAGCGCGCCACCCTCGCCGTGTCGGCGATGAAGGCCGAGCTCGAGGCGGGCTACCAGAAGGCGGCTAACGCCGAGGAGCTCGCCGCCATGCGCATCAAGGAGGCGCAGGCCGAGTGCGACCGCCGCGTCGCCGAGATCGAGGAGGAGCTCCGCACAGCTGAGACTATCCGCCGCAAGCTGCACAACCAGGTGCAAGAGCTGAAGGGTGAGTTGCTTGGCCGCTTTCCGCTAACTCATTTCAGGCAACATCCGCGTGTTCGCGCGTGTGCGTCCCGTGCTCGGGCGAGAGCAGGACAACCCCGAGGGCGTTGCGCAGATCACGTACGGCGACGAGCGCCTTGCGGCCGAGACGGGCCAGAGCCAGCTGGAGGTGCGGACCAAGTCCGAGTCCGCAACCGGCAAGGAGCGTGAGCAGGTGCTCTCGTTCCAGTTCGACAAAGTCTTCCAGCCGAAGGACGGGCAGCAGGCCGTGTTTGAGGAGATCTCGATGCTGGCCCAGAGTGTTCTGGACGGATACAACGTGTGCATCTTCGCGTACGGCCAGACCGGCTCCGGCAAGTCGTGGACGATGGAGGGTGGCGACAGCCCAGAGACGGCGGGCATGATCCCGCGCGCGATCGAGATGATCTTCGCGGTGAGCGCGCAGCTGCGCGACCGCGGCTGGAAGTACACGATGGAAGGCACGTTCCTCGAGGTGTACAACGATGTCATCAACGACCTGCTCGGCAGCGGGCAGTTTGACACGAAGCGCCACGAGATCAAGATCGACAAGGACAACAACATGACGGTCACTGAAGTCGTGTCTCTTCCCCTGTCCAACCCGCAGCAGGTGTCCACGCTGCTCGAGAAGGCCCGCTCGCGCCGCGCCGTCGCCGCGACGCTGATGAACGAGCGCTCCTCGCGCTCCCACTCCGTCTTTGCACTCAAAGTCCGGGGTTACAACCCGCTGACGGACGAGAGCAGCCAGGGCATTCTGAACCTGGTCGACCTCGCTGGATCCGAGCGCCTGGCGCAGTCCGGAGCAGGAGAGAACAAGGACAGGCTCAAGGAGACGATCAACATCAACAAGTCTCTCTCCGCTTTGGCCGATGTGATCGGAGCCCTCGGGCAGGGACAGCAGGGCGGCCACGTCCCCTACCGTAACTCGACGCTGACGAGGCTGCTCCAGACCTCGCTCAGCGGGAGCAGCAAGACGCTCATGCTGTGCAACCTCTCCCCGCTGGCCGCGCACATTGGCGAGACGGTGTGCTCGCTCCGCTTCGCGACCAAGGTCAACACGACGCCGGCTGGAACGGCGAAGCGCACCCTCACGAAGGGATAGTTGTTAGGACAATCAGTAATCAGTAGATCCCATGTGTGTGTCATGTACGAGTATTCGAACTTTGCTGCAGGCTCAGCTTCCAGTCATTTTCTGTTGAAGTGCGCCTGTCGAGCGGGTTGATGGCCGCCGGACGGTCTGAATGATGCCTGTTACATGCTATGCTCTACTCAACCTGTCTACTGACCACCAAGGACAATGTCGCCGACACGCAGGCGCGTCCATCCCTGCTTGTTCTCAATGGTCTTCTTGTATCCCTTCCTCCTCTTCTTGAGCGTGGTGCGGGTGAGGGGGCTCTTCGTGTTCTCCAGAACCGTGAGGGTGCACGTAGCGACCTCGGGGGGAATGGTGGGGAAGTCACCAACAACGCCATGGGGCAGGGCCTTGCGGAGCTCCCTGCCGTTCGCGGCCGGGGAGCGGATCGCAAAGTCGCGCGAGCCAACCTCGAGCATGCGCGTGACGTTCAGGATTGTTCCGGGCTCCAGACGCGGCTTCAGCGTCGGCACGGTCAGGATGTCCTTCGGGTGCAGCAGATACGTGCGGCTGTGCAGACGCGCAGTGCAGTAGATGCCGCTGTTCGGCGTCGTCTGCTGCTTCAGCAGCTGGACTGCGTCGGCCGTCGATTTCGGGAGCTGGGGCTTCGAGCCTGACGCAGGAATGGGGGGAGGAAGGGAGCCGAACGGGGCGCTCGAGGAGGAGGCGGCAGCCTCGGACGAGACAGAGGTCGAGTGCAGCGAGCGCAGAGGCGCGCGGAAGGCTGGGCGTCAGTTCAAGAACTCAAGCTGAACTCACCCCGCGTCAAGGTCGTGCGCGCGGACATGTTGGCTGCGGTCGTCGTGGTTGATGCTGTGATCGAGCTCGTCGCCGACTTTTCGTAGAGACGGTGAGCACGAGAGTTGTCTCCCGACTTTCAGTAGTCACGTGTAATGCTGACGGAGGCAATACCACGCGAGCCAGTTCGAGATCGAAAACGTCGATCAGACGGAGATGCTGCCGACTCCGTGCACGCCAAAATCAGACAGGTGATGACGCCGGCTCGTCAAAAAGTAGAGCATACGCGAGGTCGAGTCAGGCACGGGGACGGCTGCCCAAACGTCAGAAACGACACTGGATGTCACTTGTGAGCCGAAGTGGGGTCCTATGTTGCCCCACCGTGGCTGCTGGGGGTGGTATGCATGTGGTAGACATTCGCTGGGCGAGACGTGCACCCACTAGTAACTCTGGTATTATGTATGCATGCTGTTGACTGTTGCGCACAAGCTGTAAAGTGAGGCTATGTCGGAAGCACAACTTTGGGGTGATCGACGTTCCGGGTGACTGTATGACACAAGCCACAACGGTTCACAGCCGAAAACAGACGTTGAGAAGACAGACTCCTATGTACCTATGTAAGCCGACGAGGCAACGGGGCTTTGAGGCGCGAGGCGTGTGTGCGTACGACTGATCGTACATATCAGATTAGGGCAGAGACAATAGACTTGCAGCGAGTGTACTCTTGACACTGTCGAGTGGGGAACCGTGTCTTGAACACAGCCAACAGCCAAGACTGACTGGGGAGTCACTCCAATCACCACCGACAGCATGCATACTCACACCGTAGCCGGCGCAATTGCAGACCGAAATACGGCCGCTGGTGAGAACAGCCAGCCAACGAAAACGCTGGGCGGCTTCACACTCAACTGCCACAAGCCACGGAACCCCAATTCTCCGGAACCATCCGTGTTCCTCCGCCGACCCTTGCACCACCCACCCCCCCTCCCCCGCGACACTGGCTCAAACTCATCCAGGCCATCCCATCTCTTTCTACTTCGCCAAAACCCCTCTCCCTCCCCCCTCATCCTCATACCCCCTACACCGCTCATCATGCAGTCCGCCATCCGGAACTCGCTCCGCGGCGTGAGTAGACCACAAGCTCCAGCTCGACGATGAAACCGCCCGCACACTCGACAAACGGAACCCGGCAGCTCGGCTAGAAGGAAAAGGGCGAAAGGGCATGGCAGCACAAGGAGAAAACAACATCTCGGTTAACGAAAACATCGACGACCCCTCGCCATGCCCGCGCATTGCCTGCTGCGCGATGCACACCGCTGCGTCGCCGAATGCGCTCGCCAAACGCAGCTGGGAACCGCGGATGAAATCAGAATCGAGCTGGAGCTTTTTCGGACCTTCCGGCCCTTAGGCCCCAGACATTTGCTGACCTTTACCAGGTCCGCGCTCGCGTCCCCGCCGTCCGCACCTACGCGACTGCCAAGGCCGGTACGTCTTCCGCAACGCTGCGCGCCGATCGCTGTGCTGACCGTGTTCTCTTTTTTCCCGTGCCGCTCGCGTTTTACTTTTGACCTATCGCCACGTCGGATTAACCCCTCCACCTGAACTGCACTCCATGAACCCTGGCCCTGACTGCAACACACAACCGCAAAATATAACCGAATCTGTCACCCCCGATGCACCTCGCATACAGCCGCTTCCGAGGTCTCCAACATCCTCGAGAACCGCATCGCCGGCACCAACGCCGGCGGCGACGTCCAGGAGACCGGCCGTGTCCTCAGTAAGTATCCGGCCCTGCATACCGCCGAGGCTATCGATCGTTTTCTGTGACGCACGTTTCTCACACACCACACAGCCATCGGTGACGGTATCGCCCGTGTCTACGGTCTCCGCAACGTCCAGGCCGAGGAGATGGTTGAGTTCTCGTCTGGTGTTCGTGGAATGTGCCTTAACCTCGAGGCCGACAACGTCGGTGTTACCATCTTCGGTAACGACCGTCTTATCAAGGAGGGTGACACCGTCAAGCGTACCGGTGAGATTGTCGACGTTCCCGTTGGTCCCGGCCTCCTCGGCCGTGTCGTCGACGCTCTCGGCAACCCCATCGACGGCAAGGGTCCCATTGACGCCATCGGCCGCACCAAGGCCCAGGTCAAGGCCCCCGGTATTCTTCCCCGTCGCTCCGTCAACGAGCCCATGCAGACCGGTATGAAGTCTGTTGACGCTCTTGTTCCCATTGGCCGTGGACAGCGTGAGCTTATCATTGGTGACCGTCAGACCGGAAAGTCTGCCGTCGCCATTGACACCATCCTCAACCAGAAGGCCTGGAACGACGGCAACGACGAGAAGAAGAAGCTCTACTGTGTCTACGTCGCCGTCGGCCAGAAGCGTTCGACCGTCGCTCAGCTCGTCAAGACCCTTGAGGAGAACGACGCCATGAAGTACTCGATCATTGTTGCTGCCACCGCCTCGGAGGCCGCTCCCCTCCAGTACCTCGCCCCCTTCTCGGGATGCGCCATGGGCGAGTGGTTCCGTGACAACGGCAAGCACGCCCTCATCATCTACGACGACCTTTCCAAGCAGGCCGTTGCCTACCGTCAGATGTCGCTTCTTCTCCGTCGTCCCCCCGGACGTGAGGCTTACCCCGGAGACGTCTTCTACCTCCACTCTCGTCTCCTCGAGCGTGCCGCCAAGATGAACGAGAAGTACGGTGGTGGTTCGCTCACTGCCCTTCCCATCATTGAGACCCAGGGTGGTGACGTCTCTGCCTACATTCCCACCAACGTCATTTCCATTACCGACGGCCAGATCTTCCTGGAGGCCGAGCTCTTCTTCAAGGGTATCCGTCCCGCCATCAACGTCGGTCTCTCCGTCTCGCGTGTCGGTTCCGCCGCCCAGACCAAGCTCATGAAGTCGGTCGCCGGTTCGCTCAAGCTCTACCTCGCCCAGTACCGTGAGGTCGCCGCTTTCGCCCAGTTCGGTTCCGACCTCGACGCCTCGACCCGCTTCCTGCTCAACCGTGGTGCCCGTCTCACCGAGCTCCTCAAGCAGCCCCAGTACTCGCCCATGCCCGTCGAGATCCAGGCGCCTCTGATCTACGCCGGTGTCCAGGGTCTCCTCGACCAGGTCCCCACTGACCAGATCACCACCTGGGAGAAGCAGTTCACCGAGGCCCTCAAGTCGCAGCACCAGGACCTCCTCCAGAAGCTCTCGGGCGGTGTCCTCACCCCTGAGATCGAGAAGGAGATGCGCAAGGTCATCGAGGACAACGTCTCCGACTTCCTCGCCAAGTCGCAGTAAATAAAAGCAGAGACCACCTAGGTGTCATCACAGACAGCACAAGAATGCAACAAATGATCTAACGGAGACGTGAGCGAGCGAAGCGAGCCAGCGCTGACCGCCGAGTTGCCGAGCACTGAGCACGAAGCGATAGCGAGGTTTGCGAGGCTGCGAGGCGCGAGGGCGTGAGGAGAAAACACCGGTGAAGCAGTAGAACAACGACACGCGCTGCATAGAAGCACGCGTCGTTTGCAGATCTGGACCAAAAATGCATTGATGAAGAACCAACCACTTTGCACCGTCGGGTGAAGCGCTGAAGCTGACTGGCTGACTGGCTGGCTGGCTGAGAATTTAGAGTCGGGGGGACCGTGCGTGACGTGTCAGTACTGCCAGGCCGAAATGCCACTTCCGGCTCTTCAGGGCCCGATCGCGTCATGTCCTTCGTCCTTGGGTTTGAGCCGAAGCGGCCGATGGCGGTCGATGCTTTGGTGAAGGCAATCGTGTGGTGCATGGTGATACATAAACATATGGATACGCTGACAACTGCCTGCCCGCTCTTCCCTTCTTCCCTCTTCCTCCCGCTACAGGTCACAGTAGCGGACGAGGGAATGACAGAAGAGTACTGGACTATGGATCCTTGTAGTTCACCTTCCGTCTCACTCTGCCCCGCGCGCTCCGTCCAAGCGTCCCGTCAGCCACGCCCGCCTCGGCGCGGTCTTCCTCCGTCTCGAGCTCGGAGGGGAGTTTCAGCTTCGCCCTGCGCTCACGGCGCGCACGAAGGACTTCGGTCTGCCGCATCGCCCATTGCTTGTAGGTCGCTGTGGCGCGGAGCTCGGCGAGACGGTCGCGGGCTGTGGCGTAGGCTGAGTGCTCGGATTTGGCAGTCTCGGCCGGCTTGCGGTCCGATTGGGAAGGTTGAGCGGTGGGCTCGGTGGGGCCTGCGGGAGAGTCGACGGGCAGGTCAACGTCCATGGCCTCAGAGCCGTTGGGAGCAGGCAGGTCACACTCGGCAGGCGCAGCGCCCTCGGGGCCAGGTGCAGGTTCAGCGGTTCCGGCTTCAGGAGCAGGTTTCTCGGCCTCAGCATGCTGCTCGGTGGCTCCTGGCTTCTCGGCTTCATGTTCAGCGGCAGGTTGCTCGGTACCGGCGGGTTGCTCGGCGTGGACAGGCTGCTCGGCGTCGACGGGTTGTTCAGCGTCGGCGGGGTGTTCAGCGTTGGCAGGTTGCTCGGCGTCGGCGGGGTGTTCAGCGTCTGCAGGTTGCTCGGCGTTGGCAGCAGCGTCGGCAGGCGGGGCCGGGGATTCGTCCTTAGCCTGTTCTGGCTGTTCGGCATCGATACCAGCCGGAGCCTCTGGCTCAGCGGTCGCAACGGCATCCGTCTCGGCGGCAGGCTGTGGTTCAGGTGGGTTGATGTCCTCGACAACGGCTGGCGCTGGTGCCTCCGACGTCTCATCTTCTGGCGCCGTCTCGGCGTCGGCGGCAGGGGCTGGTCGTTCGTCGGTAGCAGCGTCCTGCGCAACATCCTCCTTGGCGCTTTCGGGCTGATCGGGGGAGTTCTTCGTGCCAGCCGTGCCATTGGCTGCTGACTCGCCGACCTCAATCGCCTCCGTGCTCTCGAGCCACGGCACCTCGCCCAGACTGGCAAGGACGAGTCCGACCGCCGCCTCCGGAACAAGCACGTCCTGGACGAAGTGCCTTTTCTCTTTCTCGCCAAGGGCCTCGAAGCGCTCAGATCCCCTCTCGTTCTGGATCCACTCAGAGATGATCTCGCCGATCTCGGCTGTCTCGTCCTCCGTCAGGTCGCCGTACTCCGCAACGTTGCTCAATGTACCGGGAGAGGTCCAGAAGAGGTCGGCGCGCCAGCGAGCTGGCTCGTAGTCGTCACGCAGGACCAGGCTGAGGTACGGCAGAATGTGTCGCACCCGCTCCACGAAGTCCGTGTCCCGGTCTGAGGAGCTTTCCGGCACCATGGTGGCGTATTGCCCGAGCTGGGGTCAGTTCGCGTAGAGCCTTGGAAAACTTACGCTGCATGTAGCGATGGCATCCTCGGACAGGAAGACAATGTCGCGCTTCCGCACTGTTCGCGCCTTGCTGTTGCCCCGCTCCTGGACAACGTAGCGGTCGCTCTCAGAGGGGTTCTGTGCGGGATGGAACTCATCCAGGACGGCGACGAAGAAGTTGTGGTTCTGCCGCACGACGCATGTGCTTCCCGGCTCGACACTGGTCGTCAGCTTACTTATGCTTCCGTCCCAGCTAACTCACCCCATGGGCAGGAACGTCGGCTCGAACGTCGTCATGCTCTTCTTCCCCTTTCCTGGCGTTAAGTTCGAAGTCGGGCTACCGGGCGGCGGGGACAGGGACGCGGATCGGCGCTTGAGCACATTGTCGAGCGTCATCTCGTCATCATCCTCGTCGACGAACGTCTGCGACGACTTGTGGAGGCTGCTGAAGCTGCCATTTACGATAGCGGCAGCCTGTAGCTTCTCGAACACGGCGGCCGGGTCGTTCTTCCCTCGTCGCGGGAGCTTGACCGGCGTCTTCTTCGCAGACAGAGTCACGCGCGAGCTGGACGCAACGGGCTCCTCCTCGTCCGTCGACAGGTAGCCCGATTTGGCCTTGGCGACCGCGTTGGTACTCGCCCGCTTCAGTCTGGGTTTCGGCTTCGGCGCAGGCTCCGGTTCGCCGTCGAGGAAGCGCTCGCCCTCCTCCTTTGGCTTGTCGCGCGAGGGCAGCTTGGCGGGGAGAGATTGTCGCGCCCGCTTCGCCTTGGGCTTGGAGCTCGAGGGCGCAGAAGGTGTTGAGGTCCGCGGGGCAGCCCGCTTCTTCGCACGGTTGGGTGCACTCGCAGACTCCACCTCCTTGCGAGCGTCAGATGTTGGCCGGCGGCCCCGCTTCGGCATCGCCTCCGGTGTGGACTCGCGCGATGCTTCAGACTCCGGTTCCGACTCTGAGTCGGACGGAGCGGGCGAGGTTAAGGGCGACTCTCCGTCATCCTTCCGCGGCGTAGCCTTGGGCGCGCTCGCCTTGCCCGGTTTCCGCGAGCGTTTGGGTGTCGGTTCAGGGGACGATAATGGCGAAGAACGCTTCTTGCCATTCTTCACTGGTGTCTCGTCCTTGGCCGCCTTGGCCTTGGACATCGTGCTGCGGCGCGCCTTGGGAGCCGGTGCCTTCCTCGGCGTCACGTCTGGAGTGCTTAAGGGCGAATCTTCGCGAGCGAGAGCAGGTCGCGGTCGTCTGGAGTAAGTGACAAGCTTGCCCTTCGGCCGGGCGAAGTGCGAGACGGTTGGCGGAGCGGGGGAAGGCAAGGATGGGACAGGCGACGGAGGCGGGGGTGTCGCTTCGCGGTCTGGCGGCGGCGATGATGACAATGCGGAGCTCGCAGGAGAGGCCGCGTCCTCATTACCCATACTGGATAATGACGAGGTCGAGGACGACCTCGACATCGACTTCGTCATGGTGTCTCTGGAGGGGCGTCCTGTGTGGATGGAGGAAGGGCAATTGTGCTGTTGTGAGCGGATAGAGAGTGACTTCGGTTCACCTCCACCGCGCGCGTGCTCGTGGGCCACTGTTGTTTTCGCCCCCCATTCTGCGTTCTGCATTCTGCACCCGGCAACGCGACCATCCCACCCACTACTCTCCGCTGTTGCATGCATATCAGCATTCCATCTCACTGCCGTAATGCATGTAGAACAGGCGGATTGCATGCGGAATGCAAAGCGCATCGAGGAATTGACAAGCCGGGATTATAGGTAACATACATGCAGGTATCTCTAGTGACTACAGTGGTCTATAAGCTACAGCGGTCGGGGATCGAGGTCACGGGCGAATCAGTCAGAGTCGGTACAACTGTCGTAGGAGGTGGGTCGGGTCGTGTGGGAACTGTCGGAGCTGGTTAAGATGACTGCACAGCGGGCTGATAGTCAAAATAACTCACACACTCTAGATCACTGGGCTTATCGCTCTCTGCGTCCACAGGCAGTGAGGACGGAAGGGCAGGTGATGCAGAGACGTTGACCACGGCGTTCGGAGTGGCAATGAGAGGAGAGGCAGGCGACGAGTTACGAAAGTCACCGCTGCTGCGTCGAGACGAGTCTGAGTCATCGTTCGGGCAATGCACTTCGGGGACACTGCGGTCCACGTTACCGACTGCAACGGTCATCGATGGCGACAGCTGTCCGCGGTCCAGAAGAACGAGGTCATTGACGAGGCGGTGTGGCTGCGGCTGCACCGGCTTGGGCTTTGGTTCATGCACGTAGCTGAACTCTGATTCAGCCACAGTCGCCGACGAGACCTGTGGTGACAGCCCCTCTGGCAACGGGTCATCGTGCAGGCTGTTGCTGTAGTTCATGAGGGCACCTGTCATCTTGCACTCCATGCTCAGCATCTGCGCGGTGAACTCGCGGTCGACGTCCTCGAGTTGTCGTGTGAGCTCGACGAGGCTCCGGATCACATGCCGCTCGCGCACCGACAGGCCGATCATGTACGCCGCTGTTGGAGTCAGCTTCGGACTGAATTTGAGTAAGGAAAGCTGTGGGTGCGGAGTGGGGAAGGGTCCACTGCTGCGGAAGGCTTGCCCAAGAGGTGGCAGAATTTGAGGGCGGGTACTGCCCACCGGCGTAGTCGAGTCACTTGTGCTTACTACTCACGGAGATGGGAAACGAAGAGCTCATCCTTCGCAGAGAGCCCGGCGCTGTACATGCTGGCAAGCAGTGGCGGCACCGGGGGCGGGTGTCGATATATGCAGTGATGCAAGGGACGATCAGATAGCAAGCAGGTGCAGTGTGTAATGTGCAGAGACAAGAGGGATGAAGAAAGTGGGATGGGGAAAGGTGCAAGCCGGCTTAAGCGGTGGCGAGGAAGCGACTAGTGATGATGACAGTGGGTGGCCATCGGTGTAGTGCGGGTTGTAGTCGGCAGTTGGCGTGTGCGCTTGCGGGAGGCAGGGGAGGTCGGTGTTGCAAAGGAGAGAGGCTACTGTCGCGCTACTTGCTGCAATGCAGCTAGATAGCTAGATGGCTCTGCGCGATGTCGTGCCCCAACGACTGGCAGTCCAGCAGGATGGCAGAGTAGCGAGTGCAAGAGTCGGACAGGGTGCAGTTGAGGAATACGGTGGATGGAGAGATGCAATAGTACTGTGATAGTAAGAGTGATGCAATTCAGGCTGTCGAGGGCAGCACCGGGTCAAAACTGCGGACATCGATTGGCTCTAGGGTGGGTCGTGGGTGTGCGTGAGGGGCATGAGGGAGCTAGGGAGGCAGTGGTCTCGTCGGGAGGTTTAGAGCTGAAAGTGAGGTAGAACGTAGAGAGTGAGCCTTGTGCGGGGACAGGCACCCACGGAGCATGCAGCATTCCCAACAGCCGCGGCTGCCGAACAACCTTCCGAAGGACCTCTCGTCATCCTCCCAGTGCCCGCCTCTGCTCTTCCACCTCACCTTGTGTACACGGTTTGTCACCGTCCAGGGTCCTGAGCAGGACACCATGTGCAGGGCCCTCTTGATCGCATGATCACGCCCAACGCAATCATGCTTTGCCCGAGCACTCCAAAGGCACCCCCGCTCCATCCCCTCCATCTTCTCACCATGATCGGTCTCGACATCGGTCACCTGGCCATCGTACCCTGTCAGACGCACTACTCCGATCCCATTCTCGGACTGCCCTTCCTCCTTCCTACAATCATGACCGGCCGAGGTGGAGCGGCTCCTTGCCCGGCTGCTCCGGCTGCCCGCTCCGGCTCAGCCATGGCTGACCTGGGCGCTGTACAGTGGCTGTTTCCATGATCTACTGGAAAAGCATCGCCTTAACCCAGCTATTAAGTCTTTCCGCAGAACGCCAAGTGAACATCAGCCGTGCGCCCAGAGTCTGGAATACGCCCCGTCGTCATGTATGTCCTTGTGTACGGTGTTGCGTTTGGGCTTCGATAACCTTCACTACGTAGCCCGCCTCCGAGCAGGCTACTGCTGCGCACCATGACGTCTACACAATGTTTGGCGCCGTGAGTCGACCGACCTTCATACCCTCATGCCAGTTAAGACCAGGAGTGGCTCGTATCGTTGACACCGGGTAACGTTTGTCATGTTCCGCCCAACACCCACTCTACACGCCCCACCCTGCGGGCCCCGCCGCAGTTCCGCACGACGCGTCAACAAGGTAAACTTTGCTCCGCCCTTGCACTGCTCTGCTCATGACTGCACCGTCATGTATGACGGCGCGGCGTCGGACTGGCACAAGCGATGGCCGAGTCCGGACCTGCTGCGAAGTGGCTATCGTACGCCGTTGGCTTAGGACGATCACCAATGACGAATGAGTCAATCTAGTCTGGCCGGTTAGACAGCCTGACATGCCTCACGGACGGTCACACCCTTTTCAGCCGTCCCATACGCTGGCGATAAGACGGCCACCATCGTCTTTCCGCGGGCAACTGCATCGGTCAGTTTCAAGCTTCTTCCCGTTTTCTCAGCAGGGACCGTCGCTTGTCGTCACAAGAGCATCGGGGTCCTTTCGGT
This sequence comes from Trichosporon faecale, assembly GCA_039545375.1. Taxonomy (NCBI): domain Eukaryota; kingdom Fungi; phylum Basidiomycota; class Tremellomycetes; order Trichosporonales; family Trichosporonaceae; genus Trichosporon; species Trichosporon faecale. Next base: position 915,043 of record BCLU01000005.1, on the reverse strand, counting down.
GCGCGCTGAGACGCACCCGAGGTATCCAGAGAAGGCGGCGCGCAGGGATTCCGCACCTTAGATAAGCACGTGTTGACACCTGTCATACCCCTCCCCCACTTGATTAAGGGTAAACCCCCCACTTACACCCTCCTTCCTGTTTCAGACAGAGGGTGTGCTCCGATAAGAGCCGCCACGCGAAAGCCATGCAGAGGAACGCATGGCTCTGATTCCGCAGCCCGCCCATACCGCAGCGCGGGGCCTCGATCACACCGAATGTTGTTGACGGACGCGCTCATGTCCACTGCGCTCTGCTGTCTTCCTTGCCATCCGATCCGTCGTCAACCGCCAACCTAACGACAGACAGCGCGCGGAGTTTCCGCCTCCGTCGCGGTCAACATGTCTACCATGTCCAGCACAAGCGGGGAGAAGACGTACGAGATCCCAACGGTCTCTTTCCGCGTGATCACCGATGACAAGTCGCTCCTGTCCCCCGCCGGCGTGCACTCGGAGCAGGCGCGGTCGTACGGCTACAACGACTTTTCGGACTTTGAGCGACCAGAGCACTACATCCGGTACATTGAGCCTATCGAGTCCGAATTAGCCGCGCAGGTCGAGTACGACATGGACGAGCAGGATCAGGAGTGGCTCGACATCGTCAACACGGAGAGGAAGAAGGACCAGTCCGGACCCGTGTCGTACGAGGTCTTCGAGATAATCATGGACAAGCTCGAGAAGGAGTGGTTCACCCTCGTGAGCCAGGTCGATGATTGGTGTAAGCTGACGGCAGATCAAGCGCATACCGCAGCCGGAGACGAACATGCCCGACGGCGACTCGAAATGCGCGATCTGCGACGACGGCGAGGGCGAGAACTCGAATGCCATCGTCTTCTGCGACGGGTGCAACCTCGCAGTGCACCAGGACTGCTACGGCGTGCCGTACATCCCGGAAGGCCAGTGGCTATGCCGGAAGTGCACCGTGTCTCCCGAGAACCCCGTGTCGTGCTTGTTCTGCCCGAACGAGGGCGGCGCATTCAAGCAGACAACAACGGGACACTGGGCGCATCTGCTGTGTGCTATCTGGATCCCGGAACTCGGCGTCGGAAACGCAATCTACATGGAGCCCGTCGAGGGTGTGGACATGGTGCCGAAGAGCAGGTGGAAACTCCACTGCTCCCTGTGCAAGGAGCGAGTGGGTGCTTGCATCCAGTGCGAGAACAAGAGCTGCTTCACCGCTTTCCACGTCACTTGTGCAAGGCAGGCGGGTCTGCTCATGAGCATGAAGCTCATGGGCGCCGACGGACAGCTGAAGGCGTACTGCGAGAAGCATCTTCCGGTAAGCTTGTCAGACACTGACAATCGAAGCTGACGACAGGCCGACTGGCGCGACATCCGCACGATCGAGAACGGCGATGACGACGAGGATGAGTCCTACCACGAGACGAGCGAAGACGACGTCTTCGAGGAAGAGGAAGAAGAGGAGGAGGAGGAGGTCGTGACGCCGCCGCCGCGGAAACGCGGACGGCCACGCAAAGGCTCGATCCGGAACACGAGCGGTGGGCAGCCGAAGCGTCCTCGCGGCCGTCCGCCAAAACAGCGGAAGGAAGAGGAACAGCAAGCGGTAGTAGTGGCGGACAAGAAGCGCAAGGTCACGACCAAGTCCGCTCGCGCGCACGCCAAGTCGTACCGCCCTGGCCCGCCGATCGTGCCGCGTATGATCGTGAACAAGCTGCTCGACTACGTCGGCAAGATCTCGATCCGGAAGAAGGCGCCGTTCGTGGAGCGGCTGTGCCGATACTGGAGCCTGAAGCGGGAGGCGCGGCGCGGCGCGCCGCTGCTGAAGCGCCTGCACCTCGAACCGTGGACTGCGACTACAGAGTCAAAGGAGCAGACCGACGCGGAGAAGGCGAAGAACCTCGAGTTCCTCGGCATGCTGCGCAACGACCTTGAGAAGGTGCGCATGCTCGCTGAGCTTGTGCGCAAGCGCGAGAAGGAGAAGCTCCGCCAGGCGCAGGTCATCAAGGAGGTTGTCGACTCGTTCATCTTCCCGCACTACGAGACTCTCCGGAGCACATTCGACCAGATCGTCGCGTAAGCTGACGTAAGCCAGAAGAGAGCTGACAAGCAGTATGGATAAGGGCGAGTTGTTCTTTCAGCCGGTCACGCTCGACGAAGCGCCAGACTACTATGACGTGATCAAGCAGCCGATGAGCTGGGTGCAGATTGATGGGAAGCTGAAGGCCGTGAAGTATCTGAACGTGGCAGACTTTAAGGTGAGTTGTTTTTACTGCGGTGCTAACTCTCAGCGCGACATCTACCTTGTCCTAGACAACGCGATGCAGTACAACAAGGGCGAGACGACGTTTCACCGCACCGCCTCGCGCATCAAGAAGAACGCTACCCCGCTCTTGGACGCTCTGGATTCTATCCCTGCTACTGGTCAACTCCTGCCGCCAGCTCCGGAGGAGGGCGAGTGGGGCCCTCAACCCGAAGACGTGGGGGACCTCGAGACCTCTCTCGCGCGGTTGCAAACCCTACTGGCGCCAGACCACTCAGAAGGCGGCCGCGAGCAGGAGCGCGACATGCTCCGCTCCATCTTCGCCTTCGAGGTGGAGAAGGAGCCACCGCCCCCACCCTCGCCAAAGAAACGGAAGACCATGTCCGCAGCAGAGCGGAACAAGAAATTCGAGCAAGCCGAAGAACGCTACAAAGAGCGGCTGAGCATGGGCGGGGGCTCGGCGCGCGTTTCCCGCGCCGCAGCAGCGGCGACTGGTCCCGAGTCACCTCCGCCAACAACGGGCCGGCGTAAGGCCTCCGCCGCGTCCGAGGTGTCCGAGACCTCGCGCCGGAGCCAGCCCGGCGTCGTGGGCGTCACGTCCGTGCCGGCAATGTCGGAGCGGGAACGAAGGCAGGCCGAGAAGAATCTTGACCTGATCGCGGAAAACCTAGACTCGAAGGACGAGTACGAGCGCTTCAACGTCGGCTGGATTCTGCCCGAGGGCTCGAAACGGAGGCGGCCGGCGCCAGTCACGGTGCCTCCGCCGCCGAAACGTACCTCGCGCGCTCCGTCGAGCACGAGTGCGGCGAGTAAGGCGAGCGAGCGGAAGCGGCAACGCACGGCCACGCCGGGAGAGGGGCCCGCGTCTAAGAAACGCAAAGGTCAGGAGGAGAAGGAGGAAGGCAAGGAGGAGAAGCAAGAGGAAGAGGAGGACGTAGATGCCGAGGGAGAGGACGAAGAGTTAACACCCGTCCCGGATTCGGCGGTCACGCCTAACTTCCCCCGCTCGAGTTTATCTCCGCCACCGGCTGATGCGGCGTCGCCTGCGTCGGACAAGACGGCCGTGAATCCGACTTCCGCGGCGCAGGACTCTAAAGCAGACCAAGCGAAGGCCGAGAAGGATGATGAGGAGGCCATGGACGTCGACGGCGACGCTAAGAACGAGCCCAAGACGCCCGCGCCAAAGGACGAAGGAAGCACGGCCGACTCGACGCCAGCTAAGGACCGGCGGAAGAGTCTCGTTCCTCCTCGCGCTCCTTTACCCTCTGATGGTTCAGACCCGTATCCAGCAGGGACACAAGGTGAGTCCATCCCCTGCTTCGACTGCCCGAAGAGTCAAGCTGACCCCAGTCTGGGCCAAAGTGACCAGCTACCCGTACTTCCCCGGCGTCGTGATTGACCCCGGCGCTGACCCGTCGATCGTCCCTGAGTCCGTCCTCGCCTTACAGTCCGACGAGGAGAAAGCAGGCCGCGTCTGGCTCGTCCGTTTCCATGATAAGCAGGGGAGTTGGGGGTGGATGCACGCTGAGCGGATCGAGCCCCTGGGCAAGGATGAGGGTGAGCACTAAGCTTAGTGAACTGGACGGAAGACAGCTGACACACGCAGACGTGGACAAGATGTATCTCGCAGGCAAGGAACGGAGCCGGAACAAAGGCTTTAAGAGCAGCCATTTGAAGGCGAGCTGTAGGGCGGCTTACCAAATAGCTGTTGCTGCGATGGGCGACGGCCCGGGGGGGCCGAGCGATAAGGCTGAGGCCCAGACGGCCGAGTCAGAATCGAAGGCGGAGAAGAAGTAAGGGGATAATGTACTCGACCTGATTGTAACCATAGAATAAACGTGACATGCATAATAGTCTATCCTCTCACATCACAAATCATCCGAGCATCTCGAGCGCCTTGATCAGCTCCTTCTTGGCAGTCTCCGGGTCGTCAAACTCGAGCGCACTGATGGCCCACCTAGCATGCTTCTGCACCTGTTCCGTCTCCTTCCTGTTCAACTTCCGCGGCGGGCCTGTCGACCACTGTTGCACTGGTGCTTGCACCGGCGCAGGAACTGGCGGGGGAGCAGCAGCAGCGGGCGGGGGAGGCGTAAAGGTGCCGCCGAGCACACCCCTTGCAGCAAGACCAGGAGCTGGACCGAGAGACGAGGGAGCCGGGATGCCATTAAACGGCGGCGGCATTGACGTTCCCGGCAATGACGGAGGAGGAGCCGCATTCGGGGAGCGGGCTTGCGGGGACCGCGCCGGTGAGGCTCGAGGGGGTGATTGGGGCGGGGCAGTGGGCAGAGTAGAGGAGACCTCAGAAGGTGGCGGCGCAGACGGCTCATCGAACCGCTTCTCCTCGCCGTCCATCTCCCCGCCCGGGGACAGCGGCGCACCGTCGGGACCCATGAAGCGGACGTTCTTCTTTTCCCGTTCCGAGCCTCCGGACTGGCTTCGAGACATAGACGAGCTGCGCGGCTTGGGCGCTTCCTTCTTCTCTGCCTTCTTCGGACTGCCGCCCGCGCTGCCTATACTACCAGCTGATCCCTTGCGGGGACTCAGCGATGCGGAGGGAGGAGACGAGGGCAGATCCTTCGGAGGCACTGGGGGAGAGACTACGGGCGTGGAGATCGAGTTGCTCGGGGAGTGAGAGGGGATGGACGGAAGTCCGGACTCGGGACCGTCTACACCGGGCGTGGCTAGTGTCGACCACGTCCCCTCGCTCGTATCGGGAATGTCGACTGATGGTGGGGCGTTGGCGCGTCGGCCGGGAGAACTCTCGGCGGATCCGGCGGAGCCTGAGGGAACACTGGGCAGGCCGAGGGCGGCGGCGTCGGCGGCGTCGATAGGCGCAGAGGGGAGCTCGGGGTCGACGAGGGGTTCCTCGGGGACGGCTGATGTTAGCTACAAATCTAGACATCGAGTAGCTGCGCGAGGACAATCTGCGACGATCCTCCTCTCACTCCACTGTCACTTTGCTTTGACGGTGGAGCAAAAGGGGGGCCTCGCCCTGCGGGCTCGGTCTACTCACGAGGCCCATGCACGGGTTCCCGTCCCTCGCGCAAAGCCCTAGCGAGGTCCGCAGCCTTCCACCTTGCGTACTGCTGCTTCTCCTCGATCTGATGTCAGCTTCAGGATGGCTCCAGTGAGCTTACCTCCTCAAGCAACACTCCGCCGTTACAGCTCTTGAGCACGCCGAAGAAGTGGCTCGCAGCCAGGAACGCGCGAATCACGGATCTGGGGTTAGCTTCTGCTCGCACAGGTCTAAGCAAAGCGAATGGACCAGCTGGTCCTCGGCACAGTTGTCACAGATGCGGAGCCACGCGGCTCAGTCGCTCGCTTCGCTCGCTCCCTCACACTCACTTGTCCCACTTGCCCGCCCTGTCCATATTGTCCGCATTCATGAACACGCGCAGGGCAAAGTTCTCAACGTAGGCTGCGCCCGCGGCAGCACTTGTGACCGCCTCGTTGTCGGCGAGGGCTGCTTTCATCTGGCGTTAGCTTGGTTCGCAACGAACAGTCAGCTATAAGCGCGGCACACTGCGCACTGTGCAGCTGCATGCCATGTAGCTATGCCGCAACTCACCGCCTCCAGCGTGTCCATCAGCGAGAGCAGGAATTTTGTCCCCTCGCTCGACCTGTCCTTCAACTCGAGCGCGGACTCGGCGGCGGCGAGCGTGCCTGGGGTCAGCTAACAACATGAGAATTGATGCAGCTCGAGCAACGACGCGCTCCAGTGCATCACCGCCAGAGATGGCAGACCGGTTGCGCCGCACCGGCCATCTCACGCCACTCACACCAATACGAGATCACAGGCTCCGCCTTGCGCGTCTCTGCCGCACGCTTCAGGAAATCGGCGCATCGGGACTTGAGCTCCGGCGGCGGGTTCGTTGGGATGGTGATGTCGTCGAGCGGACCGGACATGGTGGCGACACGGATGAACGATGCAGTGACGCTGAGAGTCACGGAAACCCAGATTGTTATCAGTCAAGGAACGTCGCTGCGTCATCGTCACTGTATCGGCGATGCCCCGATCTCCACTCGCAGCCTGGCCGATTTGCTCCCGAGCCCTCACCGTAGCACTCACCTTTGCCGTGCATGTCGTGCCTTGCCGGGCGCGCGACCCTGAGCACCTTCAGCCCACACGTCACGGAGAAGCGTGGCGATCTCTCGTCTCCAGACTTCTCGCAAAAGACTCAGCAGCAACTATCGACACTATGCGGTTGCTGCTCGCAACGCTGCTCGCGTTCTTCTGCGCGCTGACGGTTCACGCCGTCAAGCGCGAGGACTTTAAGGAGTGTCACCAGACCTCGTTCTGCCGCCGCCTCCGCGCCATCGCCGACAAGCAGGCCGCCAAGCCTGACTTCGCCTCGCCCTACTCCGTCTCCGACCCGAAGCGTACCCCGGACACCGACGGATACTCATGGACCTTCCCCTTGCACTCGGCGCTGTACCCCGATGTCCAGTTCGAGATGCGCGTCGACCTCCTCGAGGAGGGCATCGTCCGCGTCCGCGCCGACGAAGTCAACTCGCCCTCCGGCCTGCAGCGGTACAACGAGACGGCCAGCTGGGTGTTCCAGGGAGAGCCCCGCATCGCCAAGGACGGCGCCGACGTCAAGAACGAGGCCGGCATCACGAACATCAAGTACGGCAAGGACAAGGAGCTCGAGCTCGACATTGTCCACAAGCCCCTGCAGATCACGATGAAGCGGGACGGCAAACCTCAGGTCGTCTTCAACGAGCGCTCCCTCTTCCACGTTGAGCACTACCGCAAGCAGGAGGAGAAGCCTGAGGGTGCCGAGGACGTCAAGCAGGAAGAGGGCGAGGAGCAGGTCGTCTTCCAGAACGGCGACGGCATCGACCGCTCCTGGTTCGAGACCGACGACAAGGACATGTTTAAGGAGACCTGGCGCAAGTGGACCGACTCGAAGCCGAAGGGTAAGCTAAGTAGCGATCAGGCAGCTAACTACCAGGTCCCGAGGGTCTCTCAGTCGACTTCACTTTCCCCGGCGTCGAGCACGTGTTCGGCCTCCCCGAGCACGCCTCGCCGCTCTCGCTTCCGTCCACCGTCGGCGAGGACGCCTACTACAAGGAGCCTTACCGTCTCTGGAACGTCGACATTTTCGAGTACGAGGCCGACTCGCCGATGGCGCTGTACGGTGCCGTGCCCCTGATTCATGCGCACAGCAAGGAGTCGACCGTCGGTGTCCTCAACCTCGTCGCGTCCGAGACCTGGGTCGACGTCGCGCACAACAAGGACGCTGTTCGCACGCACTGGGTGTCTGAGAGCGGCATTGTTGACTTCCTGATCCTCCCCGGCCCCCGCCCCGTGGACCTGTTCGAGCAGTATGCTTCCCTGACTGGCCCCGCGCAGCTGCCTCCCCACTGGGCGACGGCGTACCACCAGTGCCGCTGGAACTACAACACGCAGGACGAGGTGATCGAGGTGCAGGACGAGTTCGACAAGGCCGACATGCCGCTTGACGTGACCTGGCTCGATATCGAGTACGCCCCCCACCACCGGTACTTTGACTGGAACAAGGCCTCGTTCCCGGACCCGCCCAAGATGCTCGACGACGTTGCGTCGAAGGGGCGGAAGATGGTCGCGATCGTCGACCCGCACATCAAGCGGGAGGACTCGTTCCGGATCTACTCTGACGCGAAGGGGCTGGACATTCTGATCAAGCGCTCGGACGGCGAGAACTTTGACGGCTGGTGCTGGCCCGGCTCGAGCGTGTGGGTCGACTTCTTCAACCCCAAGAGCTGGGAGTGGTGGACGCGCATGTTCTCCTTCCCTGTGTGGACCGACTCTACGCCAGCGCTCTACATCTGGAACGACATGAACGAGCCGTCCGTCTTCGACGGGCCCGAGATCACGATGCCAAAGGACAACCGCCACGTCGGTGGCTGGGAGCACCGCGACGTGCACAACCTGAACGGCATGATGTTCCACAACCAGACCCAGGCGGCGATCACGGTGCGCGAGTCGACCCCGAAGCGGCCCTTCGTGCTGTCCCGCTCCTTCTTCGCCGGCTCGCAGCGCTACGGCGCAGTCTGGATCGGCGACAACCTCGGCACCTGGGCGCACCTGGCCGGCGAGGCGGCCGTGTTCCTCTCCAACTCGGTCGCGGGTATCTCCTTCGTCGGCTCAGATGTCGGCGGCTTCTTCGGCAACCCCAGCACCGAGATCTTGACCCGCTGGTACCAGGCTGGCGCGTTCATGCCCTTCTTCCGTGCGCACGCCCACATCGACACGAAGCGCCGCGAGCCGTACCTGTTCCCTGAGCCTGTCAAGTCGCAGCTCCGCGACGTCCTCAGGCTGCGCTACCAGATGCTGCCGCTGTGGTACAACGCGTTCCACGACGCGGCCACCAAGGGCCACCCCGTCATCTGGCCGCAGTACGCCTATCACCCCACCGACACTAAGGGCTTCGCGATCGACGAACAGTACTACATCGGCACCTCGGGACTGCTCTTCAAGCCCGTCGTCACCGAGGGCGCGACGGAGACGTCAGTTTACCTGGCCGACAACGAGCCGTACTACGACTACTTCACGCACACTGTCTACCCGGCCTCGAACAAGCCGCGCAACGTCACAATCGCGACCCCGATTGACCGCTTCCCCCTCCTGATCCAGGGCGGGCACATCTTCCCCACGCGCGAGCGCGTGCGCCGCTCCAGCCCCTTGATGTGGCAGGACCCGTACACCCTTACCGTCGCTCTTGACCGCAAGGGCCACGCCGAGGGCGAGCTGTACTCGGACGACGGCGAGACGTTCGCGTGGCAGGAGGGCGAGATTGTCCACTCCCAGTTCGAGTACGCGAAGGGCGTGCTCAGCTCGCGCAAAAAGGGAGACTGGAGGAGGGACAACGCGTGGGCTGAGAAGATCTCTCATGTCGGCGTCGAGCGCGTGGTCATTCTCGGAGCCAAGAAGGCACCGAAGAGCGTCAAGGTCGGAGACGCCGAGGTCCAGTTCTCGTATGAGAAGGCCCAGGACGGTAAGGCCGGCACGATCACAATTAAGAACCCGCCCGTCAAGATTGTCGACGAGTGGGACATCGTTATCGCCTAAGCTGCTAAGCTGGCGCCAGACAAGTAGAACACTAGAAAAGTGAAATGTAGAATCAATGCCATGCCCATAATATCATCAGTCGTCGTGCCCACAAGATCATCAGTCGTCAGCGGCTCGTAACAACGGTACTGTATAATGCCAAGGTTGAACTTCATATAGATCCACTTTTATCTTCTTACATCGTCCCTCTTCCCTCCCTTCGTTATGTGTGCTGGTACAGTTGTGATCGTCCTCGCCTGCAGGCTGAGACACTTACTGACCCTCGCAGTGGGCCTTGTACGCGTCCTTGTCCATGAGCGAGAGGAACTGCGAGTTCTCGTCGGTCTGGATCTTGGCGAGCCAGCCGTCCTTCTCGGGCGACTTGTTCAGGAGCGACGGCTGGTCGCCGAGCGCCTCGTTGATCGCGACAATCTTGCCCGACAGCGGGGCATAGATGTCCGACGCGGCCTTGACCGACTCGACGGCGCCGATGGCCTCTGCGTTATTAGCGACGGAACAGCGAGCGGAGCGAGCCGTGAGGGAGCGGAGCCTAAGGGACCCGCAGACGTTCTCGAAGTCGACGAAGAGCGGCCCGTGCACACGCGGCGCAACGTAGGACTAGGCCTGGAGTTGGACGTGAGGGTAGGGTCTCGGCCCACACCACACGCACGCAAGGTACCGCAGTCGAATTGATAAGCCGCTCGGACCTCCGCGAGAAGCCTGATAAGAAACTTTCGCGACTGTCACTTCGCAGCCTGTCGGCGTTGGTGCAGTGTCCTTCGGAGCATCCAGCTCGGGCTGTCCTATCTGATCACTTCACAGGGCCACCTCGGTCAGGACTCGTCACCGACCAGTCGCCTACCGCCTGTGCCGAGCTCGCGCTACCTTGCGCCTCACTCTCAACCCCGTCAACCCCGGCCAGCTATGCGGGCTGTCCCGGGCCGCCGGAGCATGTACTCACCGCCAGTCTCAATCTCGGTGCCCTCAGTGGGGAGCTCGACGAAGACGACGTCGCCGAGGGCCTTCTGGGCGTAGTCGGTGATGCCGACGGTCGCGACCTTGGAGTCGGTGTCGTACGAGACCCACTCGTGGTCCTCAGTGTAGCGGACTGCATGTTCCGAGCGAAGTCAACATCGCGGCGTTTATTCCGGTAGGTCGAGCATTAGCCGCCGGAGCGTCGGAGAATAGCACAGCGCCGGATCGAGCGTGTCCGAAGGTGGGAGAACAACGCGCGTCAGAGCCGTCAACAGTGAGTCCGAAGAGATGAGTTGCGCGAAGTTGATCCAGGCGTTGAGACAAGAAGACAGGGAGGTAAGAAGCAGCAGAGCCAATGTCAGTTCCGATTCCACAGCAGAAGTTCAAGCAAACGCACCAGAGTGGAAGCGGAGGCCGAGGGGGCGGGCGACGGGGGCCATGCGGGGAGCCAGGCGAGTGGCAGCGACGGCGGGGCGGAAAGCACGGAGGGCGAGCATTGTGGTGCTGGGCGTAGCGAGGTGGGCGTAGATAGTTGATGGGGAGAAAGAAGGAGGGGGAGGGTTGGAAAGTTATGGCTCGTTCGAAGTGAGGCGCGGCTGGTGGGAGTCAGTCTGGACTCTTGTGTGGACAGCCGGTACGGTCCCCGGTAGTGGTCGGTGTGTCCAACACCAGGCTGAGGACCTATGACGTTTTGGAAATACGCCCGGGATCGTTGGAAAATCGCGTCACCGTACGCTGCACTTTCCAAATGTCGTCCTAAACAGACAAATAGGAAGCCGCCGAATACGCCTTAGTAGACGCTGATTACCGCTGGGATCCAACTTATCGAGGAGACTACAAGCGATCCTATTGGCCACAGATCAGTCCCGCAACCCGACTCAGAGTCCGATCTCCACCTCCACCTGTTCCTCTCCGAGACGCGTGGAATGTGCGCGAGATATGCATGGCTCTGCTCCCGCCCTGACAACGGGGTCGCCACCGACCTCCGCCTAGATAATGACGCGTTCGAGACGGTACCGAGACGCTGCTGACGCTGATGCAGCTGTTGTTGTCTTCCTCGTGAGCTCAACCTTGGTCTTCCTCATTCTCGCCACTACACATCAAACGACATGAGCGAGCAACAGGGTGCCGCTCCTCCCTCACCATTAGCTCCGGCAGCGCAGGGTCCTCAGCCGAGCTCGCCGTCAGCTCAGACGACCCAGGTTGCTCAGTCAGCACCGCCGCAGCCGCAGGCCGGACCGAGTGACGCTTCAGGCGGAACGCAAGTCTTCTCCGCGCCGACCGAGACGACAGGGTCGGGTGAGTGCATCTCTCCACCTAGTCAAACCAGGAGTTCCGGCTGACCCTCCACAGAACCCGTGCCCGATTCGTTCTTCGAGCCTACGATTTCAGACGTGCAGGCGCACCACGCCTCAGTCGTGGCGCGGAGCAAGCGCCTGAACGAGGCCCCGCTTCTGACAGCGAAGCACCGTGATGCGGACGTTGCAGCGCGCGATGCGAAGAAGGCGGAGAAGTGGCCGAACGTGAGCTAATTCTTCCCTGTCAAGCTGACAACAGGCGACGATCCGCATAAAGTTCTCGGACGGGACGCAGATCCAGAGCACGTTCCCTTCCTCCTCTGCGTGAGCTGAGTCTTGCTCGTTCTAGCTGACGTCAGAATCCAGCCCGTGTACGCGTTCGTGCGCGAGAGCCTTGGCGCCGACGTCAGGGAGAAGGCCTTTACGCTGTACCAGCCCCCGCGGACGATGTTCCCCGAGAAGCCGGTGCCGCAGCCGCCGCAGAAGAAGCACATCAATCCGGCGATGAAGGCGCGCGTGATCGCGCCGGCGAACTATGGCCCGCAGCGGGGGCTCAGCACGCAGGGCGGAACGGGGGGCAACGAGAGCCTGTCCCAGCTCGGGCTCGTGCCGCAGAGCGTGCTGCTCGTCAAGTGGGACGACGCAGAGATGAACGGTGAGTCGGATTTTTGAAATGAGCTGGCGGGTTGGTAGGCATGCTGACAGACAGCGTCGAGCTACGCCGCGCCGCTCAACGAGGAGCTCAAGGCGAGGATGAAGCCCCTCCCGGCACCGCAGGCTAAGGAGGCCGAACCGGCCAAGGGCGGAGACCCGATCAAGCAGATGCAGACGGGGGAGAAGAAGATGCCCAAGTGGCTGCAGAAGGGGTTGATGAAGAAGAAGACGTGATCACACGAGCGAAGCGAGTGTGCGAGGCGCGAGCGGGCGAGGCGAGCGAGGGCAACGGGCCCTCCCCCGCTTCCTCCTCACTCATTCCCGCCGCACGGGACCGGCTACGCCAGCGAGGTCAGCCAGAACAGTGTGCAGTAGCAGTATAGAGATGAATGTATACATAGAGGTAACCTAGCGATGCAGGGTATAGTAGATAACGACGCCCCTCTCCTCCTCGAGCCCCATGCCCTCGTCCTCGTGCCTCTTCCACTCGCCACAATCATAAATGACCTCCTCGCGCTTCTCCATCACAAGTCCCCTCTCCTCAGCCAACTTCCTGAAACGGTCATGCGGCCCACGGCCCGTATGCAGGCCTGCTGCTAAATGCGCGACGCCGTCTTTGGCGAGCAGGGCCAGGATAGAGTCAAGGAGGATGCCATGCGTATCCGTGCTCCACAGCGTGTCGGCTAGCAGCAGGCTGTACCCCTGCGGGGAGAGGGAGAGGAGCTCGTCGGTTGGCGTTCCCCAGGAATGACCCCGAACAGCGACCGGGGCGGAGGCGGTGGAGACATTGCAGGAGATGTTGGCGATGACGGTCGCGTCGTCGTAGTCCGTGCACACGACCACTCCGTCCGTGCTCCCATCGCTCTTTCTCCGGAGTCCAGTCACGACCGATGGAAGTCCTGCGCCCGCCCCGAGCTCAAGCACGCTGCCCTCCGGCCGAATGATCCCCGTACTGATCTTGTCGGCGAGATACACGGCCGCGAGCCAGAGATGCTGGGCCTGCAGCTTGGAGAATACGGCAGCGGGCGGAGACGCGGTCCATACGTCCACGGGTCCGAGCCCAGAGGCTTGGGGAGGCGTATAGACGTGAGGCTTTCCGCGATTGGAGGAGAAACCGATCGGAGGCACGTTGAAGAGCGACGAGAGGCCCGAGTCGAAGATGTCCAAGTCGTCGTCGTCCTCGCTCTCGTCGGACGCGGCAGCGGCCGATGGCGGAGAGGGCGGAGAGGGAGGAGGCATTGTCGAAGGTCCAGCTTCAGAAGTGGAGGCGCTCGGCGTGGTCGAGGTGGCCGCGGGAAGTGGAGGCCGCCCGGGCTGAGCCGACATGTCGTGCGCCGAATCCAAGAGGTGTCGGAGTACTTGCCCGAAAAAAAGTCTTGGCGCCGTTAGCCGTAGTTCCCGCTTTCGGCACTGTCGTCGATTGTGGTGCGGCCAAAAAGTTCCCAGGCTGTGATGTAACTTGAGTAAGAAATCAGTGGGTGATAACGATCTGCTGACCACGTCCAACTCAGGCTTGTCCGTTGAAGGGCAGGTGCGATCTCGGAGCCAGAAATTTCAGTGATATCCACGTGCGCTCCCTCGACTAGCGTCGATGACGCAACTGCCTTGTCCTGGACTTGGTGCCCGCCCAGGTCGCCCGGCGTAACGGTAACCTTGTCGCTGAGGAACGAGGAACGAGGGAACGGAGTCATGTGCGCTTGAAACTCATGTATGACGACGGGCTAGAACGTGCTTCCCTCCATCGTAGCCTCGTACATGAGAGAAGAGCTAGCCAGCTAGACGTATTGGACAGCGGAGGCGGCGCCGGCAGCAGTGGTGAGAAGAAGGCGATTGGCTGCGTCACGCCGAGCGAGCGGTCAAGGGGCGAGCGGCTGAGTAGGTTAGGGTCAGGACGCTCGGGCCGATCAACAGACGCTGGTCCGCCTGGACAGTGGACTGGGTCGAACCCAGTCCAGTCTAGCGTGCTTACTCGGCGAGCTAGGCTGGCTATGGTTGCGCCATCCATTCCAGGTCTCAAGAAGAGAATAGAGAACGTGGCCGCCGAGGAGCAGCGTGATACATGGCTGCCTCGTAGCCCATCATCGTGAAGCACGGTCGAGCAATATGACGTCCGGTGGCTGCGTCGTCGTCGACTCGACGTTGGGGCCTCAGTTGGAGCCTCCACTGTGCTGGTGGTACCTTGCGCCTGAACCTACCTCTGTCAGACGAGTGCGAGACGGCCGACGGCGTTGGCTTGGACAAGGACAAGCGAGAGGGAAAAGGTGGGCCCATCTATTCCACACGGCGCCGCCCAGAACAGAATGCAGGCTGCAGGCTGCAGTCAGCAGACAGGCAGCGGGGAGGTTGCCTGCGGATCCACGGCGCATATCTCGAAACTCTAAATTGTGTCCTGTGTGTCCTTACTTGCCCTTGGAGACTAATTCATCCCCACTCGGATTCAAGCCCAGGTCCAGCGATCCCCGCCAGAAACTCCCTGAGTCGTCGGCTGCATGACAGCATCTCCGCTGTGGCCACAGCCGCTTCTACCGCCGCAACCGCAAGAGTGATCGCTTAATATCCCTGCACCCGACCGTCGGATGGGCATACCCACGGCCACCTATCTCAATCGTCTTCACCACCAGCATACGACAGTAGCGAGCACAACATCGCCAGTGTTGCGTTGCTTGCGTTGCTTGCGTCGCTCACGACAAGAGTTACCACGACTACAGGCAGCACGGCATGCTGCTCGCACCGACTATCGCGGCGCTGCTCGCCCTCGGGGCTGCAGTGGCCCCTACGTCATCGCACGGCTCGACCACCGGCTCTTCCTCGCCGCTCCCAGTAGCGACGGGGAGCACGATCCAGCTATCCTCACGGCCGCGACATATCGATGACAGCTGGAACCCAGACTTGAAGCTGTTGAAGTCCCACCTCAGCACAAGGAGCAAGTACGCTGGTCTTCTGGACGAGCGGGGACGACAACTACTGGAGCGGGACTGGGGGGACTACCACGACCGACGACGGAGCGAGCTCGAGCGGAGAGAGTTGTGGGAATGGAACGAGAGAAGACGGAGAAGACGACGGAACAACGACGAGAAAGGGCTCGAGGTCGAGAACTCGACGCCGGCTGCGGGGTACCCTACTGTGTGAGTTCCGCGCGGAGCGAGCTGGGAGCCGGAGGCGGAGTGCTGGAAGTGGAGGAACGGTGTCGGCATCGACGCTGCGCTGTGATGGGCGATGGATACGCATGCTGCGCACTGGCATCGGCACCGTCCGCAGCTCCGTGCGCAGTTGGTACGCCTGCGCCTCACACAGACTAGCTGCCCACATGTCCCCCCCGAGTCTGTGGAAGGGATCGTCAGTGTGGCTTGGAATGCGCCTCGTCGTTCTTCCAATCACACAAACGCAGCCCCAGACACAAAGACAGGCGCGCCATTCCTTCCTCCTAGCCGACCCAACCGCACGACCATGCTGACAGCAGACTCGCCAACTGGAAAGCAGACCGGATCTACTCCCTCCCCGTGCTGATTGGGACGCCGGCACAGGAGTTCGCCGTCACGATCGACACGGGCTCGGCCGCTTTGTGGGTGTACGGCTCGGCATGCAACAGCAGTCTCTGCGCCGAGGCGGGAGGATACAATGCGACGCTATCGACCTCTGCCGGCGAGCCAGAGGGCGACATGGAGATCAAGTACGGCCAGGGCTCGACTCTCGGACACTGGATCACGGACACGGTCTCCCTGGGCGGATGGGCGATTACGGGGTTCGAGTTCGGCTTCGCTCATGCCGTGCATGACCAACCGTGGGACAGCACCGACACGTCTGGCATCCTCGGCCTCTCGTGGGGAATGAAGGGCTGGGCTGCGCCGTTCTGGCAAACGCTCGCTGTGCAGGGCGCGTTCGCCGACCCGCGGTTCGGGCTCTACCTCGCCCGGGAAAGGGACACGCGCGAGTCGACGTTCGACGGACGCCCGTCGCATGAGGAGATCGGGGGCAGCCTTACGCTCGGCGGTGTCGACCAACAAGTCATCGACGGCGAAATCACCTACCTCGACGTGAAGGAGACGCACGACGCGATCACTTTCTGGCGCATAGCGTGCGACGGATACAGCATCAACGGGCACAGCGAGCCGGCCCCAGTGGACGCGATCATCGACTCTGGCACGTCGTTCATCTATCTGCCAGCAGAGGACCATAAGCGCTTTTGGTCGCTTGTGCCGGGATCCCAGTCCATGCCGCTGGACGAGTACGGCGCGAACTGGGCGCGGTACTTCGCGTTTCCCTGCCAGAACGCCTCTGTCATCTCCAGCCTGGAGCTCAGCTTCAAGTTCGGGGGCAAGGAGTGGAGGATCCAGCCTACCGACCTGATATACCAGCCGATCCAGCAGGGCTCGCTGGACGGATACTGCATCGGCGCCGTGCTCGACGGCACAGGCATCGTGGACAACTTTGACGGCGCGTGGCTCGTTGGCGACGCGTTCCTCAAGAACGTCTACTCTGTGTACACCTATGATCCACCAAAGGTCGGATTCGCGAAGCTCAAGTCCGACTTCGACCTGAAGATCGAAGGCATGGACTGGGTCGACCGCACGCCGGGCCACAACAAGACGTTATCCCCCCCGCCGGTCGGGATTAACCAGCAGACACCGACTAGTGTCGTCACGGTGCCGGCGGCCAGGACGGATGGGCCTGCTAAGAACAGGATCTACAGTGCTGCAGAGAGGAGGGGAGCCGGAGGGTGGCTCGGAACATTGGCTCTTATAATCGCAATCACACTTTAGGACACACGACACACAATCACTCATCTTGTCGCATCAGTTGTATCAATACCAATCCGTCATGTCATTCTTTGCATTCTTGTGGACGTGCTCTGGCTTTGCAGGTTGGAGGGAAGCGACTCACAGCCAGTCATGCCTTGGCCGGCGCCCTCGCTACTGAAACTCCCCCACGTTCACGCCACCGTGGCCCCCAAAGGCCAGCTGCCCACTTCACCACCGGTCCCACCGGTCCCACCATCGCATGCTCGCTCTTCGCTTGATTCTGAAGTCGGTATACGTCAGTGTCCACACGTTGCACGCTTCTTAAATCAGTAATGTCAGCCAAGTCCCAAGTCGGTCAAGTGCAGTCATTGTAGTCTTATACCCGATGCATTTGTCGGCCCCCATTATGCGATATTGGGAATGGGAGGAGGCCTGGTTGTTTAAACGAAACACTTTTCTATGTAGTAGATTGAAAAAAAACGGAAATGTAAACCTCTCAACACTAATCTATCCTCGACACGTATCTATATTTTTAGTTTGCCCTCATGCGAGAGCGGGGATGAGCTTAGGAGCGCTCAGTAGGCCTGTACCTCGGCTCCGACTCGAAGATGGTGCTCGGGTCGAGGCGGCCGTGGATGATGTCGTACCAGAGCTGGAGCGAGGACTGGCGGGCCCAGTTCCAAGACGAGTCGAAGGTGCGCGCCTTGAGCGGGGAGAAGACGGGGGCAATGCCGTCAATGTACGCGTCGCCGTGCTCGAGCTTGATCGCGTCGAGCTTGGCCTGGAGCGCCTCGGCCTCGGCCTTGTGGTTCTCGGCCTTCTTCTCGCCCGAGCGCCCGTCGCGCTCGAGGTAGCGGTTGAGCAGCTCGATCTCGCGCTCGACGTGCTCGGCCTGCTTGGCGACGAACTTGTCGAACTCCTCCGAGTTCATGACGGCACCGCCGCCGCCGCCGCCACCACCAGCGGCACCGCCGCCAGTGGACAGCGTGATGCCGGAGTAGTTGGCGTAGGACTGCGCAATGCTGTCGAGGAACGCCTTGGCCTCGGCCTCAGAGCCGAGACGCTTGGGCGGCTCGTTCAGGATACCGAAGAAGAGCGCGGCGTCCGCACGCTGAGGGCCAAGACCCCAGGTCTTGTTCAGGTGGTTACGGGCAGCCGAGATGTTGAAGCCACCAGGGAACTTGGAAGCGATCATGCGGTTGGTGAGACCCATCGAGTGCTTGCCAAGGTTGCCGTAGCCGACCGAGAGGGCGGCACCAAGCTCGTCGAGAGGGAGGTCCTCGCCCTTCTCCGGGGCGGAGGCGAACTCGGTCTGCAGGTCGCCGAGAATCTCGTTCTGCAGAGTCGACTTGCCGCCCGAGAGCTCCTTGAGCGACTTGGAGAGGGGAATATCGCCGGCCTGCTTCTTGAGCTTCTGGGCGACGATGACACGGACAGTGTCGACGGCCTTGGGGGGAGCGTCCTCGACCTGAGCGGCGGGGCCGGCAGAGGCAGCGGGGGCAGCGACAGGGGCGGCGACGGGAGCGGCAGTGGGGGCGGGAGCGGCCTCCTTGGGGGCCTCGTCACCACCGGCGGCGGGAGCCTCCTCGGCGGCCTCATCCTCGAACGCGTAGTAGACCTCCTTGTGGTTCTTGGCGTGGCAGAGGATGGCGCGCTTGATGGAGCGGGCACCGTCCTGAGCCTCGTACTTGGCCTTGAGGGTACGGGTGGCCATGCCCGAGAGGACGGGGCCGGGGCCAACCTCGATGAAGCGCTCGAACTTGGCCTTCTGGAAGAGGACGTCCTGGGTCTCGATCCAGCGGACCGGGGAAGCGAACTGGTACGCGAGACACTCGGTCAGGATGTTGTACGCAAGGCGCTGGCGGTTCTGGGGCGAAGCCCAGGACTCGGACTCCCAGCCCTTGAGGACAGACTCCATGCGAGGCGAGTTTGTCTCGTCGTAGATCTTCTGGACGTACTCCTTGGTGACCTCGAAGGGCTCGGCGATAAGGTTGGGGATGTACTTGTCGACGAGACGGTCGGGGTTGAGGTGCTCCGGGTCAATCTTCTTGATGAGGTAGTTGCGGAACGACAGGACACCGGGCCACAGGTAGCGCGAGTGGAAGGGGACGTCGATACCAGGAAGGGGGATGGTGGCGTAGCCACGCTCCAGGTTGACGTGGCCGCCGTCCTTCTTCTTCTTCTCCTCCATCATGTCCCAGCAGCCGTCGATGATCTCGGTCAGGTGCTCCTTGAGCTGCTCGACAGACATGGTCTTGGAGAGCTTCTCGAGGTCGATCTTCTGGTGCTTGAGCATGTTGAGGACGTTGGTGAGGGTGGCGAGACCGCGGAGCTCACCGGCAGTGACGTACTGCTGGTCGGCAACGTTGAGGTTGACGATCTGGAGCAGAACCTCCTTCTGCTTCGAGATCTGGTCAACGATCTCACGGAGAGCCGGCTCAGAGAACGACTTGCCAACACGCGAGGGGTTGACGGCCATCATCGCGTACTGGGACTTGCCCTCAGCGTCACGCTTGACAGCGCGCTGCATGGTGATACCACGGAAGAAGACGACGTCGGACAGGGCCGAGATCGGGAGGACGTCGGCGATCGACGCGAGAGCAGAGTACTCTCCGAGCGAGTGACCGGCGAAGGGAGCGTTCTGGTCGATGAGACCCTTGGCCTTCATGTCGTCGAACGCGGCCTTCTCGGTGACGACAAGGGCGATCTGAGTGTACTGAGTAGCGAACAGAAGACCCTGGGGGTGCGAGAAGGTGTAGCTCGTGGTGTACAGGTCGATGTCGCCGAAGAGCGGCTGGGTCTTGACCTGGCCGTTCTCGTCGATCGAGTCGTACGTGAGCTCCATGTAGCGCTGGCGGATGGCCTGGCCCTTGACACCACCGAAGTGGATGGTGAGCTCCTTGGGGTTGTTCTTGACAATGTCAATGATGGAGAAGCCGTAGGTCGAGGTAAGGTGAGCGTCGGCAGCGTCCCAGACGGCGCGAGCGACGTCCGAGTTGTTGTAGAGCTCCATACCCATGCCAACCTCCTGCGAACCCTGTCCAGTGAAGACGTAGGTAGTAGGGGGCTGGAGGACCTCGGTCTGACCGTCGATGACCTTCTGGCCGTCCTGGTTGAAAGCCTCGACCTTGATCACCTTCTTACCGTCACGCATAGCGGTGTGGGTAAGCTTGACGTTGATCTCGTCGCCAGGGAGAACCATGCCGACGAAGTTGACGTCGTACGACAGAACGCGCTCGGGGTGGTTGTCCGCAGCGACAGACTCGACGTACTTGCGGGTAGCGGCCGAAGACCACATGCCGTGGGTGATGGTGCCAGGGAGGTTGGCGAAGTCCGAGAAGTACGGGTTGATGTGGATGGGGTTAAAGTCACCCGAGATCTTGGAGTAGTTCTCGTTCGAGGCCGGGGTGCGGTAGGTCGCGGTCGAGGGGTCGGTGATGAGCGAGTAGCCACCTGACTCGAGGGCAACGGGGAGACCGACGGCGGTGCCGTGACGCTTGAGGTACTCGACAACGGGGTTACCCTTGGAGTTGTGAGCCTCGTAGTCAACGGTGGCGACCTGGACGAGCTGCTTGGTCTGGCTGCGGATGAAGGCAGCGCCAGTGACCTTGACAGCCTGGTAGGTCGACTTGTCCTTGAAGGTGTAGCGGGTCTTGACCTTGAAGGTGAGCTCGGTGCCAATGTCAAGAGGAACCGAGTCGTCGTCCCACTCGAACCAGGGCTTGGACTGGAGAACGCCGACCGAGGTAGGCTTGTCCAGCTTGACGACGTAGTCGGGCTCCTCGATGGTCTCGAAGGTGTTCTCGTAGTCGGTGAACTTGCCACGGTAGAGGAAGGCAGAGTTGACCTCGATGACGGCCTCGCCGTCACGGAGAACGTAGCCCTTGACCTTGACAGTCTTACCGCTGTCAGAGTTGGTGACAGAGGTGACGCGAGCCTCGGTGGTGCAAACGTCGCCGGCCTTGAGGGGCGCGACACCCTCGATGAAGCGGAAGCCGTTCGAGAGGTGGACGAGGTTAATGAGGTCACCGTCGATGGCGTCGGGGAAGATGGTCTTCATGATCGACTGCCAGCCAAGGACAATGGCGTAGTCCATAGGAGCAAGGATCTCGTTGTTGCGAGCAGCCTTGAACTTCTCACCCTGGTTGCCAACGACGTCACAGAAGCGCTGGATAGTGGCAGGGTCGACGGTGGTAGCACCGCAGGTGAAGGTGTTGTCAAGCGGGAGGCTGGGGAGCTTCTCGTTGTCACCGAACCAGAGACGCCAGTAGAAGTCCTTGATGGCCTTGTTGCGGCCTTCCATGACCTCGTGGATGGGAGCGTAGCCCTGCTCGGGCTTGTACTCGAAGGTGAAGGTGAGGGGAACCGACGAGCCGAGGCGCTCCTCGTTGAGCTGCATGGTGATGATGCGGGTCTTGGGGTCGAACGACAGCTCGACGGCCTTGAAGTCCTTGGGCGAGTTGCCGGCGGAGCGGATGGCACCGAAGACCTCGACCTTCTGGGGCTCACCGTCGGCGGGGGTGATGCGGACGGTCTGGTCCTTGCGAGGAGCGAAGATGCGACGGAAGGGGTTGGTCGCGTACTTCTTGCCCTGGACAACGTTGG
Organism: Trichosporon faecale; assembly: GCA_039545375.1. Lineage (NCBI taxonomy): Eukaryota > Fungi > Basidiomycota > Tremellomycetes > Trichosporonales > Trichosporonaceae > Trichosporon > Trichosporon faecale. The sequence continues at coordinate 893,482 of BCLU01000005.1, read as the reverse complement.
GGGTGGTGAGGGCAGCGCGGAGCCACGAGAGGTTGGGGCCAGCGATGCGCTGGAGCCAGTCCTCAACGCGGGGAAGCTTGTCGGTGAGAGAGAGGTAGCGAGCACCGTTCTCAATCGACTCCTTGGCGTACATGGTGTGGGGCTTGCTGGGGCGAGCACCGATGTAGTCAAGGGTGGGAACCTTGGACTCGTCGTTGTCGTAGTAACGCTCGAGGATGTACTTGGTCAGGAGACCCTCAATGTTGCCGAGGAGGTCGGCAATGGGCTCGTCAACGACCTTGGAGTGCTTGACGGCCATGGGACCCTGGAGGATACAGACACGCTGGGCGTCCTTGTCAAAGACGGCCTCGATGTCCTCGGCAACCCAGAGCGAGTCCTTCTTGAACCAGAACTCGAAGTTCTCGTCGAAGACAGGGATGAAGGGAACGGGCTTCTGGAAGGGGCGGCCAGCGATGCTAAGGAAGTAGGCCTTGTCCTCAGCAGCGATGAGCTGCTCCTTACCCTTGGTGTAGTGGTTGAAGAACTGGTCAACAGTGGGGGTGGGGTCGTCAAGGGCAGCGAAGCTCTGGAGGAGGGACTCCTTGGTGCGGATACCGTCGACTCCAGCGAAGCGCTCCTCGACACGACGGAGCCAGTCACCAGTGAGGTTGCGGAGGGAGATGTCGACCCAGCGCTTCTCAGACTCAACGTACATGAGCTGGATCATGCGGCGGGTGACCTCCTCGTAGGTCATCTTGGCGAGGTCGTCAACGGCAACACCGCCCTTCTTCATGGGGAACCAGGGCTTGTTGAAGTCGGCGTTGAGGCGCTCAATGACGTAGTCCTTCTTGCTCTCGAGCCAAGCCTTACGCTTGTTACGGGGCAGGTTGAAGACAGTGTCGTCGAACTCGCGCCAGAGCTTGACACCACGGGTAGCAATCTTGTGGATGGGCTCACCGAGCTCAGAGCGGACGGTGAGGATACCACCAGTAGGCTTGTCGTAGGTGCCCTCCCACTCGGAGTCGTCGACACCGGGGGCCTCGACGATGAGCTTCTTGACCTGGGGCGCGGTGTCGGCCTCCTTGGCGACCATGACACGCGAACCGTAGAGGACACCGTCGAAGGGCATGGGCTGGAGGCCGAACTTGAGCGACCAGTCACCACAAATGTAGGGCCAGACGTCCTCGGCACCACCGAAGCCGGATCCAGCAATAAGCGAGATGTTGGGGCACTTGCGGATCGACGAGTAAGTGGAGATGATGGGCTGGTGGAAGTCCTCAGCCGAGTGGTGACCACCGGCACGACCACCGGTCCACTGGAGGAGGATGGGGAAGTCGGGGTTGGCACGGGCAATGTTGACAACTTGACGGATACCCTCAGTGGATCCGGGCTTGAAGGCAATGTGCTTCAGGCCAGCGTTCTTAATGTTGGTGATGATCTCGGTAGCCTTGTCCGCGCTGGGGATACCAGCAGCAATACAGAAGCCCTCAATGGGGAGGCCCTCGCGGCGCATCTCCTGGAGGAGGGGGTACTGGAAGGTGAACTGGGGCTGGTTGATGTACAGCGCGTTCACCGTGATACCGAGACCGGGCTTGTTGCGGCGCATAAGCTCGTCAACCTTAGCACGGAGAATGAAGGGGGCGAAGTGACCGCCACCAGCAAGCTCGATGTGGTAGCCAGCGTTCAGAGTGGCCGAAACAAGGTTGGCACCAACAGTGGTGGGGGTCATACCCGGGACCATGATCGGAGGCTTGCCGAGAAGGCGCGAGAAGGGGGTGTCAATGTTGATCTTGCCGTCAAGAGTCTTAACAAGACGGGGGTGGTACTCGCGCTGCCAAGCAGGCTCGGAGCGAACCTTGTTGGCATCGTAGAACTCGGCAGCGGCAGCGCCCTTCTCGCCAATAACGATAGTGCGAACGCCGCGGCCCTCAGTGACACGGGAGACGAGGAATCCGACACCGGAGTTGCCTCCGGGGCCGAAGTCGACGGCGTGGGTAGCGGTCGACGGGAAGTCGCAAGCCTTAGCCCAGTGGATGTGCTTGGTGAAGATCTGGTCAAGAGCGCTCTCGGCAATCGAGCCGGCGGACTTGCGCATGTCAGAGCCTGGGATAACGTTAGCGGGACCAATCTCGGCTATTTTTGAAGAGTAATGACTCACCGTCCTCGGTGTTGTAGACGGGGATCGCAAGCTCAGAGGCGGACCAGTCGTCCGAGAAGTCGTTCTTCAGGAGGCGCTCAGTGCAGCCCTGGAGGTAGTCCGAGTGGTAAGGGACGTTGATGGGCAGGAAGCGGATGTTGAAAACAGCCTTGCGCTTCGAGAAGGGGGTGCGGCCCTGGTCGAGACCGGCGGGGGCCATGACCTTGCGGAGGGCGGTAGCGAGACCGTAGAGCGACTTGGGGGGACCAGTAACGATGAACATGGTCGCGGCGTTGAAGAGCGAGATGCCGACCTTGGCGTTCTCGGGAAGGAAGGCGTTGACCTTCTCGATGTGGCCCTCGAGGGCCTTGCGGCTCAAGCCGTTAACGGCGAGCATAGGGGTGGGGGTGCCCTCGTTGTTGGCAGTGGTGTCGGCAATGATCTCGGGCTCAATAGCAACGATGGGGAAGGCCTCCTGACCACGGAGACCAATGAAGAACAGAAGGCGGACGGCCTTAGCAATGTTGGCCTCGAGCGACTGCCACGAGTCAGAGGCAGCGACGGCAATGGCAGAGACGAGACCCTGCGAGTGGCCGGTAGCACCGCCGAAGAGCGAGCGGAGGTCTCCGGGGTTAACGTCAGCCACCTTACCGGCGATCCAGTACTGGGTGAGCTGGGTGGTGCCGATCAGAGGGAGCGACAGGGGGATCGAGGCGAGGTACTCGACGGTGGGGCGCGGGGTGGTGCCGCGGAGCCAGCCGATAAGGTCAAGACCCTGCGAGTAGTAGGGGAATCCGTCGGCGTCGGCCTTCTGGGCGAGCGGGACAAGGACCTGCTCGGTGAGCTTCTCGAGGTACTCCTCGACGAAGGGGCGGTAGACGTTGAAGAGCGACTGGAGCTCGTCGAAGTAGGTCTGCGCACGTTAGCCAAAATCTCCAAAATCTCAATATCAGCTGTGACTCACCTCGTTGACACCCTGTCCACCGAAAAGGGCGTAGAGCTCGGCCTCACCCTTCTTGGCGGCCTCGAGGAGGGCAGAAGGGTGGGCAATCTGAACGGCGGAGTCGCCGAGAGCCTTGCGGAGAGCCGCGAAAGCCTTGAAGTAGGCGGTAAGAACCTCAGCGCGGACCTCGGGCTGGTAGTTCTCAACAAGCGAGAGAACGTTCTCGGAGCTCAGGAAGAGCTCGTTGAAGCGCTCGTAAGTCGCAAGAAGGACCTGGACGAGCTCATCGGAAGGCTCAGAAGCGACCTTGTCGGCAACGAACGAGAGGAAGCGGGCGAGGAGCTTGACCTGGGGCTCGTTGGTGGGCTCGGCGGGAGCGGCGTCCTCGTCGTCCTCGTCGACGGGGGCGGGAACATCGTCGTCGGCGATGCGAGAGTCGTGGAACTCCTGGGCGGCGACCTCAGAGGCAACCCAGGCGGAGAGGGGCGAGGCGGGGACGAGGATGTGGACACGAGCTGCAGGCGAGTGCAGAACGAGGGGGCGGGTGGGAGGGGGACCGCTGAAGAGGGACGCCATGCTGGGCGGTTGGACTTGGACTTGCGGCAGTCCCAAACTTGAGGATCAGAAGAAAGAAGAGGGGGAAGGGGGTCTAGAGGTTAGACAGCGCGGTGACGACGGAAATATAGAGAGTGTCGCGCTTGGTTTCGTGTGGTCGTCGAGAGGAGAGGAGGAGGAGGGTAGGAGGTGGGAGATGGGAGAGAGAGATAGAGGGAGATGGCAAAGAGGATACCACCCTTGGTCTAAAGATAAAGGGAGATGGAGAAAGAGGGAGAAGGGTGTTGCAGGCTACGACTTTTGGGTAGCGAGGGCGGGGTGATTGACGAGGGTGAGCTGTGTACGGTGGTGCAGGCTGTACAGGCGGTGGTGGACGATGGTTGCCCCAACTGGGACTCGGGGGCTTTGGATTGGATTTCTCCTGTCCCCAGTGGTTTGCAGCGGTCGCGATTTCTGGTGGTGGGGAGTGTGGGGTACAGGGCCGACCAAGGGGCGGCAGGGCGAAATCAGGGAGTGCTCGACGACAGGGTCCAGAGATAGGCGGACACAACTTGCCACGTGGAGAGGACAACCCCAACGTTTGAGCGGTGGGAACCGCCCGCGTCTCCTCAGTGGCCGTGCCGACGGATCGGTCAGTGCGTCGGTGCGTCGGTGCGTCGGTGCGTCGGTGCACGTCGGCATCCCAGAATTTCAGGTCCAGCTCTCATCGCATCCGCCATCGCACGCACACCTCGGATGTGAACAATGCAATCATCCACCACATGCCAGACACGCAGCATGCACAGTGCACGGCTTTATTCCCGATCTGAGCCCCCTGTCTTTCGCACGGCACCTGCGGCATGCGGCCTGCGGCATGGTCGGCACGTTGTGCAAGCATGCAAGCACGAGTGCACGAGTACGCCAGTGTGTGTGTGGATGGTGCACGAAACACGTCGATGGCCGCCTGGCATGGCGAGCGGCGGCCGCTGGCCTATCGCGGTTTGATAATTTTATCTTTGGGGTTTCATAGTGGGTTGACCCGAGAGTCCTTCGAGTCCCGCCAAAACGCTGGCAGAAGCAATTCGTATCAGCGAATCTTATTACCCAATACAGTCATTTCATTACGCGCCAGCAGCGCTAGTCACACTGCAACTCGCATGCATGCGTCTGCAGATCGTGCACGTCGTCCCGGAAAGGCACAATCTCATTAAATACAAATTCGCGGTGACCTACTGGTCTGCACATTCCATCACTGCTGCGATGCAATCGCTATGACAGCACTACCCTACCAAGCCACACAACGCACTCCCTGCACACTCGTCACTCATGGCTGATCACGACGCATGCATGCTCCACCTCACCTGGCTGCTGACTTTGCTTGGCTATGGTCTGGTTCGCGCAATGTGCTACGTAGGTCTTAAAGCCCTGCTGCCCTCGCGCCGTTGACGGGTTGACGGGTCGACGGCGGTTGACCCTTTGCCCTTGGAGCGAAGCCAAAAAGTCTTGATGGAGTGCGGCATGGCAACGGATCGGGGAGCAGTGCGCGAGATGTGATGCGATGATGCGAATCAGGCATCAGGTGATGGAAGGGTCGTTTCCCAGCCAGCCTGCAGCCTGTGTCCTGCAGCCCCCCAGAGCATGCAAGCCAGGCAGTCCAGGCACGACGAGGCAGCGAGACAGGCGAGGTTCACCCGTGAGCGCGCCAGAAGCAGCCAGCTTGAAAAGGGAAGGCGTCGGCGGCGTCGGCGGCGCTTCGGCGCAACGGACCACACAGCCTGCAGGCAGCAGCAGAAAAAAATCAAAGAGATGTGGAGGTACAGAGGCGAGACGAGACCGACAGGTACGCGACGTGCCTGGCTCAGTCTTGGCTGGTGCTCTGCGAGTATGCCGCGATTAAGTGCGAAACACGATAGATTTGCATCCCAGGGGTTTTGACAGGCGCAGGGCGGACCTCAGGGTCCACTCGGCACTTTGCCCCATTATCACGGCCACGGAACCTTCCTCGCGTGGCCCAGTGTGGGGTGGGGTTGGGTTATCTCTGCCCCATAGTTTCAACAGCCAGTAGAGAATCCGGCCGATGGCGACCACCACCTAGCTACCTCCAGGCCGTCAAAGCCGCAGCCGTCGTCACTCGCTGACACCTCCTCAAAGTTAACCCAACGCTTTCTCAAGCGCTCTTTCCATCTCCCCATCTCCTCCCCGAAGTCTCGCCGTCGCTAGTCTTGTTAACTATCCATCCCAAGACCCGGCTCGCCCTTCTTCCATCTCTCCTCCTCTCTCCAACCAAGAGTCGCCCCCGCCCTCCTGACTCCTCCCTGCCAATTCTCCCTTCCCGACTTTTCTGACAGCGAACGCCCTCTGTCTCTCCTCTCAACTCCTCCCTCTTCCTCCTTCTCCTTTCTGAACAAGTCGGCGACCTGCCAATCTCGCAGCCATGTCCGCCGACGCCGACTATGTGCGCCGTGAGCTCACGTCGCGCTGCATTGCTATCGTAAGTAACCGCTGAATGCGCCCATCGCGCAGAACTGTCCACAATCGATACACGGACGCTGACGACTATTTCAGATGAACCGTGCAGACCCCGCGCTCATTGAGTGAGTAACTAGGCGCAACGCAATGCCCTCCACCTGGTGAGCGAGCCCAAATCTGACGTCCCCAGCTACATGAAGTACCACATCGACAATGTTGATGTTTCCAAGGGCCCCAACTACGAGAAGGCCAAGAAGTTCGGCCAGATCCTTCTCGAGAACTGTGAGTGTTTCGAGCTAACTGGATATGGTCGCAGCTGACAAGCAGGTCTCGAGGTTGCCGACAAGCCCCCTGTCTACCGCGATGTCGCCCTCCCCACTGCTCCCCACACCGAGGTCTCCCAGAAGGGTGACATTCAGTACTCTGAGATCCCCCGCCAGCACGTCCGTAAGCTCGAGAGCTACGTCAAGGAGATGGCCAACGGCGGTGAGGTTGAGGCTCAGGTCAACCTTGAGAAGGCCCAGGCCGACATTGAGAAGCTCTGGGAGCTCGTGAACGCCCAGCCTTCCATCACCAGTGCTCAGAAGTCCGCTATCCGTAACATGTACTCTGAGGTTATCAAGTCGCTCGGCCAGCAGGCCTCTTCTGCCGCCTCCAAGGACCCCCTTGAGCGCGCCAAGGGCCCTAAGGCTCGCCGTGACTCCTCGCAGTTCCTCCGCCCCCAGGTCGAGGACCGCACCGAGGTCGACGACGAGCACCTTCCCTTCCTCCACCTCAAGAGGAAGACCGGAACCTCGTGGGCTTACTCGAACAAGCTCACCAACATCTACTTCGATGTCCTGACTGAGATCGCCTCGTCTGGTGTCACCTACGCCAAGAAGGCCGCCCTCCTGACTGGTGTCGGCAAGGGCTCTATCGGTGTTGAGATCCTCAAGGGTCTCCTCTCTGGCGGTGCCACCTGTATCGTCACCACCTCGCGCTACAGCCGCGACACTGTCGACTACTACAAGAACATCTTCCACGAGGTCGGCTCCAAGGGCTCCAAGCTCATTGTCGTCCCCTTCAACGGTGCCTCCAAGCAGGACGTTGAGGCCCTCGTCGACTACATCTACTCCGACCTCGGTGTCGACCTTGACTACATTGTCCCCTTCGCCGCTCTTCCCGAGAACGGCCGTGAGATCGACGGTCTTGACGACCGCTCTGAGCTTGCCCACCGTCTCATGTTGACCAACCTCCTCCGTCTTCTCGGTGCCGTCAAGGCCAAGAAGGCCGCCCGCAAGTTCGTTACCCGCCCCACCCAGGTTGTCCTTCCCCTCTCGCCCAACCACGGTATCTTCGGTAACGACGGTCTCTACGCCGAGTCCAAGATCTCGCTCGAGACCCTCTTCAACCGTTGGGCTTCCGAGTCCTGGGGCGAGTACCTCTGTATCGCCGGTGCCGTCATTGGCTGGACCCGTGGTACTGGTCTCATGAGCGCCACCAACTTCGTCGCTGAGGGCCTTGAGAAGCTCGGTGTCCGCACCTTCTCGGCCAAGGAGATGGCTTTCAACATTCTCGGTCTGATGCACCCTCTCCTCTTCGACATCACCCAGATCGAGCCCATCTGGGCCGACCTCAACGGTGGTATGGACCGCGTCGCCGGTCTCGCCGACGTCATGACCTCGATCCGTCTTGACATCAACAAGATCGCCGACCTCCGCAAGGCTATCGCCCTCGACAACGGTGCCGACTTCCGTGTCACCAACGGCGCTGACGCTGAGCGCCTTCACCAGAAGGTTTCGATTGCTCCTCGCGCCAACTTCAACTTCGACTTCCCCAAGATTGAGGAGGACGACGTTCTCAAGGAGCTCAACCACCTCCAGGGTCTCATCGACCTTGACAAGGTCATCGTCTGTACCGGTTTCGCCGAGGTCGGCCCCTGGGGCTCCTCGCGTACCCGTTGGGAGATGGAGGCCAAGGGCGAGTTCACCATCGAGGGCTGCATTGAGCTCGCCTGGATGATGGGCTACATCAAGTACCTGGACGGCAAGCTCAAGGACGGCAAGGCCTACGTCGGATGGGTCGACGCCAAGTCTGGCGAGCCCGTCGACGACAAGGACGTCCGCTCCAAGTACGAGAAGGAGATCCTCGAGCACACCGGTATCCGTCTCATCGAGCCTGAGCTCTTCCACGGCTACGACCCCGAGCGCAAGGGCTTCACCCAGGAGGTTGAGCTCTCGCACGACCTCGAGCCCCTTGAGGTCTCTGCCGAAGACGCCGCCAAGTTCAAGCGCGAGCAGGGCGACAACGTCGACATCTGGGCCCAGGAGTCTGGCGAGTGGTTCGTCAAGTTCAAGAAGGGTGCCCGTGTCCTCCTCCCCAAGGCCGTCAAGTTCGACCGTGTCGTCGCCGGCCAGCTCCCCACTGGCTGGGACGCCAAGCGCTACGGTCTCCCCGAGGACATCATTGCCCAGACCGACCGCACTGCCCTCTGGGCCCTCGTCTCCGTCATGGAGGCTCTCATCATGTCGGGTGTCACCGACCCCTACGAGATCTACAAGCACGTCCACCCCTCTGAGGTCGGTACCTCGCTCGGTTCCGGTATGGGTGGTATGGCTTCGCTCTCGCAGATGTTCAAAGACCGTCGCGAGGAGAAGGACGTCCAGAAGGACATTCTCCAGGAGACCTTCATTAACACCGTCGCCGGTTGGGTCAACCTGCTCCTCATGTCCGCCTCGGGTCCCGTCAAGATCCCCGTCGGTGCCTGTGCCACTGCCCTGCAGTCCGTTGAGATCGCCTGCGACTCCATCCTTGGCGGCAAGGCCAAGGTCATGATCGCTGGTGGTTTCGACGACTTCTCCGAGGAGGGCTCGTACGAGTTCGCCAACATGAAGGCCACCTCGAACGCCGAGTCCGAGTTCGCCAACGGCCGTGAGCCCAACGAGTTCTCGCGCCCCATGACCTCGACCCGTGCCGGTTTCATGGAGTCGCAGGGATGCGGTGTCCACGTTCTCATGAGCGCCAAGACCGCCCTCGAGATGGGTGCCTCCATCCAGGGTATCGTCGCCTACTCGTCGACGCACACCGACAAGGCTGGTCGTTCCGTCCCCGCCCCCGGCCGTGGTGTCCTCTCCACCGCCCGCGAGGTCAACCCCTCCAAGTCGCTCGCCATCCTCGACGTCAAGTACCGTGCCCGTCAGCTCGCGTTCCGCCGCAAGCAGATCGCGCAGTGGATGGAGAACGAGATCGACTTTGTCCGCGACGAGCTCGCGGCCTCTGGCGAGTCGACCGACGGCGAGGCGTTTAAGGAGCGCGTCAACCTGATTGAGTCCGAGGCCAAGCGCCAGGAGAAGGACGCTCTCGCTACCTTCGGTATGCTCGAGGGCTCTGACCCCTCGATCGCTCCCCTCCGCCGCGCGCTCGCCGTCTGGGGTCTCGATGCCGACTCGGTTGGTGTCATCTCGTGCCACGGTACCTCGACCAAGGCCAACGACAAGAACGAGTCCGGTGTCTACAACCTGCAGTTCGAGCAGCTCGGCCGCACCAAGGGCAACGCCGTCCCCGTCATCACGCAGAAGTACCTCACCGGTCACCCCAAGGGTGGAGCCGCTGCCTGGATGTTCAACGGCATGCTGCAGACCCTCAACTCTGCCCTTGTCCCGGGTAACCGCAACGCGGACAACATCTCGGAGGAGCTCCGTGCCTTCCCCTACCTCTTCTACCCCTCGAAGTCGATCCAGCACACCCGTCTCGAGGCTGGTCTCCTCACCTCGTTCGGTTTCGGACAGGTCGGTGGCCAGGCCGCCATCCTCCACCCGCGTTACCTGTTCGCCTCGCTTGAGCCCGCCCAGCTCGAGCAGTACAAGGAGAAGCGTCGCGAGCGCGAGCTCGACGCGTACACGCGCCTCTCGCAGGCGTTCGTCGAGAACAACCTTGTCCAGATCAAGGACGCTCCCCCGTACACGCCCGAGCTCGAGGGTCCCGTTCTCCTCAACCCCCTGGCGCGCGCGACGCCGACGGCGAAGGGCAGCTGGGCGTTCCAGGGCAAGCTGCCCTCGTCTCTCCCGGCGCAGCACGAGCACGCCGAGACGGTGCGCAAGCTGCTCAAGCACCAGCAGGGCACCGCCGGCGTCGGCGTCGACACCGAGCTCATCTCCGCCGTCCCGACCAGCGAGACGTTCCGCATGCGCAACTTCACCCCCGACGAGATCATGTACTGCTCCAAGGCGCCCGATGTCGACGCGTCCTTCGCCGGCCGCTGGGCCGCCAAGGAGGCCGTCTTCAAGGCCCTCGGCGTGCCCTCCAAGGGCGCCGGCGCGGCCATGAAGGACATCGAGATCGTCGCGTCCGAGACCGGCCCGCAGGTCCGCCTCGGCGGCGACGCCGCCAAGGCCGCCGGCGGCAAGAAGATCGAGGTTTCGATCTCGCACTCGGACTCGTCGGCTATTGCCTTTGCTGTTGCCCAGTAGACTCGCGTAGACGAGCGAAGCGTGTCTACGGCGAGTCTACGGCGAGGCTGAACTGTCGAGCCGGGCGTGCGTGGCGCTGCCAACGGCCGAGCCAGGCGGAGCTCAGCCTCGGCCATCGCTGGAGGGTACGGACTACATCTGTACTGTACACTCCAGCACATAAAAATAATATAGAGAAATCTCGTGTTGTCGCAAGAGCAGGAGAGTTGATATCGGTCTTATTTCAGTTTTTATTTCGTTCAATTCAAACGTTAACCCCAACCCCCATATATAGAGATTAGGAATGAACATGTGCATTGGACCTGCCGCAGCACTCGACCGAGCGGAGCGAGGGAGAGCGCGAGTGAGCGGGTGAGCGGGTGAGCGAGTGAGTGGGTGAGCGAGTGAGCGAGTGAGCGGGTGAGCGAGTGAGCGGGTGAGCGAGTGAGCGGGTGAGCGAGTGAGGGCAAGTCTGGAGCGGGCGAGTGCGAGTGAGCGAGTGAGGTCAAGCGAGCGCGACGGCCCGGGCCCGACCGAGAATTGAGGGCGTGGCTACTGATGAGTGCTGGTGAGTGAGGGCAAAGCGAAGAGAGAAGAGAGTGCGACGAGACGAGCGCGGGCAAGCGTAACGAACACAATCACGTTCCGGGCTTGGGCGAAGAGGGCGAAGCGGGTGAAGCGGGTGAAGAGAGGAAGAGTGGCAGCAGCTCAGCTGGCCAGCACTTCGAGCATCCGAACATCCAGCGAGGAAACTGTCAGATTGTATCGGAAGGAGTTCAAGTGAACTTGGCAGGCATTAATGACATGCAACTATGTACGCAACGGCAGGTGTAATGGTGGAAATGCAAGTTGATGAGTGTGGTGGTACGGTGTACTGTGGTGGTAGTGATAAGAAACTGGGATTATAAGCTAGTGGGCCCTCTATGGATTGTCGTTAGGTGTCCTCCTCCGCTGCCTGCGCTCGGCTGCGCTCTTTCGCTGGGCTGTCTCGGCTTGACGCCGCCCTCTTTCGCCAGCCGCCGAGGCTCGAGGGTGCTGCCATGCCGTCCGGCGGTGTCGGTGTCGCCGCGCCGCGCCGCACTGCGTCGTGTCGGCTTCTCGCCGCCTCGCCGCCCCACGGCCTATCGCTGCGCTCGTTCGCTCGGCTTACAGCAAAATGCCGTCGTCCTCGCCCCTCGCGACGAGGCCTCTCCACTCCCTCCTCCAGTTCGTAATTTGCTCCCTGACCCCGTTGGAGTGGAGCAGTCTCCGCATCCAGTCGAGGTACGCGTCCTCGTCCTCGAGCACGAAATAACTCGACAGCAGACTTAAGATACTCTCAAAGTTTGCGTGCTTGTGCGCCAGCAGCGGACGATAAGCCCACAGCAGACCCAGGACCGCGAGCACCATGACGTCGTACCCGTCGAGGAAGAGGGCGTCCCAGAGCCGCAGCTGTGTGTTGAAGGGCACAACATTGACGAACAGCGTGATGTAGATCTTGGCGCCCCAAGCGCTGCTGCTGATCATGTTGCGCTGGAAGGACGCGTACACGTCCGGCATCAGGTGCTCCAGCAGCCGCTCTTGCACGTAGAACGTCTCCAAGAGCCCGGGGAAGCCAGGCGCAAAGATGCCGTGCATGTCGTACAGGTCGTGCAGGCGGACCAGGAGCGTGTACGCGCGCTGCTTGTTAGCTGGTCACAGGGGGTGAAGAGCTTACCTCGGGCGCAAAGTAGCACAGCAGCGTCGCGGCCACACTGCCCATGCCCTGGCAGTATCCGCACGTTCCGCAGGTCTGGGAGAAGGCGTGCAGGACGTGGAAGAGGGCGCGTTGCCCGTGCCCGAATCGCGTCTTGAAGAGGGCATGTCCCGAGATCGTGCGGGGCACGTCGAGGTCGATCTGCACGTCGTTCGTCGACGGCTGCTCCTTTCGCACGGCGTAGTCGTTCTCGAGCGCCTCAGCTGGCTGCTTTCTAGACGCGCGGGCTGCGCGCTGTTCAGCCAGCGTCCACCAGGCCGCCATCCGCCACCGGTCCGGAATGCCCTTGTAGATACGCGTTGGATGCTTGGCGCCGTCGGTGCTCGACCAACGCCACTGCGTCACGTTGCCGCCGCTGTCGCGCCGGTCCACGCTCATCATCTGCAGCCACTTCATCACGCGCTCTTCTTCCTTCTTCTTCGCGCGTGTTCGGTCCACACCGGACGGCCCGTTCGGTGGCGGCACAGGCGGCGACGGCGGCTGCCCTTCAGACGCTGGCGGCGGTGGCGGAGGAGGCTGCTTCGACGGCTTGGTGCCCGCCTTCACCTTGAGGCGCGGCACTTTGCTGAACGGCGACGAAGGGACGAGTACGAGTCGTCCCTCTGCACGAGATTGGGCTGGCACATCAACGAACCCGTACCGATCGAGCGAGGCTAGGAAGTTGCGCTCCTGGTCTGAGATCTCCCCGGGCTCGTCCGGGAACACCATCGTCACACGCCCCGCGTTGTTGGCTCCGCCTCGTGTTCGCTCGACCCCCTCGTCCCACCCGTCACCGTACACGCCCTCGACCTCTAAACGAGCATCTGGAGGTCAGCTGAGGTTCGACTCCGAAGCAGCTAGACTTACAGGTTGATCGGACGTGGAACGCCTCGTCGTCCTCTCCCGGGTACTGGGAGCTGACGAGCGAGGCTTGTGAGAGACTCATGCTATGGTCTCCAGCACTTGACGGGCTGGCAGGAGGTCCAGTCCTAGGTACGCGCCCATTAAGCCGTGCGATGGATGGGTGGACAGGTGCTGAGCCCGGTGGAGACGCTTGCGGCGGAGACAATCGTTCCGGTGTGCGAAGGTGAGGAGGAAGGGACGGAGGGGGGATGCGCGAGATTGTCGAAGGCTGTGATGGCGTCTGCGGCGGCTGCGGCTGCGATCCGGAAGAAGCAATCGGCACGCCCTGCGGACCTGGCGCATAATGGTCGTGCTCTCCGCCGGAGTGCGCGTCGTGGTACTGGTCGCTGTGCGCTTGGGGCCCAACGCCGGCACCCCCATACGGTGAGTACGGTGAGTAGTGGTGGTCCGTCGAGGAAGGTTCGTGCGGGGCCATGCTGCTGCTGTAGTGCGAGTTGACGCTCTCTGGCGGACCCGACTGGGCGTGATTCTCGGATGGCGGTCTCACGTATTGCTGGGGACCTGGAGGTGTTGCAGGCACGTGTCGATCAGTGTGCTCGTGCTCAGCTCCTGTTCCATCACCCCAACCTCCGCCAGGGTGATAAGGCTGAGCGTGCACCATGCCGTCGCCTTGGTAGAAGGCGTCCGCCCGAGGCGAGTCAGGCGTGTCTAGCCCTGGGCGCGGTTGCGAAAAGTCGGGGCGGGAGTGGGCCGTCTCGAACGATGGCCGCGGCGGGGAAGCCTCGAACACCTCCTCGTCCGAGTCTAACTGCTCCATCTGGTCGTTGTGTTGGCCGTTCGGTCCTGGCCGCGGACTGCCGACGTCAGAGTGAGAGGCCGCCGCGATGTGCGGTTCCCTCAGCGACGCCGTGTCCGACAGCGCCCATGAGTCGCGGCCGTACAGCGCATAGATGTCGTCCGCCTGCTGCGCGCTCTCGAAACGGGAGTCTCTGTTCGGGTCAAGGTTCACGTTGATGTGTGGAGGTGGTCGTGACTGGATTCCGCTCATGGTGACTGGGCTGGCGCTTCCCAGCGGCTACTGCGGCACGCACGAGCGGGGCAGACGTCGAAGGGTGTCAGGTCGGAGGACGGAAAGAAGGTCGCGAGGAATCTGTAAGACGGAGAGTCGGAGGAAGGAGCGTGCGTGCTGGCTCGCTGGGTGATGCGGGGTCGTTGTGTATGCAGGTTGGGAAGGGTTCTCTGCGCGTGTATGTGGAGATGATTAGAATGTGTGTGTAGAGAGAGCTAAGGAACCATGTCAGATGTCGTGTCGAAGGGGGTAGAGAACAAAGTGTGGGGAAGGAAGAGATGGAGAGATCTGGATGTGTCGAGGTGCGTGGTCGTGGGTCGTGTTGGACGGCGTCAGTGGTGCAAGTCTAGGTAGCCAGGTAGTGGTGGATGGACGATGCGTTCATCCCTCCCCTGATTGACCTGATTGATGGCCCTTGTCGCCTGTCGTTGCCCTTTGCCGCCTTAGCCCTTGGGCCAAGGTCATTCAGTTGACGCTAGGTTCGAGGCATGCATTGATTGATTCATTCGCCCATCCGGCCCCGCCCTGAGCCCGCCTGAGAGCTATCGGGCGAGCGCCTTTGGCCTTTGGTCAGGAGTAAGAGCTTGCCGCGGTGGTGTGGTGTGGTGCAGAGTGATGCTGGCACTGAGGCGGCTCCATCGACCAACGTACGCGCACGAGGTGTCATGCCATACACAAACCCAACCTGCTCAACTCTGGCTGGATCTGTTGCAGACGCAGAGGTCAGGACGTTGGTTCAAGCTTCTGGGTCAGCCTCCACCAACGCTATGCTATGTACGGTATGTTGGCCACTGCAACCTCAAACCCTCCACCTGGGTTCAACCCCACACCTCCGTCATAGTCTAGCCTAATCAACGCTCAGCCAATCTGCTCCCGCCGCCCCTTTCGCCGGACAGTCTGACTAGCTGACCACCCGCCGACAAACGGCGCTCGGCTCCGCCTGTCGCCTGCGCTCCGGCCCAGATGGAGCCACCGTAGCCACCATCATCACCCGGCCCAAAGATGCCGGTGTCTTCCACCATCTTTCCCGACACAAACCAAAGCCTAACCAAAGTCACTCCTTCCTTCTCCACTCACCACCACTCCACACCATGGCGTCCCACCTCGTAGACGCCTACGAGAAGCTCCTCGTCGACAACATCTCCACAGTCAACACTGTCGAGTCCACCATCCGCAACGTCACCTGGTTCCTCCCAGGTCGATTCGCTGACGCTGACGTTGCGTCCGAGGGCCGTGAGTTGCCTTCCCCCGTGACCTCCTTTGGACCTCCACATTTGCTGACCTCAGTCTATGCACTCCTCTCCCTCGTGTCCAGCGGACACGATGCACTGCTCGAGAAGCGCATCCCGCCGGCGCTGTCGCTGCCGCCGCATCCCTTCGCACCTGAGCCGGTAGTTCAGGAATCCCTGTTCGGCGCTCCACCGCCCACGAGCCGGGTGCAGCCGCTGCTTCCGCCGGCCTCGGAGCACAGGCGGTACACGCGCTACTGGGCAGACAGGTCGAAGACGTACCGACGAGCGGCCCGCACGCTGCAGACCGTGACGTACATCGAGCTCCTGCTCGAGATGCTCATCCGGCGCAAGGTCGGCGACCGCGCGCGCTGGCGTCTTGTGCTCTCCATTGAGGCATTCAAGTGAGCTTACTTTACTGGCGCCCCCAAGCTGACCATCAGGACGATCCTCCGTTTCATCTTGCTTGTTGTCACACGACGCCCAGTGCTTACGCCGCCGACGCCGCAGCGCGAGTTCGACCCCGCCATGATCCCGCAGGAGAAGCTCAAGTCGCAGCCCCCGGCAGCGCCAGGCAAGAAGATGGAGGACGCTCGGCCCGTAATCCCAGAGATCGGACACCGCGCACCGCTGCGTGCGCACCTGTACCCGCTGGTGGCGAGCCTGCCGGAGGCGTACCAGATGCACCCGCTGGGTCTGGTTCCGGAGCTCTGCACAGCAAAGGAGTGGCTGTCCGAGGTGCTGAACTCGACGACGGGGCTGGTGCAGGTACTCCTGTTCTTCTACGCAATGCGCAACCCGAAGTCGAAGTACCGCCCCGCCTCTCTGCCCACGCTCTCGACGTACTTCTACCCCTTCCTCATCCCGCTCGCGATGCAGCTGCTCTCGCGCCACTTCCGCGCTCCGACCGGCGACTCGACCCTCCTCGCCGAGCACTATGCCAAGCTCGACCGCCGCCTCGCCACCCGCTTCTTCCTCACTGGACCCATGTGGGTCGGATGGACCCGCCCGAAGGTCATGTCCGTCGTCCGTGGTCTGCAGCGTATCCCCCTCATCGGTCTGGCCGGAGGACTGCTCGAAGGCTACCTTCCTCTCGTGGACGAGTATTACTGTGAGTCTGGCGAAGCGAGCTCAGCTCGCCAGCTATGTTACCGCCCAGGAGTCCAAGCTGACAGCAGACACGGCTTCCGGATGAAAACGCAATGCATAGAGTGTGCGGTGTGCCCGCAGTGGGGCAGAAGAGATGGGAATGGAGTGAGGGTGAGGATGAGCTGGAGGGATGGTTGTACAACGGAGAAGCAGATGAGATTAGAAACCTTGCACCAGTCAGCATATGTACTCAAGTTGGGATGCAACAGCAGACATTCAAGCCGTGTAGCAGATGCCTCGAGCTGCCGCTCTCGTAACTTACAGCACTCGCAGTCGAACGGGCACAGCGGCGTACCGCCCGCCTCGGGGTCGATGCCGAGCTCGGCCTCCTTGAACACGAGATAGCCCTCTTCGGTGCGTTTCCCTGGATGTCAGCTTTGCGCAATCGTAGCGCCACAGATCTGCACTCCATCTTCCACCTGCCAGTCACTAATCCTTTGGCTGCTGGTAGCGGCGGGTGTGATGGCTGACGGTGGGGTGATGGTGTGAGGATGTGGTGGGTGGTACTCACGTCCAGCATCTCCCCGCGAGTCCCTAAACGCCATGTCTTCCTCGACCTCCTTCCCCTTCGCAGCCTTAGTCTTGACCGGCTTCTGCTTGGCCTTCTCGACGGCTGCCTTGACGGCCAGGGACGGGTCGACAACCTCCTCGACTACTCGCTCTGAGGTCTCCTTGCTCTTCTTCTTCTTCGCGGGTTCTTCTGAGTCGACAGATTTGCGCTTCTTCTCGGACTTCTCAGACTTCTCCTTCTTGTCCTTCTTCTCGGACTTCTTCTCGGACTTCTCGCTCTTCTCGGACGCTCCGCTCTTGTCAGCCTTGGAGGAAGACTTGGATTTGGAGGGCTTGGCGTCGGCGGAAGGTTTTGACTTCTTCGGCGCGGCGAAGATGTCGTCAATGTCGGCTGCCGTATCGGCCGCAGGCGCGGGCTTCTTGTCCTTCTTGCCCATGTCGTACGCTTCTGGTTGTGTTTGTTTACATCTAGACCTGCATCCATTCGCCATCCTCTCATACCTCAGCCGCACACGAGAGATTGTAAACGTGAGGACTGGCGATATTTTTAGTCCCGCTCGTGGGACTCCGCACTCCCATCTCTGTGACCAGGCACGACTCGGCTGTCGTTGCACGGCTGCACGGAGATGACCCGCAGCCGGACGGAGGGGACGGTCCGACCGATACGTAGCTGCGGATGATCGCTGTGCTTCTCTGTTACTCACTACACGTCAACTGGTGACTCACGCAATATGGCGACGCTGTCTCTCCGCACGCTACCGAGCGTGCGTCTTCTCCCCCGTGTTCCCGCCGGTGTGCGGTTCCGAAGCAGTGAGTGTGCCGTGGCGCAGCGTGACGTCCTGCATGTGTGGCCTTCCCCGCTTGTTGTTGCGGCCTTCCCCCCCCCCCCCCCTGCCCTCTCTCCTTCCCCTTCCTCATGCTTTTCGAGAGACCGAAGCTGTGAGGCAGCACCCGCGAAGCTAACCTGCAGCCACCTCCGCCCCGTCTCCGATCCCAGTCCCGCCTTCCCTCGCCTTCGCCTTCGACATCGACGGCGTGCTGAAGCAGGGCCACCATGTGCTTCCCCAAGCCCGTCGAACGCTCCAGTTCCTTGCCAACCTCGATGGAAAGCTCGAGCGCCCCGTCCCGTTCCTGCTCATGACGAACGGAGGCGGCGTGCCGGACGCTGAGCGCCGGAAGGCCCTCAGCCGTGACTTTGACCTGGAGCTCGGCGAGAACCAGCTCGTGCAGAGTCATACGCCCCTCCAGAGTGTCGTGGGACAGTATAAGGACCGGCCGGTGCTGTGTATTGGCGGGCCGGGGGATAATGCGCGTAGGGTGGGCGAGTCGTGAGTTCTTCCTTCCTCGCTGCCGGCTTCAGCCCCCTCCCCAACAGAAACGCGGCTAGCGAATCCTCCACGTCTAGCTGACACCCAGGTACGGCCTCAAGAAGGCCGTGATCCCGCAGGACATCATCCACTGGCGCCGCTCGATCTGGGACAAGACCGACCCGCCGCCCGAGTCGATGGTTCGCGTGAGTGACACGTTCCTCGCAGCTGTTTGGCGTTCTACGAGAGCTAATCCCAGCACGACATCGACTTCAACACGACGCCGATCGAGGCCATCTTCGTCCTGCACGACTCGCACGATTGGGGCCGCGACCTGACGCTCATCAACGAGCTCGAGCAGTCCGAGGGCGGCCTGCTCGGCACCATGCGCAAGGACAGGCACAAGCAGAAGGAGGGCGGTGAGGTGCCGTTGTGGTTCTCAAACCCGGACCTGGAGTGGAAGTCGTGAGCCCAACTTGGCGCCAGCCAAGCGTGTCCTCCCCCTTCACATCGGACGTGTTCTTCTCCCTCACATTTCAGCAGACGATGCATCTACTGTGGAGAGGAAGGACAAGCTGATCCTTGCTTGAAGAAAAGCTGACATCAGCGACTACCCCGTCGTCCGCCTCGGCATGGGCGCGTTCCGCATCTCGGTCGAGGCCGTGTACAAGGCGTGCACTGGGCTGCCGCTCAAGTACCACCAGTACGGCAAGCCGCACCACGCGTCTTACGACTTTGCCAACACCATGCTCGACAGGCAGGCGAAGAGCCTCGGCGTGAACGGGCCGTTGGACGTGTGAGTATGAGTGGCGAGCGGCGAGCGAAGCGAGTCCGCCTCTAACTCTTCCGCCTTCAAACAGCTTTCTCGTATGCGTGTCGTAGCTGACAAGCAGGTACATGATCGGCGACAACCCCCTCAGCGGTAAGTACGGCACCTCGCTCTCCGCAGCGTTCGCACCTCCGCTGACATCAGACATTGACGGCGCAAACCGGTACGGGTGGAACTCGGTCCTCCTCCGCACGGGCGTGTACGCTGGCGGCGAGCCGGCCAAGAAGCCAACGATGATCACCGACGACGTCGAGCTCGCCGTCGAGTGGGCGTGGAAAAAAGAGCTGAAGAAGATGCAGGCGTGAGCTGGCCCTGACCCACAGCGATAGAATGCCATACGGGTCATAGACTAGACGGCCCTGGCGTTTATACCGATGCAGTTTCTTGAGCCTCGTCGCAACCTTTTCTGCACACCTTGCGTGCGCATACGCCGTTGCAAGCCACTTGCGGCTCTGTCGTGTGCGGCTGTCACCGCTTGAGACCGGCCAATAGCCGCCTCAAGCCGGTCAGGGCCGGTGCCCTGCCGCCGGCCCGTTTCGTCGGTGACTTCATGACTTCATCGCTGCCCCATCTCTTCACTTCTTCAAACACGATGTCCGCCCCCGCCCCAGCCGTAGAGTCCATCCCCGCCTCGCACGAGCCCGTAAAGGCAGCCCTGCTAGGCGGCGGTCTCTTCGCGACGAACAGCTACGTGCCCTCTCTGGCCTTGGTCCCCGGCCTGTCTGTCTCCACCATCTGGTCTCGTTCCCCCGAGTCGGCCTCAAAGCTGGCCGCAAAGGCGAAGGAGACCGGCCTCCCTAACTCAGCGTCGCCGGAGGTCAAGTCGGGTCCCGAAGGCCTCGATGAAATTCTGAACGACGACACCATCAAGGCCGTCATCATGGTGCTTCCCCTCGGTGTCCAGCCTGATATTATTAGGAAGGCATGGAAGGCGGGCAAACACGTTATTTCTGAGAAACCCGTCGGCCGGAATGTGGAAGAGGCCACGGAGCTCGTGGAGGAGTACGAGAGGGAGTGGGCGCCGAAGGGGATCGTTTGGCGCGTGGCTGAGAGTGAGTCCCCTTACCCCTTCACCTTGTCCGTGCACCATGCGGCCGCTTCCTTTCGTTCCTGTCTACTGAGTAGCCAGGCTGACGACAGACTTCGCCCACGAACCCTTCCTGCACCGCGCCTCTGAGCTTCTGACCTCCCCCTCAGTCGGACCAGTGCTCTACTGGCGGATGAACTTCGAGACAGTCCTTTTGGATGGCGCATCATACCACGCGACGACCTGGCGCACGGTGCCGGACTACCAGGGCGGATTCCTCCTCGACGGGGGCGTTCACTGGGCAGCGGTGCTGAGATGCGTCCTCCCCGCCTCCTACTTGCCTACGACCATCACCGCTCATAAAGCCCTGCACAGGTCCCACATGCCGCCACACGATACGCTGATCGGCCTGGCGCTCCCTTCTCCCCAGGCGACGACTGAGCCGCAGGGCAGCTTCAACCCAGGCGAAGGGACGATCGAGCTGAAGGATATGCCGGTGAAACCGGGGAAGAGCAGCCCAGTCGGCAGCTTCACCCTCTCCTGGGCTCTGCCCGACACTCAGCGCGACAGCAGGGCACAGAACGAGCTCCGCGTCACGTGTGCGCACGCAACGCTGACTCTCATCAATAAGGGGAGGAGCTGGCGCCTCGAGCTCCGTGGCGAGGACGGGGGTGAGGTGCAGGATGTGAGCGAAGAAGGGCCCGTGAGCGGTGTCGCGCGCGAACTTGCTGAGTTCGCGGCCGCCATCGCTGGAGAGAAGGGAGTGAATAATGGCGAGCCGAGGGCGGCGCTCTGGGACGTCGGGTTTGTCGAGGCTGCGCTGGAGAGTGAGGGAAGGCCAAAGGAGATTGGCGTTAAGCTGACCGTGTAGGGGACAATAGACATATGCAAAGGAGATGGACAATGAGACTCACGTGGCACTGACTGCTCACCAGTGGCACACTGGTGTGGGCTCGTGCTGGTGCTGACGCTGACACAGCTGCCGCAGTTGGGTGGGAGGGGGATACATACAGTGCGCTCACTTGGCAGGCGCGGATTACGGAGCGATAAGGGGCGTGTCAGGGACAATGGAGTGTATGGAAGTATGGATGGAGTCGTGTATCGTAAGGGACTAAGTACAGCTGAGCTTTTCGGTTTTCTGGTTTTGGGGTCGTTACGCGGACAATGAACAGTGGAACTGAGGCATGAGACTGGGGTTGAGACGGAGGATGAGAGGTCATGAGACGTGAGGTGTTGTGTAATGAGGGGCTACGGGATGTAGGACGTGTCGTGCGGGTGGGAGGGGTGCATGTCCCGGAGGGTGATGCGACGTGTTGGAAAAGAGGGTGATGACGCCTTGTAGGGGGCTTTGCTGATGTGACGATGCTGATTGACTGATTCGACTGATTCGACTGATTTAACTGATGTTCACAATGATGTAACAGGTGCTGAGACGGACGGAATTGACGGACATTGGAGACTTGCTTGTTCTTGATGTCGACCTAGTGGTATGTTGGATGATCCGCCGGACACAGCACAGCGTCGGACTACAGCCGGGGACTGGCGGCCTCGACGGCTCAGCGGCGGACACAGCCAGCCCCGTCGCTGCCCTCGTCGTCGCAGTCGTAGCTGCTCTCGAGGTACGGAACGAACCTCTGGGTCGCGTTGCCTCGGCCCTGGGGCTCCTGGCGAACGGGGCGAGGCGGCGTCCAGTACGGCCTTTCGTAGCGGCTGGGGGCCGGTGCGGGCTCGGCATGTTCCCAGCGGTGCCCCTCAGGCGGACGCTCATACCGCCCGCGCTCCGTGTACATCTCGATGCGGTTGTCGACGTTGTTCAAGTAATGCGCGTACTCCTTCAAGTCCGCGGGCGTGCGCACGCACTCCGGGCGCGTGATGCCCATCTCGCCGCGCGCGACCCGGTCCCAGAACTCAGCCTCGACGTGGCGCACCGCCTGCGGGTCCACGTCGACCGGCTTGTACTTGCCCAGCGTGAGGGTGTGGACGATCTGCGCCCACCGGTCGCGCTTGATCTCGACCGCAGAGTCGTCGCGCTTGAATTCGAGGGAGTGTCCGCCGGGGAGGATGTCCCGCCCGCCAAGGTCGATCGAGGCGCTGAATGAGGTGGGGATCGAGGGGTCGTCGTGTGGCTCGTCCTGCTTGTGCTGCCTGTTGGGATGCCTGACGGCGTCTAGAAACTTGAGAAACGGGTTGGGCGAGGAAACAGGCGGCGCCGCCTCCTCCGGGTTGGCGTACGTCGGGAGCATACCGAGGGCGTACATCAGGTCCCAGTCAGCCTGGTTGAAGTGCTGCTGCTCCCTCTCCCAGGCGCGCGAGGCGCCGCCGTCGATGAGGTGCGCCGCCGGCACGAAGTCACGCGGCGTGGGCGCCACAACGATGGGACGGGAGACGTCGTACGGAGCCTCGAGGTCGGTACGATACTGGTGCTGCTCGGGAGGGCCGGGAGCTGGCGGGCGCCCCCCGACCGGGTCGCCATGCACGTCCATCCTCCTCATGCCCCCCTGAGGAGAGCGTTGATTCCAGCCGAAAGCCGGCGGAGGGGGCGCACGACCACCCGCCCCCAGCCCCGCTTCAGCCTGGCGAGGACCGGCTCCTCGAAACTCGCGTCCGTCGACGGGGTCGCGAAAGCCATTGCCCGCACGTCCTCCGCGTACTCCGTGCTGGTCTGAGAGTACCAGCCACTCCACCGGCTCTCGGCCCGCGGGAGCCACACCGAACCCAGGTCCGAGCTGTCCGACCAGTCGGCGTCCCCCGAGCTCTCCTCCCAATTCTCCATCGGCGAGGTTTGGACGCCTCGCGACACCGTTGTGACCGTTGCACTCGCCTCCGTTGCCGGGATGGTCGTCGTGTCCTCCGCCGCGAAATTCGGGCTCGGGCCACCCGCGCCCCTGGCGCTCCAGACGCTCAAGGAGCTCCTCGATACCGTCGGGAAAGTAGCGAGCGTGGCGGGCTTCGCCGTTCGCGTGGGCATTGATGAGGTCGAAGTACTGCTTGTGCGCAAGTTCGGCAGGCTCGTCGGACGCTGCAGAGTCGCCCGACCTCGTGGACTCGTAGCCGGAGTCGGTCCGCTCCATCTCCTCAGGCTCTGCAGTGAGGACATCATCGAGCCACGGCCTGTCGCTGCGGTATCCGCGAAAGGTGCCAGTGGCGCCGCCACTGCTGATGTCGGCGATGGGGGGACCGTCGTTTGCAGCCGAACGAGCCTTCGGGGCGGCGGGGGTAACGATGTCCGGCTTGCTGGTGGGGGTGAAGGGGTCGGTGGAGAGTTCGTCGAGGGGAGTCGTAGGCGCCGTGTGAAACTCGCTGCTGTCGTCCGATAGTGAATCCCACGTCTTCATCTGCTTGTCAGACCTGTCTTCAGAGCCAGGAAGCTGATGAAGGAATGAAGGCATGGCGAGGGCACTCGCGTGTTGATGACTCTCCGCTCCCCTACTCTGGGCAACATCCGACGAGCATGGGTTGTTGCCAGGATGAACCGGTCGCGGAACTCCCTTCTGTGCTGACCACAATGACCTGGGGTTTAATGAACCCGGTTTCAGACGTGCCCACAAGCTGTTCTGGCGGACGGGTAGCGGCTCAGGTTGGGGGCTCAGGATTGTGTATGGGTGGGTCAAGTATTCCTCCTTCGATCTGTACCGGAACCTTCCAAACAGCCGCGCGTTGTAAGTGCCTGCGTACCCAGCCACCCGCAAGCGGTCATTACACCGCATAACGAGGTTTACTATACGGGCGTACGTCCCCGAGCTCAGCGAGAACTGGATGACAGGCTTGGGCACAGAGGGGAGGATGTTGAGGATGGGGCCGACTCCATCAGGAATTGGCCGGTACGATCTCACCACAGACCCATCCTCCGGAACGGATACCAGCTTGATGGCGAAGGATGGGCTGATGGTGCTGATTAAAAGGGTGCCTAACAGCTCGATCGCCGCTGGGTCAACCGTCCCCTCCAATTCCAACAGCAACCGCTCCCGGTGGCGCTCCCTGGACATTCAGACTTCACTCCCAAGCTGACGATTACGATGAAGAGGAAGACAATGAGAGAGCACTTACGGAGCCGTCGCGCCAAGTCCTCGCTGGCATGTGAAGCGTGCGGCAACAGGAGGGAGGGGACGAGAAGCTGAGGAGGGGCCGTGGTGGCGAGAGGGGTGGAAGAATGAAGATGATGGGATGATGATGGGAAAGACGAAGACGACACGACGTGCCATGCCCTTTTGTGCCAGTGGGGAAACCAGGCAGGAAGCTGCCGTGACCGCAGCAGGTGTGCACTGTTGCGCCTTTCAGATGTGCCCATGGAGTGCGTATTCGAGTGTGTGCTGTGTGTGGGAGCACCTGAGAAGCTGAGAGCGGGGGGAAAGGCGTCAGGCTGTCATCGTGTGGGCGTCCAGTTAGCCCCGGAGAGCTCCCTTGCACCCCGCACAGCTGCAGAGACCATGGCAGATGGGTAAGAATCGTGCCAAGGACGGGAGGGATCTCGCTCGATTGGTCAGGCTGGTGCGACTGCTGCGGCTAGCCACCATGGCAACCTGTCGTTCGGAATCGGCCGGGCTTCTACGTATCGAACGACGGCGTGGAGCCATGGGTCTTCACAACGTTGCCATCGATGAGTGATCAGCTTCAACACAGTGCTAATAGGTGCATCAGAGGTGCAATACTGGTAAGAGAATAAAAGCAGTCTACAATAGGCTCCATCAGGATATCAGAGGCCACATTTTAGAATTGCATCGCGTTCAGGGGTACACGTGTCTTCGATAATGGCTACACCACGGTTGTTTGGATCGTGAAAGTGGTGTAAGCGGTTGTACCTTGATTGGTATGGAAATTGCCGTAGACAGCGAAGGTCAGCGCGTCGCCAGCAGGCAGCCCTTCAAGGCGGTACTGGAAGATAACGAAGAGGAACTGAAGGCGGTTGTACTCCTCCAAAGGGAAGAGGAAGTGTTGCACGATGTTCAGGCCGAGGATGCTACTATAACTGGAACGAACGGCGACGTGGGTGTGCCAAGGGGGAACCGAGTCGTCGAGCTGAGGCAACGTCCAACCAGGGCTTCCGCAATGGTTGCGGGACCGGAGAGTCAGAAAGAAGTGAGATCCAATCGGGATCTTGGCGAGAGCCTGCTTGGCCTCACGGTGAAGGTTCACAATGGTCACCGCGTGGGGTCGAGGGATCTGAACAATGTTGCCCGATTCGTCACCGAAGGGCATCGTCTGCTGCTCCTCAGCAGGGGTCCCTGGAGGGGCGGGGCTGAGAGGGCGTTGATTTTGCTGCATGGATGTTTCGTGAGAATCCGAGGAGAGCTGGTTAGGCTCGTTCTCCTGCGGCTCCTCGCCGGTGACACTTGACTGTCGGCGGAGGACGGTTGGAATCAAGGGTTGCTGGGGTGCATCTCCTGGCATGGTGAAGCGCAGCAAACGGAGAACGTGAGTGAAAGGTGATCAATCAGACCGTAGCTGCTGTCAGCTCAAGTGCTGTCGGACCACTCACCAGATGAGAACTCAAATGCAGATAGTGGAGAGAAAGATGAAACTGATGCGCCCAGCTCGTGAAGGTCGACCTGACAATTGGGGCAACTGGGGTCCCGGAGAAGAGGACAGAGCTGGACGTTGCGGCCATGGTAGCGGATGCAAACGGGATAAGGAATGAAGACAGCTGCATGCTCCGCCGAGCGTTGATATTGAGCGTACGCCATTGAAGGGTTGCCATGAGAAGGCGCGCCACCAGATTGTGTGGTGTGTGTGGCAGTGCGAAAATTCGAATATTGCGGGCCGTGCACTGTGGATGTCTTAAAGCCGTCGTCGTCGTGCTCCACCTCACCATGCATCCGCGCTTCATTCGGCCGAAGCCCTTCGCATACTAACGTCAAGGTGCAAAGGGGGTGGAGGCACGTTCGATGCTGCTGGCGCCGAATGTCGATACGGAGTGTCAGCAATGCCGTGATGTAGCCCATGTTGCGAGACGCAGTCCGTCCGAGATCCGTCTGGCTGGACGGGCGATGACCTCGACGATTCGACCGCGTTTGAACACGCGACCCACTTCCACATGCAAAAGTCCCCGGATGGAGTCTACGCCCCCCGTTTGATGGGATCCCATGATCGCTGCTTGTTATGTACGCTCAGAGCTGGTTTAGGTCGACTGACGATGTTACTCGCCGAGAAGTTGCACTCCGTCCCACCTCAGCCCACCTGTTGCAATAACTCTCAGTATAGTTTTAGAAGATGCCTCGAGGCATGCGACGCTCTTTGAGAAAGTATGAGGCCCCGAAGATGCAAGTTCGCCCCCTGGAAATTGCGCGCGTACACGCGGTCCTATCCCGAGCTGTCACGCGGAAGGTCAATACCGTCTGAATATTGTTTGGAGGGATATGGAACCGGATGCATTTAACAGGTATGGACATGACGAGCAGAAGACTTGGGTACGCCTTGAAGAGCCTCTATTCGTTGACGAGGTGTCTACCATGACGCGGGACGGGCCCTCAGAGGGTCGCGCAAGTGCGTCCTGCCGGCCAAGCGAGCCGTCTTGTCGAGAGCGCTGCCGAAGAAGAACGGTACCATGGGGGGCTGAACCTCAACGTTGATTTCGCGCTTGCTAAGCGCGAGCATCTCCTCACACCAGGTGTGGTGCCTCAGGACGTAGTCCTTGACGGCACCGGTGAGGGCGCGGTTCTGGCCCGTCCAGCGCATAGGACCCCTGTTGAAGAGGTAGCTCTTACGCTCAATGATGTCGTTGAGACAATCAAGGCGGCCAGCGACATGCTGAGCTTCAAAGAGGGCAGTCCAGTTCTCATCCGATTGAACGAGAATGAACACATCATCGACGATGATGGGGTCGTCGATGTAGACGGCAAGGCGGTTGTGGAAGCTCTGGGCTGAACCCATTGTTCGAAGGCTGAATAATGACTGATTTGGGGTCTGGGTGTAAGCTTAGGATGCGAAGCGGGCAGCTCACAGTAGTAAGGAGTACTCTGTTGTGGAAACGATGATTGATGCTTCTTGAAGGTGATGAAGCGGATGAAGAGACGTCGAGGGAATCGTAATGGTTTGTGAGTAGCTGACCATGTCTCTGGACAGTGTGCTCCTGCTGTCGTTGGTCTGGAGGTGCGAGGGTACGAGACACTCGAGTATTCAAGAACCAGACCGAGACAGATCGGACTGACGGGACGGCAGCGCGTCCGCGTCTGGGCATCCTGTGGTGACTGTCCTCTGACGACGCGACTTGTCATCACATTTCGCCAGGTCACCCATTCGCAAAGCACAACTAGAACCACGGGGGGGTTCATGGTTACAGCCATCTCAAAGAGGTGCAGAGGTGCAAAAGTGCGGAAACAACGGTTCCTGTGACGCGTGCGTCCAGAGTCTGGGCAGTTCCCCTGGACGGCTCAGAGCAGACCCCGCGGCCAGAAAAGGCAGCAACGCAGAGGCGCACGACGCAGCCGCTGTCTCGCGCCAAGGGCCTCGCCTGTTTTTCTCCCTCGGGTGAATGGACTTCGCACTTTGGTCGCTCCTCGAGCTGCCAAGTACCTCGACAGATGAGCAGTGCCTCACGCCCAAACCCCGTAGGGTAACGAGACAGCCGGGCTCTGAGGACGTATATAAGGAGCACATTCTCGCGACCTCCCTCTGCTTTCCAACGTCGTTTCACCCTTCGCTCTTCACCTTAATCAGTACTGGCGAGCTACATAGCTTGTAATCTGCTAGCTCACTCTCAGCCTCGACACCTACCTTCACACCCTCGGCCAAAGTCGCTGGCAACGCACGTGAGTTATCCAGGTGGCTTGAGGCTAACTCCGAATCAGCCTTGGCCACTGTCTCGTCACCGCCATCCACGACGTGCAGGGTCGGTTCGGAACATGAGGGTCTGCCTGATAATCAGAGACTCGGTCATTCTCTTTCCGGACTGTGAGTTACAGTACCCGACAGCGCATCTAACTCCTCCCAGCGGCTGAACGAATGGCTTTCTCGAACACCGATATCACCCAGGGCGGTCGCATGTGAGTTACCCAGACGAGGATCCAGAACTGACATCCAGGCGATCAGGCCCACAGTATTCTACGTGGCTCACGCTGCTGCTTACTCGGTCTCTCGCTGTCGTGGCTGTGAGTTGCAAATGCGATAGCGGTCTAACTCCATCCAGCGCCTAAACGTAAAGGGCTTTCAAGCACCCCGATGGGACGGTCACTTGAGTCGCATGTGAGTTGACCAGTCCGTCGGTCGAACTCACACGCAGACACGAGGCCGCCAGCACTCCGTGTGGATCCTACCAAGCAATTGCGAAGACTGGCAACGTATCGGAAGCGGTGCAGTGAGTTTTGATTTGGTCGAATGCTGACTCTCAGTTCGACGTCTGTGGAGGGAAACCGATGGCGTGAGTTGTACATACTCGTCTCGATTAACTCGATCAACTCTCAGGCCAAAGATAGAACAAGAACGACACGTGCCGCATACCCCCCGAGGTCGCCCTTCCGTCCCCCAAAGCACTCGCCGGCGAGTTCAGGCCCGCAAGTTCAAACTCTGAGGTCAACCAATGGATCGCGACACCAGCATGCGGCAGCCACGTTGCCTTACCACTTACATCTCAACAAGGCGCGTGGTAAGTGGGTCAACCCGCCTCGGAACGGCGAACCGGAACTCCTGCCCGATCAAAATCGGTAGAGGACGCCTCTCAACTTCCAGTGTGAGTTACGAAGATTTCGATCGCCGGTTAACTCCTCCCAGACCCTTGTAGAAGCCGTGGCAGCTTTCTACGAATTGTACTTCTAGACTTCCCGCGTGAGTTACGTACACGTAACCCTCGATTAACTCCTCTCAGGTCTGTGTTCGTGTTGAATCGTGACAGCTGTGCACGAGGATGTTGGCCCCATTACCCTCCCATAGTGAGTTACCGACGAGTGGCAGAGATTAACTCCTTTCAGATTCGTTCAAGCGAAGGTATCGCCTGCACTGGGTGAGTTGCATGCCTCGCAGACTGACTAACTCCGCTCAGACGCTTGCACGTTCGTGCTTCTGGCCAGTGGCTTGGACGTTTCCCGGCAGCGGTTGCGTTAATCAGCTCGATAACCAACTCCAATCAGGTCCAGATCGACACAGCGTACTCTGTGGATCAAGCGCACACTGTGAGTTCTGATGCGTAGCCGCATTAACTCTGCTCAGGCGTCCGTAGTAGCTCTGCCCCTCCTTGTCGCGGACAGGCGGTGGGACCTTCGCAGGTGAGTTATTCTGCAACCGCATACGCTTAACTGACGTCCAGGCTTTGATGGGATCCATGGCCGTTCGTTTATCGCACCTTGTGAGTTTCGGGGATTTGCTGGTGGTTACTCTCCTCTGCCTCGCCATCGTCATGCGTTGCTGTGTGGGTCTGGACTTCTGAGATAAGCTGCTGGGTGCTCGCTTTCAAGCTAACAACAGTGCCGGCGGTTGGTCGACGATGTCAGTCGAGACTCGAGCCAGGAACGGCGGTAGTAGTTTTGTATACCGGTGATGCACTGTTCGTAAGACAACCCGCGGCTTGCCCAGTGGGGGTTAGGTAATGGCATGAGTCGCGTCGGAACGTTACAACAGAATGAGGATATAATAGGTGTGGCTGGTTGTGGGTTGCCGAGTATGCTTTTGGTGAGAGGGAGTCAGTCATGGGCGGCTTTCGCCAGTGACTGAAGACAATGTCCGCTTGCTGTGTATGCTGCAGGTGACAGAGGAGCCGTGGGCGGTCGGCTTACTGGGCTCGCTGGGTGAGCCAGGCGAGGACGATGTCGAGGTTGTGCCTCGTCTTGTTGCTCGTGGAGTAGCACTGAGGTCAGCTCGTCGACCCGTTGTACCGGTCCTCTAGCTTACAGAAACAGCACGACCCTGGATCTCAGCCAGGCGCATGCGGCTGATCATGTCGTCAACGGGGAGCGAGCCAGGGAGGTCGTTCTTGTTCGCAAGCACGAGGAGGGGCACGCCGGCGAGGTCGGGTATCGAGAGAAGCGAGTGCAGCTCCGACGTCGCTGTCGGCAGGCTCTTTTGCTGGCTGTCAGTCCAAAGGTCCCCCCATGCAAACTCACGTCTGCAGAGTCCACAACGTATCTGTGGTCAGCTGTACCCCGACGCAAAAGAAGCTTACACAATCGCATTGGTTCCACGGCAGTAGCGGTCCCACATCCCACGGAACTTGGGCTGGCCCTGTAGGTCAGTTGAGAGCTGTAAAGGGAGAACTCACGGCAACGTCCCAGATCTTCATCGTCACATTTCCTTTGCGGACCTGGCGGAGGTTGAAGGCGACTGTGGGCACCACATCCTCGGACCACTGGCCGGAGCCGAGCACGTTCACAAGCCTGTAGTTGAGCAGTTCAGCAAGGTTGTGGAAGGAAGCGGCCGTTGAAAGGAAGGTATTGATGAGGTAGTTAATCGAGGGGTGCGGCGTTTGTTGTTGTGGTTCAAGCCATCAAGGGACGATCGTCAGCGGGTGCACAACGCCGATCAGTCTGAGGTCACATACGAGGTCTTTCCGCTGGCCTGGAAGTTAGCTGTGAAGGTAGAGCGCGCAGCTTACCTGAAGTCCAATGATCGTGATCTCGATGTGCTTGCTCCAAAAGAGCGACCAGAGCCATTCGAAGAATCCACCGAAGATGGCCATCTCAGTGGAGCAGGTTGATGAGGTACGATGATGAGCTTCAGAGGTCCTTCAACGTTGGTATCGAGGGACGATCAGAGTGTCACGGAGGAGGAGTTCGAGCCAGTCGACTTCCCCGAAGTTCGAAGCGAAGGCTGCAGCGCTAAGTGTCCCTTCGACACGGATGTTGCGGGGGCAGTGTGGTGCCAAAGGCGCAGACGGGTGCGGAGAGGAATGTGAGTGGTGGTCGAACGAGCGAGTGGAGTGAGTGTCTTGGACGGCGAGAGTCAAAAGCTGTTGGGGTACGGTCGAAGGCAGGGCGGGACAAGAAGTCGCTGGCAAAGGATACAGTGCTGAGGTCGATTAGAGATGTGGGGAAGTGGGTGTCTTTGTACAGAATAGATTGAGTACTGACTGACTGATGACGACGGAGCGGGGCCGTTTGGAGCCTGGAGTGGCAAGTTGCCAGGCACACCGATCTAAGTCGCCGATCGATCGCCCCCGTCATGTGCCCAGCGTGCTCAGCCTCCACACCTTAACACTCCTGAACCCACACTCTCTCCGATTCAGTCGCAAAGCAGTGCATGACAGATGGTATCTCGATCTTGAATATCATGAGGGGTATATAGTGCACAAAGGATAAATACAGAGTATAAGTAAGAGTTGAGAACCAAAAGAGGCGGAAGAAAGGACGCAGAGCACATTGGCGGTCCGGTTACATGTGGCTCTTGAAGAGTCCCTCGTTGATATACTGCGCGGTGAGAGAACGTCCGCCGAAGAAGCGTCCCTGCAGTCCACGCTGAGCACGCTCAGCCCCATCGAGGTCTTTGAACTCCATGTACACGTCACCCTTGTTGCTCATCTTGTCGACCTTGATGCGGGCAACGCGGCCGTACTTGTTCTCGACCTCGACCTTGACATCGTCCGCCAGGTCAATGTCCCAGTTGCGCTCCGTCTCCTCGTCGGGGTTGAACATGTTGCTCACGAGGAGGAAAGTAGTCGGGCGGGCACGCTCCTGCTGCTGAGGAGGCGGCGCACGCGAGCGCGAGGAGTCGTCCGGGTTCTCGCGGCGGGCGAGCTTGTACATCAAGTCCATGCGGCCCTGAGCATCAAGACGGCCACCGCGGCGGCCGTTACCACCGCCACGCTCCTCATCCTCAATGCGAGGCGCACGGGGCGGGTCGACGCTCATAACCTTGATAGTCTTGTCGGCGAGCTCGAAGTTGTTCATCGCATCAAGAGCCATCTGGGCGGAGTTGAGTTCCGCGAACTGAATGTAGGCGGTTCCCTTGCTGGTGCCAGTCACATCTGTGTGCAAGTCCACGAATTCAATCTCACCGAATGGCTCAAAGACTTGACGGATGTCCTCCGCGTTGAGGACCTCGGCAAGGTCGGCGATGAACAGGCGGTGGTACGGGAGAGCCGCCTCAGCGTGCGCGTTGATGTCCACACCGAGGCGGTGCTGCAGACCTGGGCTAAGTGGGGGGAAGCGGCGCTGCTGAATACGCTCACGACGCTCACGGCGCTCGGCCTTCAGAGTCGCTAGGATGGCTCCGAGGTTCATGCCGTCGGGGTTGCTGCTCGCGTCGGTGAGGGTAACGAGGATCGGGATACCCATGACGATAGTTCCTGAGAGAGCAAGTGCCTTACTAACCAGATCGGTTGAAGCCAGTTCCACATACCCGATGCCCCTAGAACGGCGAGAGTGGCGGTCGTTGATGATGCGTGCATCGCGAACGGTGCGCGGGCCAAGCTTGTCTTCGAAGAATAAGCCTAGATCTGAGGATTTGAGTGACGCGGCAAGCTGCGAGACAAACACGGATCGCGCCTCTGAGTCCACCTCGTTAAGGAGGTCGGCGGCCTCATCGCGCGCGGAGCTTCCACGACGACGACGGGGGCTATGGTATTCACGCTGCAGGGTCAGCTTAACTCTACAGCCTTGTAAACTCACTCCTTCACGACGAGCCGCTTCACGGCGCTCCTCCATCATCTCACGGTCTCGGCGCTCACGCTCGCGCTCCTTCTCCTCTCGGGTCATCGCACGGACACGGGCACGTTCGGAGTCTCTGTCGTCACGGTGGCGGCGCTCGCGCTCACGGTCCCTGTCACGGGAACCCGAGCGGTCGCGGTCACGCCTGCTGCTGCGGTGGCTACGCTCATCATCATCGCGGTCACGTTCGCGGTCCCGGTCGCGACGATCATCGTGGCGGCTCCTGTCCCTCTCGCGCTCACGGTCGCGGTCGCGTCCGCTGCGTTCGCGGCTGTAGCTCCTGTCGTCACGGTCGTCACGAGATCTGCGTCTGTCATCATCGCTCTCGCGTTCGCGGCGGCGGTGGCGGCGCTCGCGGTCGCGCTCCTCGTCAGAGTCGTAGTGGCGGCGGCGGCGGTCTTCATGCTCGCGGTCTTCGCGCTCATAGTCGCGCTCGTCGTCGTGACGATGGCTACGGCGTCGGGTCCTGTCACGATCATCATCGTCATCCTCGCGATGACGCTTCTCACGTTTACTGTAGAATTGTTAGCACTCTTCAAGGAAGATGGGCCGGATGGCTGGTATGAGGGGACTTACGAGGTGAGTTCCGGGGTCCGGTCGCGCAAAGGCTGGGGCTCGGGGGGAGGAGAGACCGACATGATTTCACTGGCTTGCCTGTAGCTTAGTGCTGTCGGAGAATTTGGAGTGTCCCGAGATTG
This sequence comes from Trichosporon faecale, assembly GCA_039545375.1. Lineage (NCBI taxonomy): Eukaryota > Fungi > Basidiomycota > Tremellomycetes > Trichosporonales > Trichosporonaceae > Trichosporon > Trichosporon faecale. Next base: position 860,031 of record BCLU01000005.1, on the reverse strand, counting down.
AAATCAATGATCAGAACAAAGGCAGCGCGGAGATGGTTGGCTGAATGTTGTGGTAAAGAGACTGAACGATCTTTCGAAAGGATGTTGTGGCCACCGAGAATGCAAACGCATGCACGCTACGGCGAACATTGCGGGCTACGCAGGGCAACGAGGGCCTGCGATCGGCGGAGATACGGCGTTACGGGGCGGTGGCATTTCAGGGGCGGGTGGACTTCGTGACTGTCCGTCACCTCCGAGCCAAAAGTCGAGGCATCTGGAGGCGGAGACGAGTTCACGTCAACCACTAGCCAACGCACACGACTCGCCCATTATCAGATACACACCGGCCTTTCCGTTCCGCGCGTCGAGGGTGCACCTGAACATGCGGGATTGAGCGGCCTTCGATGATCATCCGACATCTAGCAGCTCGCACGGGTGCTCTCCGGTCATCCTTGACTAGCCTCCACCCGTCCGGCCGGCAGTCATCACGGCACCTCGCCTCCGCGTCGGTGGCTTTGGCTTCCCCCGATGTCGACGACCGACCAACACAACAACATGACAGCGACAATGTGACGAGGGCGCCGAGGCTGAAGATGCCCGCAGGGCGCGACCGTTCACCGCTGGACGCTTGCCGACCTGCTGTCTCTGCGTCTTCCTCGTCTTCCTCGTCATCGGTCCCTGAGTCCTCGCGCCGGTCAAGATTAGCTCGCAGTTCTACGCTGAAGTACCCCGGAAGGACAAAAGGTCAACGCAGTACAGCTGTTAGCTCGACTCCGCTGAACGGTGGACGGGCCTTCAATCGCGACTCGCCGCCTCACCTTCCCTCTGATGAAACCTCGACACCGGCGCCGAGACGGCTGAGCCCGGAGGAGCAGCGAAAACAGCGAGAACAGCGGGCGACTCTGTTTGTGGAGTCTGCTCTGTCAGTTCCTGTTCCCGATCCGAAGCTCTATCTCCAGCAGCTCGTTGGCCAGCTCGAATCCGACACTTCTCTGGTGAGCCCCGGCTCCATCGCCGCCCTTGAGACGTACGCCCTCCGTTTGAACGAGACGAGGGTCGCTGAGCGCGTCCGCGCCCTCGGGTTTCGAGAGCGCCTGCCGCTTCCTCCCCGACAGAAGATCGGCAGGTACCGGAACGCGAGGGTCACGACGAACCTGTGGATGACGAAGAAGTACCCGCCGCTACCGCTGCTTCCCGAGAACGAGGACAAGATCTCCCCGAACACGTTTCTGCGGCACCAGCACTACCTCCTGACGAACTCGGACGGGTACAGCCTGCGAACGGCGGTCAGCACGCTGGAGTCGCTGAAGGCGACCGAGGCGGAGAAGCTCGCTGCTCTGCACCTCGCCTTGTGCTATGCCAAGGAGCCGCACGTGTTACTCAACGAGGCTGAGGAGGTCGGTATGGAGTCCTTCCGCCGGCAGACGGTGCACTGCAGTGTCATCGCGCTGCTACAGCGACGAACTGGGACTGCCGACGTTCAGCGTCTGATGAAGCGCTTCAAGAATCGTCCATCGCCGGAGACGTTCCGCCTCGTCGCCCTGCACGCGCTGAAGCACAACAATGAGGAGCTCGCGAAGTACGCTTGGGAGGAGGGTCGGAAGTCCCTTTCGCATGAGCGTCGCATGGCCAGCATGCCGGTGACTCCGCGCCGACCACCTAGGGCTAGCAACCAAGCCGGTAGCGCAGCACCCCGAGTGACGCCCTTCTTTCGCCACCTTGGACGACACCTCACGCGCTGGGAACGAGTCATGCACGGCATGAAGGACCGCGGATGGGTGCACCGAGCACAGTTCGATCCGGAGAAGGTGCCGAAGGATCTGCCGACACTTGCGGCGCGGTGGTTCTGGGGTCCATCCCCGAGCCCGCCGACCGAGCAGGGGAGCGGATGAACAGCGATCTAGAGGAACAGGGACGGCAGGGACGGAGTCGAACGACGAGAACCAAGAGCGAGGATAGAGGCCCCACGCCGCACAACGATAGGACAGGAAAAGAAGACAACAGCAGCATCAGTGTACCACTACATTTTCACGGCATCTCTAGCATTAGACCAGCATCAGTAGACCTCTCATCATCATCATGCCGCCATTCATGCATACTTGCCATCGGACCTGCGTTGCGTACTACATGCGTTGTTGCAATTAGGTGAACTTGTGAGGCTTGCGTGACAATGAGAAATGTTCGGACACCCGACGTCCGCGTGGCGGGCGGGGAACTGACATCCTACTCCTACCGAGCCCTGTGGCTCGCAGCTACAATACAAAATGCTTTGCGCTATGTGCTGGGGGCGAAGTGCGACCACACTCTGCCGATCCCTCCTGCTGAGGCGCTCCGCAGCCTAAGACGCGAGACTCCGCCACCCAACCTCGGGCTGCTTCTCCTTCTTGGCCGCGAGGACGTGTGGCGGGACGAACTGGCCGTTCTTCCTCGCCGCTCCGCCCGTGGTATCCTCCTCGTCGTCTGAGTCGATGTTGGCCTCGGCCAAGCTCTCGAACACAGCCCCCGGGTCCGCAGCATAGCTCATGACCTGCTCCCTCTCTCTTCCGAGCGCTGCGCTTCCGCGGCGCCGCCCGGGGCGCTCGCGCATCACGCGGATCAGGTTCGGCACGACTACGCCCTCCCTGTCGCTGACACTGGTTTTGATCTGGTACTCGGCCCCGGGCTTGCGCGGCTTCATCGCAATGTTGATCGGCATGCTCCGCGCCAGCGCGCTCGAGGCGGGACTGTCGTCGTCGTCGTCGCTGTCGGACCGGTGGAGGACGGAGCTCATCTGGCCCTCGAACTTGGACCACGCGGCGCGGTGCGACGGCGCTTCGGCCGCAAACGTGCGCGAGAGGTTGTCGTCTAGCATCGACCAGATCCGCGCCTCGCGGTGCGACTTCGGCCGCTCCTGCTCTGGTAACAACGGGGCCGAGGTTGGCGTGTCCGTTTCCATGTCGAAGACGTATTCTGATGTCAGCTCATGGGCGGTGGGAAGAAAGCTTACCCTCCTCGTCGTTGTCGATCGCGAGACCGTCGACGTGCCCGTCCTTCTCCTCCTCCTCGTCCTTCACTGTCTCCTTCGTCTCCTTGGCGCCCTTCTCGGGCTCCTGGAACTTGACGCCCTTCTTCTTTTCTCCCACCGGCTCACCGTTCTCGGCCTTGTCCTTCGCCTTTTCGTCGGCAGGCTCGGCAGGCTTCTCAGTCTTCTCAGTCTTCTCGGTGGTGGCCGTGCTCTCCCGCCTCGCGCCGCGCTCGACACGCTTGCGCGCCTCAGCCCGCTCGAGCCCGATCCACGAGTCGATGCCCTTCTCCTCCTCCTCGACCTCGACCTCGACGTCCTCCGCCTTCTCCTCCTCCTTCTTCCGCCGTCCGTGCTTGAGCGCCTGCTCCTCCATCGCCGAGAACGCAAAGCTCATCGCGACCTCGCGGTCGACGCCCTGCTCGCGCGATACCGTCTTGGCGATGTTCTCGAGCTTGTTGTCGTCGAACTGCTTCGGCGGCGGGGCGTGGAAAGCGTTCGCGCTGATGCTCGCCGCGAGCAGGGAGCTCGTCTGGTTCTGCGCCGCGTGGAAGTTGTGCTGCCCCGAGATCTTTGGCGGCGACACTGTCACACCGCTCGGCCGCTCCAGGTCCGTGAACGGCACCTCCTTCTTGGGCTCGACCTTCTTGCCGTCGAAGGACTCGCGGGGCTTCGCTGGCGCCGCGGCCGGTTCGCTCGGCTGCGCGTGCGCATCCGCCCACCGGTTCCAGAGCACCTCGACCTCGCCGCGGACCTCGTCCTCGAGCCGCCGCATGTCCTCCACTCGCGCGTTGACGTACGCCACGATGTCCGCCTCCATCTCGCCCCGCTTGTCCTGCAGCTTCACAACTGCAGACTTGCACATCTCCCGCAGCTTAGCGTGGCTCGGGATGAACGGCGGCGGCAGGAAGAACGGATCGGGCACCGGCGGCAGGAAATGTGACGGCAGCTGGGGCCGCTCGGCCGCCTCCTCTGGCGGTCGCCCGAAACTGCTGTCCTTCGGGATATCCAAGTGTAGTCCGGTGAATGGGAGCGTTGGCTTCTCGAGTGCCTTATCGAGCGCTTCGCCGAACTGGTCATGTCAGCTGCAGTTGCGGAGAGCCGGTGTAGCTTTAGAGATACGGCATGGTGACTCACAAGAACGCCGCTGCTGAAGTCTACGGTGACCCACGCATTCTCCGGCGCCGTATCCTCCTTCTTCTTCCCCTTCGCTTCGTACACTCGCACGCCGCATACCAAGCACTTGCGCCAGCTCGGTTCGTCTGCCGGATCGCGCTCCTCGTCCTCATCGCTCTTGCTGTCCTTGGCACTCTTGCTGTCCTTGCTGTCGGAGTCGCTCTCGAAACGAGCCAGGTCCAGGTGCACCTAACTGGTCAGCGCTAACTGCGTCGTCTGGTAGCCTGCGGCTCATACGCACGATCTTCTCCGCCTCGGGCGGAAGCCAGGCCTTATGCCTGCTGTCGTGCTCGAAGGCGGACGGCCCGGCATGGACCTTGTCGAGGAGATCGTCTGGAACGCGCGCGGCGACCTGGACATTGAGGCACGCACAGGCGATTGCGCACGGCGTCGAGGTGCTGGGCAGCGGTGCGTCGTTGTGGATTGCGGGTGAGGTGTGGGAGGGTGGGAGGGAGCCGTCGGGCCCCGAGTCTGCGGGGTCGCTGGTCGGCATGGTGGGTGGAAAGGAGGCGGTGGTGGGTATTGCAAACGACGGATCTGGCGGTGACTCGGCGGTTGATGGGAGCAAGATGGATACGAAGTGGTTGTCTGGGTCTGGACGGTTGGATGTAGGTGGATGTGGGCTTGAGGTTACCTCCCGTCCGGCAGTCTGCGGTGGCTCGCCTGCGCGCTTGATGTCATTGATCGTCAAGAGTCGGGGCCGGAACTGGGTGGGTCTGGAGACTCCGCCAGCCAGCCAGCCAGTAGCCATACGCCCATGTACGCCCAGCGCCCAGGACCCGTCCCAGTGTGCGGGAATGCGGGCCAACCAAGCGACCCTCGGTGGTGGCTACGACAGGCGTCTCAGGGTCCCGCATGCCTAACTATGCCTATGCTATGTCCGGCCTCCACCTTGCTTACCCTTTGCCGCTCGCTGCTCAACAATTTCTGGCTTAGCCGGCGCGTCCGCCTTCCTCGTCCACTCGCAGAACGCATAGTTGCCGACTTCTCGCGACCGCCCGATCGCCCTCCGACGTCCTATCTCCCGTCGAGCACACATCTACGCACGCCTACAGGAACATTCGGCGACGCTCGGAGCTCGGAGACGCACGCCATGCCGATCCAGTGCAGCATATGCGAGTCGGCCCGCGCGCTGGTCAAGCGACCAAAGACCGGGCAGCAGGTGTGCAAGCAGTGCTTCTTCGATGTGTTCGAGACCGAGGTGCATGAGACTATCACGAAGAGCGGCGCCGGAGGAGGGAGCATCTTCCAGCGCGGAGAGCGGGTGGCTATCGGAGCGAGCGGTGGGAAAGGTACGCCGCAACACCGAGGCCTGCGGAACTGACATCAGACTCGACGGTTCTCGCTCATGTCTTGACGACGCTGAACCAGCGTTATGACTACGGTCTCGACCTGCATCTGCTCTCGATTGACGAGGGTATCAAAGGATACCGAGACGATTCTCTCGAGGTGGGTGCCCGGTGCAACGCCCAGCTTTTCGTCTCTAGCTGCTGAGCTGATGATGCAGACAATGAAACAGAACCAGGCAGAGTACGGTCTTCCCCTGAAGATCCTGTCCTATGATGAGCTGTACGGGTGGACCATGGACCGCGTCGTCGACCAGGTCGGCAAGAAGAATAACTGCACCTTCTGCGGTGTCTTCCGACGTCAGGCGCTTGACCGTGGCGCTGCCGAGCTCGGCATCGAGCACATCGTGACCGGGCACAACGCTGATGACATCGCCGAGACCGTCCTGATGAACAGTGAGTACTTCAGCACTTTTTCAGCTGCCCGTGTCTTCACCTCCAGCTGACATTCAGTCCTCCGCGGCGACGTAGCACGCCTCGGCCGCTGCACGGCAGTCACGACACAGGGCGACGACACGATCAAGCGCTCCAAGCCCTTCAAGTACGCGTACGAGAAGGAGATCGTCATGTAAGCTCTCCACATATCTTCGTACAGCTGACAGCAGGTACGCCTACTTCAAGAAGCTGACCTACTTCTCAACAGAGTGCATCTACTCTCCGGAAGGTGAGCTGATTGAAGTCGCTGAGCTAACGGCAGCGTACCGCGGCTACGCGCGCATCTTCCTGAAGGACCTGGAGGCCGTGCGCCCCTCGGCGATCATCGACATCATCCGATCCGGCGAGAGCTTCGTGCTCGACCAGAAGACCAAGGGCAACCTGAAGACTATGCGTGAGCTCGGTCTTCCTCGACCTTAGCTGACAGCGACAGAGACGTGCAAGCGCTGCGGATACATCTCCTCCAACGATCTCTGCGTGAGTGTTCCTGACGGGTCTTCCTTGCCTTGGAGGACTCGCCAGTTCGCCAATTGCTGAGGGTGGTCTAACTGACTTCAAAGAAAGCCTGCGCCCTGCTGCAAGGTCTCGAGAGCGGCCTCGACCGCCAGGCTCTCGTGAGTTGCACTCCAGTCGAGTTTAACTGACATCCAGAAAGACAGCTACAGCCCGAGCGGCGAGGCGCCCGCCGGCCAGCGCACGATCCCGAAGTACCAGCGCAAGCTCCGCGTTGCGGAGAGTTCGGAGGGTGTGGAGGGGATTGAGCGGCCGCTTGCCAAGGTCGAGATCAGCGCGGAGTAGACGCATCTCATAGATTGGGTTTCCGGCTGTCGCCTGTCTCTCGCCTGCCTCCCGACCGGTAGGACGAGGATCATCTGTACCACCACATCACTAGATATTACACTTGCATACTCATGTACAACTACTGAACGAGCCTGAAGGTCTGGTTCGGGTATCGCTTCTCGAGGCGGGCGTGCAGGTCTGGCTCTGCAACCTGCGAGCCGCCGACTGGCTGTCAGCTCAACTCCGTCTCCTGAGCTACCGCGGTACTCACGCTGGTTTCCGAGGGTGAGCCACCCCTCCCTGATATTGTGCTTGCGGCCGAAGAGCTCGAGCTTCCTGCCACTGCTCAAGCGCTCAAGGACGCCGTACACCTCGTCGGGCTTGCGGCTCGTCTCGCGCACCTCGGCGACGACGACGTCCGTGTCGATGCCTCTGCGCAGAGCGCGGAGACCCGGATCCTCGTCCCACGGCACGGGCTTGTCGCGGGGCCAGTTCGCTGGCCGCTTCAGCGCGACGAGCAGGTGCTCGCACGTGTGGTTCAGCCAATGGCCTGTCCGACCCGTGCGGATCAGGCGCTGCAGCTGGTTCGTCTTCAGCCACACCAGCTCGTCGACGCGCACGTAGCCCCAGAGCGCGAAGAGCTCGCGCGCAAGCTCCATAGCGCGGCCCGTCACCCACAGGGCGAGGATGCCCCAGTCCGGCTGCAGAGAGGCGAGCGGCAGGCCGCGCATCTCGTCGTCCGTCATCGTGCCATAGGGAAGCTGCTGTCAGTTCAATGGATCAGAACCCCCGAACTCACAGTCATGTGGATGTCCCATGGCGGGTCGGCTACAATCACCTGGAACCTGTCGTCAGCTTCAGGACATAACTGCAAAAGCGGTGGTGGGAGAACTCACTGCCCGAGCACGCTGAAGTCGAAGCTACGGATGTCGCAGTTCACCCACTGCGCGGGACCCTTCGTCACCTTCCCCGCCAGCTTCTCCGGTACCGGCAGCGGCACGGGACCTGGCGCAGGTACAGAATGGCGCTGCTCGGCGGGCGCAACCTGGAAGTGGAGGTATCTGGTGTCAGCTTGGAGTCGACCCTACGTTGCTGGTGTTGGCCGTTGGCCACCAGATGACAAGAGATAGTTGTTCGAGCAATTGAAGGACAGCCGGACTATTTGTGAGAAATGAGAATACTCACCGACACTCCTTCGTCCCGCGCGTGCCCTCGCCGAGACTCGGGTTGTTGCTGAACATGGCCTCCCCGTAGCACATGTTGAGGTACGAGCAGTATCCGAGCGAAGGGTCGGTGTACGGTCTGCTGATGGGCTCGAAGTGCGTCCGTGTGCAGACCTTGCCGTTCACCTGCTCACATGCGTCCGGTGTTGTGTGAGCGCATACAGGGTTGAACGCCGGGGATGTGTGTGTCTGTTGTCAGCTTGTCACTACTCCGGCGCGCTCACGGCCAACCGGCGGAGGCGGGTTTTCGCTGTTTCGCGCTCGAGCAGCTGCCTGAGCTCCGCGGCGGCAGAGCCCTGTCCCGCACTTTTCGGAGCGGGTTGAGTCTCGGCCATTCTGCTGCTTCTCGGCGATGAGGTGATGCAGAGACGCCAGATCTGGTCGTCACGGACGTGTGGGTGTGCTGGGCGAGGTGAAGTGGAGGTCTCGCTGACGACCGGTTTCAGCTTGCGGCGCGCGGGGTCGTGCCTTCCCTGTCCAATTTCCACGTGGCGGCGCCCTGGAATCCAGCGCACGACGGCGACGCCTTCAACGCTCAGCTTCCTGTACGATCGTCGACGTTCGACAGTCCACCGCCACACGACGACAGCACTCCGCAGCCATGATCAACTATGTCATGCTCGTGAGCCGGCAGGGTGAGTGTGCTTCTCCGCTGACGCACCGCCGTGCGGTGTCTCGGTGTCATCCCGAGTTACTCTGATGCGGCGCTAACTCAGCACAGGCAAGGTGCGCCTCGCGAAATGGTTCCAGACACTGCCGAGCAAGACGAAGGCCAAGATCGTGAAGGACGTGACGCAGCTGGTACTCGCGCGACGAACACGGATGTGCAACTTCCTCGAGTACAAGGGTGCGTACGACGGCCAAGGGACAGTGTCATGTCGGCACACGCCGCGATGACGCGCAATGTCCATTCCGCTAGAGCTCCTTTAACTCGAGCGGCAAACAGCTGACTAGGCAGACACCAAGGTCATCTACCGCCGCTACGCGTCTCTGTTCTTCATCACGTCGATTACGCCGGGAGAAAACGAGCTCATCACCCTCGAGGTCATCCACCGATATGTCGAGGTCCTCGACCGGTACTTTGGCAACGTGAGCTGGGCCATACGGTTCTTTCAGCTGACGAACAGGTGTGCGAACTCGACCTCATCTTCAACTTCCAGAAGGCGTACGCGATCCTCGACGAGCTCATCATCGCGGGAGAATTACAAGAGTCCTCAAAGAAGGCTGTCCTGAAGATCGTCGCCCAGTCCGATGCCATCGAGGAGGGTGAGTTGAGTCGCTGAATGCCTGAACTGACAATGCAGCGGAGGTCGCGGAGGACCCTTTAACCCGCCTGGGCAGCTTAGCCGCCCGATAATGTTTGTAGTGTACGATAGTAGGCCATGTCACGAATACATACAATGTGAACGCTCGATCGGGTTCACGGCAGGGATATAGATAACCCGACCCTGGTTATGCGTAGATGCGGAGCGATGCAGGTCTCACGGTCGCAGGTTCCGGAGCACCGGGAGACAGAACTTCTAAACGGTCTGCGGTCAGCTGTGAGGAGCGGCTCGTAAGCTTACGTCGTCGTGGTACACCCATTGAGTGCGCTTGGGATTTGACGGCGCACGCGCAACGTAGCGATCATTGCCCTCCGGTCTGCTGGTAAGCAGACTACCTAGGTTAGCAAGCTCACAACTCTTTTTTCTTGCAGCTGGCCAGCATCGACTGCATCGTGATGCACACCGAGACGGCGGTCAGTGCTAACGTTAGTTGGGGTTCCAAGGAATTCACCAACCAGGTGACCATTCATTGCCTGTTGTCAGCTGGAGTCAGTGGTGTCGTAGAAGCTTACCGAGGATGCTGGCGCACACGTGGCCGTTCGTGTAGATGTGCGGGTGCATGGGCGGCTTGAACTGGGAGTTTGCGACAAAGGTGACCTTAGGTGTCAGCGGGCGTCCTGAGCGGGTGCTGCGCTTGGGCCTTGCACTCTCTGGCAGTTGGTGCCAAGACGTCCATGCACAGCGAGAGAGTCACGATTGGACCTAGATAGGTGTTCGATAGCGACTCGATATCGAGGGTGTCCCGCAAATGTCTGTGCTCACCTCGGGCGATTCGATAGGATAGCGATCTCCAAACTTGAGGCGCAGGGCGAACTGCTCACCCTGGAGGCTTGTCAATAACGTTGCTCCGATGCCACCGTCATAGCCGCAGAAAGATAAGCATGCAGTGTACGTACCCGATACACCGTCTCGTCGCCGAGGACGGCGATGGTGAAGACCCACTCCGACATCGAGTCCGCCGTCATGAGGGCTATTCCATCCGGCGTGCCATTGTCCTTGATCTCGGCCAGTTCCTTCACTGCAACAGGCGTTAGCACATGACCTCATAGGCGGGCCCTCGTCGTTTCCGATCGTTCGCTACGCACTCAGTCGCCGGGTCGTGAACGAAGCCACTGTTTGTCAGCTCATAAACATCGATTGGTTAGCTCACTGGTTACTGATGAGCCTTGCTAGAGGTTGTGTGACCGAGAGCAATGCAGTGCAGAAACACGGGGATCGCGGGTGGTGGCAAACGTCTTCCCTCGCCTAGCGCCATCTGAGACGGTCGGTTTCACCTCGATCGCGGGGGCCCGGAATGACGTGTTCCATTGAAATTGGTATCAAATCAGTCGTCACTGCTCCTCTCAGGCGTCCCTTTCGACAACAATAGGATCGACCTCGGCTTCAGTTGTCATCATTACAAAATTCGCTTAGATATCATGGAGGGGCAGCAAGAGCAGGCCATCGTGCCTATGGAGCCTGGATCAGAATGGCGCTTTGAACTCGAGCCCGACGAGAACATTGCCTTGAGAGTGAGTCGCTGACGCAGCGTCCATCACGGGGGGCTGGCATCAGCTAGTGAGGACATGACAAGAGCACATGCGCTGCGCAGGGACAATCGTGGTGAGTCCATACTAAATCTCCGAGATTGTGTACTGACGCTCTCCCAGCCTGTGTGATCTGTAGTTCTCTGGCTGATGTACTGGCTCTCGCTGATGCTGTTCTCGGACCATCACTGACCACTGATTAGGTACACTCGACAGACCCAGTATACATCAACGGCGAGGAGTTGCCGCCGACGACATGGTACCCCCTCTACCGCTACAACAAGGGTGCCGTCTACTCTCCGACAGAGGGGAAGATCGAAGGTGAGCTCAGACACAGTCATGCCTAGCTGACAGCAGTGTCCACCCTCCCGGCATCCCAGTACACGTCTACATCAACCACGCAGCCGCATTTGAACAGCCTGCACCTGGCGCTGGAGCGATTACGCATCCTGTCCCGACGAGGTGGAGAGGGTGCGCTTTCGTCGCCCGAGGGACCGAAGGGGCCGCGAGTCATGGTCGTCGGCCCGCCGAGCAGCGGTAAGACGACGGTTGTGAAGAACCTCGTGAACATGGCGCTCGGCAGCGGCATGGGGTGGACAGTCGGCGTCGCCGGTCTTGACCCGTCAAGTGTGAGTTCCGTCGCTGCGGTCGCATAACTAACGTCAGCCCTCGAACCTGATCCCCGGGACGCTTGCGCTCTCGACGCCGTCTCACCCGATCCCGTCTCACCACCTCGGCCACCCGTTCGGCTCCCCGCCCGCGTCAATGCCGAGCAACACGCTGAGCGCGGACGTCCCGACCCTCGGGTGGTGGTACGGCGGTCAGGAGCCCACGACTCGCGGTGTGCCGATCTGGACCAAGCTGATCGAGAACATGGGCGGAGCGTACCGCTCACGTCTCGAGAAGGACCCTTTGCTGGTGCACAGCGGTCTGTTCCTCGACACCCCTTCCGCGTTCACGAACCCAACGCTGGGCCAGACGAAGGAGAACCGCACGCGCTACCCTCTGCTGCAGCAGGCAGTCGACGTGTTTGACGGTGAGTCAAGATCTGCCATCGGTATACACGAGCTGACGTACAGTGGACTTTGTGATTGTAATCGGGCACGAGAAGCTCACGATCGAGCTGCAGCGCCTCCTCGCCCCGAGCGGGGTCAAGGTCGTGCCTCTCCCTAAGAGCGGAGGCGTGGTTGATCTCGACGACGCGTACCGTGAGCTTGCGCATTCGCAGCAGGTCCGCACGTACTTCTACGGCGAGCCTGCGCTTCCGCCCTCTCTCGCCAGCCTGTCGGGGAGCACGGTGCCGCTTGGCCTGCAGCTGAACCCGTACTCGTTCCAGATCCCGTGGGACGCACTCCACGTCCTGCGTGTTGGTGAGGGTAACGCGGCGCCGACGTCGGCGCTGCCCCTCGGTTCGTCGCACGTCCTCTCGCCCACGCGCCTGACCCGCGTCGATCCCGGCGGCCCCGCGCACGTCGTCCGCCTGCTCAACACCGTGCTCGCTATCGTCCGCGTTGACCCTGAGGACCGCCTTGAGACTGCCAAGACTAAGGTCAAGGAAGAGGAGGACGTGAAGACCGAGGACGAGGTCAAGGAGGAGGAGATCGACGAGGATGAGGTGCCGTACCGCGAGGAGATTGCGCAGCGAGAGGTCCTTGGCTTCGTCGTCATCACTGCCGTCGACACGCTCAAGAGGAAGTACACCATTCTCTCACCGAGCCCCGGTAAGCTGCCGTCGACTGTTGCTATTGCCGGCTCCGTCGAGTGGGTCGACTCGGCGTGATTGTAATCAGTATGCACAGACGTTAGAGAGAGCATTGCGGGGCGGGGAGTAGATTTGCATAGTGGAATCTAACTTTTATAGTGTATGAAGATGCATTTAGACATCGGCTATGCTGCGTCTAGACGTCGGCCTTGCCGTCGACGGTCTGCGCCTCGGGCGCCTTTACCCGGGCAGTCTTCTCCTCGTCGGTCGCAAAGTCGTACGCCAGCGGGTACGCCTTGTGGAAGGCAGCCTTGAGCTTGCGCTGCTCAACGGCAGGGAGGAGGGTGAGCGCCTTGCGCATGACGGTCAGGTTCGGGGGAGTGTTGGGGCCGGCAAGCTGCTCGAGCACCGACTCGACCTCGGCAGCGGACGCGCCAGAAAGCTTGAGAGCCTTGGCGGCGGCAGCGATGTGCTCGGGGCTGTTGGGGTTGGCGGCGAGCGACTCCTTGGCCAGAGTTGCGGCGTCGGCCTCGCCGATGAGGGAGGGAAGGACTTCGTCGATCGCCTTCTTGACCGGCTCGGCGAGCTTGACCTTCTTGACAGCCTCGCGGAACTCGACCAGAGCGGGAACGAGACCAGCGCCGGTCTTGTCGATGGCGGCAGCCTCGCGCAGATCCCGGAGCGCGAGAAGGTACTGCTCCTTGCGGAGGTGAAGCTCGAATCCAGCGAGCCACGTCTCTATCCTGTCGGCGTGGTTCTGCTGGAGGCGAGCCCAGAGCTTCAGTCCGTCGTCCAGGGGGGTCTCGGTCTTGAGCAGCTTCTCACCCCGCGGGTCCTGGTCGGGAGGCGGCGCCTCGTCCTTCTTCTCTCCGGAAGCGGCCGCAGCCTTGCGCGCCTTCTGCTCAGCCTTCTGCGCCTTCTTGACCGCCTTCTTGCGCTCGGCCTCCTGCTCGGGCGTGAGGTGCTCGACAGTGAGGTCCGGGTCGTCGGCAATGCGGACGTAAATGTCGATGGCGGCAAGGGCAGAGTGGAAGAAGGCAGGGTGGACGCGAACAGTGTCCTCGTACTTGATGAGGTCAACATACGCGGAGAACGTCATGCGGCGCATGCAGTACGAATGGAAGTCGTACTGGTCATCCTCGTACTCCTGGAACACGGTCGCGAGGGCCTGGTAGCGCTTGAGAGCCATACCGAGGTTGCCGTTGCGGGTGTGCGCGTCTCCCTCCTCAGTCAGGAACCAGAGGCACTGCATGTCGGTAAGGTCCTGGGTGGCGGTCACATCCTTCTTGGTGAACATGGCTAGCAGCTCCTCCGCCTTCTCGACGTTGTCAGCACGGAGCCAGTACTTGGCAGCCTTGCTGTTCAGGAAGCGGTCCTGACCATCGAGGAGACGAGCCTCCTCCATAGCCTCAGCAGCAGCCTGAACATCACCAGCACGCTTGAGAACCATAGCCTTGGCCATGTAGATCTCGGGCAGCGTAGGAGTGTGCTTGAGAGCGACATCGATGAGGTCGAGAGCCTTGGCGTAGTCCGGCTTGGGGCTCAGAGGGTGAGAGAGGTGGAGAGCCTTGAAGTAGTAGGCCCAGAGGAGAGTGGTGGGAGGAGGAATGGTGTCGTCACCGTGGAGGCTGGTCTCCGACTCGAGCTTGGAGATGATCTCGTCCAGAATCTCACCGACGGCCAGCAGCTTGGCGGTGTCCCTGTACACGCCCTTGACGTCGACGAACAGGGACGGAACGCCACGCTCGAGGCCACGAACGATGTAGTCGCGAGCACGCTTCTTGAACTCGTCTCCCTCGGCAACGTCCAAAGGCAGTCGACGGGGAGCCGAGGAGCGAGGGTACGTCTCGGCAAAGCCGTCGAGCTGCTTCAGAACGTGGTTCATTGCGGAAGCGTCCAGAGTCTGGGTGATGTCGTAGCCCAGTGTTCGGAGGAAGCCCCGGTAGTACTTGAGGTTGTCGCTGTTCTGCTCCAGCAGAACACGGTAAGCGTCCTCGGCCTCCTGCTTCCTTCCAAGCTCGACGAGGAGCTGAGCCTTCAGCTCGCTGACCTCCCCTCGCGGGCTGATCGTGCCATCCTCCACGCCCTTCTCAAGACGGTCGAGACCGCTCTGGAACTTGCCGGCAGCGATGCACATCTTAATGACGTGCAGCAGCACCTGAGCACGCTCCGGGGCGGTTCCTCCCTCCTCGCTCAGGGTGTTCTTGTAGTCGTCGAACACAGCCAGAGCTTCCTCGTAGTCGCCGTGGAGCTCGTGGGCGATCATAAGGCCGAGCCACGAGGAACGAATCTGCGATCGGAGGAGAAGGTAGTGGTGCCTGGTCTCGATAGCTAGCGGGTAGTTGCGGGTGTGCGTAGCAAGCGCAATAGCATCTCGGAGGACCGGAATGTTGTCGGGGTCCTGCTTGCGAGCCATGGCGAAGGCCTTGCTAGCCTCGGTCCAGTCGCGGCGAGACTTGGCGAGGATACCAAGAACGTGCCAGGTAATGTGGCTCGTAATGTCCTTCCTGACGCCTAGCCGGGCCATCTCCTCGGCCTCCTCAGCCTTCGCGGCCGAAGAAGCAGTCGGAGGGAAGGGCAATGACGAGTGGATCGTGAGCGCCTTCAAGGCAATGGTTTCTGTAGTCAGCTTCTTGAGTACGGGATAAATCACCTCCATGGTTGGGGAACTTTTTGAGGATAGTGTCCGCGGCCTTGATACCCTTTTTGTACTGCTTGAGCTCGTACTGAGTCTGCGGAAGGTCAGCGACTGCGTAACCAGCGCAAAGTCAAAAGTCAGAGAACACTCACAAGGACCTCCTTGAAGAGCTTAGCCTCCTTGTCGGGCAGCTGGCGGTGCTTGGGAATCCCGTGCGCGTTCATCGTCGACGGGATGGGTAGAGAACACCGGGCAGCAGAAGGGGAAGGGTTCGTAGGCGACGAGTCGTGCGGAGATGACTTTTGGTTGCCTACAGTTCGTGGTCGTTGCCATCGCCAGCCAGTGCTCGATTGCAGGCCAGGCCCTAAAGGCGGGCGCGATTAACATTTCGTCCAACATTGCGAAAAGTGGAGGTGGCCCGGGAAGCGTGAGTGGTGACGTCGAGCATTGACCTTGAGATCTGCGTTGTGTACACTGATCACAGGTCATGCAAGGACGGCGGCCGAGACTCACACCTGGGAGGCGAACTGGAGCACTGCAGAGAACACACTCTCTGGGGAGGGATTCGGACACCCCGCCGCCGCTTTCTGCGAGGCTGCTCCATACAACACCGCCCCTTCATTTCACTGTTCCGGCACGGCGCGCGCAGAGAGTTGAGGTTCAAATGTCATATGCATCTTCACCAGCTAATCTATGTTCACACGGCGAGTTGTACCGCATTATATGAGACGTCTGTCGGAGTCACAAGCTCAGATACCCCAGTCCTGGGATTGCTCGGCATTGGCAGCGGCATCCATGGTGCTCTTGAAGTCAACCTTTGCGTGGGTGAGAGGGATGGGACCGTTGACCCCGTCCTCGTCATTGCCCCTCTGACAGTCGCTGACGGGAATCGGGGATGATACTCCAGACAACCCAAGAAATACCCTTCCCGTTCAAGCTTTCCGTGCCAGTCTTGAAATCGGTGACAATGTCCCTGTCCGTGCCGCGCCTTGGAACCCCAGCTCCTCGACATATGTACAGAAGCCTGCCTCTTGCGGCGGTCTTCCACAGTTCGATGCTGTCGGACAGGTCAGACGACCTCCCTTGGCCGGGATAGACGTGCACTACCGTTAGTCACCTTGTGAGATACAAACTGTGGTCAGGACGGACGGGCAACAACGTCGAGCGCAGGGCACTGCATGGCGCGTGTGAGGAATGAACAACCGTTTCCGACCGAACCGCCCAAGCCACCGGTGGCGATCTTGATGGGGCTTCCAACGCCGAGCAAACCGTGGCGGATGAAGCGCGCGCGCTTGCAGACCCAGTCAGCAGCAGCTGTGTCGGAATCAACGTTCGAACCGCATGTCCCGCCAGGCAACCCGACGTAGGGCTGGTTCTGCAGGTGGAAGGCAATAATCATCTCGTGGAAGTTCTTTCAAACTTGGCCGGTGTACTTGCCCTTGTAATCGAGCATGTGCCTGAGACATCCGTCGAAGAAGCTCTGGGCCCCTTCGCTGGTGTAGAGGCTGTGACCGTACTGAGTACGGGTCCCTCGGCGTGCTACCGACTGGGTAGACACTGTTGGCATCGTAAGGAGAGATGATGATTTCATGCCGTTGCCGTGCTGACGGATCAAGTTGAGAGTCGTGAACCCCTGCGCCTGGAGGTCAGAGATGCCACACTCCAGATCGTGGATTCGACAAGCCCCTGCAAAGCTGTGGGTCGAATCATGAGCAGATCAGTGTTTGTCTAGACCGGCCAGACTCCTCTAGCGCCCGTGGTGTGCATCGTCACAGAAAGCCAGCGCTAGAGATCATATTGAGGTCTCATGGCAGCCTTGAGAGCGGAAGTGCCACTCAGCGCTGCCTAAGTCGGCACGGTTCGGCAGACGCACGTCTCACACGGGCCGGCATGCTCATCAGAAGGACGTTGAAGGCTATTGAGGGCAGGAAACCACTCTTGGAATCTCGCCATTCTGCAGGATGGACGCAGCGTTCGTCCATCGGTTCGCGAGGGCATTGCCGTGTGGAAGCGATCCGCCCTATGTCACACGCCGGAACTTCGAGGGACCTTGGGTAACACAGAGCTGGAGGCTGCTTCTCCCAGGCCGGCGGGGCGCCGTTGAGAGCGAGGAACACGGTCCCGCAAGGCGGTCTCGACTGGCCGGACTCGGCGAGTCCAGGTCCTTTCGGAGCTCAGACAGCTTACTGTCAAGGTTGCGCATTCCTTGGAGCGACCTGGCGGTGAACACCGATTGCCTTGGGAACAGTACACGACACCAGTGATTTTGAAACGCTCAGCGTCATCGGCACTCACTTGGCAGTCACCGAGGACGCTGTCACCTTCGTAACTCAAGATCCGAAACTCGATGTTCTTCACGTGATGACGGTCAGTTCGTTTCAGTTCGTCACCCAACGCTCACTCATCAGCGACCATGCCGTCAAGGCGTTAGCGTCGATTTGATACCAACACGGGTTTGTCGGGCCCATCATGCTTTGAGCTGAGACGAGTGATCGAGCGGTCAGTCGTGGAGGCAACACTTGATAGAGTTTCGTGTCTCCGCTTCCCAGTCGAAGAGGAGTCACTCTCTGAGCGGCATGGTCTTGACAGCGCCACCTCTTCCACGTTCACTCTGGATCCCACTACTAGGCTGGGACCAAGCGGCGATGAACTCTGCAGATGAGAGCCATGGATAGCGTCAGCATCTGTCCTTCTGGGTTAGCAGAGGCTGAGTCGGAACTCCATCAGAGGACAGTGAGGACCAGCTGTCCCACGGTGGTTGCGAGCCAAGATCTCGGCCTCCACCGAACGACTTGTCACGTGAGTCCAGTCAGCCATGACGCGCAGGACGCGCTCGCGTCAACAATCTCGATATGATGGCAAGGTGAGCTCTGTAATCATTGCGAGGAAGGCAAAGCTCGTCGAACATGTCGGAGCAACCACCACCGACACAAGGGAGGTGAGTATTCTGTGAGGGCCGAGGAGGGCTGACCAACAGTGTGGCGGAGCCGCCGCCGAGTATCGAGCAGCCGAGTGAGTACGACCATTCCTGACTTCAGCTGACTCGCAGACGAGGACAAGTGAGTCGTGTGCGAGGCCTCAGTGGGGAGACAACCAAGTCGAAGCTTCCGATGATTGAAGACTGGGGCAACAGTTTCCGTTATCAGAGCTGACTACTAGCTGCTTCCGCATCCTTCTCGCGACCGACAACCACATCGGCTACGCGGAAAAGGACCCAGTGCGGGGCCAAGACTCGATCAACACCTTCCGAGAGATCCTTGAAATCGCGCGCGACTCAGACGTGGACTTCATTCTCCTTGCCGGTGACCTGTTTCACGAGAACAGGCCCTCGAGGACATGCATGCACCAGGTCATCGCACTGCTGAGGGAGTACACGCTCGGCGACAAGCCCGTGCCGTTCGAGCTGCTGAGTGATCCGTATGATGGAGCTACTCCCGGCTTTTCGTGAGTCCTCATGTCCTGATAGCATGCTGACTTCACCCACCTCAGCTTCCCCGCTGTGAACTACGAGGACCCAAACTTGAACGTCGCCATCCCTGTCTTCTCCATCCACGGCAACCATGACGATCCTCAGGGCACTGGACCGGAGGGTGCTCTCTGCGCTCTCGACGTGCTTTCCGTGTCTGGCACGCTCAACTATTTCGGCAAAGTTCATCTGTCGGCAGATGAGGCGACTGAGACGGAAGACTCGGGCATCAGGATCAAGCCTATCTTGCTGCGCAAAGGAACGACGCATCTAGCAATGTACGGCATCGGCAATGTCAAGGATAGCCGCATGCACTACGAGCTGCGGTCGAACCGTGTCAAGATGTACATGCCGGAAGGAGGTGGCGTTGCTGAGGATGACTGGTTCAATATGCTCCTGATTCATCAGAATCGCGTCAAACATGGAGTCCAGCAGCACGTTCCCGAAGGCATGTTCGATGACTCAATCAACCTCGTTGTATGGGGTCACGAGCACGACTGCCGCATCTGGCCTGAGAATGTCGAGGGCAAGCCTTACTATATCACACAGCCTGGAAGCTCTGTTGCTACGAGTCTTGCTCCCGGAGAATCTGAGCAAAAGTACGTTTCAAGTATAGGTGAAGGCGGAGCTGACGCCAGGCACGTGGGGTTGCTCTCTGTCCAAGGGAACAAGTTCCAAATTGCAGAGATCCCGCTCAAGACCGTGCGCCCGTTCGAGCATGATGAAGTCCACCTCGCGCAGGTGGCTGCGTCTGATGAGGGTCCCTTCGATCTCGAGGACAAGGACCAGGTCACGGCCTATCTGCGAGAGCAGGTACGTTGATGATTGTCGCATCGCCACCTTAAGCTAACCCCAGGTGGAAGAGCTGATTCAGCGCGCTCGGGTCAAGTGGGAGGAGACCCATGACCCCGACACCGAGAAGATGATGCTTCCCCTCATCCGTCTCAAGGTTGAGACGACTGGGGCCAAAGAGATGACAAACCCGGTCCGCTTCGGGCAAGACTACATCGGTCGCGTTGCGAATCCGCGCGACATCCTGCAGTACTACCGCAAGAAGCAGATGGGTGATCGCAGTGAGTCCTTAGCTCCGCATATGGATCGACCGTTAACAGCAGAATCGGCGAACAAGCCTGATATGCCAGAGTTTGATATGAAGTGGGAGGGCGAGGAAGGGGCGGATGGAGAAGAGGCCATGACTGTCCGTGATCGACTTGCCAAGTTGGAGATGTCGAGCCTTGTGAAGGGCTATCTGAAGGCCCAAGAGCTGCAGGTTCTTGCTGAAAACGGACTAGAGAATGCCGTCATGCGCTTCGTCGACAAGGAGGACAAGGACGCCATCAGAGAGTGAGTCGCTCTTTCCCACGGGGTTTCGCTGACGGTGGCAAGCTTCTACCAAGACGCGCTCAAGGGGTTGGGTAAAGACATGCGCAAGCGACCTGTTCATAACGAGGAGGACCTGGAGGAACATGTGAGTTGATTTGGGTAACGTCCCAGAAACTCTATGCTGACACAGTGTCTCAGCTGAGTCGAGCGAAAGAAGCGTAAGTGACTTAGACGAGCGAATACCGCAAACTCCAACTCTTAACTCTTACGAGAGAGGCAAGCGACAGGTCGTGTCTGACTACCCCCACAGAGCTGTTGCGCAATGGGCGGATCATGATCCGTCGGAGACACGGACAAAAGGCAAGGTGAGCATTCGCTTCCATTCGCACCCCAATCTGGACAGATGGACATGGGGTGGTATTAGAGTTTAAGGTGGAGCTGATCTTCTTAGGGCCGAGCCAATAAGCGTACCCAGGACTCGGACCAGGACAGCATGGGTGAGTGCAAGCATGAGCAACTTCAGGAATGGGTAACTGACACTCCATTCAGCGTACGACAGCATGTAAGCATAACGGCAGGTCACAGTTGCCGGCGTCCATAACGGCGATAAAGTGCTGACATGATCTCATCAGGATGGAAGAGGACGAAGAAGAACAGCCTCCCAAACGAGCGTCCTCCAAACGCACTACTGCAAATGCTGCGAAGTCGACGAGGACGGCCAAGAAGCAACCTTTGGTACGTACGAACACACCAGTGCCTTTCTCATGCTTTTTGGCACGCCGAAACATCAGCTCCGCGGTTCGGCAATGACAACTGTCATTTTCGCGTTTCATGTGAATCTAATACTAACTTTGCCATTAGTTCGACCAGGGCTCGGAGTCGTCGGACCCAGAGCAAGATTCCGACCATTCGGTAGAGCTTGTCGAGTCTTCGCCGGACCCCGCACCTCGCAAGCGGGGTGCTACTCGCGCTGCCCAAACGAAGAAGACTTCCAGGGCTGCATCATCTTCATCCTCCAGGGCCGCTCCAGCTCCGTCAACAACCAGGAAAGCTGCCGCTACCACTGCCCGAGGTAGCACCCGTGGCCGCGGCCGCAGCACGGCCGCCACCGGGGGTACGCAGACTCAGTTGAGGTAAGTCTATTGTTACAGAGTCTTCCGAAGGACACCGCTCTCTGTCATGAGCGGATAATCAACCCTGGTCATCACGCACGACATCAATAAATGCCGTACTCGCATGGTGGCGCCTCCAATGCCTAAGCTCCGCACTACATGTTGCTAACACATGCAGCTTCTCGAAGGCCCCGCGAGCGACTGGCCGCAAGCTGGTGAGTTACTTTTTTCGACTTCGTATGCCCGCAAGGCCGGCCGACTCAGGAAGGTCTGGAATGTGTGTGTATTAACGGCATTTCCAGGTCGACAGTAGCGACAGTGAATAGAAATGCCCGCCCTGGGCGGACACGCCGCAGCCAGCTGGAAGCGGCCCCGCGTAACCCAAATTGAAAAGATCTGCGGCCGTTGCTGAACCGTGCTGTTGTGACATGAACCACCGATGGGTTCGTCGGTGTGAGGCCGAAACCCATCATGCATGCATCTGTACCATAAGCTCCAGCCTATGTCGCATGCTGATCCCGGGGCGCCATGCTCAATCCTGCATGCTCCTGAGACTTCCCGGTCCCTACGGCCCCCATTTTGAACCCTTGTCGGGACCCTGTCCGGGTGCATATCCTGCAGGTGGCGTGCGCAAACCTGCCGAAGCCCTGATGGAAGACTGCCCCCCGAATGTCGATGCCGTGTTGCTGCACGGCCAACCAGCGAGAGAGCGGAGCGCACATTCCTTCCGGCCAGGCGAACGGCAGGCAGTGATGCCGTACTGTCTGACATCGTTTGCGTCGGGCGGGTGCGTTAAGGGTGCGCCCAGTCGAGAGCACGCGTACGAGAGTACGCGACCGTCAGTCTCGCGTAAAGGAGGGTGTGTCTATCCCCGAGAAGGTCTCGCAAGGCCGCGAGCTGTTCGAATGACTGGAAGCGACGTCTGCATTGGCTGCAGCGACAGGGCTTCGCAATGGACGTTACGTGTTTGTGCGTGTTCTCGGCAATCGATGTCTCAAATCTAAGAGCTTGCTCGGTGTATCCTGGCAGCGTGCGCGGCGGGTGATTTGCTGAACGCACAAGGGAGCGCGCACTGCTGTAATGCGCGCCGATGGTGCAAATCGCGTGGCGTCCATACCGCCTGGCATGTCTCGAGCATGTCTTGAGATACAGACTGCCGGAACGCCATGCATTAGCCGTCCCCTGTCTTTAATTGATGCTTTGCATCACATATCATGTCGGCCCGCCCGTCTGGGGCGGAGGTCACGAGGCCAGCCGGCCAACCTCGTCGGCGTGACACTTCACATTCTCGGTGGTGCACTCGACATTACTCCTTCGGGGCTGTGTGACGGGGTTAACAGAGGAACGAGGAGGGCTATAGCAAGGGTGGAAGAGGTGAAGGTGACATCCTAGTATTGCTGAATGAATCGTGCCCAATGCGCTGGGCTCTGCAGTGAAGGGCTCTCGGTGGTGCAAGATGTGCCTCGCTTGTGCCTTGCGGGGAGGTACGCCCGCACTGGGCAGCAGGCACTACAAAGGTACAAGGTGGGTGCGGGGCAGGATCGGTTGCAGGACGTCCAGGATGTGCAGGACATCGGTTTGTGCGGGGTGGCGTCTTCCGGGCTGACGGCAGCGGACTGGGCTTGAGGCGTTCTTTGCGAGGCTAACACCTCCGCGCACTTTTGAGCACGGGCTCGGCGATCCCTCGACGCCATATCTTCGCATCGCACGAGCCTGAACTCTCGGCAGCAGCTCGTATCGTGGCCGATGTGTACGTGATGGGAGTCAGCGCGGGCAGACCAGGACCGGCATTCGATACGATCCAGGTCAAGGGCGGTCCCATGGTCGTGAGGCGCCTATGCAATGGGAAAAAACACCTCCCCTCGCCTTCCATCGAGGCTGCAAAATGCTCCCCGCGCAAGAAAGCCAGGTTCCAGACGTCCTCGCAGGGGCCTGCAATTGCTTCTGCAAGCGGGAAGAGCATCCACAACGAGGCTGCTTGTCCCCTCAGGTATGCGCGCTTCCGCCCTGGCTGACAACTTGGTCAGGAAGCGAAAACAAACGGAGGTGACGGATTGGCGTCGCAACAAGGTTTGCGCGGCTTCTTGGGTGCATTCATGTCGATCCCAAGCTCCCGACCGTAGCGCCGCCCCAACCCCCGTGCTCGTGTGCTTATTTCTCCGCACTGCTCCGTCCTCCCGTTGGCCCTCGGGGCTTGCGGTATGGGCTGTCGGGTCCTCAGGCCCACTATCTGCGGAGTCGGTATCACCCAGTAACTGCTCGAGGAAGCACATGTATCAGCGGAGTCGTGCTTGGTATCAATTGTTGTCCACCTGATCCAGCGCCGAGCCGCAGGTGCCTGCTACGCCTGCTGCAAGAAGACTTGGGTTAAGGAGCCGCGGGGTACCGAGTGCCGGGGCCTTAGCGGACCTTGCCCGACTGCTTCAGAATGAATTGGTCACCTGTACCGCCGAACCAAATCGCCGACAAACCCCTCCACGCCCCCCAAAACACGCTGACCGACGAGCAAGGAGGGGATTACGACGATCATATCGGTTGTCAGCTGTCAGACTAGCGTCTCACCAAGGGCCGGACGCCAATGTGGTGCCATCGCTGGAATCTCACAAGGACCTTGCCGCCGAGTCGCTCATGAAACGTGCTCGGAGCGCTGCGTGCGCCTCGCTCCTGCATCAGAAATCACACCCGAGGGAGGGCCCCCAGCCCGCCCCGACGAAGCTCTGCACTAGCCAGACTCTACCAGCGCTCAGGGAATACTAGGGGGCAGTACGGAAGTTATGTCATGGAAGGAAGGATTCGAACTGCTCACTGGCAGCAGCCCTCCGCTCACCCTTTGCGAACCCTTGCGGACTGAACTCTATTCTCGACAGGCGCTTGCCCGGGGTTGGTCTGCGTTATTCGTTATCTCCCATTGCGGACAAGTCGAGGGCGCTCAGGTGGATGCGTACTCCTCTGAAGATCTGCACGCGGTGCACAGAACTGACATATGGCTGAACGGGGCTGTGTAGATGCTTGCGTCTGCGCGGAGCAGTGGGTGCGGGCGTTGCTGCGCGTAGTCCCCCGTATGGTGGGAGAGTTAGTGGCCCGTTTTCCGTGGCCGCAGTGGGATCAGATCGCCCACCACGGGGACGCACCCACCGCTCCCAGCTCATCACATGATGGCGCTGGCGCCGCTGGAATCAGCCATGCGCCGATCCGCTGCTCCGGAAGGCCATGCGCCGAGCGCGAGCTGGCTGCAACCGGCCACCGGTGGGCTATTGTTCGCCTCCGCGAGATGCGGTCTGGTCTCGCCTTGAACCTCGTCCCGCTCTGTAACCATGTAATTATGAAGAGCGCCTGCAGAAGTCACAGAACTGAGGGGCCTCGAGGGGAGCGGTGCAGAGGTCGAATCGGCGGCCGCTCTACCGGCGAGAACATTGCGCCGTTTCGCGCTGTGCCGTAAGCACGTAAGCATGCAGAGGGCTGCGATGGCAATGGGCGCCGACACGCAAGCAAACCCAGAACTTTACGCACCCCAAGGCAAGTTAAGGATGCGTCCGAGCGGTTCGTGATGTCAGCTCTCGTCTCGTCAGGATGTGCGCAACGTTGTTCAGACCAGTCACGAAACGGATGTGTTTCACGCTTTGTGACTGGCTAGCATGCTTGTGCTGCATACACTCGCACGCATGCCGAGCATGCGAGACATGCGAGGCATGCCAGGATCAAAACGGATGGGCAAAGACGCAAAAAGCGGTCTGACGGTAGGGGAAGCAAGGAAAAATAAAGGTTGTAACCGAAACGGCGTCCGTAAGGATTACGGAAGGGTGCCGCGAATGCCGCGAACACGGGCGTGCGTCAGCGCTCTGGTATCAGGTTTATCTAAGCTTCGAGCCTGGTCAACAAGCTTCGACGTCGAATCCTAAACCCAAATGCTCCGGACAATCATCGTGGAGGGTGCCTTGTTTGCTGCTCGTCGGGCTGTCGGAGCTCCCACCATCCTTCTTACGTCCGTACGGATGTCCTGAAGAAGGAGCACGGGTGTACGGGTGCGTGCCTCACCACCCCCGTACCTTGCAGACTCGGCGAGGTACGTCGTATCATCGACGAGGACGCAGACGAAGAGGGCGAGCTCGAGCAGGACCTCTGACGTGCAATCACCCGGGGCATGGGGAGAGGGGTCGGGAAAGGCGTCCCAGCGAACCCAGATGGGCTGAATACGAGCTTGACGCTAGTTGGCCCGACCAGAAAGTGCACAAGCTCTGCGCGAACGAGTCTAGCTCGACGCAAGCCCCGCAACCCTTAGAATCTGCTGTCCCTCTGCGTCCCTGGTCTCGCGAAAAGGACGACGGAGGACGGCAGGAAGAAGAAGGCACAACAGGTTCATTCTCAAACGCAGAGCCCGCTGCTCCCAGAGCCCCGCAGGCTCCTTCGTGCCCTTCTTCGTCATGAGAGCCGCAGCGCTCGCAGCACTGCGTGAACATACCCCGGCTCTTTCCTGCTCCTGTATCGGTCATGAGTCCAAGCCCGCTGGGACCTGGGCCTACCCCGGCCGCAGAGCCGGATGGGCCGGACGAGCAGATCTCGCACCGCCGGCCCGCAGCCTTTGCCTGTCAGAGCCGCAGGCCGCAGAGGGTCAAGCCGCACGACAGAGCGGCGTACGCTTTTCAGCTCGCAGAAGAGGATATACAGAATCGCAGTGGTGGGAGATGGACGATATAAAACATGCCTGTCGCATTCTCAAACGTCTCTCGCACCCCCGCACCCTAGCCGTCATCCACCCGCTCTACCGGTCCTATCTACCGCCTACGGCACCCTCGACGACCACCTTACATCATCTCCCCGCACTAAGTGGCCCGCTCGGTGTTCGCCAGCCGCAGTGTTCCAGCCCTTGCACACAAACGTTCTGCCCACTGCTTCCACTGCTTCTGCCCACGTTTTGGCAGTGTTCCGCCCTTCATTAAGCAGTCCAGTGCACCCCACACACCTTCTCCCCCCAACCCATAACGTACTCTGGTGTCTACCCCACACACACGACCGGTGCACCACCAGTCAGTCGTCTGTCTCACAACACACTACTTCTTGAGCCACAAAGTTCAACCCACCGCTGTCGCCACCGTTGTGCACGTCCGAGACACACACGGCTCTTCGTACGGGAACCGCTTCCCGCTCCATTGTCTGGTGAGTCCGGTGTCCGTCTCCTTTCCCATATACATAGCACGTTTCGTACGGCCGCCGAGTGCGCAGCCTACAGCATGTCCGTGCGACCGATGCGCATCTACCGCATCCGTCCGCGCCAGTGCCAGCACAGGCAGATGTGGCGTCGGCGCCCAGTTTCCCATTCTATCCTTGTCGCTATCTTCGGATCTCCTGCTGGGACCTCTGTTCCAGTTCCAGACAAGTGTCAGTGCAAGCAGCCTCGGCTGTTTCCCGCACTGGGATGAGTTATGGAACGCCGTGGGCCGATTTTGGGTACGAGCGAGGAGCGTAGTGTCCACTAGCGCGATGCTAGGCGGCGCTCGCGTCTGCAGCTCCTCCGCTTGCAATGTCGCCAGTGCCTCAGCGGCGCGCGAGCGACGACTACGGAGGGATCCGCTGGCCGCGATCGGTGATCGCGATCCTCCTCGATCCTTCCCTCGCAGTCCCGCACGCGAGCTAGTGGATTTGCAGTCTCACGCGCTCGCGCGTCTGCATTCCACACTCCGCTCTGGGATCCGAGTTGGCACCGGCTTGCGCCAAGGATAGCCCGGTCTGTGCATGCAGAGCATGCATGGATGTGCATTGCTCTTAGGAGCTATGCACGCGGCGCTCAGCCGCTGCCAGCTACTACCTCTGGCGGCGGTGGTGCTGGTGCACCCACCATGGTGACGAGAGTGCGGAATGGGCGACGCGCTTTACGCCATCGCATTGACTTGGGTACGGCGTGAATAACGCACGGGCTCACGCTGGGCGGTATTTGCGGTACAAGCAGGATCGCAGGATGCCTCGTCTGCATTGAGAGTTTCCATGCTTTCTGCCGTCGCTGCTGTTGGAGCCGGTCACGAAGGCATTGCGAGAGGCCCCTTGAGCGCTGCACCCAGGTGCATGCAATGTCTGGCAATGTCTGACCTTGAATGGACCCGGTTGGTGACTGTAAATTGGCCATCAATACGTAAGGCGTACCCACCGCTTGGGTCGTCTGCGCCCGGGGTCTAAGGGTTCCAGCCCTGCTTGCATCCCTGCTCCTTGTCTCTTTCCTGCCTCGCTCCTGTCCATGGTCCCGATCAATGCCGCCCTCCGCACACTCCGCGACCCGCTCGCCGCCACTGCAGATGCCAGTGTCCTTGCATCCCGGCACTGTCATGCCTTGTTCGGAATCACTAGCCTGCTTCTGAGTCCTCTGAGTCCTCTGAGCCCCCTACGGCCTTAGGCCTGTGCCCGCAACCGACGTCTGTCAGCCGGTCAGCCGCAGGGGCCTCGACGCCTCACTCTACCGTATGCCGTACGCTGTCTACCGTGCTCACTCGCAACCACCTGTTACCTGTTCCATTCTTTGTCTCTCGCGCTTTCTCTCCTCTGACATATATCTGACTCCTGCCTCAGCTCTTTCTTGAACTTGACCGCCTGCTTCATACACGAGCCACTCGACACGCAGAGTTGGCTGTTCTTGCCTTCTTCTTGCCGCGATCTGGAGCACGCACCCCCACCTTGCCGATCAGATCAACAAGTCACCCGACCTTGCGCTGATCGACGACCAACGCTCAACAACAACTCGCCAGCGACCGTAAAAGCAACGCGACGACGCCTCACATTCCTTAGACTCCCCCCTCACACGACTCGTTCGCCCTCCTCACCATGAGCAACTCGATGAAGCTGCTCGCCAACCTGGACCCGCTCCCGAGCGACGTCCGCAAGTGGCGTATCCTCCTGCTCGTGTCGGCCGTCAACTCGCTCACGCAGCGCATGCAGACCTACCTCGCCGACATTGGCTGCACCCGCGTCTCGA
This sequence comes from Trichosporon faecale, assembly GCA_039545375.1. Taxonomy (NCBI): domain Eukaryota; kingdom Fungi; phylum Basidiomycota; class Tremellomycetes; order Trichosporonales; family Trichosporonaceae; genus Trichosporon; species Trichosporon faecale. The sequence continues at coordinate 832,041 of BCLU01000005.1, read as the reverse complement.
CTGAGCTCGCCCTTGACGACGAGACCATGGTGTCCGCCGTGCTCGCGCACTCGCCTCACGTCGTCATCTGTCCCTTCCTCACAAAGAAGGTCCCGGACGTTGTCTACAGCAACGTGAGTAACCCACCCCAGCCCCACACACCCCATGTGCACGCGCACGCCCGTCTACGGCCTCACTTCGAGTGTGTGCCCGTTCATGGCCGCATTCCAGGCAGGGTTTTCTGGCGCTCGAGGCGTCTTCGCGTGTCATATGCATAAGCCATAGGTGGCGCAGGCGCAGCGAATCTGCCTTGTCCCTGGTCGGTCACCCAGACAGATCTCCATTTTCGGCGTCCTGATCCTGGAATTCTTCTACCGTAATCGGGGCTAACGCATTTCAGATTGTCACCCTCATCGTCCACCCTGGTCCGCCTGGCGATGCCGGCCCCGCTGCCATCGACTGGGCCATCATGGGCGACCGCGGCTTCGAGTCCAACTCGGCGTCTGCGCTCGCTCAATTGGCGCTGCCCATCGACCGGGCACTCCCCCTCGATCAGCGCCAGCGCACGCACTGGGGCCTCACCGTCCTCCAGGCTGACCACACCTTTGACGGCGGCCCCGTCTGGGCTTGGGACCAGTTCCCCCTTCCGGATGTCTCAACGGTGACCAAGTCGAACATCTACCAGGGCCCGATCACTGCTGCTGCCCTGCGCGCAGTCCATGTCGCACTTTGCCGCATCTCCAAGGCGTACGCCGGCCTTCCGGACCCGTCACACCGTGGGCAGCGAGTCGCCGTGCGTCCCGACCCCCGTTTCTCGACAGAGTGTGTCTCGAACGGCAAGTCGTTCTTGGGCGGCCCTCTCAACGCGAGGCCCCAGATCAGGCCCGGCCAGCGTCGCCCAGACCTCGCCAGGCACACGGCGGCTGACGTTTCACGCATCATCAACTGCGGTGACTCGCAGCCCGGCGGCACGATCAAGACGACGCGCTCGTTCATGTTCGTCTATGACGCTCACATGCACATGAGCGTTGCCACGCTTCCCAAGAACCTCGTCCAAAACCGGGGCTTCAGGTCCTTCGATGAGGTCCCCGCGGGCACGGCGCTCGCTAGGCGCCAGGGCGCGGTCCTGTTCAAGACAGCGCCATGCGGGCACGGCCCCATGTGCTCGCACGGCTGTGGCGTTGGCGTTTGGCTCACGCACGGCCGTCTCCCCAAGCCGACCCCGGAGAGCGCCCTCAGCGCCAAGGTTCCCATGGCTGACGCTCTTCGTGCGGCGGGTGAGGGCTCTCGCCTCCACGGTGTTCCCGAATGGCCGGTAACAGACTTTACAGAGGTGCCTGGTACCTGGCAGCAGGTGTTTGTCCGGACCATGACGGAGGGCGATGCGCTGATCCAGCTCGTGTACTGGGACTTTTACAACGGTGCCTTCTCCACGACTGGCTGCGACTACCTCGTGGAGGCCCTCATGTGGGCGACCGACCCGGCCCGCGGCAACGTCAAGGTTCTCGCCCTCATGGGTGGGGGCTACTTCTCCAACGGTGTCGCGCTTAACATTATCGAGTCGGCTGACCACCCGGGCCGCGAGACCTGGGCCAACATCAACGCCATCGACGATGTCGTCGAGGTACTTGCTGGAGACGTCACGAGCGCGCCTCGATCAGAGTTCCTGGGCAACCGCCCCTCGCTCACCGAGCGCGGCATCGTCACTGTCGCGTGCCTCCGCGGCAACGCTGCCGCTGGTGGAGTCGCGCTCGCGGCTGCCTGTGACATTGTCGTGTCTGCTGGCTCTGTCGTCCTCAACCCCGCCTACCGCGCCATGGGCCTGCACGGCTCCGAGTTCCACCTGTACTCGTACGTCGAGCGCTGTGGCCGCTCCATCGCAACCCACCTCGTCAAGGACATGCTCCCGCTGTCCGCCAGCCGTGCCCGCGAGCTTGGCCTCGTCGACGTCGTCGTCTCTGGCCGTGACCAGCCCGCCGCCGAGTCGGAGGCCGCCATCCTGAAGTACCTCCGCAACGTCGCCGCCGCCCCCGCCTCCTCCTACGGCTCGCTCGAGTTCCCGTCTGCGCCCTGGACCAAGTTCGCGACGAACACCCCGAGCCGCGCGACCACGCTCGTCGAGCGCCTCTGCGAGAACAAGCGCGGCCGCTACGAGTCGAACCTGCACGTCCCGCTCGTCAACTACCGCCACGAGGAGCTGTCGCAGATGTTGCTCGACTCATTCCACCCGCACCGCTCGCAGCGCTACCACTCTCGCCGCATCAAGTTCGTGCGCAAGGTCAAGGCCGAGAAGACGCCGACCCGCTTCGCGCACCACCGCGTGCACCTCGAGCGGGACGAGGAGGAGACTGCCGCCTTCGACAGCGCTCCCGGATGGGTGCGCGGCGAGGAATGGTCGTGGGTCGGCCACCAGACGCCGACGTCGATGACGATGTCGCAGGGTCTGCTCATCGACTTCGCCGCCCCGGTCCCGCCGCTCTCGCGCCCGCCGAGCCGCCGCTCCTCCCGCTCGAACAAGAGCTTCCACTCGATGCGGTCGCACAAGTCGCAGCCGTCGATCCGCTCCCACAAGTCGCAGCCATCCATCCGCTCGCACGCCAGCAAGGGCTCGATCTCCTCGGCCGCGCCCAGCGTGCACGGCTCGCCGGCGTCGCTCCACGCCCCCGTCCTCGTCGGCCCGGAGACGGTCGAGACGCTCGACGACGCTGTGCCGCCCGTCCCCGCCCTGCCGGAGGTCACGACGCCGGAGGGCGTGAAGCGCCGCCCATCCCTCCTCGCCTCCGTTAGCAGCGGCAGCATCGGCCGCAGCAGCACTTGGGGCCGCAGCAGCAAGCCCTCTCCTGCGCCCGAGGAGCCGCTCCCGCCCTACATCCCCTCGCACCTGACCGTCAAGGCGCCGAAGCGCCGCGCATCGAGCTTCCTCGGCCGCCTCGCCGGCGCGTTCCGCTCCAAGCAGGACCTGCACGCCGACGTGCCCCCGCCGCCGCGGACGCCGCTGTCGGCGACGCGCATCCCGAGCGGCGCCACGACGCCGACGTACGCCCGCCCCACGCTCGTCAACGAGGGCAACACGGACTCGCCGTGCCTCTTCAACATCACCGGCGACGACAACCTGCTCCCCAAGATCGACACGAGGCCGCAGGTCCTGAGTGTCTAAGCCGAGCGGGTCGCAGCGCTGCGTGCCCCTTCCTGCTCTACACGCATCTTTGTCCCATCCCAGCCCAACTCAATACCAGCCCATGAACACTACCGGTTCCAGTCCTTAATTGTTGTGTATCCCCTCTTTCGTGTAATCTAGTGTCTCTCGCGATGCATCGGGTCTTGTGACTTGTCCTATGCTTTGCCGGCAGGCCCAGTGCCTCAGCACTCTCGTATCACTGACGGCGCAAGCCTCCAAGTACCTGGCAGCCGAGACATCCGATGGCTGTGGCTGATGTCATCCATAGTAGACTAGTGGACCAGGCGGTGGGTAACGGACCAGCGTCCCGGAGTCGCGCTCGTTCGTCATGGCTCGTCATCGTCATGACGAAGCATGCGCCAGCAGGCGTAAGCGATCACGGTCGTCCGGTAAAACGAGGTAGAGTTCTGTGGAAGGTGTCCGAGGAGGCACGAGTTACAAAGGCACAAATCTTGAGCCTGTCCGTCGTTGACGGGAAGGTGTGTCCTGAGCTCAGAGAGGTTTCGGGGTCAACCTTGAGCCAACTCCGCAGACCTGGCCTCGTTTCATGTTTCTGACCTCTAACTCTGCTTCTGACCCACGATTCGTGTGCAGATCTCGGTGGGTCAAGGGTGTACCGAAGTGCACGGAGGTGTACGGAGGATGAAGGGGGTGCATGAAGGTATCGGGTGAAAGGGTGGGAGAAGGAAGGGAGGAGGAAGGGAGAAGGAAGGGAGGCGGAGGACAGTGGGTGAAAGAAGAGAGGGAGGGTTTCGGAGGCTGAGCCTGCCCCGATGAGGAACATCACTTCACGACCCCCCGAGCCAAAGCCCGCCGGCATATCGGCCCGACAGCCAGAGTCCAGAGAACCCCAACCGTTCCCACAGACTGGTCTCCTCCGCTCTCTTGCAGGGAGCAAGAAGCGGTCTCCGATTCGAAGCCGCTGACTCTGGCCCTTGACTGTAACGAGGGGAGGCCGGGAGATGGCCGGATTTACCGAGTCATGCGTTATCTGCGCAGGTGCAGTGCACAGCAGCGTCGTGCATCAGAGTCGCATACCTTCGGTCGTTTCGCGAGTAAGAACATGACGCCTTCCCTCGGTCGTTTGGTTTAGAGAGGTTGCGCCTTCCTTCGGTTGTTTCACGTTTCCAGCAAACCGTCCTGCTCTGACCGAGAAGACAAGCGTACCCGAACTGATGCAGAGGAAGGTTGGGTATGTGGGAGTCTGGGGCGTTCCGGGACAGTGGACCCGTGTACACTCTCAGCATGTGCGTCCTCGAGTTGACACCGAGAGGACTGCGAGGATGGCACGGCAGTCCGGCCCGTCGTGATGATCGGTACCATAAGTCTGGACGCTCGTGGCCGGAGGGCACGGAGCTAAGCTTGCCCCTCGCAAGTGTTGCGATGGCGATTCAGATAAGAGAAGACACGGAGTGTGGGAATGGCTCTGCGGAGTGCCTTCATTTCGTGCCCCGGATGGAAGGAACGAGAGATCGGCAGATAAGGTAAAATGGTGTCCGGTGTCTGGGCGTCGGGTTTGACGACGGTACGACGAGGAACTGGGCGCTGCGGTATGGTAGGAACGCGCAGTGTCGGTTGGTGAGGTACGGGTGGTAGCTTTGGACCTGGTCCGCTGTGCTGGTCGGGATGCGGCGAGGTAGGCAACTCCTCATCAAATCGACAGGTAGGCAGAGAGCGTCAGCCGGCGCACTGACGGACCGGCTGGGTGGCATGACTGACACGAGCTGACGAGCGGCGTCGAAGCGAGTCGCGCGCGGCATGCGAGTTCCATCGCTAACGCCGTGGCCTTATGACGGCGTTGGGAATCGAGAAGTCAGTGCGCAGACCGTGAAGCGTGCGCCCATGATCGGCAATGGGCGCAGGCCTCACAAGTCGGCAAGCCTTCCCCGCACAGACACCTCTGACTCACCTCTCCCGTGCTTCTTTGCCTTCCTCATCTTCCCTCTTCACTTTAACTCCTCCAGATACTCGCTCTCCGGAACTATACACGGAACGACTAGATCTAGTAAGCTAGGGCTCCCTTACCAGTATAGCTAACGGACAGAGTTGGAGATGCGAGCTAAGGCTCGCCGTATCGAAAGCTGACGCACAGACTGTTCCGACGTTGACCTGCTCAGAACCCGAGCTGAGTTGGACACTAACTGGCCAACAGGCTTCTCGTTGATTGAGTGAGCTTGCAGTGCTGCATGGAGAGCTGATCGACAGATATGGCGCTGGGTCGGCACGGCGAAAGTGAGAGCTGCCCCTGGGTTGGTGAGCTGACTATCAGGACGCCGGTGGCTGCTACTGATGCTACGTGAGTTCCCAGCTCCTCACGTGAACTGACCGGCAGACGACTTGTACTGTATCTTGTCTTACCTGGTGAGTCCCCCGGTTGCCTGGGATTGCTGGCTGCCAGACTAGGTGCAAGACGTAGCTCAGTGTGAGCTATTGCACGAATGTCTGTACTGAAGCTCCCGTATACGAGCCCTGGCAGTGGTACTGTACAGTACCGTTGTGAGTTGTGTCGAGAAGTGCGTCCAACTGACGGCCAGACTTTGGGCACTGCGTGGTGTGTCAGGTGAGCCGTACCGTAGTCGGGTTTAGCTAAAATATAAACAGCAAAAGATTGTAATTCAATTCTTAGATACACAGATACTAAGTTAGAAGCTGAAATTAAAAATGATGCAGTTGACTAGGCGTCTTCCACGGAGCTTAGGGGGCTAGATAGTAGAAGTTTTCCTACCGAATCATACAGCTAGAAGAGCAGTTCATCAGTCAGCCTGTTCAGCTTGTACACAGAAGTTCCACGCCTGAGGTCGGTGACCATGGAGGTGAAGACGGAGAGCGCCCAAAGCAGGCATCAACCCTGTAACTAAACTTGCTGAGCTGTTCACAAGGCTCTCCAAATAAATGAAAGCTACTTCAAGCCTCCAAAACGGCGCAAGATTGTGCATTGAGCGATCGAGGCGGACAGCGCAAAACTGTCCAAAAACGATGGAAATTCCTCGAAGGGCTTTTTATACCATTAATGTCCACCCACAGCAAGAAATGCCCTATGGCTCAGTTGGCTAGCGCGTGGAGCTGTTACTCTTAACATAGTCCGAGGTCCACGGTTCGAGCCCGTGTGGGGCAGCATACCTTTTGCATCTTTCTGTTGTGCTTCTTTTTGGCGCCGCTGTGTCCTGTGGCGTCGTTTCGGCTCGAAACTCTCAAAATGCGCTGCGGTGTCTCCATTCTGGCATCTCATCCTCTCCTATCAGTGCGCACGTTTCTCGGCCCGATAGCAGCCGTGGATAAACTAGTTTTCCCGGAACGCTGTAGGATCTGCGGCCATTGCCCATGACGCGGGTTCGGGCAACTCGGCGTGCTGCTATCTATATACAGTGACGATGTGACACGGCCCCGCACAGCTCACTCACTGCGCTAGCTGCGCATCGAGTACCAAAGAGGTCTTCCGAGCGCCAAGACTAAGCGGCGTCGATCATGGAACGGCAGAACAGCACATCACTTCCGTGACGGCACGGCATGTGGGGCCGTCTGAGCGCGGGCAGGAGATCATTAAGAACGGTCGTCTGCCGGATTGTCCCGAGAACATCGGGAGGCCGAAGAAGCTGCTGCGCCGTGTAGTACGTACCTCTGCCATGAGTCATAACGGGAATTAGTCTGCAGACGAAGCTGCGGAGCGTGCGTTCCATGTTCGTAGCGAAAGGACCAGCTTCACTCCGCGCGCGGCGGCTCGCGGCGTAGACCCTTGCCGGGTATATCGAAGCTGTGCTAGCGCGCAGTCACTTGTGCAGGTGTCCTGCAGACGTCCTGCAGGCCGTTCGCTGGTGGGTTTCGCGCCGGCTTGCGACAGCTTACCGCCGCATTCCGCACTTTGCTCCGCAGTCGTTCACCCATGATCGTGCTCGGTGATCGTCATCACGGATTCTGCCAAAACCACCCGGGATATACGGCCATCCGCAGCTCGTACGCGTAGTGCGCAATATCCAGCGGCGTCCAACGGAGCCAGCGGCGGCGGCGCTAGGCCCAGCTCTCAAAACGGACTAGCGTCCTCGTCGCAATTCATTGCGTCACGTGTTTCGTCCCCTCGGTCCGACATTGAGCATGCTCCCTCTGTGCGTGCACGAGCTTGCGCGAAACGTGAGTGCCAAGACTTGCGAGAGGGGGCGGTGCTCGTCACTTGCTGCGGAGCATTATAGCGGCGGATCGTGACGTCAGCGCCTGACTTCCATGGGTGGCAGCTGCCCAGTGGGCAGTCACCTTCGCCTTTGTATGTCGTAACTTCGTGCTTCGGCGTCGGAATCGCGAGCATGTCAGCTCATCCCCGAAGCCGAAGTGAGCCCGGAGTGGTGCTAGTCGCGGTGTCGGAAAGGGTATATAAGCAGCTGGAATCGGAAGTCAGAAGGCACGAACAACACCCACAACAGACAACTCACCATGTCCCCCTTCCCCGCTGTCATCCCCAACGCCGTGCGCAACGAGCCCGCGCCCCGCGGCCTGTTTGACCCTGTCCGCATCAACATGGTCGCCCGCCAGGACTCGGCGGCTGGCGCCGACAGTGCCGCCACCGCCGTCCCGACCGAGTCTCTCGCGACCAAGCCTGACGGCTCCGAGGGCGGCCCCGAGACGTACTGGGAGTGCACCGACCCGGAGAACCCGCCCGACTGGGCCAAGGGTCCCGACGGCCAGGTCACGAAGCGCCCCGTTGGGTGCCCGTCGAGGACCACGGTCGCCGTGGCCGGAGACAAGACGGAGTCCGTCGTCCCCAACGACGGCAAGCACAACGACCCGCAGCACCGTACCGGCACTTCGACCTACGTCGAGGCTACGGGATCGAAGAGCACCGCCGTGCCCGAGGAGGCTACCGGAAAGGACCCCCTGCACCGTACGGGGACCTCGACGGTCATCGACGCCACCGGCTCGAAGAACTCGGTCACGCCTGAGGACGCCACGGCCGTCGACGCGCAGCACCGAACTGGAACATCCACGTTTGCCCAGGCTACGGCGGTTACCTCGCAGGTGGCCGCGGCATCCGCCGACGCCCAGAAGCAGGAGGACAAGGCGAAGGGCGCCGCCGCTGCGCGCAAGGTCGGTATCGCTGGCGTGCTTGCCGCTGTTGCGCTCGCTGTCGTCAACTTCTAATCTTCTGCCAGTATCTTGTTGAAGTTCGAGTGTCGAAGAACGAGGAGACAATTGGAAGGAAGTGCCAAGGTAGCGCCACACGAGGCAACCCCGCAAGCTCCACGACCTCGCGACGTTCGGTCCTGTTTCCATAGCCGTATTGTCTGCCACTTCCTAATGGACGGACCTAGTTCGTCCCGCATGTATCGCTTTCTCTAGTTGTCGGCACTGACCTGGGTCCTGTGCAACTCTACTCACTGCCAGGTTCGATATGCCACATCCGAAGTGCTCATGATTCCGGTAGGCTGGAAGCGCAGCGCCAGTCGTCATTCTCGGAAACGCTCCACGGGCCTGGCGGGTGGTCGACGGGCGATCGGGCTAGCCGGGCCCTTGACGGGAGTTCTAGTCGAAGTAATTGGTGGCCAGGCGATCCTCTCAGTGCAAGCAGGTCCGTTCCGGTCACGCGCCCGCCTTGACGATTGCCCACACGTCTGTCCAAGCATACGCAAACACTTGCCTCCGCGACGAGCTGAGACCCATCTCGGTGCCGGGTCGGCTCGGCGAATATCCACGATCGCTGGACGCCGTGTACGCCGAAGTCAGTGTCTCAGCAACGGCAGCTACGCACTCCTGCCCCTTCGTCCCGCTCACCGCCTCATAGTCAGGCAGATCGGGGTGCCAAGCACTCTAAACTCCGAACACCCCCTTTGGCGTCCTTCTCTGGAACCAGCGTGATCAACGTGCGTCAGCTTTCGCTATGACGCGCGGTCGGCGGATCGAACGACCGGACTCACGGTATCATTCTGAGCTGAACGCATTCACGCTACCCGGTTGCTGTCTGTGGCGGCCTGTCGTGAGTTGTGGCCCCGGTGTTGTGGTACCCGTGCCGAGGCTGAGCGCCGTCATCTGCATGTTTCGGCGCACCGACCCTCCGCAGTCATGTTCGCATCCCGAGGTCCTGGACCGGTTCTGCGTTCGCGGACGACTTCGATCACACACTCTCGTCACCTCTCGTAATCCTCCCAAGGCGGGTTGCGGGGCATTCCCACCAACGCGCATCGTAATCCACTTTGACCTCTCAGATGACACTGTCTGCGTCTCATAGGCGTCAGAGGCTTGCCGTTGGGACACGAAGTATCCTCTTGTTGGGGTCTCCGACACACCACAGTTTGCTGCCGAGCCGGTAGTTAAGCCGGGTTTGGCTCCACCTCTTAATTACATGCTCAGCTGCCAGGGCCCGAAGTTTCAGCGCTCTGCCACAGCATCGGCCCCGCTCAGCCCCTGGCAATCGATGTGAACGTCTCATGATTTCCCGGGAGCGACGCAGCAGACTTCGCCCTCAAACGCCCTCGACCAGCGTTCCCAGCAAAGTCCATCGCTCCGGACCACGGGCCCGCCGACATTCTGGGACCCCAAACTTCGGCATCCCAAAGCTGTGGTCTCCTTCCGGTAGTCTTGTGCGCCAAGCAAGCGAGGGCGAACCGGGAACGCGTCTGCGACATGCCGCGGACCAACCTCTGTCACTCTGTCATCGCCTTCCAAACCTAAGCCGTTGGTTTGGTCCTGGAAACACTCCGAGCCTTCCGTGGTTTCTGAGCGTTCCTTCGTCTTTCAACGGAACGCTACATGTGGTCAAGGTTGCCATGATACGCGGGAGTCGAAGCGTCCGAAGGCTCGACGCGACCCAGAACAAGCAGACGCAGCGTTCCCAGATAGTGGAGTGTTCATCGCCATATCCCACCAAGAGCCTCGACATCCACTGCTAGTGCATGGTTCCGGACTCAGATATCGCAGATGATGCAGACATCAAGAGGCACCGCGATTCTGGGTTAGACCGTGATAAGGTTGGCCCGAAACTTTATCAACCTCCTCGTCCTCACAACAGACCGAGAGTGGTGCGGGGCACGATCTTGGCCCAGTTTCAACCTCTACGTCACGGGGGATGATTGTACTAGGTCGTTTGAGGGTGTTGCGGCGTTGGAGAGTGTCGAGAACATGGGTTCCGAAAGGTATATAAGCTGAGTCAGATAGCTCCTCGAGGTTGTCCCAAGTTCCCAATCGACACGCAACACTAGATCGACAATCATGGGAGCGATCTCTAACGTCAACCACGGCGCGGCGGTCGCCCGCGACGTAGCTCAGGATGCCTACGCCCAACCCCTTCAGGCTCGCTCCGAGTTTGAGGAGGTCCGCCGTTCTGGCATATCCGCCGACTCTGCGATCCAGGCTCGCGGCGGCTCGCACACCGCGGACTGGGGCGAGGACAAGGATATCCAGATCGTCAACCCCGTCGGAGACTTCTACGACTACATCCGAGCCATCAAGAACGGAGAGCTGGTTGACACCGACGCGTCCCCGGAATTCCGCAGCAAGCTTGAGGATTTCCTCCTGGGCGGGTCGTACTGTCTCGCCAAATCCCCTCAATGCGAGCAGCAGCGAAAGGAAGCCGAGTCGAACCCGGAGTACCAGAAGCTGAAGATATGGTATCGTTCGAAGTTCCCCAGGGGTTCGAAGATCCACTCCGGCTCCAAGCCCCAGATCACCAACTGGAAGGACCAGGAGCTGCAGGGCTGGAAGCGCGGCGGCGACTTTGGCGGCCACGGTGGCGACGGCGGCAAGACTGCCCAGGGCGGCAAGCACATCAACGGCGGTGGCTCGCACTCGACCTCGTCTTCCTGGTCCAGCTCGTGGAGCTACAGCTGGGACTACTCCAGGTCCTTCGACGCCAACTGGGGCGAATGCTGCAAGCAGATCGAGTGCTACAAGGAGAACTCCCACAAGACGGACGACAGCGGCAAGAAGCGCCCCGCCGAGTGCGACCTCGGCTACGAGAACGGCTTCAAGCGCCACCTCTGGTGGGATTTCACCAAGTCCTTCGACGACAACTGGAGCTTCTGCTGGGGCCTGAAGGAGTGCGACGACTACTGCAAGCAGCGCGGTGAGCCTTCCCCCGACAAGGCTCAGCCTGGCAAGATCGACGACAAGGGCCAGGGCCAGCAGGAGGGTCAGCCTGGCAAGCAGGAGGGCCAGCCTGGCAAGCAGGAGGGCCAGCCCGGCAAGCAGGAGGGCCAGCCCGGCAAGCAGGAGGGCCAGCCCGGCAAGCAGGAGGGCCAGGGCGAGGTCGACCGCTGCTCCATTAACAACGCGGTTGGCTATCCTCCCGGATCTGTCGAGGACCGCTACCGCCAGCCCGCCGGCTGCCCCTTCGGCGAGGACAAGATCCCCGAGGTGAAAGCTAAGGAGGAGGCCGAGAGGAAGGCTAGGGAGGAGGCGGAGAAGCAGCAGCAGCAGCAGCAGCAGCAGCAAGAGGCCGAGAAGCAGAAGCAGGAGGCCGAGAAGCAGAAGCAGGAGGGCGGCGGCGACCTCGGCAGCAAGGAGGGGGAGACCTGTGCCCAGTGCCGTCAGAGGCAGGGCATCAACAAGGAGACCACTCCCGACTGGCGCTTCGGCTGCGCTGGCTGCATCGACACCGACGGCGACGACGGCGGCAACCCGGGTAAGCCTCCTGTTGGCGGCGGCAAGGACCACGGCGACAAGGGCGGCGGCGACCTCGGCAGCAAGGAGGGCGAGACCTGCGCTCAGTGCCGTCAGAGGCAGGGCATCAACAAGGAGACCACCCCCGACTGGCGCTTCGGCTGTGCTGGCTGCATTGACACCGACGGCGACGACCGCCCCTGCTGGGGCGGCAACTGCGGCGGTGGAAAGGACCACGGTGACAAGGGCGGCGACAAGGGTGGCGACAAGGGCGGCTGCTCGTCTGGAACCTGCGGAGGTGTCGTGATCGACAAGGGCCACGGCGACAAGGGTGGCGACAAGGGCGGCCACGGCGGCGGCTCCGGCTCCTGGGGCGGCAAGTCCGGCGGCGGTGGCGGCGGTGGCGGCGGCGGCGGCCACGGAGGTGGCTCTGGCTC